>LS997563.1:11975939-13178439 GCA_000469685.2 Haemonchus contortus
CGACTTTTATTCGATCCCCATGAAGTTGAGTGATCGCGTATTTCTTCGGTTGTGATGAGTCGTGTCTCTGGAACTGTTGAAAGAAGTGATGTGACACTTAGGCAATGTGTAAAAATCGTCGGGTTACGTCAATTTGGTGTGGTGCCCAGTATCGCTGTACGACATATTCGATTTGGCTTCTGCCATTTTCACACTGACTAATGAGTCTTCGAGCAGAGGTGGTCTAGCGTTAAGAGGCGCTCTATTTCACACTCAAGGCCTGGGAACGAGTCCCAGATCGATACCTGCCCAGACAAGCCTACCCTCCAATCTTTCTGGGATAGTTTGATTAGGACAAGGATTATCCGAGATGATAAAAGCACTAACCTGTACATCGGCAGACCACCACAAGTCATTGCCTTGGCCCCAGGCGTGTTTGATACGCCACTACGATTTTGGGAGCAAGTCGAATCCCGGAATGCTATTTATTGCCACCGAAAGATTTCATCTACAACCCTCCGGGATGCTTTCTGACTATTCAACTTATCAATGCTCTTTATCGGTAGTACTAAGTGAGCAAGTATATTGAAACGTTCTGGAAAACTGCGCAGTCTTTTCCCCCCTCTGACTCTGAAAAATAGCAGCCATAGTGAAGATAGATCATTCCCTACACTGTTTGTGGATGCCAAAGTGCCAGCCCTGAAAACTCATTTCGAAGACATACAGTGCATTAAACGATCCCATTCCACTTTTTGTTGGCCGTTCGCTAAATTTAATCGGATGCAATCACATTATGAACAACAGCGCACATCGTCACTCTACAAAAAATGCTCATAAATTCTGTATATCATTTTTTCTATTTGAATTACCATCCACTTTATCTCAACAAAAAGTTCTCTGCATACTTTATGTGCCTACCGGCACATTCTGATTATTTATTCTGATTACGGTGCCTGTAGACCGCGTCTTACCAGCTCAGGTAAAGACTGATGTCTAACTCGTCCAGAAACCGTACTTCCATCCGAACACAGCAGGCCGCACTTTCATTTTTATGATTCTTCTGTGATCCTGCATATTTTCAGAGAAGTGCAATGAAATTATACATAAAATGAAAGCAGCTCGAACGGTGTGACTGCGGAAAATCGTCGCCATACTAGAGCTGCCATCGTTTTCCACATATGTCTAAGTGCATGTGAGCAGATTCCTCTGGAATTTGTAGTCTGTATGGCTCATCCCCGGTGTCCTTTCTGTGAACGTGGCTTCCTATTAGGACAGACATGCTTCGCCGAAGGCCCTGCCACGAGTTGTTCGCTCTTTTCAGAAATTCTGTAGGTACCCATAGTTTCATAGATTCGTCCAGAAAGCGTTCGTCCTGAGAGCTTTGATAGGTGGGTCTGATAGGTGCTCAGGTACGTTTGTCAACAACCTCAGCATCTGCTGGATCTAGGGAGCTTTTCTTTGAGGTGACTTGGGTGAACGTAATTAATGAGCTTGCCTTTGGGGGATATAGGTCATTTATGAAACGTTGTTTGTTTGTTGTTCCGTCTTTTTGTTTCCTCCCAAGGCAGCTTCAATTTGTTAATGAAAGCCGCAGAAATTTTGGCAACGTTAAGACTGTCTCTTCATTAAAATCAAGTAGAAATCTGTGAACTCACAGTCAGGAATTTCAAGTAAGTCTCAGCAGGTGTGGTTAAGGTATAACGGAGAGAAAGACCATCGGCTTCTGTTCGATGTTTTTTGGCAGTTCATCCAAAGGAATCAGGATCCTAACCGTATTGTATGTTCGAAAAAAAACGTGGCAAATCGAAGTGCTTCCCACGAATGAATATAGTATTTATGTCCGCCACAGCTTAGCAGTTTTTCAAAGAAACGATGAAATTATTTCCGATGTCTTTCATCCGGTTGTGGCACTTGCTTTCCGAGCCTCCTCCATACGATGTGTGATGATTGGACTATGGTCCAGCTCGAGCTCCGACTTCTGGCTTACTGCCCTTCTTTGTTGAACGAACATCTCTAATCTCTGGCATCCACCTCTGCAGTCATTCGACATAATGACAATTTATTTCTATTGTATGAGGCTACTCGGGGTTAGAAACACCTCTTTGCTGCAACTATACCAGAAAGGGGGGTCCGGGAACTTCTCCCCTAACACGGCGTCGCAGACGCCGCACCCGCCGCCTATCGCGGGATTGCGATGGAAGATTGGAGCGCGCAATTTCTGAGGTAGGGAGTCCTTTAATTATTTGGATTGGCTGGCCGCTCTTTTCAATTCCAATGCGGTATTGATCGTCGATTAAATAGGAGGAGTCATTCTAATTAATCAAGTCTAATAAACACGAAAACGAAAAAGAAACAGAAGAAAAACGATTAAATCTAATAAAAAAGCAAGGCAATCAACGAAAAATTCCGCGTCCTATCGATTGGCGGGAGTACGGTAATTGCAGTGACATTTGCCGCATGCCGCAAGGGAGAATGCCGCGATAGGGGAGAAGTTCCGTTACCCCCAGAAAGGGATCCCTCACGAGAACCTGAAGCTTATCGGTTCCTGTGCATTACATTTTTATTCCACGAGTTGAGAAGATCTTGAAAGTTACGTTGGTAACTTCCAGATGTTCAATCCTATTATGCCGAAAGAACAACACAGTATAAGCCCCGCTTGGTCTGTCTAAACATTTTTGGTTGACCCCCCAAATATTGAACTGAACATTCCGTTGTAAGAGCTGTCAAAGTTTCATTCACCTTGACTTTCACGGAGCACATACCATACTCTTATTAAAGACCTCATGGAAGGGGACCCGAACAGCTAAAGCTCGGGCAGCCATGTCTTGATGTGAGTCTTGTATTATCCTAGCCAGGAGTTTTAAAGGTTAGAGTTGTAGAGACGGTTTTCAATGTAAGGGAACACTTAACCATTCCAATCAGAATGGTAGCCATGAATGAGTGCCAAGAAAAGTATGCACTCGTCTATGCCTAAATTAGTTCGATGCGAAATCAAGGGTATGGGTGGTCCGAAGTCTACTGGGTATAGTAACTCTGAATTTATCTTTTTTTCATAACATAAGTGCGCCTCTATGCTAGCTTAGCCCACAGTAACCGAAGATAGCAGCTCAGGATTTTACCCAGAGTTCAATCCTCGGACCATGAGGGTTTGAGCAATTCCGGTACTTCACTTCTTGTTCGCTTCGAAGCAGGGCGAACCTCGAACGGAATAATGTAAGACTCTTCTGAGGCTTTTTTCATGCAATAATCGTACGGGGTTTCTAAAGTCTGGTTCTTTTACCACAGGAATTATGCGTCACAGGAGCAAAACATGTTGGTTTGCACACAACTCGAATTTGCACTGGTGCCCTTGTAGACAGATCGTTTATTTTTTTCCCTTCAGCGTTGAAGTGATTGGTGTGCTGAATAAACACACTTCCTGCAAGCTTCCTGTGATGACGTGGTTTGTGCAATGGTTGGAAAGCTCAGGTCTGTGTTTAGGCATTACGTTGGCTCGGAAATACAGTTCATTGGTTATGTGAGACTTCATCATCACATCAAAAAATGTGGGAACACATGATATTGATTGGGACCAATCAATTCTGTTTTTTGGGAAACGGCTGCCACAATCGCCTTCCATTCAGGGTCTGTCATCATCTGTGTGACGGTTTTGATGCGTTTGTAGCCTATAGAATGGCTGACGATGGTTCAGCCGATAGAAAAACCAGTGTTTTTTACTCCCAGATGGGTCTGCACTCAATAACCGACTCTAAAGTGATGGAGCCATCGTTGTTCTGAGCAAATCAGAGGTTCGCTCCCCGAACCACACGTTTTGGTGAAGCATCACTTTCATTCACACATCTGCCCCTGGAAATAACAGCAGCACATAAACCTAGAGAACAATAATCAGCAACTTTCGATAAGTTGTTACGGTAAGTTTGGGATAGTAACGGTGACCAGGAAGTAGCTGGGAATCATAATCTCTAGGTATAGCCAACGCTTGTGAGTGATTCACATCCCCCGCACAGAAAAAAATCCGCAGGTTGACCTGCTGCAAGCCAATGCCCCAAAAGAAAACGTGGTCAGTGCACTGGACATGTGGGATTTGAGCATATGGTCAGGCATGACGTGGTTTTCAACATCTTCAGTATCTGTGTCCTTTCAACTCCAACGTTCGAGGACGAATCAGAGAATCAGAAATATTTCGCGAAAACGTTCCCATGGAAGAAGTCATTGAGGCTACTAATTTTTTGAGATAGTCTTCCCTTCCCCCGGTGCGGTCTCTTGCGATGACAAGTGCACCGATTATCCAAAAGGTCATGATTTTTGTTGTTTTCAAATATCGTCCAGTCGAAACTTATCGATCATATCCGACCATGGACTGTTTTTCCCCGACGCCAATGAACAAACAGGCAATATCCTGACCAGCCGCCATAATCAAACACTGCTGGGTGGCTGGGAGCTCATTTCGGAAAACACTGCTATGATAAATTTCAATCAATGCCCAGGCCACGTTCAGACTTCAAACAATTTCTATCCCACGATATATAAATCGTCCTAAGAAGAGGGCGAGAACCGTTCATGTCCTTCGTTGGAGCTTCATAACTGTCTAAGCCTTCTCTCAGGTCTCTCAAGTCAACGAGAATCAGGACTTTTGGCTCAAATATATTAAAAAGATATGTGAAAATTTGGAAGAGGCGAAGTAACGTGCTCGCCAGTGTAGGGCTGGGCGACTAACAAAACAAAGGTAGAAAGCAGGACGTATTGGACCGAATATTTTCTTGCATTGTCTTTCGCAGTTTCAATTGGATAGAAGGGTCGCCGCACCTTCGATTTGTTCTCGTGCTTAGCACCTTCGTTCATTCTTTGTGTCATTCAATGTCCTCTCAGAAAGGATCAGTCCCACTTTCACGTTTTGTCCTCTGAAATTCGATGAACTTTGAGCTCTTCAAAGTGGTCAAGTGGCCGCAACGGCCAAACCGCGCCGCGCCAACTTGTCCTAATGCCTCCCACCTATCTATAGGCCGAAAAAGGCTCATTATTCCACTCAGCTCGATTTCCTTTTTCATGGTTCTACTGATTTCCATTCTTAACTGAACTGTGACAAATTCTTTCGTCTCAAATGGCTATCGACGTAATTGTTCTGCATACGTTTTTTAGAAACATTCAATCTTTAAAAGCGATGTACATAGGTGGCGCTTTTACTATACGAAATCAAGAGACTCAGAATTTATGAGTTCCAAACGTGATTTTGAATGGTTTGCTGTGATCAGGAGGGATTCACACACTGGGCCATCCTCACCATTCTGCTCCCAACGCATCTACCTCTTCTCTACTTCCTTTATAAGCATTGGATTTTAGGCTCGTGCAGGAGAGTTTAGGAGGCAGAGACAAAGTTCTGGGAGTCAGTGTGTACAACTAGGTCAGTAATCAACAGAATTCTTTTACAACCGACTGTTTCTGGGTAAAAATGAAAAGTTCGTTGATATTTTCTCATTGCTTGCAATTCTACTACATACATATACCCACTGATGCAGAGAAAGGTATAGCACATATAGCAAAGGTTTTCGGTTGTATACATGTACATGTAATATCGCCGTCTTCAAATTTGTAAGTGATCTGATAATGCTAAGATTTGCAGCGGTCAATGGTCTAATTAGCGACATTCCTACTTCTTTTTCTGATAGACGAACGTGTATCATTGTCTGCTATGATCATGACAGGCTCGTTTTCAATACAACAATGAGCTGGTTCGGGTTCGTAAGCGTCCGACGACGTTGGCATCAGGTTCCTGGGGCGGCATAATGCCCACCCTGTAGGCAGCTTCTTCGAACTTTATCTCTCTGAAGGCCAGTGTGCAGCACAACATTCCAGGTCCGCCTGCGTATCATGCCCCTCACTTCTCAGTTCTTCCCAATGCCTTTTAGTTGCCCAGTTTATTTCAATTTAAATCCTTTTGGAAGTCACTTTCCAATATATTCAGTTCTAAACGTTCGGCCACTAACTCTCCTTCTTGCAGCTTCGTTTACCTTTTGAATGAAAAACTTTATCCGATCGCGACCTCAAAAAACTGATTGCCATCATAGGAAAAGCACCTTCAATAACAAAAACGGTTCAGAGTGGAAGCAAAGATTTCGCTTGGTCCCAAAGTAGCTGAAAATCAGCCGGTGCCTCACCTCATAATCAGCTTGTCACACCTGTCACCTATCGTCGTTTGTTTTCCTCGAGCGAGAACCAGCGACATCTCCATTTGTTCCTGTGTCCAGTGGATCGTCCTGGCGGCGCAACACTTCTGTCTTCGAAGCTTCCGTGAAGAGGTCTGACCATTGCAATAGTGGCTGTCCTGGGGTTCTTTTGACATTCCCAGACATCTATTGCATTGGTCCAACCGTGATCACAAAATCCCTTAACTTTTCTGTCCCACCTGATCTTTTTGTTTTTGTTAGCTTGTAGCCCTAGGGAATCCTTTATAGCCAGTCGAGTTCGGTTCTCCTCCCATGGTCCGGAGACGTTTCAAAAATTTAGCTCATAGTTAAGATTTTATCGACAGGGAAATGATCACAGTGTCTCTTTTCATAGCTTTTTCCTATCTTTACTGTCAAATTTATAAGGGCTATTTTAACTGAAAGCAGATGACTAGCCAGTACAGCTGGGTGTCTCCGAAGTGGAACCATAACTATATGAAACGGCGAAAAAGAAAGTTATATGAGGTCATCAGTAGGAAGAAAGAAGTAGTAGCGAAATAAGTAGAAAGACCTTCGAGCAGTGTACGTCACAGAGATGGTCCTATCTTTTGAACAACGGGACACAATCTCCGGTCGTTCCGCTTCTTCGACAGTGGAACGGTTTGCAGCCCCTAGTGCCATCTAGTGTACACTAGCCAAGCAGGCTATCTTTTACTTTTTCGTTTTTATCTTTTTTCGTAATCATGCAATTAATCTTCTCATTCGCATTCATAGACATCTTTTCTCCGATTTTTCTTCCCGATTTTTCTTGCCACCAATTCTAAGCAATGCGCGGTGCCCGGCACGAGAGGCGCATTAATCTCGATTGTTCAAGGTTAAGCGAGTTGAAATTGAGCCCTTAATCTCTACTTTTTGGTTTTCTACGTATTCCTTCCTACAGACGGCTCGGGTAGGCACCATTGTGATGGATATATGCGATTTATTGTTCGGTATGAATAGAGGTGACGAAGTGTCGAGTGGCGCACTATTACGCACGCATGGTCCAGGGATCAGATCCCGGATCAGTATCTGCTGAGCTAACCATACTTTCCATCCATTCGGGGTCGGTTATCGGTGCCAGACTTGTCTGGAGAGATAAAAGCACTACTTAGACGTAGGTTGGCCACCGCACTTCAGTGTGTAGGTCGAATACGCATTTAGACTGCCTTACGACTATGAATGGAAGTCAAAGGGGGCTCACCCTGAAGACGGAACCGATTAACTCCAAAGACTTTATCCCTTTACCCTTTAATTTCAGAGATAGACCTTTTGTTTAAAGGGTCGCTCAGTACAGAGATGCACTTCTTTCTAATTGAAGGAATCCGCAGCAACCGAAGAATTTCACAGCTGTTTCTCAGAAACCAAGCTACCCTCATTGAAAGCGAATGACATTGCTGCCCTCGTCGAGTCGTTCTAGTCACCTCAAAAACATTAAAGATGATTTAGTGCTTTACAGTTGAGTCAACAATTAGTCTACAGTGCCACATACATTGAACAAATCCACTCCCACACATGTTTATCCCAAAGGGAAGGACGATGACGATTTTAGGAATTAGTCAATTCATTCGTTATGAATCATCGAACGAATCATCATTTGGATCTATAGGGACATTCTAATGGTTGTTGAATTGCACTATAAATTCTATACGTTGTCTGGAGCCCTCGCATCTCAAGCATCGACCACTAATTGGGTGATTTCGAAAAATCGAGGAACCCAATATGAATATGGAGAGCAGTATTTCTCAAGTTCATTCATTTTCACTTTCAGTTTCGGTTTTCATTCCAGTTAAATTGCGCCAGAGCTGGTGTTGTGGGGAGTGGCGCACTTCAAACACGCATGGTAACGAGTTCGAGTCCCGGATCGATATCTGTCTAGGCCAACCAAGCCTTCCATCCCTCCGGAGTCGTTTATTTGGTACCAGACTCGTCTAGGAGGATCGAAGCACTGAATTGTACATCGGCTGGCCACCGAAGTCATTGTATAGGCCACATATGAACACATTACGCCACTACGATTCTAAATGGAAGTCAAGTCCGGGGGTCCGTCCCTCAGACGGGATTATTATAGCCGAAAACCTTTTATTCTTCATTTACCGTGGGTTGGTATACACTGTGAAACGACAACTCGTGAATGGAACCCTGGGGGCTTTATTTCTCGTGGGCATGCTATTTAGCGTTTTTCTTTATGAAATATAGCTAGACCCTTAACTGTCCAATTCTTCACTAGCGTTTTCTTGCTATTTACTAACTCTCCCTGATGAGGTGATGGTATGGTGCTCAACAAACCTCCATACAACTGGTATCTGGCGTTCCGAACCGAACAGTTCCGCTAATATTTGCAAAGACTACATCTACAGTACACATGTGTAGTCGCAGTCCATAGTGGAAAGCTTTTATGATCGATCCATTGGGAGAGACAAGTGAAGAAGACTTATGTCCACTGTAACGGTCTCACTGAAACTTCACCAAAAGATAGTTACACCTACGTCTAGTCGATTTCTCGATCAGCCTCCGTAACCGACAAGAATTAAAGGCCAAAATCGAGTCAATAATTAGGGTGTTGTTATTTCGCCGCAGTATGGGTTCCGAAAGTCCCACAAGGTTGGCGATTTATGGATGAAACTTCAGTCTCGGTCGGGACTCGAATCAGTGCCTGTGCTTTCCAGGGACCGTGCTCTATCCCTAACAGTACACTCTAAATAATAATAATAATAATAATAAATAGTCTATTTATCACAGATGTACACTGAGCAATTCCACTCCACTCAGTGTTATCCCAAACGGGAGGGGGTGTAGATCCAGGAAGCAACCGGCTCGCTTCTTATGAATCAGCAACGAATCATCGGTCGGATTTACGGGGACATTTAGAAGCTTGTTGGGATTGCTTCATAAACTTCGTAGGTTGTCTGATGACTCCGCTTGTCCATCCTGGACACCATTCCGGTGATCTTGAACTTCTTCCGAGATATGAGAACCGAAGCTTCGAAGAACTGATGCAGAGGACTGTTTTGTTGCAGAGGACGGCTAAGCAAGCGTTCCCCTGTTGTCTTATTCCTGGTCAGATAAAGTTATGACGGCCTGTGAGCTTTTGCACAACTGCAAACCGGACAGTTCTGCTAATATTTGCATAGGCTACACTCAGAGCACTCATATGTAGCTGCACACCTAAAAAGTTCTATTTTTGATCGATCCAATGGAGAGAATTGGATGGAGAAGTCATATGTTCACCATAACGGTCTCACCGTGAGTTTACCAAAAAAGTAGTTACACCTACGCCTACTGGTTTTCTGAACCTCCATGGACGGCAGAGCGATTTATAGGTTCACCTAACAGCTATGGCGTAACCTCCCACCTTCACAGAGCGCCCTCTACTGCATCATACAGTAAATGCACTCCGAAAGGCCAGAAAAGTAGGCTTTCGATTGCTATGGGATGAGAGTTACGAGAAAGTCGTTGTGCAACCATGCTGCGTATTTCTTCTCATGTATGGATGTCACATTTCACGTCCTATGACAAATTAATGGTGGAAGTGATGCAGCGGCAAGTGGCACGCTATTGTACACACATGGTCACGGGTTCGAGCATCCGGATAGGCTAACCAAGCCTTCCATCCATCCGCACTAGGATGTTTTGCGCCAGACACTTCTGGGAGGATGAAAACACTAACTTCTATTTTGTCTGTCCACTGCAAGTCATTTTATAGGCCATACACGCATTCCAACCGCCATTCCCGTTCTGAATGGAAGTTGAACGTGGGAGAGAATGTAACAAAGCAGATCGATCAGCTTTGTACTTGAATAACAGACTAATCTGATGTTTTCGTTTGCTAATCGATCGATATGATTATGGTGATTATTGGGGAAATCCTTTGTTGTCTCTGTTGTTTGTCAAACTTCGAAGAGACACCGTAGAACGAGGCTGTTCTAGATTGTACGGTCCACGTTTCTGTGCGTTACCTACCTCCATCTTCATACCAATTCATATCAGTACATTCTTCGTCCTTCGTCAACATATTTGTTCCAAAGCCTCAAGGCTCCCCTTGATACCACCCTTCGTTGTCTATTGCCACCACTTTCACCTTTCCAAAATTCCCTCTTCTCTCCCTCATACAATTTCCTCCTTTTTGGGAAGGGGAAAACCGTATTTTCTTCACTACAATTAGTACTTATTGAATAGGATCAGCTTGTTTACCTGATTTATTTTGATTTTGTTTACGCGACAAGTGGACTCGACACTTGTGATGCATGACTCAACATACGTAGCATGGTCATAAGATGTTTTTTGGGACGAAATAACTTGAGTGGCTAGGGCGATCGTACTGTCTATTCAAGGTCATTCCGCTAAAGGTAAACACCTAGCGCATCTTATCGGATAACTAGTAAACAAGTTGTTTTGAAAGGGAAACCGTCTATGTGGACATAGTTCCGTTTTTTGTTTCCCCTCCTGATCAGTTCCTTCACCTTTTTACCTACAGTTTGGAAGGTATTAAATACATTCTTTCGTTCTTTTGCTTACTCGGAAACGAAGGGTCGTTTCTTTCGTGCCTCCTTTTTTTGGGCGTTTCTTCTGAAGATTTTTTGGGGTTTTGGGTATTTATTCCTTTTCAGCTCCACTTCGCTTTTTGACGGTTCGCCTCCGATCATGCAAGGCGAAGTTTTTTTTTACTAACTGTGGTTGAACTTTCATCAACCAGTTTTCCCTGTTTCCCATTCAGCGAAAGTATCCAAAGGATTTCCTCCCGTAGAATAGACCATGATCGAATTTCTCTCAATTTTAGTTGAAACCCTGACTTTCGTGTCTTCTAGTTTAGGCCTTTCTTCTACTGAGCTGAAGTTTCAGCCTCTGCGCCTTCCACATAAGGGAAAACACCCTCAAGTCAATCCTGTAGACCAGGATACTCCTTTACACCTGGTCAATACATGGATTACCTTGATATCGGTCACCGTAGCGCTGAATGACGATTTTCTCTTGGCATAACGATCGCTCTTTGTAGAAGTACTGTACGTTGGAAAAAAAGCAATACCTATAAATATTTCGCTGCGTTCCGCCCAATAGTCTGCCTGTCTATCCGAGGACACAGCGGCAAAGAACTTCGCCCAATGTTCTCGCTCCCATCGCTTTCATTGCTATGCTCGCTGCTTTCTATTCATTGCCATTTCTCCTCATTGAAATGTCTTAACTAGCTCTCCAACTTATCTCCTAGCACGCAGACCGTAATACTAAGTGAGGATTCTTGACTTTTTCGTCCTTTTTTAGCTTTTTGTCGCAATGATGAGCTAAAATGTGATAAAAAAAAACATCAGAGCTCCTTGTCTGTATCATACCCCCCTCCCCCGTGTGCAAAGCTAGCTAGTTCGAGAACAGTGTTCGCTTTTATATAAAAATACCGGAAACTAGATCCTGACTGGCTATGAACAGTCAGTGTACGTAACTGCTCGCCCCATGTCAAATAAGAACGGCATGATCGAAATAAATGTGGGTCACCCTATATGTTGATTGCCATACAGTTATCCGTTCATCCTGCCCCAGGAACTTTTTGAGGACTCCAGATTTGTATCCCCTTGTCAAAATCTCGCAATGGTTTTCTTACCTGAACTCGTATGTATCCAAGGAGTATTGGTAAAGCTGTTCAGGGTGGAGGTGGTATGGTGGCACGTAGGCGCGCTAACAACTGTGGCTCGGGGATTGAGTCGTTAACCGATACACGCTCAATCCTTGTGCCCCTTTTGGGTCGGTCAGTTGGCAGAGGCTTGTATGAAAGGATAAAAACTTCGACTAGTACATTGACTGACCACCGCAGTGTAGTACTATGGCATTGTACATACAGTAGCGCTAAAAGTCTTCGGTGAAATGGTTCTTCAGCCGTACTTTTCAGTCGTAACTTCTTTCCTGCTGGATCTAATCAAGCGAAATTTCTATATTCGGAGCGTGGATGTATTGTGAATATTTACCACTATTAACTTGCAATCTGATCATGTTCCAGATATTCCAAAGGGCATGAAAATAAGATCGAGTGAAAATACAGATGATGGTCCTTCTAGAATCTCTTTCCTTTTTGTCATGTCAAAAGTGTACGAGCGGTAATGCCGATCACAATAGATGATAAAAACGCACATAAGGTGCGAATAAGTGCAGACGCCAACAACTTTAGTTTTAGCAAAATCTGCTACCACAACAAACACCTTGCTCTACCTGTGGTTATTGCAGCTTTGCAGTGAAATAGGGTTGGGTAGGGTGAAATATGCTCTAGTTAAACATATCCAAATTTCGTGTCATTCGGTCTACTAAGAAAAAAGTTATGAACGAAAAAGCGTCAAAGCATTTCACCGAAGACTTTCGAGCGCTACTGTATAAGACGCCTTTGTAACGCTACTACGGTCCTGAAAGGAGTTCGAATGCAGGGGTCATCCCCCAAACGGGATTGGTTAACGCCAAAATTTTATTCTTTTATTTTCGAGTGCGATTATTCATTTGCTGCGTTAAGATCATCTGGTCAGCTCACTAGCTCATCGCCTTGAAGCTCCTTGAAACTTCGCACTAAAAATATCCCTCGTCGAACGATGAAGTCGCCAACATTTTTTTGTTTATTTATTCATTTATTTGAACACACCCGATGATGTGACATACAATACAAATGTAGTTAACTTGTTGTTAAGCTGCCTCTTATAAGGAAACTTTGTAGAGAAACATCACTCCCAACTAGAGGCTACCCTCCAAAGGGGCGCCCACCTATGTCAATGCGGGCACCTATGGTGTAGAGTGCTCCACTCCACCACGGAAGGTGACTCTGCTCATTGTCTATGCGCTTGTTACGAATCAGTAATTCTTTGAAGGCATGACCAGAACCATGTTCGCCCCTGGGAATCTTTCCCAACTGTTCTCTCGTCCTTGATCGGCAGCTCAACGTTAATCGCTTACTAAGAGGAGCGATATCTGGTCAGATAACGTCGTTCAGATCGAACCGATTGCACTGAAAAGTCGATTGGAAGACGATCATCGAAAAACTGGTTCCACCATCTTTCACTTCATCAAAGTAGCCTTCCAAAATATTGAGGAGAAATCCGCACTAGCCATTAGGATCCTGGTTGAAGGGATTGCTTCTTTTACCCCACTTCGGACATAGGGAAGTGAGGGAACACGGTTTGAAGATTCTTGTCCAATAACCAGGAACCGGTTTGTTAGCAGCGATATCGCAGTATAGCCGCTTTAACTTCCCTATTAGATTAACGGACTCAGAAGCAACTTCCATGGCGAAGCAGGGGAATGAGGCATACGGGACGCCTTGGAAGTCCTCGCCGCTCAGGAAGCTTCCGTTTAAACGCCTACCGCCTTCTGACGTTTAGAGACCGTGGGATGAGGAAGGAGATCGCCTAATCAACGGCTTGGTAGCACTGTTCGCTGGGGCACGCCCGGAGACTTCATCCTCTTGAACATGACTGAACAGTATAGCATAGCAGTTTGAAGGAAATTACTGAGTTTGTTCAGTGTCGTACCGGTTTTCGTTCTTTTCTCTCTAATACAAAGCTGTTTTCGTTCGTAAGTAAACCATTTTTCGAGGTGGCGACAGGGGCAGCATTCAAAGTGCCCTCAGTTTGGGAGCAAAAACTTTACATGACTTTAGAAGCCAATCGTGATGGAAGGCTGAAGCTTTATTAACTTTGTGTGGACTTGTAAACGATCACTTCATTGAGTGATCCCACTTGATCCACAGTTTACCATCCTAGAAGTATTACCTAAAGTTCATCGGCCACTTGCAGCGATCGGTCAGCTTTATCCACCGCGCTTTATCCACCACGCCATACTCCAGAGGAGTAAATTGCACTTAAACTTCTCAAAAAGCCTCGAGTTTGTACACATCAGGTAGCCCTTCAATTTATATTTGCTCAGTGGATGACAGTCACGGAACTAGCTATTGGCTGCGAAATCCACTCGTGAAAACTCTTGGGATATGGAAAACACCGGAGCTAGTGGTCACAGGCTGTATATAGGAAACGGAAGTTGTTATACCCAAGAGTTCAGAAATGCTCAAGAAGTCATAATTTTAGCATATGATTTTTTTTGTTCCGTAAATTGCGATTTTTTCTCTTTTTTTAAGTTTGTAAAGCCACCACTGAGTATACCCGTGAATAGAGAGAATTAGCAGAGAATGATAGGAAATGGTAGCGAACAATAATGAGTAGTTTAGTTTATCAATTCCGTCAGAGGAATACGCCCTTGAACACGACTTCCATTAAGAATCATATGGCGTAACGAGTGTGTATGTGGTCTATACATGACTTGCGGTGGCCAGCAATGTACTAGTCAGGGCTTTTATCCTCCCAGACGAGTACCTGGTACCAATTAACCGACACTGGAGGGATGGGAGGCTTGGTTTGTCTAGGCGGATATCGAGCCGGGATTCGAACTTGCGTGTGAGATAGTGCACTTCTCGCCACTACACCATCGCCCCCCAATATTGAGTAGTAATGAATAATAATGATAGAGTCAAATATTTTCTGTATGTTTGTGTTTTATAACGGTCCCTCTAACTCGCCCATAACTGTCATTCTTCAAAAACGGTTTCACTCCCTTGAGAGGATTTTCGGGGTCCGTGAAAGCGAGTAGTATTTTGCAACTGTCTAAAGCTACCAAACTGGAACTCGATGCCGAAAACCGTAGCAAGGACGAGCAGTGTCCGCGCTTTCACTTTGGATCCAGTTTGACAGATTGCCACTGACTGCTTTCTCCATTTCTTGCCTGCAAAGGGCTTCTAGTGTGACCTGCTTCTTTCTATTTGGCTACTGGAGCTCTCTTTCCGTATTGACCGATAAGTAGAGCTATTTCTGAACAAATTATGTAATGCGGAATATCAGAGTAGTGGTTAATACCACTGTTAGTAATGTATAATATTTAACTCTCATGATGTAACAAAGTCATGGGGCAAGAAGTAAGGAAAATAGAATTTTCCACTGTGTTACTGGCTATATAAAGCATATCCATTCCAATAGAGAAAGCAAATTTTATCCGTGGGTGAAGGGTTCATTGATGGTCTCGTCGCTCGGAGAAATCAAGGTTCTGAACTATCTTTTCGCTGCCACTTTCCACCGCCTCCAATCCTATTGAGATCTTTCCCTTCAGACGAGACTCCCTTCTGGCTTGTTTAGGGATATTTCAGCCTTTAATGATCAATTGGTCCTTAAGTATTCCATACAATCGGTGATTACAGAATCGGTTGAAACATAAAGCGACAGTAGTCATAATGTGAGGAGCCATACTAGAGGAAGATGCGAGTTGAGCTGGATATAGCCAGATCTCCCATGAAGTAAGGGTCTTATGGGATACCTAATTGACGGAAGATCGGAAAAACAAACAAAGCCTAATGAAATCTTAAGCGGAATTTTGTGCAGATGTCCTCATATTTTTCTGGTTACTTTCCACTGGTCGACAGTAATTTTTTTAAAGGATTTTTTCTCCTCCATTTCTCACCACCTGTCCAGCTCCTCTTCCCCTAGTTTTTTAACATTCGCGAAGCTCTCGACCTCTGTTCAATGTCGCTTCCAGCTCTTACCATAAAACACTCTCTACGTGGACGAAGCCATTATTTCTTGTATTTACCGACATCATTCTTATTCTTTTGTGTTCGATTTCAATGAAAGAAATCTGATCTCGTGATGTACACACCGTACCGTAGGTTGAGTACACATCGTGTAAGTTATGTATCTTAACCCCTATTCACCGGCATTGGTACAATTCATCTTCAAAAGGAAAACTTCCAAGAAACTGAGGCCCAATCTCTTTTGCGGTTGATGAATTCCGCCTCAGAAGCGTAGCGCTCTGATTGTGTATGCGACCCGTACAATGACTTGCGGTGACTAGCCAATGTATTATTAGGTTGGTGCAAAAGGAATGCAGGTTATCTGTTCCACTAGTTTTAACACAAATTTTTTTTAAAGAAAACTAAGCCTTTTTCATGGGGTATTATATATTGTTGGAAAGCTTATTCTTTGCACTTTCTAAATATGTATGTGAAATTTCATTCAAATCGCTTAATTTTAAAAAAATGTGGTTTTCATTTTCAGATGTCTAATCGCGATTTTCGTCAAATTTACTTCTATGAGTTCAAACTGGGTGGGACTGCCGCTCGAACCGCTCGAAATATCATCGAAGTATGGGGCCAGGGAAGTGTCAACGAATGCACAGTACAACGTTGGTTCCAAAAGTTCCGTACCGGCACCACCAGCCTCGAAGACGAACCATATGGCAGCCGTCCAACAACACTTGATAACGATCAATTGAAGGCGTCCGTCGAAGTTAATCCTCACGAAACGACACGAGACATTGCGAAGGAACTCAATGTCCATCACACTACAATTGTTCGCCATTTGAAGCAAATTGGGAAGACTAAGAAGCTTGACAAATGGGTTCCGCATGAATTGACCGAAATTCAGAAAAATCGTCGTTTTGAGATATCGTCGGCTCATCTTTTGCGCAAGTTCAGCGATCCATTACTTGAACGGATTGTGACTTGCGATGAGAAATGGATACTTTATGACAACAGGAGACGATCTGCCCAGTGGTTGGACCAAAAAGAAGCTCCACGACATCATCCAAGTGTTGGTGGACGGCTGCCATGTGGTTCGTCTTCGAGGCTGGTGTTGCCGGCACGGAACTTTTGGAACCAACGTTGTACTGTGCATTCGTTGACACTTCCCTGGCCCCATACTTCGATGATATTTCGAGCGGTTTGAGCGGCAGTCCCACCCAGTTTGAACTCATAGAAGTAAATTTGACGAAAATCGCGATTAGACATCTGAAAATAAAAACCACATTTTTTTAAAATTAGGTGATTTGAATGAAATTTCACATACATATTTAAAAAACGCAAAGAATAAGCTTTCCAACAATGTATAATACCCCATGAAGAAAACTTAGTTTTCTTTAAAAAAATTTGTGTTAAAACTAGTGGAACAGAAAACCTGCATTCCTTTTGCACCAATCTAATAGCTCTCGACCCCTGTATAAGCTCTAATAAAAGGCATGCTCTCATCCTTCTAGATTGTAGTCTGACATCGTTCAGCAAATCCCAGAGGGAATGGGAGCTTTTTGAGATCAGGCCATAATCATCATCAGGCGAATCCGATCCCCGTTGATAGTAAGCCAGCTATCACTACACCAATTCTGTCCGACAAGACGTTATTTAGCGAATGCTCTGTGGAAGCCTTTACCGGGATACTGGCTGTTTTTAGTGAAAGTACAGCTTCAGCCAGAATGCGCACTAATCCGTTTCTGTATTGCTGGAAACCACATTACAGGTAGTCAAATGTTTAGCTCGATTTGTGGTGAGCACTACCAACAGACTTCAAAGCTGACCGGGCTGGCTGCTTTCGATTGAAGTCAAAGAAGGAGAGATCTGAGACAGATTTCGGTAGCTAATCACTTGGCTCATGATACATGCCTCGAGAAATTACAAAATTAATATCTTAAACTGAGCGTACTCTGCTCTTCCAGGTTGCAGCAAGGGTTCGAAAAAAACATTTCTTCGAAAAACCTGTCTCAGTTTGCAGCGGTGCACGAAAGGTTCACAATAAGTGTTCTTTGGTTAGGAACAGGGTGTACATTGGGTTCGTAGTCTTGCAGCGATCTTTTTGACGCTATAAAGTTCTATTGTAAACCAGGGTAGGACGGTATTGGGGAAAGAGGCTGACGAGAATTGCATCATAAACAACTCACAACAACTAAAACTTCGTGTAAATCACTTCACACTCTTCTTTCAGTAAGAATTAATCGTCCCACCCCATCATATTCATAACCTTTTATGGAGAACTCTGGCCACGGAGTTGACTAGCATCCTGCTTCTGGTGCGTCCTAGTACCCCGTCGTTATCCCCCTAGCCCAACTGTCATCACAAAATCGCATGACGTGCCGTTCATCCAATAGTCTGTTAGTCCTATTGAGGAAGATACGAGCAAATTGTTTGTTCGTATAATAGTTCGTCTGTGGGGGTGGAAATATTGAAGGCAAAATGAAGGCTCCAATTCAATCAAAAAAGCACTTTTTGAATTCAGAAAGCCTAGCACAGCAATAATAGGAACTGGGAACATCCACAAAAGCAATGCGCTGATACAAAAATTCTCCATACAAGCTCCATACAAGCACTTGTCGATCGTATTCGAACCGCCAGTTGATGTCGAAACGAGAGACCGTTCTACTGATGGTTCTCCTCACCACATTACCTTTGTTCGGCTTTTTTATTTTTTGGATGGTCGCAACGCATCAGAATCTTGGAGCGTACAGCCTCTCAATCATGGTAAGTCACTAGCGGACTGCTCTATTACATCAAGACCTAAAACTCGCACTCGTAGTGACATTGAGACTAGGACGAAACCAGTAAAAGCCGTTGAATAAAGGCTGAAGTCTGAGCGTGAATACATGGCGCAATCCAGCAACGCAGGTGATCCTAACAGTAAGACATTCACTGCTTGTTTTTCTGTAGTAGTTTTCTATGAAGTATGCTTTTATTAATCTCAAAGACCCTCTTAATTCCATCTCCTAAGCCCAACAGTGTTTTCTATACTTGTTCTTTGTCTTTAATACATAAACGTGTTTGATTTTTGAGGATTGACCTTACCCGTTCTGAACTCTTTCTGATCAAATTTCAAATAACTAGTTTTAGTTAAGTCGAATTAGGCGAAACGATCTCTCACTTGACTTTTTGTTGTAACTGCTATGAACAACCGCTAGATTCATACTTTTGCAAAAAAAAAGCTTTGATTATTATTACAATTATCTAATTACAAGAGACCGACGCCAAGCTTCATATTGCGTAATCTCGCGGTTAAGTGCACGTCTAAATTCCTTTCTGAGACTTACATCAACGTATGCCCAGGTTATGACCGTCAAAAGATTTCTACTCAGAAAAGTCATTAGTTAAAGTGGGAGGTCCCAGCCTGAGATCTAAGCCTTACCTTACCACCTCGTAATCTTCCTTGATGCTCGTGATGGTATGTGGACTGGAAAATACATCTCTACTGAATACGTAAGAAGAAGTTACGGACCAAAATCTAAACTAGTATTTCGGAAACGATGGTTTCTCGGTAAAAGTACGAGTTCTGCTTTGTTGCAACCAGGCTAGGGGAAACGGGCAATGTCAAAAACTTCCCCGGTTATTGCAAAATTGGTTCTTCGCCGATTCGGTGACACCATTCATGAACGGTACTTTTTCGTCGTTAAGGTTAAGAACCATAAATCTATCAGTATTTGTGCTGGCGGACGAATTTAATGGTAATCGAGCAATGATCGGGTTCCACCTGCATACGCAGCACCTGTGTCTGCACCTTGCAGACATACGACCCCGCATTCGGGTAACTTGCTACATCGGGAGAGTGAAACTTAACGAATACAACTTTTTATGAGATAAAAATAGATCCGATGCGTTCTTATAAGTAGCACGTTCAGGACAGAGAGCATTTCCAGTCAGCCCCGAGCTCAATCTATCTTACTTGTGTATGGGATGCTTGTGTTGACGGCTCGCTCGACTGTTCAATTCAGCATTTAGAACCTGTAGGTAGCTTGCAATTAGTCTATGAAAGCTACAGGTCTCTGAGGCAATGACCATTCGTTTTCCAATGAGGCCATTCACACGAGCTCTCCACAGACTCGCAGTGACCTTAAAAGAACTTTCTGCCTACAGAAAATATCATGAATTGTGGTCTATCAGCATATCGACACTTTTAACCTCTTGCAATTTGGCACCAATCCATCAGCCAACCTGGAAACGATGTAAGTGTGGTCCAGGGTACGATCCGGCATTCAATCCATGCACCATATGTACATGGGCGACTCCATGCGGTACTATCCCCCTATACCTCGAACGTTTTATTCCTACCCTTCAAAAGCTGGATGAACTTAGATTTTTGGCGCTCGCAAATTTCTCCTCCCAGATTGATTATTCCCATTATCTCTAAGTAAACAACACGTCAGGTAGGTGATATGTGGGGAAAACGATAGCAAAGGTGCATTTCGCGAACTATTAGCCTTGAACTAAATTTGTGTCCACCTCCCCCCACCCCCTCCCCCTCCCCCACTTAAAGGCACTGTTCACGATAAAAAGGTTACTGAGCTCTTCCCTTAGGAATACTCAGCGGCCCCCATGTGTGGTTGAAGGGACCCTTCGCTCCCACAATCTCTGCGCTAAAGGCATAGTGGAAGCTCCGTTGTTGCCGTAGTTCGCGTTCCTGCCTCTCGATCGGTGTCAGGTTAGACGAGTGTCGAGACAATACAGATTGCTATTATTCGTTCTAGGACCCACGCACAATCAGCTAATCGCCGAGTGATGAGGCGATGTTCTTCTCCCATTCTTTTTTCCTCTCTTTTTCTTTATGCTGCCGCGATCCCTTATTTAATTTCCTACTCCTAGAGGCTGAAAAAGGTGAGCTACGTTTGCTGTTACTGGGGTTTTTTGTTTATTTATGCATATAAGTGAATGAATTTTCACTTACCATTGTCTGTTATTCGCACCACTACCCACACGCACGCAGTGAAACACACTGTTTAGCTCGTCCGCACACTCCACCCTTCTTCATTTTCTGGTTTCATTCTCGTCCAGCCCCCTTTTTAGCGGATTTTCTAAGCCTTTTTCACTTTGGAAACACCGATGCACGCACCTTCTTCACCTCAGTCGCACTAGTTTCGATCTTGTCTTCCCTTTTTCATCATAATCTGGATTACCCAAAATTATCGTGAACGGTGCCTTTAACTGAGAAACTTTTTTATCACTCCCCAATTCATTTTTCCACAACAGACTACTTATTGATGGATTATTTTTTCTTTGACAATTATGTGGGTGGTCTCGTCCCGATGTGAATAACAAGGTATTAACGAATCTCAAACGGTCGTTTATGCTGAATCGTCCCGGATATGCCAATAAACGCATAATTTTTTCCAATTGTGTAGTGCGCTTAGCGACAAACATTAGACCCACTCAGAGGCACCGGAAATTTGAATGACTGTTGTCACTGATTTCTCAAACTAATTCAATCACAGTCAAAAAACCCTTTCCCGGAAGTTCGAGGAAAGTTCGCAATTGATTATTTTGATTTCCCAAACATCCGATGCGCCATTGATCTTCTCTATATGAGACCTTCCAAACAGCGATATTATTTACAAATGGATCGGTTTCCAAAATCTAAGAATCTACTCTTCTGCTTTCTTTCGCTGGTTTATCTGAAGTAATTCTTTCAGCAGCATTCACCTATGTAGCTAAGACTGTGTAATATCCGAGAAAAAGTGTTAAACTGGAACGAAGCACATTTTAACTCCATCGCTGCTTTCATTACGGTACACAGAAAAAAACCGACTTAAGCTAGTACCCGCTCGGCATACAGAGTCTCTGAACATATGATTTTCATAGTGATCACGTACGAAACCAAGGGTCTTCCAACAAAATCCAGAGAAGTTTCACTGCTCTACTAGCATTGAATCACTGATGCAAATTGAGAGATACCGATCAAGACCCCTTAGGTGTGGAAAGCTCCCACGGACATAGTGAAACCAGGAGCAGGTGGAATCCAATCGTAAAATTTTGAGCAGTCGTAACCCAAATTCGTCGCTTCCATTTCAAAGTTCTTCCATAGAACAGGAGTGGCTTCTATAAGATGGCCCTGATTGTCAAGTTTAGGTTATATGCGTACGTGAACTTCAGAGACTTCATTTATCGTACGCAAACCCTTTCGATAGGTTTTGGAACTAATCACGAGTGCACTATGTACAGTACCCGAAACATGAGTTTCCTCGAGGAGGTATCTGAATCCTGCCAAGACCTCTGGTTTGAGAAAAAATCTAGCTCTGACACTCTATTTTGCACCCTTTTTCATAGTCGTGCTGTCTTGCAGTACTATGATATATAATAGTATGCAAGTAGCATTTAGATGAGGCCGTCTGAAAGAATTTTACAATAATCTCAGAACCAGTTGTTACATTGAACAAACCACTCGAAAACAATCTACACCACGGCCCGTTCAGTACAGCAGCCAACATGTGGCATTCACAGTACGAATGATTGTGTTCTGGTTTCTGCGCTCAAGTCGCTGTATCATTACAAAGGTTTTTCATGCTCTTTATTTTCAATTTTGAAAAATCAAAAAGAATTTCTTTGAGAAATCGAACATTTTGTTTGTATTTATGGTTATAGGGTTGTAGGGTTTTATGATAATTCCCAAAGCTAAAGTTTTGTACAGTTTTGCACGTAGTTCCAAGAAAATAGCCTTTGCTTGAAGAGTAGTCCAGTTCCACTTCCTCGTCCAGGATTTATCTGGATGAGTATGTAGACTTCATCCGATGCAGGTGTTAAGAGACGACTTTTGGTTAGGAGCTCAGCGAGAACGTTTCTTTGAATCCAGTACAGGAATGGCTTCGTCTCCAATTCATTCTCGCGTTCTGAGCCAAGATCAACCCGAGCGTACCTCAATGATCTGCAGGTCACTGCTTATCTAATCTCCAAGTATTTGTGCTCATGGTACCTGGTAGTAAACGTTCCAGAGGCTAGAATATCCAGAGATTAGATATGGATCGACCTGCAGAAAAGTATTGAGTTACTTACATACGCACGAGCCAATTGGGCCTACTCGGAACTGTTCTCTTTATGTGCTCAGGGACCTCCTCAGTTTTTTGGTAACATGGGATTGAAAGCATTTTTCAGTGCTAATCTCCCTTTCTGAATTTCGTTTGTTATCATATCCGACTTATTTTGATGTCCACGATTATCGAATTTCCTCTGTGATTTTAATTTCTCCTGTGAGCATTCCCTTTCCGCTACGCCCTTATATAGGCAGCTCTGGGCCTAGCCATTGGGTGAGAATATGCTGTTTTTCAGTTCATTTGTAAGTCCTACAAGTCCTGCGCTGCGGTAATTGATAAATGTAATATCATGATGAATGTCTTCTAGAAGGGGTTATCACTGTCGTTTTTTTCCTGTGGAATCATTGTAAACCAAATTCGTTCCTTCAATGTTGCCGTGGCAACAAATTAGACAGTTAGCAACAAATAAGGTTACAGCCTGAAAATATGCCGTAATGCACTATCTAAAGAGAATTTCCTAAACGCTTCCGATATGCTGGATCTCAGATAATCATTGACTAACTTCGATTATATTCTGCTTGCAGTTGTTCTCTGCTCGTGTACCTCGAAGTCCCAGACGATTTGTTCCATTTTGTTTGGGAGTACTGTCATTTTTCCAGATGAGTCACGATCATCACCATAATCACACGATGATGGCCGATGCTAGTCCGATGATCGCCCCATCTCAAATGGATCATACCGGTGCTGGAGCCATGCATGGTTCTGGCCATGCAATGGCATTCCACTTCGGATCTATGGAGACTATCCTTTTTCAATTCTGGAAACCTGTGGATGCTGCTGGTAAGCAACTAAATGGGCAACGCAATCGCTGTTTAGCAGAATAGCCAAAAAAGCCATGCCAGCAATCCCAAACCGACTTTATTTGTTGGTTCGCTACCTTCCATATTGGGAATTTCGTGGGCCCTTGAGTCTGATGACCCATAGACATGCTTTAGTAGCTTTTGGATGGGTTATGTACAGCATCGATTACTTGAGAAAACCATTTTTTACTGTTGAAGATTACTATTTAGTTGCTTTGGAGCTTTGTTCCAGTTTCATAGTCAGTTAACCTTTCAGTGACGTTGTGTCCCTAGCAGTTCAGCGGTCGTTTTCATCTGTTACCGACCCTTCTGCTGACTTATTCGCCAGAATTTTGCGAGGATCGCTTGGCAAACCAGTTCCTATCCTCATAAACCAACAAAAAATCTCGATTTTGTGAAATCTGTTCCCTTTTTTGAGTATTGTCACGGGACGAGGAACGATTAACATACTGTACATTGTACCCCACAACTGGTTTTTCGAACTGAGAAGTGCGAAAGGGAAGTAGAAAATTTTTAGAAATGATGAAAAACCTTTTTTAGGCATCGTTCTCTCATGTGTCATCATCGTTGTCATGTGTTTTTTGATGGAAACTATACGATTCCTGCGATCCTACAGGAATACTGGAAAGCCAGTTGTGCATAGTCGTCTCCGGTACGTTGAAAGTTTTTCGATAGAATCTGGAAGACCAGACAACCGTAGCTTTCCTTTTGGTACCACAAACTGCACTTCCCGCCATTATGCTCTCTGAGGCCATCCGCCATGTGCTCTGGATGAAGGATAAAGTCTTGGGGCGTTAATCATCCTGTCAGGGGGGTGTAACCACGCATTCGACTTCCATTTAGAATCGTAGTGGCGTATTGACAGCGTATGTGGCCTATACAATGACCTGCGGCGGCCAGCTAGTCAGTGCTTTTATCTTCCCAGATGAGTCAGGCACCCATTAACCAACCCCGGAGAGATGAAAGGCTAGGTTGGCTCAGACGGATATCGGAGGGTCCGTACCCGTGACCATGCGTCTGTGATGGTGCGCAACTCACCCCTACACCACCTCGAAAAAATGCTCCTCGTCCTCGGCTATCCCTTTTATAATGCTATGGGTGACATATAGACCAACATTAACGAACCTCATTTTCATTCATTATTTTCATGCAGTTATCGTAATCCAGAGGAAAGGACTGAGGGGTGGTGTGATCACTCACCCTCAGCGAGCCAAGCGCCCGTTTCCCAAGTTTCCGAAGCCTCTCGAACGGTTTTACAGGGAAATTCTATCGCCGAAGGCCTTCTGGGTTACATTTTCATTTCACTATCTATGGACTATGGATACTGCGGCTGCTCGTGCGTGACCACCGTGAGCCGCTCCTATTTAGGGGTGAAGGACACAGCATTTATTAGCAAAAGCTAACCGATCAAGCCTTCCTAAGCTCCCAATTTCCTACTTTAACTCAGTACCCATTAGATGTCTTCAATTTCAGGTTGGAACCGACAATTTCACCGTCCATATTGGTTGATGCTCTGCTAAATCTCGTCCAAATCACATTATCATATTCACTGATGTTGATTTTTATGACATTCAACGTCTGGTTGTGCCTTAGTGTAGTCATAGGTGAAGTGCTCTCCCACCTTCTCTACTCCATCCTATTCCCATACTTCGAAATGGGAACGGCTGGGTCATGCTGAACCTCTTTTTTCTCAGGAGGTTTACCATTTATCTTGTGATATATGTACACGCCATATTTTAAAACACTTGAATTTTCATGGAAATTTTTACGTGTTCAAAAATTGTGGTTCAGAATTCACTAGAGACTGGTTTAGCTGTCTGTACATATCTGAATAAATATCAAAACAAAAACTTCTCGAGCATAGCGAAAATCATAAGCACAGCGACGACAGGAACAGTTCGGGTATGGTACAGTTGAATCGAAATGATCGCTTCGCGGTGAGGGCGACGTCGCGCACAGATAAATATGGCAGAATGAAGCAGAGGCAGGGCAGCGAATAAGCCTTTTGTAAAACGATAAACAAGAATGTACATCAACAGTTAGAGATTCCCATTAGGGGAGGAAATCTCGGACCATCAATGAAAGCATAAGATTAACTACGAATGTTAAGGGTACTGAAGCGGGTCAGCGTTCCAGTAAGTCTGTGACCTCTTCTTGAGATTTTGCTACGCGTTTGAATCCCATTCAAATCACAGTTTTCAAATTTCAAAACGTATCTGGTCTGACAGTGTTTTGAACAGCTTTGCTATGTGCGATTTAGGGGTTTTTCCTAAAAAATCATTTCGACTGCTTTCTAGAACTAGCAGGGCTGCTTGGGTAGGATAGGCATCGGTGTGATTTGGATCTTGGACAGTGGTGCTGTAGCTCAAGACTTTTTGAACATCTTAAGCCTGGTCTACATTAGGCAATGGGCAAATATAATAGTATTATACGCGTATCTGGAAGCCTCAGAGAGATACTTGGGTTTAAATTTTTCGACTAAACTAAGTTTAGCACGACATTTGAGCCCATGTAATAAACTCTTTTTCTGAGACAAAATAAGAGATAGCATACAGATGCATAAAACATGTCACATGAGTTAATTTGGAAACTTGAATAGACACTCGAATGCTATTCACTACCAACCAGGCTTTCGTTTATCAACAAACTCATAAAAGGGAACTGTTTCCTCGCGATCAGATCGCCTTTCTCCGCTTACCGTTACTGAGACTCGCCGCTCCGATTCTGAGTGTAGATGTCAAAAGCGGAGGCGCATCCCAAAAGGGACTGATCAAAGCAAAAGGTATGTTCATGTGCGTTATTCCCAAAATATCTCCATGGCCGTTCTTGAAGGAATTCTTGTCAAAGTTTTCTTTTTCTTCTATCAACAGGAACACACTTTGTAAATGTTATCAGCTCCCTACAATTTCCATCATGTTTACTATGTTACATGCGCCTAGCATCCGATTAGATGTATCACCTTAGCATTGACGCAATTGCTTCTCAAATCACACGGATATACCCCATATATCACTTTGATGTCGCTGCACATTGTGAAAATGCCTATTTCATACAAAATAATTTTTAATATTTCTCAGAAAAAAATCTCGTTAGACCAACATCACTAGATTGCTCTCGTGTCCAAATCACCTGTATCACCTGTACTTCCTTTGATCGTCGCCTTCCTTGAGCGGGCGCCAGCGTCTCCATTTGCCCCTGTCACAAGCCAGAGTAGTCCAGGGAATCGTACTCGCTCGAGGGACACGGTGAAAACATTCCTTCCGTTCAGAGTTTTCGTGACTAAGTCTGACTATCCCGTTGGTGCCCGTCCTCGTGTTCGCTTGACGTCCCGAGTGATCCAGACCGCAACCGCCCTGGTCCAACGGTCATCACTATATCGCACGACGTGTGCGGCTCATCTGATATTCGATTTTTTGGCGCGATTCGTGACCAAATACAAATAGTATACGGAACCATAAAGAAATTCTGTATGAGGTACTTAGCTATGAGGCCTACTGTGTGCCGTTCCTCTACGATGACAACAAGGGATTTGTAAAAGCTGCATTATTCTGCTGTTTCTCCACACCTACGCACCCCTTTCGACCATTTCTGAACATGCTTCAAGTAGTTGCACTTTTCGTAGGGTGCAAGGATCCAGCCACCAATTCCGACCGCGTAATACCCCACTGTATCACCTCCACCAATGAGAAATCACTTTTTTTCTTCTGATGAAACCCGGTTTGATTATCCAATACTTTTGAGGTTCCTTGGCACTGTCAACACTAGGTTTTAATGGTAAAATAACAATGTATGTGATACAATTTTTGTGTTTGCTGTGGAAATATGCAAAGTAAAACTCATGAACCCCTCTAGTCCAACTTTTAGCTAACTACCAACTTTGAGCAACCGCGATTGTGTCAATTTGAAGAGCAAATTGTTCGATAGAGCTGTACTCGGTAGACTGACATGGTGCCCGTGTTATTTCATTACATTGGAACAACATTCGTACCATGAAATTTTCATTGAATAATCTGCTCTACTTGTAGAACCCGGTCCAAAAGCGATTTTGTTTATGATGGAAAATTCAAACGTTCTATTCATCAGCTTAAGGCTTCCTCAGAGATTGATTCATGGATGCCTCACCAATTGAAGATGTTAATCTCCTGATATCGCTCTATGTATTTAAGTCTTTATGAGGGTTCGAAAAGAGTGGTCTTGCCTAAATCGCTACTTTCAATATTTCCAAGAGCCTCATATAGCATGGTCGTTCCCGCGTTGGTACAAGGCTGTGACAATAATGGCTCCATTATGCAGCTTTTTACCCAGGCCTTGCGTTGTTATTCGAAGGACTTAATGGTATTGTCAGGGGGAGGGGGTGGGGGGAGGGGGAGAAGCTGCCTTCTTTGAGGTCAAACCGGTGGAGGTTACAAAAGATTCATCATCGAAACTCTTAATGAAATGGCAACATTCAATTCACTCATTCAATGAATTCAATAGAAACAGCCGTTGACTAATAACAATGGTTTAAGAATACTCCCATACAACACAGTCACTACCACGGCGAAAAGCGATCCAACGTCTTGCTAGATTTCCTTATTCAGTGCAATCCACGACTTATGGGTAATCCTTAAAGTTGAAGCGAGCTAACGGTACTGTTTGATACCCACGAATACATCTACTTCCTTGAACTTGAACAGGCCTCCGATGCTCATTGAACATTGGCACTTCATACTAGACACACGCCATCACCATTTGGGCATGGATCGCTTTTTGATTTCTGAGGCCAGTTTTTTTCCTGCCAATTGCTTAAATGTTATTTACATCACATAATAAGCCAGCAAAACCCAACAACATAACTTTTCGTGGAGTCCTTCTTCGTGTTGATTTGATTTGATTCACAGACCCGATATCCGATGAATCAAATGTTAGCTATCTCAGGAGATTCCAACCCTCACGAAGAAAACCAACCCAACACATTGTTGTGTCGAGTTGCTAGTCTTCCATCACAATTACTGTTTACTTCCATAGCAATGAATGCAATAAATTATTCTTCTCCCAGAAACCCTACTCCATTCATTGGTAGGTGGGAGAGGTGTAGCGTGATCGGATTTCATCGTAAACAATGAAAACTTTTGGAGTCAACAGCAACATTAACCGGGTTTCGGAATACTTAATTAACATTCCTTTGGGGTTGGGGTTGAATTCTTAGTGGAAGGATACGGTAGCCTGCACTGTAGCATTGCCACTCGCCGTAGGAATTCAAGGAGAAGTACCGCTGCTTCCTACCAGTTTGGGCCACAACAAATCGGCTCTCTAAGGAGAGGGAGGGAGAGGGGAGTGTTTGGCAGGGCTACTTTCAGGAATGGCAAAATTTCTGATACTCTTTTGAAATCTTCTCTTTCAACTGGCTCAGTTTTCATGCTGTACTTATCAAGGAGGAAGAGCTTGAGGCTCCCAAAAGACTCTAGCAGAGTTCAGAGGCAGGGTAAAGGTGCCACAGGGTCTTCGTGATTCCCACCATTCCATTGTGTTGAGCCTTTCCAGTTCAATTAATACTTTTTTTTTTACTAACAGTGGTAACAGAATACCAAAATCGTCGAAAACAATCAACCTATTTAAAAGGCAAGAAACGTTAGTGGGTGGATGGAGTCGAGCCTTCAATTATTTCAATTATGTAGCCAGCACCAGAACCATTCTTCAGTGTTGTTTTCGGTTTGCTGGCAGGAACGAGAGAGCTATTACTTTATCTTCGTTCGACTATATTTAACTATCGACTATAACTATAGAATATTTGGAGCAGACACAGCAGTCTTTGACCCTTCGGAAGTTACTCTCTGTATATCACAGCGAGGTGTTTTAGAGAGCTCTCTCTTTTATGGTCTGTATGGAAATTATTCTTTTTGTTTTTATGTAAATGGATCTTACTAATGAGAATAATTGTTTGCCGTTTGATAATAACCTAGTATAAATGGTCTGAACGTTTTCTTTACTTGAAGCGGAGAGGTATAGCTTCAACCTTCCTCATTGACGGTACGTAGCAAATCGAAAATCTGAAAGTCTTTAAGGAAGTGATAAATGCTCAGCAATCGATCGGTATAATATGTATATTTATAGGCAATAGTAAACTACCGATCGATGGGTGATTGTAATAAAATATAATACGTTCTTGAATATTCGAGACGTTCCGAAGAGGGTGCTGCAAAACTTGGCCCTCCCGTCACTATTCCCTTCCGACTTAACGCTACTATTTCTTCTTCCTGAATTTCCACCGTAATACGTCTTAATAATGATCCTCGAACGACGTAGGTTTACAAATTGCGCAGGTTATTGGAAAAGCTTAGTTTCAACCAAGGCTCAGCCCAGTGGTTGTTCGTTACGGGTACCCCACTCTTTATCCCCTCTACTAGCGAGGCTCAAACGTTTCTTCGAGTGATGAAATACGACCTTTGTATCTGATTCTACAAAGCGGATCTCCTTCTGCATTGACAGAGCTTGATTGTTTCAGAGAATGGCACTAGTCGAAGGCTAAGACTGCTGCCTGGAAGGTGCAAACCAGTATCGGTAGGATCTCTAATTAATTGTAAGAAGAGAATCCTGATAGAGCTAGGAGGGTCGATTTAAAAATGGAGGTGGTGTAACTGCAGTGGCGCACCCCACACACGCATAGCCACAGGTTCGAATCTCGGATCGATATCGGCCTAGGGTAACGAAGCCTTCCATCCCATTAGGGTCGTTTAATTGGTACCAGACTCGTCTGGGAGGATAAAAGCACTGACCTGTACATCGACTGGGTCGAGTCATTGTATGGGCTATATACGCATTCAATACGCCACTACGATTCTGAATGGCGTTCGAATGCGTGGGCGCATCCCTCAGACGGGATTGATTAACGCCCCAAGACTTTCAGGACTTTTAAACTTCAACAAAATGTGGAAGGCTGCCATACTGCTTTGACCACGAACCACTTTTTTGTATATAGAGAGCCTTTCTAGTAATTCCAAAGCTAACATGGGTTTAGAATATTCATTTTGAGAAGTGAATGTTTCTTGCCCTCAATAAACTTCTGTTCCGATCGAATATAAATGCCTTAGGTCGAGTGCACTTTGAGAAAATGACGTTTTTTTTTTCTGGTGCGCCAGATACTTTTCGGTCTCCATGGGTTCAATATTCACCGGCTCCAGGCAGGCTTACCCCTTCACTCTGATATTAATTATTCCCGGGACAAATGCTTTGTTGTCAAGCTGTGCAATCGAGCATTTATGCAGTCACTCTTGCCTTTCCATTCTTTACTTGCTCAGAGTTACTCATTCTACATGCAGCTCTAATATTTCTTCCCATTGTTTCGATTTTTCCTTAATCCATTTCATTGCTCCCCTTAATCCAGGCTTCTTTTATGTGTATAGAAAACAACAGGTATTTATTTGCAAATGAGCACCATAACAACAACTAAAATAAAAAATTCAGTATGGGCATATCTCCGTTAGGATGTACCCGTCGTGCTTGCATGCCCAAATTGTCTATCCTTCACAGTCGAGGTGGTGTTTTGAGGGACTATACAGTGACTTCCGACCTACCAGTGCGCAACTTGATGTTTTTTCCTCCCATACGAGCCCGTCGTCCTCAAGTAGTCTGGGCAGGTATCGATCTGGCAATGAGAATTGAGTCCTGAACCATGTATGTGGTAGAGACAGCACTTTGCTTTGGCCGCCCCTATCTTCGAGGGAAGTGGGAACCTCAGAGAGGTGAAAAGGACTGCTTCTGTAGCCTTTTCAACTATGGTGATTCCCTGAGTGAACCTCAATTTTGATAAATGTTTAATTGAAAGCGAAACAGAAAATGCTCAGCCCTGCCATATCTGCTTTTCCATCGAGTACGCTACAAAACGGTGCTGCTTTCACCTGCTTCAGTTAGTTGATATTTTTTTTTGCAAACTCTTTTGACGTGCCTTAATGCAGTTCCAACGTTTAGTCCGTCTCTCACCTATTAGTCTCCTGCTCTCTTCGGAACGTGTTAGCAGTTTTCGGTGCTTAGTGTTTTTCCAGTAGGTCTAATGCGTACCTCGTTTTAAATCTTTGTTTGAGTTGTTGCTCTCTACGGCCACCTAAACAACCTCGTTGTTAGGTTATATTATATCCACCGAATAATCATTCAGAGACCTCGAATTTTCGCCATTTGATATTTCTGCGGAATGAAGGCGTTTAAGTGTTAAAGGCACAGTTCACGATAGCTCAATGGGCGGGAACGTCAGTGGCCTTCCCGTCTCTCGATCGATGCCGCGTCAGACGATTGTCGAGACAATGCAGATTGCAACTATTCTTTTTAGGACCCACACACAATCAGCTGGTCGCCGAGTGATGAGGCGATGTTTTTCTCCCATTCTTTTTCCCTCCGTAATTCTTTTTGCTGCCACGATCCCTTATTTAATTTCCTACTCCTAGAGACTGAAAGAGGTGAGCAACTTTTGCTGCTACTAGGGTTTTTTTGTTTACTTATGCTCATAAGTGAATGAATTTTTGCTTGCCATAGTCTGTTATTCGCACCCGGACCCACAAGTACGCAGTGCGATACATTGTATAGCTCGTCCGAACGCCCCACTCTTCTTCATTTTTCTGGTCTCATTTTCGTCCAGGACCCTGTTTAACGGCTTTTCGAAGCCATTTTTCACTTTGGAAACACCGATTCACGCAGTTTCTCTACCTTCATCGCACTATTTTCGATCTTTTCGTTCATTTTTCATCATAATCGGGATTACCCAAAATTACCGTGAACTGTGCTTTTAAGTGGCTGACTATCACCTACTTAGGGCTTGGGGATTGTATTATATATCGGTAGGATACACCTTCAGAACTACAAAACGTTCTATCTTCATGGAGCTCGTTATTCAGTACCTCACTCGTCCCGGAGAACTCTGAGTCAAACATCAGCTGGCCACTGCAAGTTATTGTATAATCCAGATACGCATTCTAATAGGGCTAGTTTCCGAAGGGGAGTGCAAATGCGGAGCACATCCCAAAAACGGGAACGGGTGAAGCAAAAAAACTTTAATTCCAGACTTTGATATATATGTAATTACATTGTGTGGGGCAAAGCAAGAGCATGTTCAGAGTCAGGGGGAGGTGCGCCCCCCCCCCCCCCCCCCTGACACTGAACATGCTCTGAACAAGTGTCATATTAGTGCGCCGATTCTTTGGTCACTCTGAAGACTGAATAGTGGTTGTTCGTCTTGACGTCGAGCCCCCAGAAAACTGTTGAAGCTCCTTCTCGATGCGACGTGTACGAGGGTCATTCAAGTTACAACGCAACGACCACTTTTATGAGTATGTATGAGTAACATACTAGAATTTTCAATCAGATATAGGTTTTGCTTCCTGCAATTATGCGCCGTCGGATACCCCAGAGATGGATATGCCCGATGTCTGTTGGATGGTTAGAAATCGCATACGCAGCATCTGAAAAGCCACGTTCACTAATTACCCGCAAGCATACACCGTTGGGTTCTTCCCGTCTGTTATGGGCAAATCAAATAAATAAATAGATAAGAATAAACTGTCAAACAATTTTCTTTGGCATGAATTCATGATTTTTAGGAACTGTTCACTTTGTGACTTGGTTTTCTGAAAATTCAAGATCAGCTTATTTAGAAATTTTGACGAGATTTTGTCATTCCGTTACACTTGCTGAGCTTTTTGCAGCGGAGCCGCTACCAGCAGCTACTACTGGTTCAGATTAATTTCTTTTTATGACCGACAACGTGCACTGTTCCCGACACATTTCAATATCTTTCCTACAATTAGGTTTTTCGACAAAAATCTGCCAAAAATTTCGCTGTATTTCAGGTATTTTTCAGGAAAGTTCTAGATGTTTCCATGAAGTTGCTATATGAATGCGCATTGCTAACCTGCTTCCCACCTCTTTGCTTGTTCAACTCTACAATAATCAAACTGCTTCCCCGTCTTCGACTACGAGTCCGCTTCGTTCCGTTTCAGATGCCCATCATGACTTTTGTCGAGTTCTTCGCCTTGAAACTACTTCTGAGCGTTTATGTGCACGCTTTGTTCCGTTCTGTTCGAAACATTCAAGAAAAGGATCGGGTCTTCCATAGAGTTTCCAGGGCAAATACTTTCCGATTGCCCCAATACCTTTAAAACTCAATTTGAATCTGAAGTTTGAGGAAAAGAACAGAAATATTTTTAACTCGAACAGGATCACTCGAGAGGGTTCCTTATCAGCATTTTTCAAAATTTCTAAGTTATTCCATATACGTGAATGATTTACGCTCCCTGCCTTGTTTTTCTTTGATGTTTACGTCCTATCTTTGCATTTATTTGCATTTCTCATTGTGCATTCCTCAAAGGGCAGCCATTCCCGTTTTGATACCCGAGGAGCGATTTTTTGCATTTTGCTTTTTTTATTTTGCTCTTTTTTGAAATTAATACAGAAGCGTCAGACTGATGGATGTCGTTCTGAGGTGGTCAAGCTAAAATTGGCCATACGCATGGCATCTAAAAAATTTACTTCATGCCGACAGGTCTCAAACTATCAGCCTTTCACTTCAAGGATGGGACCATAACTGTCATCTGTGTGGCTTATCTCCTCGGTGTACATGATCAATTCCAGCTAAAAGGAGAGCCTCAGCCAGGTCCCAATGAAAAATCTCCCATAGAGTCATGAGTATAGTCAAGACCGATTCTCACTATGCCAGGCCATCCAAATGAAGATCTCGGTTTCTATTGGGTAGTTACCCATGGTGGATACTGCTTCAAGGAAGTAAGTAATATTCAGCCGAAAGCTGTCCAAAACCCTTGTCAGTTACCTTCGAGTAGGTGCATTTTCTATGATTGCTACCTAGGTGACTAATGGAGTGATTCTCGTAACTGATCGTAAAATGTGCTTTTGCCACGCTCATACTAAGCTGGGGAACAAATTAGATGCTTACGGAAGGTACTAGCAGGGCGGGTGAGATTAATTGAAGGATAAAACCAATGCGAGCATGCGTCTTGGTTATCTACACGATACTGCATAGGTCTATTCAAATGACATTACCTCTATTCCACGGCGAACGGGAGGAGTAACAGTAGCTGCTATATTTACATTTGGAGTTGTTTACTGTTGAATTACACATTTTATAAACAACTCCCAGATATTATACGATGTGGACATTGCCTGGGAGCGTGCATAGAACGGCCTTTCAATGCAGAGTTCACGATAAAATTGACTTCTGAATCTCGTCATTAGGATGAACCTTCAACCGGCAAGGATAGCACAAGGAACGAAAACCCTAGATATGGCATAATAACGATCCCACAACCGGCCTGGCCGACGTGCACACCCCGAGGCGTACAATTTTCCAAAGACGTCGTAGAAGCTGCAGGGGATACGACGTGGGACACACTCTTGCACGCAAGCAGCTTACTGTAGTCTGCTGTACGCAATGGCACACACATTTGGACAACTCGTCCAAATAGTTCCTCCATGCAACTTTTGTCGCCATATTCTCGTCGAACCCTAATTTTACTTCTTTTCCAAGGTTGATATTTCTTTGGATACGCCTATTTTTGCGTTTTCTTCACCACTCTTGCTCCAATCTGGGCTATCGCTTTCATCATTCGACTTAAACTAGATACCTCAGAACTAATTCAATAATCAAGCCTGTTTTTTAGACTACAATCTAAGTGATTCATGAGAAGAGTACTGGTCTGTATGAGGGCAGAGTGAATCTGCTGTCTTACGAATGTATCCATTTAAAGGAGCAGGCTTTAACCTCTCAAATTTGTGTCGCATGTTCTCACTGCTGTCATTACGCAATCAATACAGTACTACCTTTACTCGTGTTCAATCCGGGATCAGATTGAGATCAGAAGGTTCATACCATCGCTTTATCTTGGCTTCGCTACAATGCCCAGATTAGGCTGGGAAGAAGAAATGTGCACAGCGCCTCTCATGAAGAATCCAGATATGCGACAGACCCTCTTTTTCCCAATTGTTCGCCTTCAATTCCACCAAAATGGGTTTTCAAGTACCTCCGGAATAACAAACACCCTCTTCTTCGAATAGATCTACATTATAGCAGAGAAGGCTGAGACGGGGTAGTTGTAAGGAGCATTCAGAAGAAGTACCGAGCCCAATCACGAAACTATTTGACCTACCCCGATAACATGCACCATTATTATAGGCCTGCAGTATCGATAGGTGTGGTCCAACAACTCACGTTACTTGTTATTCCTACTTTGTTTTTCTTACTCCACCATGTTTCCTTTGATATTTACTGACTAATGGATCTATTATCCATCTCTTTTGTAATCTGGGCCCAGAGCCTCTGATAAGGCTACATGACTAAACATTTACTCTTCAGCGTTACACTCTTCTCGCTTCCAGTTTTCCTCTTTACTATTTGCTATATTGTTGTAATTGTACTGAAGAAGTCACCCCGAGAAGTGGATAAATCCATGGGTGTCCGGCTGATGATCTCCTGGGTCCTTACCCCGGAGAGGAACCAGGAGAGCTGAGCTGAGGTTGAGGTGGTTCGCAAATGAACCTCGTTAGATTCCCAACAGAAACCGTATATAGTGATCGACGCAGGCCACTTTCACTAATCGCTTAAATTTTATTCAAAATGCCAGTTATCGGTAAATCATGTAAAGAATGTAGGCATTTCTAATTGCTTTTATCGTAACATAACTCAATTTACTTGACTTCCCTTTGATGGTCCATCGACTGACGGCCTTCTCACTGTCAGAGGGACAACAGGTCTTTCATACTGTCCAATCTCTCGCGACTTGCATTGAATGTAGAGCACTTTTTCTGAAATATATGGGAATCAAATCATCCTTCCAGGATGAAGGTAATTCCAGCGGTCTTCATCTGCTCTTCGGAAACCACTCTGTGGCTTGTCATCTGTAAATGGCTGGCCAGCGGTGCTTTGAATGCACCATGCAATGGAGCGGGTCTTTCAAACGCAATTTTTCCTTCGGATAGGAAGTTCGTAAGCCTTCGTATTCCTGTTGATGTTCGCTGATCTTCAACAACCGGTTGTTCTTTAGCAACAACCTACTGATGCACGACGAGCAGTTTCCATGGTCTGAGAGATTGTCTTGTCGCCAGGGCACGTCCCAGTCGCTCAACACATAACATGCTTTGCTCTCACAAGATTAGAGCTTCGCAGAGCTATCAGAATGTTTTTGTAATATCGGTCACAAATTTTGAAAAAGTATCGCTTTCTATCATCCAAAACTAGCCTCTGCTGGTATTCCTGGTATTCGATTTTGAGGTATGTTTTGAAAAGAATTCTCCTAATGCAAACTGCTTCAGAGGAGGGTTAGTTCTCGAGGGAGTCTCGGATATTCTCGGATTTGGTTTTTGAGCTCATTGGAACTTCCACCAGATGGATATGAAATCATGGGGAACCAACTTGTTACGAGTGCAAAAACGTTAGTTCTCTTAGAAGCTTTGCAACGAACGGGCCGCACTGTTATTAAGCCTTGGTTGAAGAACCGGTGTCCAATGGCTAATCTAATTCCAGTACTGGCAAGCCTTGCAGCCTCCATGGGGCAGCATTAACAATACATTTATTTAAACCATCGTTCCTACCCGGATCAATATCCTCCTAGGCCAACCAAGCCTTACATCCCCGGGGTCGGTCAGTTGGTACCAGACTCGTCTGGAAGGATATAAACACTGATTTGTACATCGGGTGGCCACCGCAAGTCATTGTATAGGCCACATACGCACTCATTACGCCACTATGATTCTGTATGGAAGTCGAGTGTGGGGACGCATCCTGCAGACGGGATTGATCAACGCCCAGAAACTTTATCCTTCACTCTTTGCGCTCACATATACTAGATATTAGTCCTTCGAACGCTATTCCTCAATCGTGAAATTCTTTGTAGAACTGGGTACAAAGAGAGTCGCTTCATTCTGCTCTCTTATTATAAGTAGTAACACTTAGTAATTACTAATTAGTAAAACAAACAATGGAAATTGTTGAGTTGGTAGAATTGAAGGGCATACGCCCTACTCTTGATGATGCTTTTCCTTCGGGTAACCCGAATTCAGCTCACCTTCTAGATGTACCCCACGGCTCTTCATAGAAGCACTGCTGCAGAAGAATTTTACAAATGCTCGATTGGAATTTTGAAATTCTGAATTTACAAGATTCCACCTGCATCCTTTTTGCTCAAATTCCTAAATCTCATTATATCAATTGTATGTTGTGCAGAATTCAAATTACATGGTCCAAACGAAACGTGCTGTTCAAGACGAAGATAAGCTATAATTAAGTCATTTCCTCTAACCACCAGGTCCTCACCTCGATCATCTCATGCATTTCTGCAATTTCTCATAAACTACCTGTACGTGGCAATTTGGATAACAGTCTACTGCATACTGTTTTTCAGAATCGAGTATGCCCCATTACCATGGATCATCCCAAGCCTGGTTGTTGAACATCTTTCTGTCTGATAGATTGACATGCTGGCATTCATGTCCAGGTGATGAATACCAGAGTCTTGCCCTTGTTGGATACGTCAAAGACGTGATCGAGCTCCCACCTCAATTCCCTTATAACCGGTTCCCATAGCAAGGGTTCTAGATAAGTTTACACCAGACCAACGGTGAACAGTGGGCAACAGAACAGACGACAAATAGTAGCCCTCCTCAAGAAGAGCGTAATCAGCTCTGAAAAATCATGAGGTAAGGAAAAGGTGAATGACACCAAGACTGGCCTGCACTTTTTGATATGGAAGCTGTATAGAATGGATTGTTGGAGAATCACTGGATAACACCATTGAAAAAGTGCCTGTTTGAAGAGCTGGTGGGAGAGCGGGAGGACATTTGTGATCCACGGAGATGGTGTGGAACGAGGGACAGTCTCTCGAAGCCTCTTTAGCACTACTGTATCGGCATGTACTCCCCTTGGGTCAGTCTCGGGTTTGGTTTTTTTTGGTTTTGTGTCCTGTTTACTCCCCATTTCGACCTAACGGTTTCCCAGCTTTGCAGGATCGCTCCTCAAAGAAATTTCAAAGCAAACAGAATCGCAAGGTGTGACCTCCATAAAGAAACTTCGTGTGATGCTTCTTTGAGAATGTTGAAATTGGAGTTGCGCTTCTTACTTTTGTAGGATGATACTTCTTGAAAGTTTATGCATAGGTACTCGAACTCGACCAATTCTTGTCTAATTTCATACATTTAGCTTAACATTTCTCGAGTAAGCATGCTTTTGATATGGAGTATGTAAGTATGTAACAGGCCTCCGGTAGTCATCAACTTTACTCCTCTTCAGTATATTCCCTTGGCTTTTGTTGTCTGATGTGAGCTTCTTTTGTTTGGTATTTCCTTCTTACTGAAAGGTTGTCAGTGCCGTCGAAAATTACGTAAATTCACTCCTACAAAGAACATGAATATCACCTGGCAGCATTTCCTTTCACTAAACACTCTGATATTAATATTTTAGACTTGCACTTCCCTTTCGAGTGCTTCAGTGGAGCTAATACACGTGTTTGCCACTATTCAGATGCCACTTATGCTTTTCTCTCTTAGAGTTTCTCTCCTAGACCTATCTTTTATCAAAGGTATTACTACTAGAATTTGGTCCACTATAGAGCGTATTCTCGCGAAGTCATCCACACCTTTTTAAAAAATTTTCAAGAATTTGCCTGGCCTATAGCCGTCCTTTTTTCATTTTCCTGTTCTGCTTAGCTCTCTGTACGGGAAGCTGACTACGGCGCCTTTCAACCTGATAGCTACTAGCTCTTACTCGGCTAGGGAACGTCATGACGACATGCTCCCACCCCCTACAGTGATGAGTTAGTACATTCTATTATCATCCAGACTGGGTAGAATCACCTCATCTCAAAATCTTTCGTCTCAAGTGTAGGACAGATAAAGAGCCCTGACATCATGAACCAGCTCAGAATCTTGGGCAAGGTAAGCACATGTATGCTTTATAGCAACCACAAACTGTTTGAGGAAGGCTAAACTAGCTGAACGATTGTAAGCCGTTTCATATCTCCCTTCAGTATTGAAAAGCATTTCACTAGCTATCTACAAGACATTTTCTGAAGGCTACCGGAAATGCATAGGTCGCTTGAGGTAATTTATCAGCCGGGCGGCCTTCGACGTGTACGATGGTGATGTTCAGGGCCCTCCAGGGACATCGGGATTAGTTATTGGCACACAACAACGACACATAATCAGGATGGTCTTTGAACTGGTGCTAGTCTTAACTTTATTTGTTATAATCCTCGGCATATCGTAACTTCGTTATCCTCATTACATTGACGGCTTTTTGATGGTTTTCAATGTCACCACCGAAGGAACTTCGGGTCCTCATTTGTATTCAATTCTCCATACTTCCTAGTGTTCTGCATATTGTTACGTTAAGGCGTATGCAAAGAAAACTCGTCCTTGAAAGTTTAGCAGTGAAGTTTAAGACTGTATCAGCTCATAAAACTCAATCCAAGACGCTACTTGACCAATCTCACATCGTAGATTACTTCCTCTTCATTACTCATACATCTGGATCCCTTGTCGAAGGTGAAAGAGGAATAGGGTAGGAATATAACTGAAACCTAAATAAGGTAAGCAGTATCAGGTGAGCAAAACCTTCTTGATGGACTTGTATCCATACGGGATCCAATTCTCGGACCGTGATTGTGCGATAGTGCGCCGCTTTTGCCACCTCCACCATTGCTCGGTGAATATTCTTCCGGATACCTAACACTACGATATTTCAATTTTTGACACCATCTACATTTCATACTGTCCTTTTCCGGAGAGTGGTCTCAATTTACCATCTATCCATAGCCTTTTCCACAACCTTCCTCTCGAGCAGTTGGTAAGACAAATAATTCATTATCATCACAATCATCGTCAAATCAGTCGTTGTACTGTAAGAACTACATACAAGCAAACAACTAAACACACAGCTAAGTTCAGTGTCTCCCCAGTTTCAGATCGGGATCGAGATGTTGAGCTTTGACCGAGGCAGCGACCAAATTCTTTGCGGTTCCAATTTAAAAGTCGAAGGTTCTGTTAATCCACTCGAAGCTCAAAGTCTTGGACTTAGTGGAATAATCACATCTTCATTATTCACAATGTTCACTAAGGATGGGATAAGCCTGACCCGCGGTCAACGGGCATAAGCTAGGAAAATGTGGTCTTTCGACTTTTCGCCTATGAGAGTCCATGGAATGTTTGCCAACTTTTACTGAATACTGAAAGTCTTCATATAGTTGAGCAGAGGAAATCGTTACGTTAAAAAGATTCACTATATGGTGGGGAAAAAGGTAACGATTACCTTGGGTAGATGATTAGTTTTTGACTTTAATGGGGCCTCGTTCCACTTCCGAGTGCTTCAACCGTCGCACTGGGCTTTTCTGTTCCTTCAATCCCATAGGATCCGGAAATTGGCGGACTAAAAAAAATTCAAGGAACTGGATCTGGAGATTGTGGTTTCCGACGATGAGGCAGTCCGTTTGACAAAAAGGGAGCCTTAGATGGTAGTGCATTGATTTGTTTACATGAAAAGCATCTGATTGTTCTACCTTCCAATTTTCAGCGCTACGTATAACTCCACTTTTAGCAAAACCAACCTCTTCAGCTCACGCCATCCGCGACCGAGTAAAATCTGGGAATAATTTAAGCTTTATAGCTGGAAAGGCACTCCCTCGTCTACTTGCTCGGTTTCTTTGACGTCATGTTAGGCAAGATTGCCCATACTCATGCTTCATTACACAAGTGCGGTTTTTGGTAGCTCACTTTCGAGTCCGAGCCACTTCAAGTCACTCCCTTTCGCTCGTTTTGGAGGGGAAACGACCTCTGGTTTTCTTGGCTACGGAGGTGAACAAGCAGGACATGGTTTTCCCCCCCCCCCCCCCCGTAAAGATGGTCAAAAGAATTTGATGCCTTTAAAATTTTGGGATTCCTTCGCAATGGTCTTACCAAAATGAACGGAAATCGGTGTTTGAATGCGAATATCGAAGGGTACTCACTCTTATACTTTTCTTAGTAATCTCGCGCTCCTGTGCACCGGCATTAATGAGGATTCTGCACTTCCCTGCAGAAATTGTGGCAGCATAGACCGAATATTTTGCACTTTAGAAATAATAACTAGCTTATTATTCGGTGCAGGCAGAATATGTTAATCAAAAACTTATGGTCTCACCGTTTGAAAAACTCGTCTAGACTTCATAAATTAAGTTGTTATTTGAAATTGTTTACGCTGGTTTGAGTCTTTTCCCTATATGTTTTTTTAATTGATCGATAATTGAAACTAGACATCCCTTCGGGCTAAAGATAAGCGCCAGTCTTCCATCTCTGAAAATCTAGAAAACTTACATCACAATCAGCCAGTAATGTATTAAGTTATAGAGAAGTTGCCGTAATCTTCCCAATTGTCCACGTTTTCTAAAATTTTTGGAAGCTTTCATTGTTTTTCTTTTTAGGAGTACTACCCATTGTACCCACTTCGATGCGCATGCACCATGTCCGGTTACCTCTTCCCTGTTGATTTAGCCATGCAGTGTCTCAACTGTCTAATCATACTCAACAGACTTTTCTTCACGAGTTCAAATTCGACCACGTCGCTGCCAGGGCCCATTGAAACTTCTGCGAAGTATGCGGCTTCGTAGCCCTTCTAAGCGATACTTCACATACCTCGTTCCAACACCTCACAGCTTCGAACAAAAAGATCGAAAATGGGTCGAAGACGAACAAAAGGAACTGGTCAATTGAATGCGTCAGATTTCATAAGATTTCATGGTACATATGGTATGAACATACAAGGGAGTAATACTTTCCATGGAAATTTTGTGGAAACTTCCAGAGATTTCGGGAAAATACGACTGTTGTTGGACAGGTACTCTACGTACAATCTAATATTTCGTCCTCCCTTATACAGATGTAATAGGTAGAGCATATTGCCTTACCGCTCACAACAGCTGTTTAGTGAGAGCAGGAGATCAGTCACTATCTACCACAACTTCTTCAGGTGCTCCATATTTCTTGCTGGCTCTCTTCCATCCCTTCCTCACTTTTCCTCACCCCTCCCTCACATATCATCTTTCCAATGCTTTCATGCAAAGGCTTCTACTTTATGATAATGATACCGTGCTCAATTGAAGGACGATTGAGCGGAGTGTTTGAAGCCACCGGCAGTGTTATGCTACTTGATATTTGGCTGCACCGCTTTTTCGCCTGCTACAGTCAGAGGCAAACGACGATGTGTTCCACAAGCCTGAGTTTTTGGAAGATTTCCTAAGTGAAGAATTTCCACTATAACCGGCACTCATGCACCCAACCTAATCGAAAATGGAATTGCTGCTTCACACACATCGAACAATCGAAAACCTAATGCTGTCCCCTCTCCTCTTCCTCCTCTCTCTCTCTTGAATAGATGCTTTTATTTCCACCATCGGACGAATGCATATTTCCTTTCATTTGTTGGACCAAGATTGGTTTCAATCTTCACTGGTGCGCCTTCACTAAGTGGGGGTTGGACAATTATGTAGGTTTCTGGTTCCCACTTCCCATGCTTCAAAACTCTGAATTCCTCAATGTATGTACTGGAGTGCTCAATTGTTTTTCCAAATGGTCCTAGTCTTTGCGTGCTCAGAATGCGGATCTACTTATCCCGCTAGATTCATCGTTGCAAGAGCCTTAGTCTCATCTATTGGACAAACTGGCTAACCAGTCTTTAAAGGAATCTCCCTTCCTGCTTGCAAAGGTAGATGGGAGGTTGTTATTGATTGGGGTTACCCTGGCATCGCTCAACTAACATCACACCATTTGAAAAACTATAGAGTAACATTGTGATTTTGAAAGCGAAGTGTCCTCATGTACTGTCATGGTATAGAGGAATCCCCATAGCGTAGCTTCTTTGGAAGTTTATTACTAATAAACATGGGTCGAGTTTCTTGGTTTTCCCTGAATCCGACTGCTTTAAGGAATGACTTTTGCCGAAGACAGAATATTTGTTACGTTGTACTTAAGGACAGGCCATAAACGTGGACAAACTGGGATATCGGGGAGACTCACTGTTAGGTACTGGGCTGTCAATTGAATTTTTTATATCCCTACTTTCTCCTCTTCGATGATAGCGCGAACGAGCAGAATGTGAGGTTTCACAAAGTGCTCCTGAAGCTCCCTGCTTACATCTATTGAGAACGCCCGTTCAGCCATGCTTCGGCGATCATAGGGAACATTTGCTTCTAAGTCATCCGCCGAAAATGGCACGTCCGACCATCAATGGCGTCATTTCAACCCTGAATTTTCACCTGATTTACGTGAAAATGACCCTTAGTGATCATAAACTCCTTAAGAGATAAAGAAGTGGGTCGATGAACGGTAAAATTATCTTCTTGAAACACTACTTCTATCGCTGCCATCAGAGAGGATCTGTAAATGATGATGATCTGGTCCGTCATGGTCCAAATGTATGCGCCTTTAGAGGCTTTTTTTGGCTCCTCCCTCGAGATGCAAAGGAATTTACTGCTCCAGATGAGGTGCTCACAACGACCAAAACCCATTTTGTAGCATTGTTGGTGTTTCTATTATGACCACAAACTTAGGATAGCTCTGAAGTCTTTCGAGAACTGCCGATTGTGAGACGTGAACAGCTTCCCCACGATCCCTTGGTCAGAACCAAAGACAACGACATAAGCCAAGATGCAGAATTCTAGTCTTGATAAGCGCTGTCAGCAGATTTCAGCTGGAGCCAATTTTTCCTAAGAGGCTAGCAGAAAATCATGTACACAGAATTCCCGGCAGGATCTTGAGTAACATTTTGTAAATTACAATTTATTTGTGATTGGAAGAAAGAGCATTGGTTTTTACGAAGGCGATCTCATTACAAATGTGGGCCAAGAAACCAGTTCGATATGCCTTCGAGGAGCTTTTCCTTCTCTACTTTCGAACGGGAGACAGGTTTATTGGAGTGGACGCTGTGCTATAAATGTCGGTTAGTCTCTGAAGGCCATCTGGGCGTCGCAAAGTTTTTGGTTCTGAAGGGAGTCGAGCATGCTGTAAATGGGCTGAGTGCTTTACTACGCTTGAGCAGTCATACCGCTCGTCACATGCCCACGGCATTCTACAATTTGCCATGCTCATATGGGTCGAACGTCACCAAAACTTTGCTTATGCCGACCAACTTTTTCCAGTAAACAACCTCTGTAACCAGATTTGTAATTTGGCTTGTTTCTGTTTAAACTCATTTTTAGTTCTTTCCACGATCCCTGAGCAATGAGACTCGTTGTCTGGTCGGAAAATGCCTTGACTGAATCTGAAAGGGACCTCCTCTTTAAGGGTCTATTTTTTTTAAGTCAGCATATTTTCAACCTTCCAATACTTGAGGAATACTTTGCCATATGCTTGCGAGGCAGGTGGCAAATCAATTTTTCGCTCATCATTTTTTTCTTCAGGCTTTTCCTGACGGGGAGCACCCAAGGGGCACGGAAAAAGCTTGGCCATGGCAGGTCTCCGTGAATGGACTCTTTGTTTCGTTCACTTCGTCATTCTTTATTTCTATTGTCTTTGAACATTCTCATACGAGTACAAGTAGTGGGTCAAGTCGTAATCCGTATGGGTTCTTATAAGCAAAGAATATGTAATAATGTAATATACTGCCTGAGCTTTATTTTCTGGGCCTTCCAAGAGTTATCTCATCGACCACACAAAAGCAATGTGATCCATCAAGCAGAACGGCTTGGTTTTTGCCTTCTTCTGGGTAACTCCCTTGGAAACTTTCAGCGTGATTCCATCATTGGAATGCTGTGTCTCAACGAAGAGATTTGCAGGATATTCGCTGTGAAGTTCCAACACGCGCCTGCTCATGCTTTCAGAGCAATACTTCTTTGATGGCGTGTAAACTCGTCCAAAATGATTTCCCGAAATCTCAAATGCGTAAGCGGTTCAATGCTTCAAACGAAAAGGAAATAGTGGGAACGGCATTACAATAGAACGAAAAAGCCAATGCTTAAACAACTATTTGTTGACTAATTGTAGACTTTTTTCGGAGTGATTGTCAGCATTTTGAAGTGTGGCGTTTCCCAGACATAAGGTGTTGGCATTCTAGTCAGACTGAAATGAGATAGACCAAAGTGGACTTTCTTACTATTTACAGTTGCTTTCGAATAAAATATACTTTGTAGCGATAGCATAAAGGATAGAGGATAAACTTCTTGGCGTTGATCTATCTCATCTGAGGGATGCGCTCCGCGTTCGCCCTCTATTTAGAATCGTAATGGCGTAATGAATGCGCATGCAGCCTCTACAATAGACTCTAGATAGACTTCCTTTATCCTGGTACCAATTAACCGACCTTGAAGGGATGGAAGGCTTGGTTGGCTGGGCGGAAATCGATCCGGAGTTCGAGCATGTGACGATGCGGGTGGGATTGTGTGCCACTTGCCACTACACCACCTTCTTTTTACAAGTATAGTAAAGGATAAATGGTAGATTACCCTTATCAACCTCGTGATTAAGTCAGAATAACTACATGGCTAACACAACGATTTACGGAAGCTGACCAATGTATAACTCAACGCTTTACTTTGTATTCCCATTTGAGTCTGGTATCGTAAGCCTCCACTTGAGGCTGGGAATAGCCTTTACGGTATGCATACGATCCAGCCACCGTAGGCGTGACATGGCGTTACCCCACTTTCGTCTATATGGTTATTACTACAGTACAATACTCGATTGAGCACGTATGGAGGCACCAATCAGCAGAAGCCTCAGCTTGCTCCGATATGACGGAATACCTACCATTTATCTCATATATTGGCTGCTCCTCTTCTGGTCAGGCCAATTGAGGCAATCTACCAAGCAATCAGTCTAACCTGCACGCAATATTGGAATCTGGGTTCCATTTATCTCAAAGAACCCCCGGGCAGCGCAATAACCACTCTTCTTGGTCTGAGCAGGAATCTGTCATGAAAACCTATTCATGTGCAGATGCTGGATCTTCATTCGAGTGCACCAGTGCATTTACAGAGCCCCCAGATTTTATCTCTTGATGACGTTATTCACGATGTACTTTGGGTTTTTGAAGCCTCTAAAGATAGCTGAGGCCAGAAGCACGGACAGGGCGATTCGCTTCTTTCTCATCCTCTCTGAGAGTTCGACTAGTCAGAGAAGAAGGTGAACACTGAACTGGGATTCATGGGGGAATGCCATTGATAGCAAACAAACTTCCAAGCTGAGGTGGTTTAGTGGTAGGTGGCGCACTTCACACGTCACGGGTTCGAATCTCAGATCGATATCCGCCTAGGCCAACCAAGACTTCCATCGCTCCGGGGTCGTTTAATTGGTACCAGACTTGTCTGGGAGGATGAAAGCTCTGAATTGTACATCGGCGGGCCACCGGCAAGTCATTGTATAGGCCACCCCGGCATTCAATGTGCTCAGATTCTGAATGGAAGTCGAATACGTAGGGGCAACCCTCAGACGGGACTGATTATCGGCTCGAAACTTCATCCTTCACAACTTCCAATCAATGACCACCGGTGCTGTACTCCTTCGAGAAGGAGCGCACTATCTGAAACTTTGACTATACCCATTTCTTGAGCAGAGGTACCTCCCAGACAGTGAATCCTTCTTAGGATACCGTGGAAACCTGGGTATCGGAGTGGCACACGTAGATATGCGGTGGGAGTGATAGCAAAAAATAAGGTCCTTCCACATGTCCTTCATTCGACAAGCGTGGGGCAAAGATATTTCAGACATTCGGCCGCAGTTACAGACAACAAAATGATCACGATCCCAGGGCACGCAATCCAGCAATTAGGTGTGCGTTTCGAATGCAAATAATTCTAGCTATTTCGTGTTCATGTTGTATTATAGACTGCCCGAACGACGTATTCAAGGTACTGAAACTAACCAAGTCGTTGAAATAATCAGCTCTCAGAAAAGCTCGTTTTTCTAGCTGGTTTTATTCTCACGATCGGACATTACAAAGTCATCATGAGAGCGAAATTACATAAGTGCACAAATTGCTTTTCCCCTCACCCGTGTTTCCTTTTTTGGCATAGACTCTACGCTTGGCAAACGCTTGTTCATTTCCACGTGCTGAGCTGTCACTTTGTGAAGAGGCTGGGAATGTACTCGTCTGGTACTTTAGCTAAAAGATTTGCCATGATATGAATTGTAATTGATCTCCCCCTCTTGTCAATGATAGCCGTATGCCTCAGGAATTATCGTGCACTTTTTTCAATATATGAGCATAAATTCGAAGTCCCATTTGGGAAGGTTTTAATGGGCCGTGATCAGGGCGTAGCCGGATTTCCTGTAATGAGCAGATGACGGGACATAAGGTCCTGAATTCATCCAAATAGGTGTTCCCAAAAACAAATACGCTCGGAATATCGAGATCATCTACGCCCCTTGAGTAGTAGGCTAGTAGGCAGTGGCTGTTTGAAGTTGAGTACATGACAAAAGCATGGCGGAGGTAGTGCAGTGGCAAATGGGTACACTATCCCACACGCATGGTCACAGGTTCGAATGCCGAGTCGATATTCACATAGGTCAATAAAGCCTTTCACCCCATCGGGCCCGGTTATTTGGTATCACACTCGTGTTGGAGGAGAAAAGACTGACTTGTACATCGGCTGGATACCGCAAGACATCAGAAAGGTCACTTACGCATTCAATACGCCACTCCACACTTCTGAATGGAAGTCGAATGCGGGGCGCATCCCCAAGACGGGATTGATTGACGTCCAAAGACTTTGTCCTTTATTTGTCAAAAAGCTATGTGAACTGAAGGAAATCTCGTTGTTTTACCGTCATAAAAACCCACTTACACGTTGTAGAAGAATAGTAAGATGAGAGCAAGGGTGGCAAAATCTTGGCCATCCGGCGAGGCTTCCCCAATCCAAAGTAAAAGGAATGTTCAATATGCTACCACGAGTTTCAAATACTGAAAAAGCCTTTCATCATTTCGAGCATTTCTATTTACTGGTCCTTTTCGATCCTTTAGTTGTTCGGTTAAACAGTGAGACCTCATTTCAACTGCTCACTTCGAACTGATCTGATTCTTGTTTGTTAATGTTAGTACTCAGGGCAGCCTTACAGCGTTAACGAACAAGAAACATAATGGTCGACGAAGCATGGGAGAACCAGTACATTTGGGCAAATTGAATCAAGCAAACGACTGAACAGGGCCCCATGAGCAAAGAAAAACTCGGAGACACCCAGCATTTCCTCGAACAACTATGTATGGTTATGAAATTTCCGCGAGCGAGCGACACGTTATAGACCACTAATTTGCACTTGGAATACAGAACAGCTAGGTTTCTTTCTCTAGCAAATGTGGCGGTCCAGTCCCACCTTTTCCCACTATTACTTGCCCGTGTCGAAGCAACAAGTCATGAAGGACAGGAAACTCGGGGATCTTCAGGATGCCCAGGTAAGGGTGGTCATTTTCGTTGAGGCCCAGGACTTGAAATCCGCAGGAAGAGGATTCTTCCCCCCAAGGAGAACTGCATTGGGGACGAAACTCGAAGGTGATTCAGAATATAGGAAAGCCGAGTCGTTATTGCTGAGAAATTCTGCTTTCATAATGGGTGGTCAAAGAAATCTCAGCAACCTCAGTGTAGGCAGAAGGGTGCAAAAACCCTTTGGACGGACACTACAGGTCGGGGGATGAGCACTCCGGGTCGGGTAATTTTCAAAAATCGTTAGCTATTCCTTATACTACGACAAGATCCGCTGGTATACCAGTAGACGATATTTTATAAGCATCGGACCAATGTGCCTGCACTTAATTCACCCACTGTCCAAATGCTCCCATCCGATAGAAGAATATTGGTTGTTGTTTCTTGATGATATCGACGTGACTACGGAATGGCAACCACCTTCTCACACAAAAACCCCAAAGTGTTTGAGAACCATGTTGGGTTGTAAATAATTGAAATTTAATCTGCTAAGTGGTGTTTTGTTCGCCGTGCGTCACCTCTATAACGATGCTGTTCGTGAGATTTCCCTGGGGACAATTTATTACCCGAATCTATGCCTCACTTGGAGTAAGTTTTCATCATCGAACTCCCACATACTATGTGGGAATCCGCTTGAAGGAAAAACTTGCAGTGATATGATGTATGACTAAACAGTCGAAGTTATTTGAAGTTAAAGCTGGAAAAAGAGGCGCAGTTCGCGGTTCAAAGCAGTAATTGTTCCCGAGATTCCCAATAGGATGGATTTATGGTCCCAAGGATAACGCATGGGACGATGTTGGCTTGAAAAGCGATCTGGGTAGGGCACAACAAGGGCTCAAATGTTGTCTTCGCTGTATACCCCACCCAGAAAAGTCCGTGTTTCAATAGCCTTACAAAGCCCGCATCATTCACACTAGAGCAGATTTTTTGAATATCCAAACATGTTTTTAGAGAACAATAATATATAATGTATCAATAGAATAACAACAACAAGGTGGAGGCAAATCGGCAACAGTAGCAGAGAATACCAAATGAGACCCCCGAAATTTTCAATGCATGCAGTTCCGACCCATGGCTCATGGGCTGCCAGGTAATTTTTGGCTGTTTCTGTTTATTGTAGTCAGCTTTCTACGCAATTCCACATGACTGAAATCCTGTCCAAATACCCCTTCCATGCCACTTCCGCCATCATAATCTCGTACAACCGCTGATTTTAAGAGCTTGATAAATTCGAAAATTTTTTCGGGTTTCCGAGCTTTCTTTCTTTTTCTGCACCATTACCTTGATTATTAAATTTAAAATAGCGTCGAAATGCATATGTACCGTAATGTTATGGTGAACTGCTCCCTTAGACTTTATCTGAACTTCTCATGCTCGGTATTGTACGAGTTGCCCAGGTGGGAGGCTACAGTACCTTTATGCTTACAACCCGGTCCACCTTGCGACTCCGCCTCTCGGGGCCGTTCAAAAATGGGCGTTACGACGCCTCCGACGGTTTTCGAGCCCTGACTACGTCCCTCCCATGCCGTTTTTCGTCAAACCATCCAACTCGTTGCGTTTTCAGCTTACTGTAGACTGGAGTTCCTTTCTTGTATGTAGGTAACCTACAAGACCAGTTTCATCTCATTTTATGTCGATGAACTGGCAAGCTAAACAGTCTGTGGTGTTTGCCCATCATCAGTGTAAGGGCGCTCAAAGGGGCGTGGATGTAGTTGGATCTAGTAAAGCTAATAAAGCCGTCATTTAGCCATAATTTCGTCTTCGAATGAAGCATAAGGGACATACGAAGAGGGTGTTGATGTTTTTTTTGCACGAAACATCGATTTCACTCTAACTAACGAGCTTCCTTATGATCATTCGTATGTCCTTTTCCCGAGTTTCAGCCTTCCCATGATCTAACTCTGGACGATGTTCTCTTGATTCCAATCAACTTCTTTCTCCTCCCTATTCAGAGTAAAAAATGCCCATTACATTGCACCGTTTACAACCTCTATGATTTTTCGTAGACTTAATCTATTAGGAATCTTTCTTCGTAAGGACGAAGTCTGTATTTATACGAGTGGTGAGGAAATTGCTTATTACTGCATATGCCACGGAAGTACTTCACACAAGCCTTTCGACTCAAAAGATTTAAAAGTAAAGTCTTTTGGCGTTAATCAGGCCCGTTTTTAGGATGCGCCCCACACTCGATTCCCATTCAAGTTGTACTTGTAGCTTCAACAAGGATTCGACCAGTCGGTGTTCAAATCAGTGCTTTTGTCCTCTCAGACGAGTTTAGTATCATTTTTAGGAGGGACGGAAATTTTGATTGGCGTAGGCGGGTGTCTTTCATGTGATACCACTACTTTTGCCACTACACCATCTTCCCTCTTTCAACGTTTCACAGCTTTAACCAGTTACATTTTAGCCTCTTCCGTCGGATTGTGAATGAAAAAAAAAATCCGAAAAATTCTGAAAAGTTGAAGTTTAAAGGCGTATCTTCCACCAACAACTCGAAATTGAAGGCCATATCCGTTGGAGCATGGGCATTCTTTGAGTGTTCTCATCAAGCCATTGCATGGAAATATAATGGGTTTTATAATTGTCTGCCCGGTGCAGAGAACAAGAGGGATGTGATGGGTAATAACGTCAAGAGGCGTATTTTCGACATGGTAGGAAGATATTAACAGTGAAACTTACCTCATAAGACTGGCAAATTATGGAACGAAACATCGGTTTCGAAGGACTCAAACATAATTGTGCTATTCGAGCACCGACACCCCGTGTGCTCTTGCCTTCTTAAGAAAAAAGTGAAAGATAAAAACACAGTGTCCGGATAACAATTCTAGTAGGTCATCTCGTTCCAAATCGAAGTTTTGTCTATAACTCGCTGACCTCGTGACAAGTAATAGTGGTAGAAGTAACTGAGAAAGTAGGGCCAGACGACTCAGCAACGAATCCCCCTCCTTCCCATCCCCGGCTCTACTCACTTAGACGACCTGGCTGGTTTTGAAAATGAGAGTCAAACTTTCGCTAAAGGAAATAAAATCAATCCCTCGACTGTTATTGAATTCGTCTACATTTTGAATATGTAAAATGGGCAAAAGCTTAGATTATGACTATTTTCAATAGGTCCAGAGGATTCTCTGCACCGGTAATGTTTAATGAAGACGTTGGCGTGTAGTAGTAATATTATATTTACTACTTTCGATTATTCCAAGGATAGCTTTCACATGGCAGGCAATTTGTTATGCTACCAGTCGGAAGTTAGGCGGAATGGGCGGACAAGCTCACGGACAACGTACATTTTTACTTGAAGAAAATGGGGTTGTCAGCGGAATTAGGCTGAACTCGAAAAACTCCCAGATTCTGCCGATTAATTTACAGATTCCGACTCTTGACTTTTAAGGGACCTACTTGTAAGCTAATTATGAATTTTTCGAAAAGTGGGTAAGTCTCTATTCATGGCACAGGCCATCTAGCTTTATGGTCTTTTCCTAACCTTTTACATCATTCATCTGATAGCTTGACCGTCCTGCCAGGGTAATCTCCATGACTGCAGACATAGCTACTTCGAAAGGCGTTGCATGAAACTGAGCGAGTCGTTTCAGACCTCATCAACTGTGATAAAATGAATAGGAAGCGATGAGGGAAGAAAACTGTTTGGTGTGGCTTCGTTGATGTAATTTCACCTACAGCATTTTACTTTACCTCTTCTCATTCAAAGGCGGCGGCGTCAAATGGGTGGATGGGCGGGGCCAAGAGAATTGCGATTAAAACATCCATTCGGTACGAGTTTTCCGGCCCTGGCACCCCGACCTTTCTACGACTCAACTTTACCTTGCTCAGAGACATCCTTTACTCATGTTCTTTCTGGTTAAAAACACGTAAACACTTGTTGTGTTCTCGGATAGACACGTTGGTGTATGATTTATGCAAGGTTAACTAGTATTTACGTGTCTACACGCTACTTATACGCTTATATCCTGCCTACTCCGCTTCCTGAAAGGTCCGCGTTCCTCCATAGCTCTTCATTCGGCTAATCTCCTGGTCTGAGGATTTGGGAGCTATAGCGGTTTCGCGGCTGCTTGTAATGTGTGACAGAATATTAATAATGTAGGATCACCTGCTTTAGAAGTACGTCACTGCTTCTTGTGTACTTAGGTGAGCGATATCATCAGAAGGTGGAACAGACTACTTGAAGAATTAGCTGAAATAATTTTGAAAAACAAGATGTAAATCACTCAGTCATGAGTTATAACAGTCACCCGGGGAAGGATCAATCCCGAAATGATCTTTATAAGGACCACAACCTCTCCATTCGAGAGCAGAGGCAGTGTTCAATGGGAGAAACGTTTGAGCCATCTGTAATTAAATACAATTGTTCTAACCACCTGCATGCAACCGCGTTTAAAACGTGACTCTTTCGAGCTCCTCACATTCTTACGGAGCGCTTCTCTAACGTTTGCCTCGTTCTTCCTTTCAAATGCTTTCATTCCTTTTTGTTTTTCAGGTTCTGCGGTTTTGTTGTTCCCTTTCTGCCCTCTGGCCCTTACACGTCTCCAGATATTTTGATAGATATCTTCTGCCTGCACTTATACTCATTTTTCTCCTTTTTGTTTATCATCCGTTTCAGGCCTCGTTGTGAGAGCACTTCTAAGAAGAAGGATCAAAATAAGGTGAAATTAAAGAGAGGGTGGATATTTTGTTCCGACTTCGAGCTCGGCTCTTCCTCTTCGATTACTTCTAAGTTTTATAAGCTAATGATACAAGTGATTGGATTTTGACCCGATCTGGGCATCATCTATTTTCGACGGCTACAATGTATTTTCAAGTCTGGCCTCAATATCAAAGTTAATTAATTACGAAGACCACTCCGCTCGTTTGAAAGCATAATTCATCGTAATCCTGAGCTAGCTAGCTAAGGTGGGATAGCGGAGTTTATGGTGTAGTTCAGTGCAAATACGACGAAGAAAGCTCAAAGACCGGCGGGTTTCAAAAATATTCAAAAAATAAATTGTAAAGGAGGTTGTAAGTTGTCCGTCTGTGACAAACTGGATGTCTCCCACATATGCAATAGTGCAACCTTAACAAGGGCGTAACAACATGGTCTTTTTTTTGGTGTGTATATCGGCCGGGGCCACAGATCCACTTCGTGGGATAGCTAAGAAATCGTTTTGACCATGGATTTGTCCTCAAATTGGGGGCAAGCGCAGCCGTAGGTACCCATGTGTTGAAATCTATGTACTTACGGAATGAGGGCACCATGGCCAAGTGATGCGGTTACTAGCTATAAGGGCATCTTCGTTGCACTCATTATCATTGCAGGTTTTGGAGTTTGGTGCACACCGGTGTTTTTGCCCTCTCGCCCTTCCTAATCTCTTTTGGACAGTGACGGTTGTGGTTTATTTGCTACTAGTTGTGGCGGACCCACTGGAGTGTATTAGTAAATAAATAAGTAAATAAATATTTGACCATGTATTTTTTTTACCTGAATTGCCTGATTAATCTGCTTTTCCTTTCGTGCTTGTTTGTTGTTATTTCGTTGGAAACTGCGTTGGCTTCAGGAAAGTGTTTGTTCCGGATGATTATGAAGAGAGAACGATACGTAATGAAAAGGTGCGGTAAATGATACTGTACATATAGTGCTAGAGTGATCTCAGAAGTCTGTCATTCTTGGATGCATTCAAACACGAACCGTAAACGAAAAATCTGGCTTTCGATAAACATTGGTTGAGTACCATAATTCAAGTGAATTCATGCCGCTACGCATGACCAAACCGAAATGAGCCGTAAAGGTTTTATGGGTTGCACGATGTAAACAGTCGGTCTTAAGAGGTAATTCACGTGTTTCCGTGATTCCTTTTCCACTAAGCTATTCCCGTTTTCGCTGGCTTAATTCGAAGGTTCTCCTCTTTTTTACTTATGAGAGTAAGGGGCATTACATCGATGAACGAATGGTTGTTCGGTGGTTCTAACTACGCAGAGATGCAGAAACGTATCGGTGCAGTGGATGGGCGAGCAACGCGTGGATGTGCTAAGATGACTGGGATAGCCCACAGGAAGTCTAGGTACTGTTGTATTCTTGGTCTCCCGCTCTTACTGGGATTGATGCTCTCCTTACAAGTTAGATTCCCCACCCTCCTTCCTCCTCACTCTGAACGAGCGGCAGGCTGAGTAAGATCCCTGAAGCGGATCCTTCGTATACGCTGATTAGGTATCGAATTCGGTACACCTTCATCCTTTGAATTGCCGTAGCGTTTGAATGGAATGGACGTCTATTAAAGCGCTTTGGCCTAAAGGATTAAATTAGTCAATACCTTCTACGAAAACATCTAGAGTCAACTACTTAAAATTTATTTGAACTATAAACCACTAATTTATAACACGAGTACAAACCTTTTATTTGTACTCATTATTGTTTATTGTTATTTTTATTGTTCAGCACATAACTCGCTCGTAAAAAAAACTTAGAAGGGCCCTGAATTTGAATCGGCGAAAACAGAAACTGTTTGGATGGAAAAATCACAGCCAGACGTATGTTGTTTCTTAAGGCCGGGTGTTTACATCAAAAAACCTCATCAAGTCTTTATGGCTCATGTTGGGTCTCCGGCAGCACCATGAATCAATTCGACTTAGGGTACCCAGGGAACACATATTCATCCAGGCAAATTGAGCTCATCCGTTTAATATTCGTTGGATGAATATTAGAGCGCTTCTGAGTCACCTTCGGGAGCACGTAAAAATTGAGAGCCTCTCCAGAAGCCGTGTTGGTTATTCCTCTAGATTTTCTTTCGCTTCTAGAACTCTTACTAGTTGAATCTTCACTTCCGCTTGTTGTCATACTCGCGTATTTCCCGTGCCTCATCATTGACTATTCTGATAGAATAATTTGTTTTGTTAGGATCACGTACCCGGAAGTATGTGGGCAATCAAAATCTCAGAATAGTGGGAAATGAGATGTAACTAAGTTTGAGAGGAAGCTTTGATAATGTGAATTTCTATTGCGAATCATAATTCGTGGAGGAAGTGATGCCACCACTGAGTTTTTGAAATGCTATTCTCTCGAAAATAGCCTCAATTACCTGCACTATTCGAACATCATCATTTTTCTTTGTAAATTGATTTCACAAACTTCTACTTGGTTTACCTGGAAGATGCCCTTGAGTGTGCTTACTCGAGGGAGAGAATTCAGGAACACAAAGGGTTTTCAGCTTGGGTTCCTCTCGAACATGAGGAAAACCTATCAAGACCTCGTTCATAGGCCGTTACGACCAGAGAGTTGAGGAAAATAAAGATCCAGAAGGTGACGTTGTCACCGCTTCACTCACCTTGAGATACAAGTAGTGGTTTGCACCTTGTCCAAGTCAGGTCAGCATGGACTTGTGTTCATCTGACCTTTTAGGAATGGGGCCTTTTTGCCGTACCAAGCAGTCATCATCATGGATCAGGGCCCAGAACGATCAACAACTTGAATTTTCAATATGTGGGCTCCAATCTGAACTGTGCAGCCTTTACAAGGCAGTTGAAATAGGGCCGCCACTGAGTATGAACACTGGCACTGCCAGTCCCAAAGCCCATTTTGCACCCTATCTAGGCCACTATTTAACCCAATAACACCTCACGTGGCATCTTCGTGGGCCACAAATTCTTCTCAATAGGAAGTCTCTGAACTTTTTTATTGTGAACTGTACTGTATTATGTATACACTGAGCAACCATCACAGTGTACGCCCCGAATGGGAAGTGCATACTCACCTGAACATATCGAAGTAATCAAGTTAAGATTTCTCTAACTACCTTTTTCTCTAACTAAAACCGTGCTTGAAGATCGATCCCAAGGCTCTGGACTTTTTGCTCGAAAAAAAAAGTCACCTTATGTTTAATCTCTTTGTTTTCAAGCATTCTATACATTCCGCATGACTGAATTTTTTCATGCTTAGTAGATTCACTTATGAGGGAGACTTTTATTATGGTTTTTTTTCACTTTTTCCGACCTTTTTTTTGCCGTATTGACTTTTGCCTGTTCTCTGAAAGATTCGTATCTACGTTGAATGTAGGGTTTGGCCAGTTTGAGAATGAGCATAGGTAATCCAGGACTGCTCAACCCTTCAATTCTGCCTCGATTCCGAGAATGCTCTACACACGCAACCTATTTCCAACATCACAGTGGAAGGGAGCCAGATTTATTTGACCGATCTGCAGAGAACAGCTACTAACAAGATGTAATGTAATGTACGAGTAGTAAGGTTCTAGCAGCCCACTATGAACGAGTGACATTTCTTAGCCGACTTTGTAGGGCGGATGTTTGGTCATGCTCTAAAATGGTGGGTATGATAAGCATACCCACCACTTTTAGACTCAAGCTTCACCCATCGGTCCTAACTTATAATCCCAATTAGATCTAGACAGGACAGTACCAGGGTATACGACTTGCCGTGAAGTAGCCGGGCTTCATATTGAGGAATCGGAGGCATCGGAGTAATTGAGAATTGGAATCATTCAGCTGCTTATGAACAATCCAAATTACCTCATGACATGGTGTCTGCAAGGCTAAAGTGGGTCAGTTCCAAAAGGAGCATTACCACACTGTCTGTAGTCGCGGGCCGAGCTGGCACCCACCCAAACTGAATAGGGCTTCCTGCTTTCTGGATCCGATCAATCGGTGCCACACTCGCTTGAGAGGTTGAAATCATCGTTTTGGCTTGACTGTCTACAAGAAGCCATTGTATAGGCCACACAAGTATTCATAAACCATTTACGACCTTGAATGGATGTCGAATGAAAAAGTGGCTCACAAAAGGAACCCTAGATGACATTGTCCTTCGTCCTTCATAACAGCTAGCAGTTCAAAAGCCTTCCCATTCATATCTTCCGGCGACTCTTAAGCCTTAAAGGAGTGAGCACGATGTCTAACTTGAATTTGTTGCCTGTCGACATCACGTCATATTCTAAGAATTTCATGTTGTCCCGGCTTTTTTGTGCAATTTAATCTCATTACTTTATTCTATCTCGGCGCGTTCATTTGAAAGAGAGTGCGAGTGGCTGTGAGCACTTTCGAGGGTGGAACGTCTATTCTGGTGCTCCTGTGACTGCACTGACCTGTCAGAAGCTTCTCCCAAGCTCTCTAAGCACCTTCTACTACATACTGTTTGTCTCGTAGGTACTACTTGTGTATGCGTAGTGCTTTCTGTTTCTTGAAAAGGAAGGGGCATCTTTTCAGGCTCTTTTTCTTCTCTTGGTTTTTTTGTGATTTAATTTGAGATAAATTTCATTTGGAAAACTGATCGTACTGCTACACTCTAGAAAAAGCGGTGTGGGCTTCATCTACTTCTTCCAAGCGACTGTACAATATTTACTTTATTTATGGTATTACGGTGCTAACACTTGATACTGTGGACAATGAAAATGATTTCTAAGATATCCTCCTATGATGAATCTGTGGCCCAGACCTATACGATATGTGGCATTATCAGATCGGAAAACGTTCTAGACAGGGCAAGGAAAGGGCTCAAATTTTGTGTCTGCTGCGTGCCACACCCAGATTCGGACGAGTTTTGACGACTTTGCGAAGACTGCGCAATCCACAAGGGTCACTGACATTCGAACTTCAATCAACTAGTCGTGAACCGTAACGGCAGTGGAGGGTCGTTCTAGAGATTTTGGCTTCTTATAGCTTTTTATGTAAATGCAACAACCGAAATCTCGTCCGAATACCTCGCTCCTGTCATTTCCGTCATGGTAATCTCGTAGACACTCTTCTTTCACTTCGTTCAAAACTACTTAGACTTTATAAATCTGCAGATTTTTTTGCTTTCCCGCCACCGATTCTCCACAAGCACTTCAGCTTTACAATTTAAAAATTTTTCTTCGGAATTATTATGACTGTGCTTTCGAAATTACTCGTGAATTGATACAATGAGCCGTTCTATAAGCTTAGGCACATTACCAAGAGCTCCACTCGGTTTTTCATTTCAATATCCGCTGCCTTTCCTTTCACATGATCATGCTTTTGACGCTGTAAGTATGTAGTCCACTTCGTTGCCCTATTAGTGGTTTATGCGGTAAAGTATATGTATTCTGTACTTTATTCGTATCTTACACATCGGAGCTCTATTCACGTTTCACATCTCCAACCTCGATTTCCTTCTAGAACTTTCTTTCAAGCCCCTGTTTTCTTCACATGTTCGCAAGTAGGTAATTGTAGCTGTAGGCTCTTTCACCTAGTTTTTCAAAATTTAGATGGATATGATCAGTTTGAAGTTTAGCAAAGATTGAGTTGTAAAACGATCTTCGAAATCAAGAGTTTCCGATACCCGATTTGCAGACTTCAATCATTTAGAAAATATTTGTGCTATTCGATGGTCAACGTGATTACCTCTGGTGCTGCTTTTCTGGCAACATAGAATTAGAGAGAAGCAGCCTCTGCAGCACTTTGCTGAAGCAGTTACTTCGGTCTTTTCCCCGAAAGTGGCTGCGAAACCGTTGCAGTAACTTGAACTCGTCCAAAAGCCTGTAATGTTTTCAATATTACCGGAATTCTCCGCTAAGGAAACCGCTACTTGGAGTCCACTAATTATGGGGTTTAATGGTTGCTGCTTTGAAAACTGACCGTTCTGAGCTTTGAACGAGCCAAGCACCACTTTTAACTCCTTCTTTGCATGGTTTTCAGAGATTCCTGGAGGGTCCCACCAGAGTCGTCTGCTTCACTATTTGTCCTTGTAACTATGGTTGTTAACTATTAAAAAGTTTATTAACTGTTTTTGTAAGTATCGTTATTCAGTAACTGTTACTCGAGAAAACTTCAGAAATGTATCGAAGTGTCCAAATCTACCTGGCTCTGATACGTGTTTCGGGGAATTGTTGTACGTCAGAGATGCGTCAATGAAAATGTTGTTCTGCCAACAATTCTTTTTAAGAACGGACTCACCACTATAGGGGATTAGTCTTGTTTTCCGCAGCTTTAATTAGGTTGAGGATTATTGTCTGACAGGAAGGATTTGTTTACGCGTAAACTCGTTTTTCGAACTATGGTTCTTCATGGGTCGGTCTAGTTATCTGACTCGGTTAACCCTTCCAGAAGATGGTTCGCATCACTTCATCCCCTGAATTTCACCATCTTCGATCTCCAGTCAAAATTTAGTTGCATTTGAATTCATTCATGTTTTTGTCTTGCCAGATAATTCGTTTTACCCATGTTGGGTGAAATTGAAACGGAACTTCCAATTTAACCTGAAAGATTTGGTAGCACGTTCACAGATGAAACAATCGAGTTGAAGAATCTGCAATAGAATTCGCTAAAACTGAACGTTGGCAACAATACTGGAACATGCCGATATTCCTCCATTTTCTCAACTCGAAATGTCGGAATGGTAGAGTGATTCTGATAAGACGGTGACAAATCTTTCCGTTATCAAATGAATGGCACACTGATCGAACGGTTTCTCCGTGGTCAACCATGTGTTCTATCTCTTGACAGTAGGGGGATTTGCAGTCAACGTTGACTGGGAGGATGAGAACAAACTACCTGTTCATCGGTTGTATTCGCAACCATTATCATGTACAATAAATATGTGAAATGCCGTCACGACTAGGAACAATCTGTGCTCTGACTCTCCTTGGCTTTCTGCTCAGTTCCTCTGGTGGGAAGAGTATAAGGCTGGTCTGTATAACGTCTGGCAAGTACATAGATCGGGAATTTGTTTGGACATCTGCTTTTAGTGACTCTGATTCTTGTCACTAGCTCAAGTGAATGATACTCTTTGATGCTTGGAACAGAACGCACACGACAGAGAAACTTGTCACGCTCTACGTGCCTGAGCCGAGAATCCTTTTCAATTATATAAATAAAAGCAGAGGTGATGTAAAATATGTACTTAGGCCTATGAATTCCCTTGACAAAAGGGAAATGGAACGGTTTAAAACGTTGTGTGACTGATTTATGGCCCATTTGTAGCGGGTGGAACGGTCCATAATCTTCGTATTTCATCCGTCCACGTATGCAAATGGCAAAATTTTGTTGTACTTTATAATTAGCTGCTATGAATGCACGTCAAGAGCCAGCAGACTAACATTGCAGACATCCGTGGTTTTGGTAGAACGGGGTCATTAGTACTGTGCGATAGAACTGATTCTAGTGCGGTTTGTCACTTCTGAGCAGTCACTGGCAAGTTCTTGATTCATTCTCACGGCGGACGATGAGATGGTCTCTGGAAGGAGTGAACTGTCTTTTCAGAAACAAAAATTAATGTTATCTAAGCATTATTTTCAAAGGTATACCTCATATCATCATATGGATGACCCCTGTCATCCCGCTTTTAAGCTGAATGTTGCGGTCTCTTTTAAAGAGCTAAATAAATTTGTTGGAATTTCCTAGTCTGCATCTGATCCTACTTGACTGTTGTTGTTGGCTTGACAAGGTTTGGAGGGTAGGGGTAGGGGTAGGAGTATCATCTGTATCACCTGTCGTCCCGTTGATCGTCGCTTTCCTCGAGCGGGCGCCAGTAACGTCTCCATTCCTCCCTGTTACGAGCCAGAGTGGTCCAATGAATCGCTCCAGGGATACGAGGATCAACATTCCTTACAGTAAGGGGTAGGAGTAGGGGTAGGTAAAGGAGTGACTGTGAACTTATAATCCAGTAAAAACGAAGATTTAGAGAGAAGCGTCCCCTTGCTAGCTGGCAGTAAAGTTCCCCAAACTGGACCAAATTGGTCACTTTCCATACGTGAGTTCAGATCTTCGAACGCTTGAATATTATGTTTTTTGGAATGGCAAAAATGGCCTACAAACTTGCAGAGCTCATTAGGAAGGGATATATGTCATTTTTCCGAAATTCGATTTCCCTCAATGCATCAGAAATCAAGTGTTGCGGGTTTGCTGTCATTCTAGGGTTCAAAATTGGTTGGTTGTGTGAAAAGTCTGATTCGGAACTATGACAAGCGAAAAAGAGGATTCGGTGGTGGCTAATGAACAGCTACAGTATACGAACGTTAAAACTTGCTGATTTCATGGCTCCAGAAATCGGGTAAACTGCCTTTTCCTCAATCTCAGAACTCTACGGGTCTCAATAGGTCCCCTTTTGAGCCAACGGCTTCTCTGAACGTCAACTCTCCTTCACCTCCCCTTTTATAACCCTCTGTATTGCCCATTAGACCAACTCTCAATTAGGGTGAATCGTGTTTTGTAGACTAAATACAGATCCGCTCTGACTAAAGTTGAGTTCGTGGTGCATGATTAATCGTCCAGAGGAGAATCGAGTAATATCGGCCATTTTCTTTTTACTAGATTAATACTAACCCAGTAGAGTCTGTGATTATGGCAAAACCTTTCTATCAATATTTGCTTTTCCAGCAAAAAGAACGCATTAGTGCTTCTCAAGGGCATCTTCTGAATAAATTATATTCTCGAGTGTCCTGACTACCTTGAAGGCTTAGCTTCCGATAATCCTGAGGTACATATCTAGCTTGAAGGTACAGTTCGCAGTAGAAAAATGAATAGAAGGAGAGCTTTAAAAAGTCTCTCTGAAGGCATAAGAAGAGTTTGAAACAAAAAAAAAATAAGACAAGAAGAGAAAAAAAGAGAAAAACAAATTTCAATGAGCTTTATTTAAAAAAGGTTCAATATATGGAGTTGTTTTCTCGAAGAAATCGGGACGGACTACTTGACTTATGTGAATTAGCAAGACCTAACTCCTCCGAGGAGAACATCCTTCGTAAGGATGGATTAGTGCGAAATGATCATGATCTAGACATGCTTCTATTCAGAATGCATCTATAATTCCCTCGAACTGTGAAAGCAGCCCATTCAATGAGGTTAGCTCACGACCTACTTGAAGGTACAGTTAATGATAAACATGGTTTCTGAGAGATTCTCCTTGGTATGAATATCGGGCCTTGCCCTGTATACCATATGCAGCACTATCAGATCGAGAAACGACTCAGATAGGGCAATAAAAGGGCTCAAAGATTGTATCTGCTGCGTGCCACACCCAAAGACGGACGAGTTTTGACAGCATTGTAGAAGCTGCATCATTCACAAAAGAAACCCATATTGAAAACTCAGACAACTACACGTGATGCGTGGCTGCAACGGAAGGCAGTTCTGGGCATCTTCGGCCTGATGTAGTCAGTTCTTTGCATAATTGCAACAACTGCGACAGCCGGGTACCTTTTCCATGCCATTTCCACCATCATTCTCTTTTAATAACGGCTGTCACCGCTACTTTGGGCTTTTACTTCTCATTCAGCTTACATATGGTTTTCATGATTCTGAAAACATTTGTAGCAACTTCTGAAGCTGTCAAGGCGGTACATGAGCAATACTTTTGTCAAGCTCATTTCTACTGTATTAAGTTTGATCTTTCATTCATTAGCAACTGATGGAGCTTATTAAGATGATGGAACTTCTTGCTTAGTCTCCTTTTCCTTTCCTTCCGATTTTGAAGCGACTGTGTATGACGTCTTAATCTGAACTCTTTGAAACATCTTCAAGAGACCCACTTCAATCCTTCCTTATTGTTTTCAACTACACATACAACCGTTTCCACATTTACATCGGACACAGGAAACTCGTACCCGCAATGAGTTGCGCAATCGCGCGTTAGAAGACACGCTTTACGATTGGAATGGTTCCTCAGATTTCCTTCCACGACTACCTAATGGTCCTCGAGGGTAACACATAGGCGATGTTGGGACGAAAAACTCAATAGATAGGGCATAACATGAGCCCATTACCAAATTTGTCGACGTCTACGCTCATCGACAGATGATATGCGAGACGAGTGTCGAAGCGATACAGTTCGCGCTATTCGCACGAGGACCTACACGTTCAGCATTCAATCAGCTGAGCGCCTGGTGTAGAAGGAATGTTCTACTCTTATCCCATTAGTCTGTTATTCTTTTTGCTGGTGCAAATATTTTCCCAGTTTTTAACTCTCTAGGATGAAAGCCGTTTTTCTCTTTTGAAACACTGATTTTTGTGCTTGCATCACCTTCGTCGCACTAATCTCACCTTCTTTTTCATTTTTCGTCATAGTCCGAATAACCCAAAATTATCGCGAACTGTGCTGCGGAGGTCCACGCCCCCCCCCCCCCCCCTCCCATCATCTCCTCCTCGAACTTATTCAATCCCCTCGGGCGCGGAAAGCGCGGCGTGCCCGTTGGATCTAATGTCTAACATCCTATCTCTCGTTGCCGGATTTGGACATCACAGCTAATCGGAGTGAGCGATTGAATTTTCTATGAAGTTTGCTGAGTTAGTAATAACTTCAACACAAATGGCTTCTTACAGTAACCTATTTCTGGTCTCTTTTTCCGTCCGGAAAGGATTCATTTCTATTTCGTCCTCGTAAATATACCACATTTTCAATTCGATGTTTCGCCATAGGGTGGTTTGTTACCACCCTTTCTGCTCAGGACTGTGATTTGATTGCACTTTGACACTAATATTTGTGGCAAGCTTGAAAAACTCGTGAGCTTTAGTGGGGGGCTTCTATCACTTCGAACGTCTACTGACTACGACTCGACTGGAGCGGGTGCATTTTGAAATTTCTTGTTTCCGGCTACGAGAAGCTGGGACCTGGCGCCCACAAACCGCTCAGAAAGAGTGGCTTCAGCAGCGTAGGGGTATGAACACGTGAAGGAGCATACGCCGCATATGGCGAAGAGCCCGGCCATTATAGGGTTCATAAAGCAAGGAAGAGGAAGCAAAATATGTCATGCGCATGGAATTGGGTTGTGTCCTTGTATAGTATTACTATGGAAACTTCCCCCACATACTAGAAAAGACCTAGACTCTTGCGAAACATTTGGCGAAAGTCCTACCAATGAGCTACTTCTTTTTCTCCTCAAACGATGGATGCACCGTCATATAAGCTTCTTCAGAGGCTCCATAAATTTGGGAGTTCTGGTCCGACTTGCCTTTTCCCTTTCGGTTCTTTGCCAAACATCCCAGTTGTGGAAGTTTTTTAAACTCATGAAAAAAAGCTACTCGATTTTTCAAATGCAATTGCACTCCTACGTCACATATTTCATCGGGGATAAAGCTTGGGACCTCGGCATTTTCCATCGCTCTGACTGACCAGCCAGCCCAGTAGTCGTCGTCTTTCTTCAACGAGAAATCTTTGACTTCAAATCGATTTTTTTGTTAATCTGCTGATTCGGAAGCTTCTTTAGACGTGCTTCAGTGTATTCACTATGAGCCGAGGTGGTGTTGTGGTAAATAGCACTCCATCACATGTGCATGGTCCATAGATCGAATCCCGAGTCGATACCCACTGAGGCCGACCGTAATTCTATTCCATCTGGGTCACTTGTTGGTAATAAATTCGCCTGTCATGATAACATGGGGTCGTACATCGGTTAACACTGCTAGTTATTGTAAGCCACATAAACATTCAAATCCACCTACAAGTTGAATAGAAGTCAAGCGCGGGGCGCATTCCGAAAAAAAACCACCCCAACATCCAATGATAACCGTATTCCAAAGCATGCTAGTAGCTTTGCGTAAGAATTTTTCCTTCTTGATGACACAGTTCAACGTAATGTTGAGGTACACTTTTTAAGGAGAGAAGCGAAAGTATTGGTCGAGGGTGGGGCATCGGCGGCGAAGAAAAGCGAGAAAATCCGCCGAACTCCTGAGAAAGAAGGCTCCCCTGAAGAAGTGAAAAATGAATCTGTACGAGATTACCATGACGGAAATGACATAGGGTATGCGGACGAGATTCCATTTGCTGTGAGTGACAGCTTTCAACGTCGTTGAAACTCGTCCGCGTATACAAAGGAACGACGTTTAAGCTTTTATGACCACCTCTCTAGGCTATTTTCCTACCTGAGAGCGCGACATATGTATAGGGGGAACGGGTTTATCTCAAAGTGATACCACAGAAGCCATTTCTATCGTGAACAGTGCCTTTAGCCTCAATTCTAGAAAAATGATCATTTGTCCTAGTCTAGAAGAAACATTTTCTGCTAAGCCTCACATTTACTAAACTCGCTACTGAACAGATGAAACTAGTCGTTGGTAGGAGAAAGTAGCGGGACAGGCATTTTTTCTGCACTCTACCTGAGATCGGCAAATTCCTTTTCCTGAACCTCAATCGAAACTAAGCAGGTCTCCCACTAGGCGTGACCAGACACCGCGCACTGCTAAAAGATTCATGACAAAGCCCTAGGCCGAGTTTCGCAGAGAACATTCCAAGAATTGCCTTTTATTCAAGAAATTCATTGAGGCACGCAGTACAGAGCTGTTCTACAGCTGATCCTTCAAGCATTGACATTTTCTGGTGATGAATCACTTATACACGGTCTCACTCAATTCTCGTGCACTTGAGGATATTCTTATTTCAGAAATATTTCGAGCTTTTTTCCGATGAAATTCTTACTATTAAGATCAAACTCTTCTAGCAGTTATCCCAATATCTAAATCTTCAATCCACCTTGGAACGGATTTTTGCTTGCTGGGGATTTCTGCTAGCGGCTGTTCTAGGCGAAGCGCTCGAACTCACTATTCATTCATAGCCCTCAACGGCTACAGGTTTCCCAATTTGGACGAGTTATTCGTTGAAGTTGAATGGCGGTAGCCACAAAACAATTCTCTTAACTCGTCCGTTTATGACGAAGTTTTCGTTCTCATCATGTTAGAGCGCAAGAGCAGGATCATCCAGGCGTTAGCCCGTTTTCCACTTTCCAAGTAATGCCACCAACTTAAGGGTTGGTTTCAGCTGTTCATCTATTAATTTCCTTAGTCTTATGTTATCAGGGGGAGGACGTAATTACTACTGATCTCTGATGCTTTCTAATTACTCGCCTGTTAGGCTTTTCCCTGATAGGATCAGCTGTTCTGAAAACCAGTGGGACCAACTGTTCTGAAACATTGTATTCCTTGAGAAGGCGTCAGACCCCTGGAGCTCTGCCTGCTCTAGATTGAGGAAGGTTGGGATCCCGTCCTCTTCTGGATAGATCCAAATCACCTATCTAGCAGAAGAGATGCTAACTATTATGTTCTATGTGGGCAAGAGCTTTTTCTCAGTCTTGTTCAAAAGCTCTTGAAGCACGATTCCCTGCGGTGACCGGTCTGCTCCGTAATAATGTTCTCCTACTTTTCCTGAATGGAGATATAGAAAAGATCTTTCATCTCATTTGTCATCTTTCTTTCTGCAGTGACCGTGTTTAGGAAGTGGTTCGGGCTTTTTCCTCTGTGTTCCCCTAGCAACTTCAGGATCTCATTTTATTCCCCATCCAAACGAAACCTATTTCAGTCTTCGCATTCCATTTTTCAGCTACATGCTTCGTCTAGGGTTCCATAGAACCAGCCACCATACCTGTTCATGAGCTTTCCTCGCTAAGGAATTCTTTGTTAAGGAGGCTATCGATTCTAACCTGCCCTTCAGTTCCGCTGGTTCCTCCTGGTCGACACCGTCGTTGTTCCTTACTGCCTTCACTATCTTTTGTGCTTTCACCATCTCAAAGACAGGCTTTTTTTTGAGTAAAGAGCAGCTTGTACGAGACATTAAATTTGGTCTTTGCTACGACAGAATGAGATTGCAGTCTATTGTAGTTTTTTGCAGCTTCTTCAAGCTGTTTGCGCTTTTTATTGAAATTCTTAAAATCAAGAAAAAAACAGATTCTTCCATAAATAGGGATAGAAACGTATGAGGTTTTTCGTGAAAACGCATTTTTACAAATTGTCTTGCCAGTTTGTTAATAGTAGTCAACCACAACTTCTAGACGCACTTCTAATAGTGTAAAAGTTGAGCCTAATCTTAGGATCTTCTTGAGACTAGTTACTTTGTTGTTATTGAATCTAAAATGAAGAGTTTTCCGGTGTTAATCTAGCATCGGGCCTTGCGGATGTGAGTTTTGGTTTACTCGAGTTTTGACGATCAGCTTTTCGATTTCCGAACCATTTCCTATTCGGACCATGCGCCTGGTATGAGCCATTTGAAATTATTCCCCCATGCCACGCGCTCACTGCTTCAATGATACTTTTTGATAAGTATTTCAAATAGGCATTCATGAACAGTAGTTTAGGGCCTTCCGTTCAACACTTGTGTTCAATCTAACCCTTCAACTGTGGCTTCGTTGTTGTTTGTTTCTTTCTTCCTGTAGGGATCTTCTCGATTTCATGAGCCATGCTTTCGTGTTTCGCTCCGTGATTTAAGCACAACTTATGGGTCGCTTGGTTTTTTCCACAATTTATGAGTTCTATGTTTTTTATTTCTGGCTTTGCTTTTCTTCGACTTTCTCACAAAAACTTTTGTTTGTATTTTAATAAAAGGTAATAGAAGAATACGATTAGCGATGAAATTATGCTAGTATAAACATTTATTTATGTATAGTATAAACATGGGAATACAAGTGAAATAAAGTCAACTACGAATGATCCATATGGTCATGAAGTGTATTTAACCCCAGGCTTGTGCCAAAATTATGTTTAGGACGATCTCATAGATAATGTACGGCATGTAATTTGATAGTAGTTGAGCAACACCTCATTAAAGGCACAGTTCAGGACAATTTTGGGGGTATCCGGTATTTCAGAGATAGTGGTAGATAAGGCCTACACTAGGACAACGGTAACGCATAAAAGGCTGAAAACAGTGAAAAAAGGAAAACAAACGGTCGAAAAAAAAGAGGAAAAAGTGGTTGGACGAGATTCATAATGGGAAAACGGTGGTTCAGTGAATTTTCGCGGAAGTACACGAATGCGACGCCATGTGTGCAATGGCGCACAAAACACCCAAACAGCTGATTTAGACTACATTCTTGAAACTATTTATTCACCAACTGATATGTCGCTGAACTTTTATGTTTATTCAGTTGTTCTGCATAGAAAGGTGAGTAAATTCCCTTATATTTATCATTTTACGATTGAATGTACCTAAGTTTTCATATAGTACGTTGTTTTATAAAATGCATGCTAGGATTTCAATTTTTTTTATTTGCAACGCATTTTCTTCATTTGGGGTCATTTATGTGTTCTTGTACAATGTCAAGAACACTCTTTGACTTTCATTTGAAGATTTATGAGTCGAATAATAGTCGAATAGTAGAAATGCAGCCGAATATTAGTACTAGAGGGAGGCGGTCGACCAGCTGACCATTCCTGGCAATTTGCCAATCAGCGTATCGATTTTTCACCAACTTCGCTCCAATGCGAAAGTGGTGAAGGAAAATTCGAACCCGTTGTCAGCCTAGCGAGGAGCGGAGGCCTGACGTCCCCCAATGTTCCTGCCCTTATTGTCCCTATCCAGACCCTTTTCCGACCTAATTCCTGCACGAATGGTATCAGAGGGGGCATCGAATTCAAACTATGTGCAAATCTCCAAAACCATTTTTTCGTGATCTGTGCCTTTAAATGCCTGGAACGGTCTTTTGAGGAGCTGGCCGAATGTCGAATCCCTAACCTTACCCATAAACTGCCCAGTCGAGGTTGATCTTTTGTCTCCTGTCTCAGTTCACTCTTGAAGTTTCAAAGATTCACGACATCTCTTGAGCCAACTTATTTCTTAACCGTCTTAATGTCAGTTAATCCTTCATCGTTAACAAAGCAACCTAAAAAGCAGATACTGAATTGACATGATAATTTGAAGTCATTTACTCTCCGAAACTTTTTCAAAACGGATCTTTTCGGAGGTTAGAAGAATACGCCGCCAATAGCCCTCACTGGTCACCACTGCTCGGGCTGCCTGTCTTCTTACGAAGTGTCGTATGCCTAACAACATAACAAGTCTTTTTTGAGGGTTTTTCAATTTCTATGCTCACCTAATCTTTTCCTAACATTTGTCGGTCTGGCCGTTAGACAGAGCGACCTCCGATTACCTACAGAATTACTAGGTTTGATAACCAGCGATGGTTCCAGTCAAGCTCTAACCTGGAGTCTCCCAGGCATACCTTCAAGTCCGATGTTCAAGGATGGTAATAAGGCCTTGCAGAACCTATAAATGCCTTTCCTGCATTTAATCCACCTGCAGCCGAATATATTTTTTACTGTGTCGGAGACGGATATTTTATGACCGCACTTAACCTCCTGTTTTTCCATCGACCTCCTTCGCAGTGGTTCCGTCTTGGGTGCCATACTCTTTACCAGCTCTTTATTCAATGGTGTGAACTGATCCTAAGTGAAAAAAGCTTCCGCTTTCATAAGGGCGACCGAATGAATACCGTCAAATCTAGTATCCAAATCCTCACAATCTGACTTATCCATTGCCTTTTCTACGCAAAATTTCAGAATCTCTTGAGAATAAAAAGTGCAAAAAGTGTTTTTTCTTTCTCTCAATACATCGTGTGTTGATTTCATGTTTCCGTGATTTCATGATGTCATTCGAATGACTGAATAGCCGTTTTTTCGCATTGAATATGTAAGAAGAGCATAGATGAAGAGAACGTTTACGTCGTTTTTTCAGATGGTGGAACCTACAGCATCACCGTTCAACTTCAGACGTACTCAGTCGTGTCGGGTCCCTCAAAGGGGTGAGTGAAATTTGTTTAGCTCAAACTAATGTGTCACTGGAACTTTAGAAAGTACATTTTTAATTAATAATTTTGGCGAATTCGTATTTTCTGATCAATTTTCGTTTTTTTTTTCAAAATTTGTCTAACTGGACTTCATTCTTTGAAAAGCCCATTCACTGGGAGCAAGACAGACGATTGAGCTTCAAATAAAATTGGTCCGGAGCGTCGGGATGCCAGACTATGAAGTTCTGTGAAGCAAGTAGAGGTTTTTTCTCTACTCAAATTGAATACAGTACGTTCCGATGTACGATACATGACGTTCGATTCAATGATTTTTCTTTATGCTTTCAATAACTTCACATTTCTATGCTCATAAGAGCTTTAAAGTTTTGTTGAAGGATAGCCACAGGTAATTTTTCAGTTTACCTGCAAATAGGACCTCATCAAATCTGTTTCGAAGTAGGCGAGTAAATAAAATAAATCATAATTCATGCGGAAATCGTCAGAATTTTGTGCTAAATTTACCAAAACACCACATCCAAATTTTTACTGCTTGAATTGAACTTTCGGTTGCATATTATCGGAATTGGGGAATGGAACTGTCTTTATTTCTCCCGAACGCCATTCACTGCTGACGATCACTCAGAATTGCTAACTTTTGAGCTGTTATTTCCGTAAATACAAGGGTTGTTCATAAGAAATGAACTTGTAATGAATGAGCGCAATCCAGTTCTAGCGGATGCATGGCATAACCTTGATCGGGGCTCATGCTACCTTCCATCATGAATAATGCCTTTGATCTTACCCAATCTCGATCAAATAAAATCGTTTACTGTCTGTTATGATAATAACAAGGTCATTGTAGATTCCTCGAACATATGCCATACTTAAAATAGGTCCATCATGCTCAAATACTCATATGCTCAAAATTACCGCAACAAATGAAAACTCATTATTAAAGGAGTAAAGCCCTCACGCTTCCCTGCAAAATGGACCTCATCAAATCTGTTCTGAAATAGACAAATAAATAAAATAAATTATAGTTCAAGTGAAAATTGTCAAAATTTCATTTTAGATGGACCAAAATATCCCATCCTAACTTTTACTGCTTGAATTGAGTTTTCGATCGCATATTATCAGAACGGAACTGTCCACAGTTTCCTCGAATTTTTTTCTTCTTCCTATCTTACTATGAGGTTGTGCGGGAAGCGCCTAATGAAAAATTCCCAGTGAAGCAGATTTGTCGTGGGATTTTCTCGAAGCATCCTTGGATCCTTGTTTCTTTACCAATATAATGATCGGAGTGTCCATCCATGTGCAACACGTACTTCATTACGAGTTCGAATCCGGCCACCCCGCTGCTGAAACCTATTGAAACTTGTGCTAAGTACAATTTGGGCTTTAAGACCCTTCCATGGGGTTCTGTGCCTACCTCCCTCCAATGTTGACAGTCTGGAAGGTATAAGATGAGCGTAGATCTGGTCAACCGACTTCTGAAGATCATGGAGAAATCTTTACCTTCAAAAATTTTTCATCGAAATTTCGGTAGAAATTCCCGCACAACCTAACACTTACCTTATTTTCCTAGATTCCCATTTAAACAGTTTCATTATTTTTTCTTTTTGTATGGCATTCAGAGTTTCTGTGGTGATAATGATACGATAGCTACCTGCGGTGGGCTTTTTGTATGAAAGTTATTTGGTTCATTGCTTGGAAGAATCACTTCCAGAATCAAATGTTCGGGCAAACTGCGCAAAAAGTTTTGCTCATTGAATGCAAACGAATTTGTTTCAACTACATGATATAATTCATTCTCAGCTCGGACTACTTATAGCCTATTCCCTAAGTTAGCCGAATAATTTTAGAAAAAAAATTGTGATAAAATATGTTTTGTAACGACTTACGAGAATACTGAAAAAAGGAAAGGTCATCCTTCAAATATGTAATATTCAAATGCCACTGTTCTGGATGACATGGCATTTGTATAGCTGAGGTTCTGAAAATAAAGTTGTAAACATCGGCTTAATTGTGTTTCTACAATCTTCGCATTGAAAGCAGACGAGACACTCGTGTGATTTGTCATTCGTAGGCGGGCAAGAATGAAGAATGGCCCGTGTGGGAGAAAAAGAGGACGTTGTGGTCATTTGACAAGATTCTTCAGATCCTGTCATCTACTTCTTACTCACATGTCTTTTCACTAGATAAACTTACTACTTTTCACTGTTTATGTACAAAAAGTAGCAGAAATTCAACGCTGAAGAAATATGCCGTGGCGTGTGGCGCTTACTTCACACGCATGATCCGGGGATCAAATCCCGGACCGAATGAAAGCTTTGGAAGTATTGACTTTATTCACCCACGTACTGCAAGTTGCCAACCGTCAACTGTTCATTTTTAGCATTGATACCTCGCACATTCACGGGTTCTGACTGCCCCTCACTGATTAGTCCCGAGGGACGGTCGGAACGATGTGGTTCGTCTATGTGGGGGACCACCCATGAAACTTTTACGGAGTATTATTGATGATTCCTTTATAATGTGTATTGTACATTGGCTGGCCAACGCAAGTCACTGTATGTGCCACTACAATTCTGGCTGGCTGATGAAATCTTTGTTTTCATTTATTATCCATTCATTGGATATTTTTAGAGTTTTCGTTATGAAGTCTTTCCCCTGAAATTAGTCGCACAACGAAAAGGACTGTGGGGTAGTGTCACTTTTCCGGTTAGTAGTGAAGGTTATTCGGAGTAGTAACTGTCGATTAGGAACAGTCTTAAGCTTCTGTCTCATTTCGGGAGTTGATGACCGCTCTTTATCCACCTGAGCTAGGGGAGTCGGTGCTCTTTGAGGGGTATCTGAACCGCCACAAAAACGTGGATCTCAATTTGATCACAAGTATGATGGTGAGAAATATAGAGACTCTAAGGAACGTTTTTTCTCCCATAGAACAGTCATGTCACGACAGAAGAGAGTCGCTTATACTTTTAATATCGAAAGATGCATCAGAATTCCTGCGAATAAGATGGCTATAGCAGAACTACCCAGTTTTCGGATTGAATTTTATTTTATATTCAGTGGATATGAGCTCATAAAAAATCGGTTTCACCTTTGCCATTTCCTTTCATCCTCCTATTGAACCAACTCGCAATTGAGAGTTTTTTGCTCAAAATTCTGTGGTTTTTCAGGGTGTGCATTTCTCATAATACATATGGTATCTATAGTTGCATTGCTATGAACTATGTTATATCGTAACTATCGTGGGCAATTTTTTCAAGTTTCAGTTCGTGCCAGCAATCTTACAACGGTGGTAGAACGTCTGGGACTCTGTGAAATGAACAAATCTTCCTTCTTTTGTCCTGTTTGACTGTTTTACAGCCTTGGGGAAACTATTCTTCGTAACACGCTACTTCATTTTATGGACTATCCAAAAGATCTCCTCTAGTTGAACCCATCTCTTGTTGTGGTAACTAACTGCTCGAAAGCGTAGAAGGTTTTACAAGGTGATTCATTGATTTAAGCATTTACAAGTGCGGTCTGATACTATAATAGCGAAATTCTCTAAAAATTTTCGCTTTTGAGCAATCGTTTTTTAATGATGATGCCCTTCTTCGATCAGTTCTTCTTCCTTGATCCTTGTGTTCTTTACATGGTTGAGCATTGCGACTTACGTCCTTTCAGAGAAATGGACACAAATAGCTCCCTAAATCTCGAACCCGCTGAAATTCCTCCACTTTTCAGAAATAGAAAGTGCTCTGAGCATACGTGATCGAGCAGAATTACAAGCGGTGGTGGCTAAGCCTTTGCCTGACGTCAGCCCATCTTCTTAATGTTGTTATGCTCGCGAAGCTGTTTGGTTGAGCTTCTAGAAGTGAGTGTCGTCCAGATCAGAGGGATCATCCGAGTCACAAGTAAAAGAACATTCTTATGAGTAGCTGATAAGCCATAGCTTTTCAGCACTCACACGTACAGACCATGTTCAGCTGATCAGCCGTTATCGGCATCCAGAAGTGAAGCTGAAAGCTGGACGATAGGCCGAAGTTTCACTCACAGTTCCCATGATAACTTGGCAATTTGCTTAATTCTACGGTAGATTGAATGTCCGGGTGCTACTTCATTGACGAATAAAGGAGACTATCAAAACATGGTCAAATAGGTCTCTTTACTTTCCTTCTCTCTTGTCATGATGTAAAATCCGATTGGCGGACCAGAGCAATGCTGAATCACTGCCACACGTATGGCACATGGTCCCAAAGTAGGATCAGTCCCGCTCGCAGATACCCATTAAGCCTATGTTCTCCTAATTTCCGTGGGCCGCTTATTAACCCCCAGACTTCTTGAAGTTTGAAATTTCTTGATGTTACATGGGCTTGTCAGTCCAGGTAAAGGGCACATGCGCGTACAAGCACTGACGATTGCGTGCGCAACCTTTATGAGAAATGGGCTTGATTAGCGTCATATGGCTCATCAATGGCTCATTATAGGACGAGCCTAAAGATTGTGTGAAGTTCGATTCCCGTACAAACTCTGGCATAACGTCACACCTCACCTCTAGGTCATTAGCCTCTGGTAACTAAGTGATGGGATAATACATCGATCGAGATATATCGAGAATTTTTATAGTCTGTCACTTGCATTACGTTGAAAGGCTGGCTTTACTTTGTCACCTGGTTACACCTTTTTCAGGTGATTCCTACCTTAAAACGCCCAAACCTCTTCTTTTTATGGGTACCCACTGTGCTAATTTGGACATTCTTCGAAACCATGTCCAGTAATCGAATCTTTACTGCATTCTTAGCTTATACAGTGAAGCATTCAGACATTCTTATTACAGACCTTTGGCTTAACTGATTGTCAGATCTGTTTTAACTTTTTCAAAACCTCTGAACTCGAAGGGATCTTGTCCATTCGATCAGAAGAAACCGTTGATTAGTACCGCTTATTTTTCTGGGATTATGACTCCGTAGAAAGCACGGGGGTTAGTAGCAAGTGGCGCGCTAGTCCGCCACTGGTGCATAGGTCAAGTCCCCGAGCGTCACCCTCCAACCAACAGCCAGCGAAGCTTTCCACAGCTTTGTAGTTTTTCAATAAGCACCATACATCTGGGATCATAAAAGCGCTTAGTTGTAGATGTATGTTCGATCCTAAAAGGCTTCATAATGTTCCGCTGAATTTATGACTTCTCGAAAGGAGCGCTGGCATCAGCGCTTTGATGCTTCAAGGGGCGATCTATAGTGAAAAGCCTCACATTGTCATAGCCATCCCACTCCCAAACACAGTTTCTGCCAAACGAATCATAGTCATGCCCACTCGAGTTAAAATTTTTTGTAACCGAGAATATCTGTCGTGTTGAACCACGATCATTCAAAAACCTGCTCAGATCATGAGGGAATTGTAATATGTAATATGTAATATGTAATATTTTTTCGAAGTGTAATATTTCCAGTTATTTTTGTTTTGCTTTTCAACATTCTTGACCAGTTTACCTTTCCTTGCTCTTCATTCCAGAAACCACTGAAAAGGAATGTCACAGCAGTGGTTGCTAACGTCAAGGAAATTCTGATTAAGTTTTGGCTAGATGCTGGTTTCTCCTTCAAATAATGAATGCCTTGCGGTCAAATGGAGTAGATGGAATCCTATCATTCTTGAGGCTTCGAAGACTACCTTGACGTGATTTTCGTTCCAGATGGGAAATCCTAGCTTGCGAGAATGACATCAGTGTTATGAAAATTCTGAAAGCCGGGTTTTTCAATCCCATCCGAAACTCGAACCGAAGGATCGCTATTTCTTCATGGCCATTGCCAGTGAACGCTTCTCTCCCATTTCTTTTTTTCGGAAAATGAAATCACTGCGAATTTTTTAAAAATCTCACTCCTACCGTCCGAATTCTCAACTGCCCTCTTGCTACCCATGTACTTCATCGGAATAGATCGGCCTGACACTGGTGGAACTGCAAGAGATTGGTTCTACCTCCGAACCGTCTGCGTTTGGGTCTTTTAGGTGAGTACTGTTGCAAATGATTCAGTCGGTTAGGGCCCTTGATCAGCTCAGCTTCAGTTCACGGGTTCAGAACTCTTCCAGCAAGCTTTTCCAAACCGTCAGCAAAAGCTCATTCCATTGAAAAGTTCTCTTTAAAAAACCTTTCCGTACAGCGAAATTATAGATATTTTTTATTTTAACCAGTTTTTGACGTTTGTAGATAACTTTTCCAGTAGTCCACTCCTACTGCACCAATCTAGCTCAGCTGGAATGCCTCCTTCATCGATAGAATATCTGAATAACTGGTTGTGAAATGGATATTGTGTTAGCTGCCTTTATGTCATTCCACCATATACGCTAATGCAGTTCCCACAGAAAGTCATGATGTGTGCAGATCCTTCTGTTCCTCTTTATTATGTATTTCAGGCATCAAACACCATGTTCTATGAATAATCCCTGTTTTCATTAAGAAAATGGGTATTTTCCAGCACGATCAGCGAAATAAGCCTCAGCCAAGGAATTATGTATTATACTGTTATCACCATCGTTACCAACCTTGAGAAACCACTACGGGCTCTCTTAGACTTCCTGATTTCCTGCCTATGCACTCTCATGGGTTTCCCCTGCCTCCAATCTCCATGTAACCCTTCTCTGTATTCATCTCTCAGTGGTCGATCTCCAAAATCTTCATCATCAACACAGAAATGTCCAAAAACACTTTGTAATGTCGCTATGCATCATCAGTTGTTTGAATTTCTAGCATCATTACCTTTGTGACTGGTGCAGCCGGTACAACGCCGCTGCCATTGAAACTCGTCCGTCTTCGGGTGTGGCATCCAGCCTGTACAATCTCTGGGCTCTTATAAAGCCTCTTCTAGACCGATAGTGCCACATATGGTATAAGAGAAATCGCGAATTCACTCTAGTTGGATAGCACGGGAGCCCTTCCCCTTAATAAGCACTGTGCCTCTAGCAAAACTACGGAGCCTTACCGTATGGTCAAATTTACAATTTTTTCCGCCGTGAACCCTTTTTCTTCATGTCGTGCAGCCATCATTCAAAGGCACGTTTAGCATTATTTCTCTGAAAATATCCAGATATTTCCCTTTTTAAGTACGTTCCTTGCTGTATATCTTCAGCAAGAGGCTATTTTTCTTAGAAGGCATTTGAAATTGGGTTTCCTCTGGTCTCATCCTATAGCAACCTTCAATCATAAAATTTTCTCTTACCATGCTCCTATCAGAACCATAAAACGGAAAAATGCAATAAGTATGGGAATTGGAAACAATTTGAGACAATCTCCAACATGGAGGACTTGAGCATCTTATGACTTCCTCAATCCTCTTTCTTTCCTCATAAGCCTGCTTTCCGATATCCGCCAGGCTTCAGTCATCTGCTTGTGCTGCCCATCATTCACTTGTTTTGATGTTCGGCTAACGTGACGACCTTGAATGGACCAAGTGCAGGTGCACCATTCGTAGAGGGCCATTCTCTGTATCTATGGGGCATGAAATTTTGTTGCACCATTAGGTTGTTGGCGCAGGATCGATCCATTCCTTTTATTTCTGCTCTCATTTGTTTTTTCCTATCAGCTTTTTTATCACGGTCTTAGGTCCTGGGCTGGCGGTTTTTAATATTATGTGGTAAAGTTTGCCGATACGAAAAATTCAAAAGACTCAATTTCATCATTTTCTTTGAGAAACTTCTTTTTGACCATCGAATTTCGCTTTCGCCGATACATTGTGTCCATTAGTCGACTACATCTATTTACTCCGTTGAACTGCTAGAAATGTCAGCCTTTTGATAAAGAGGTTTTGTTATGAAAACCCTGAGAATTTTGTGAAATAGAATACCCTACTGTTCATCTGAAAGCTGAGGAAAACTGAAGCTTCACGAAATCTTGCAGTGGTACTGGTTCTGGAACGCGTCCCGCATTCGGCTTTAAAGGCACAGTTCACTATAATTTTGGGTAATCCAGATTATGATGAAAAATGGAAGACAAGATCGAAACTAGTGCGACTGAGGTGAAGAAACTGCGTGCATCGGTGTTTCCAAAGTGAAAAAGGCTTCGAAAAACCGTTAAAAAGGGGGATGGACGAGAATGAAACCAGAAAAATGAAGAAGAGTGGGGCGCCCGGACGAGCTAAACAGTGTGTTACACTGCGCGCGTGTGGGTCCTGGTGCGAATAACAGACAATGGTAAGCAAAAATTCATTCACTAATAAGCATAAATAAACAAAAAAAAACCTAGTAAAAGCAAAAGTGGCTCACTTTTTTCAGCCTCTAGGAGTTGGAAATTTATATAAGGGATCGCGGCAGCAAAAAAAAAAAACAGAGGAAAAAAGAATGTGAGAAAAACATCGCCTCATCACTCGGCGATTAGCTGATTGTGCGTGGGTCCTAGAACAATTAATAGCAATCTGTATTGCCTCGACACTCGTATAACGTGACACCGATCGAGGGGCGGGAACTTCAACTACGGCAACAACGGGGCTTCCACTATGCCCTAAGCGCCGAGATTATAGGAGCGAGAGGGTCCTTTCTACCACCCGTGAGGGGCGCTGAACATTCCTAAATTAAGAACCCAGTAACCTTTTTATCGTTGACCGTGCCTTTAACTCGTAATCGTTAAATAGCAAATGTAACTCATACAATGATTTGCAGTGGTCAAGTTGTGAACACTTGAGTGTTTCTATCTTAGTACCAATCAAAGATCCCATGTACATTGATGATAGGTTAGGCTGGACAAGGTGAGTGTCAATCAGGGACGCAATATCCAGACCAGCTAGCTTATGTCCCTCCTCACCTCTTGCAACCTGCGATAGAATAAATTCAATGCTTTTGTTCGTTTTCACTTTCTTTCATTCTATTCTTTTCCTATTTCTCTAATGATAATGAGCGAGCGAATAGACATCTTCAGTTCACGATACAAAAGTACCAACAATATTTCATGGCTAGAAAAGGGATCCTTAATCGAGGTGAATGGTAAAATTGACCTTTTTCAGAGATCTTTCTTACAGACAAAATTTAGGCTGTGCGCGTCGTACACTTTATTCCTCCATTTGTCCAAACCATATTTCATCAAATTTTTTTTTCAATTTTCCCATTCCCTTGACATGACAATAGACTACTTAATTCTGGGATCCCCAGTAATTAATGAATTGAGAGCAGGTTTATTGAGTTTCAGTCTCCGAACGAAATTCATAGAAAACTTGAAGCGGTCCTTCCTGACTACAATAACTTACCATGGTGGCCAGCAGGCTATTCTTGTGGAATCACCTTGACCGGCTAATTTTAGCTGCTTTTTGCCGCGGTATAGTATGTTGCTTCCTTATATTGCATTAGGCGGAGGAGTACATCCAGAGAAGAACGACGAGGATACTGAGAAAGGGCGGAAACTAAGTAGAAAGATATATTTCACGAGTGATTCGGTTTTCCGCAGATTGTTTCCTACATAGCTTCCTTTTTTTTCTCCGTAGCTCTTTTTGACTCACTTCACCCTTTTTCATCTAGCATGGGAATTAATGTAACTTTATTGTTTAAGCGAATACATTAAAAATTTTCATTTCTGAATTACAAGTAGGATCCGTGAAGTTTTCCTATGAACACGTCATTACCTCGAAAGGCGCATGTAAGGCGAATCCCGAATCATCCTTCAATTCGTACTACCAGACTACAGAATTAGTCGTACAACTTTCGGTGGTGGTGGCCGGTCCGAAAGCCGACGGATGGATGGCGTACGTTCTCCTCAATGATCACGATTTTTCAAATAAAAACAAATTGATATGGAAGTTTTCATGGAACTGTCTCTGTGTCATCACTGCTATGGAAATTTCGGGCTGTCTCCTGATAGCATTGAAGCCTGAAACTTGTTCTGTATTCAATTTGTTTACTTTACTGGGCACTGGAAGCCATTTGGAGCCAGACTCGGAATTTAGATTGCAATTTTTTCTTCGTGGGAAGTAGAGGCCAGAATGGTATTCGAGCGGGATATTCCGAGAATAAATGTGACAGAATTAAGCCGACAGCGAGAGCGAATGAGATGCTCAAATTGAACGGAAGTCTCCTTCGCGACCAGTAATTGAATCTCTTGTAAATTTCATCTTCGTGCACTGAAGTACATTGGTTATGAGATCCTAAGAATCGGTTGGTTAAGCTACCCCTCTGTATAGTTTGATGGACATTATGTCAACAGATTTTTGCTCTTTTCAACAAGCCACCTCAGTTTCAGAAGAATCTCTGTCACCTGCCTCAACAGTTTTTGGAAAGGAGTTCATAGGGTCGCTTTTGGCCTTCTTCCTTCAATTTTTTAAAATCTTATTTCAATTTCATTTTTTCGATCGTTCCATCAAGATCACCTAGTGTGGTTATAATGTTTACTGCAAGATCGTGTGAAAGTTATCAGTAGGTTCTGATCTGAATTGAAGGAATATTTGGACTTTTTGCGATTTCTTTCACCAGATTCTGGAAGTTCCTTGTTGTGTCTTTCCTTCTCGCCCATATCCTCTCGCGAATTTCTCTCTGTGACGATTGAAAAGTGCGTATATTTGAGCGAGAACCAATCTAATGAGAAGAATGATGCGCTGCGCGATGATGTTGATAGATTCCCATGGGAAAATTGTTATTCGAACCTCCCTAACTGATTCCTATGGTCCGAAAATTTTGTAACTATGATGCTTAATGTATGTCTGGCCACGGTTTCCATTTTGAAAATGAGGATCGTTAACAAATTATCTGAAATCACCAGGCTGAAAAACTTAGTGCTCGGTGTAGTGTAGGGCTGGGACGCATTCCAAAAGGGGCTGATCGTAATCGGCCTCGGGAGTGTTTACCCTTCATCCCTGATTAGAAACATGTAGGTACTGATAATGAAGATAAACTTCAGGTCGGTCAACATAGTCTCTCCCAAGGTCCAAATATGTCCGGCTGTCGGATTGGTGTGTATCCACTGAGAATTTAAAACCTTTTTCACAGCCTTACTGCTTTCTGCTGGTGAACTTGAAAGCTGGCTGACCATCTTTCGGTGTACATCTTTTGAAATGTTCGTGGTGTAGAAGATCCCTGTGAAACAACTTGCTTTGTGATATTGAGAGAAACCAGACGCCAATCAGATTGAGTGAGCCGTAAGCTGAAGGACATATTTATTGTTGTTTCAAGCTTTTCATGACGAAATCTCGAAAAAAGGTAGGCACTTTGGACTTTGGAAAAGGCTCAAGTTAGGTGATGATTGACGGTCATATAGGGCAATGCCCATGAAATGTGAAGTATGTGAAGAAAAACACTTAGACCTCCCCTATGGAGGTAATGGACTGGACTATTTGGAATTGATTCTGCCTCCAGTGTTTGCTCCATCGAATTCCATCTCCTGATTGGGTTCTCTTTTGGTTTTCCCACGAATCAAGACATTCAAGCTTCAAAACATTACAGCCCTCTCAAAATCGAAAATCGCGCTTCCCGCTCACACCAATGGAGTTTCCGTTGTAGAACATCTTCAGAGTTTTTATGCTCCAAACATTTCTAGTTGTCGCAACCCCATCCTTCCTTTCCTTTCTTATTTGCTGACCAGTATTGCCCTTTGTCGTCCATTGTCACTCTAACAACCTACTAAATGCTCATACTACAACCGTCATACATACACGTTAGCCGCCTGGACGAGCTATTTCTATGCCAGGAAGCTGATACTTAGTACAAGTGCACAGCGTTTGTACGACCTGCTCTTTTACACGCACGCCTTGGTTGAGACGGATGAGTTTTCAGCTTGTTTAAAGTGCAACATCCGTTTTTGGTATAAGGCATGAATGGGAATGAAGCCCCGACCAGGCGGCCATCTGGCTGGACGATATCATTGAATGTCTCAAGGGCTGAAATGGTGTGGAGGGAAGTGGCGCTTTACCATCACGTGAGGTCCAGCATCGAATGCTGGATCGATACTCGCCCAACTCTACCAGGCCTTCGATTCTTCCGGGCTCGGCTAATTGGTACCAAACTCGACTGGTAGTATAGAAACATTGTGTACATCTGCTGGACACCATAAGTGTTGTGCGGTCCATCCACGTGTTCTAGCCGCCACTACGTTCTAAGAAGAAGTCGAATGCGGTGTGCATCCCAACAACCTTCGCCTTTATACCCTTTCACCATTAAATATCTCAGTCCCAGGCTTTGGCTCCACACCTATGCTCACCATAATTACTTTGGGAATCAAACTGGCCTTCTCAGTCCCATATATCTTTAACTAATGCTACGACACTGAAATTTCAAATCACGACTATGTATGGTACCACTTACAACTCGAATGGGAGTGTGCACAATATGAACCCCTCAACACTCAATATCTCAATCTTTTCCTTCAACTACTCTCACGTCATCATCTTCCAACGACCTTCGCCACTGTTACTGACGAGTACAGTGCTCCCTTCAGTGTTTCCGCTTCTCTGCACTCCTCTTTCTTTTACGGGATCAGCCTAGACTTTATTACAGGGAACTCTCATCTTCATTTTTTTTTATCACTTTTACTTCATCTTCAAATGGCATGCGCTTCACTTATAGGAAAAAGTCGATGTGTATGAAGTAAATTTTTGTGGCTACTCGCGTTGCGCCGTGAAACGAACATACTACATCCAAATTAGTTCAATTAGGTGTGTCTGTCAAAGATGCAGTGTATTGGCAAGAAAATGACAGGCAACATTTACTTCGCTTTTTTTGGTTTAACAGCCAGGTGATCGATGTAATTGCTTTTTGCTATAGCATTTCTTAAACGCGGACCTGTCAGAAGTCGTCCATCAAGGCTGGGTCGAAACCAAGCATTCGAGCACCATGTAATGCCAATGAATAGCTAATCTAATTGTGTTTCGAGACAGAGAACCATTTTATTGTCACCCATACCTGATCGGTTTTCCTCGTTCTCTTTTTTTCCACAAGGGACGTTCATGGTGCCAGACGACCTTAAAAATCCAGCTTCTCTCCTCATTCCTATTTATTTTTGCTGCATTCAAGTGCCATTAAGCAAGTCTTGGTAACCAAAAAATTCAGAGTGTTCTTGGGTACCATGACTACCTACGATTCGCTGTTAAATATTCCCTTCTTCCTTGCTCTGCATGACCGACATACTACAGTACCAACCCCTTCACCTGAATCCGTATCCGGTTTTCTTTCATGTACCAGGTTTGATGGCATGACGATTCCTTCTTTACTGGCAGTACAGCTGAATAAGTAAGCAGTGGCCAATTAAATGGAGGCGTATGGTAGTCTGAAAAATGTTTTTTTTCTGTTCGCTCCTACAGAATCGACTTTTGTTGTCCTCAACTTTGATTGGAACCTCAACCTAAATTTGGAACGACCAGGTAGCCTTCACCTGTTTCTTCAGCTATCCCTCCTCAAAAATGGACTTTTTCCGCTAGCACTGATTGTGGGCTCTCGCAAAGGAAGTACGCAGATCATTGGGGCGTTAGCAATCTATGCGTATGGAACACACCACATGAGGGTTTTTCTTCCCACCCATACTTCAACTCTTTCCCCTAACCTTCATTTTCCTGAAAGAGAACTAGGAATTACAAACCTGGACTTTCGCCGGGATCGTGAAAACCTACAACTAATCAAATAGCTTTAAGCCATTCACCCTTGTGGAAGGCTTCTTTTATTATTTCCTAGTCCTGATTACTTTTAATTAGCAGCCTCTCATGTGCGTTTCCTCACCGAATACAGGCCCGTGTCAATTTTTCTATTCCTCAGTTTTCCTTGTACACTCTTGAATGGCTTGCGAAAGTTCAAGTTCTGGAGGTAAATGAGGATCATCCACTAAGCGAATGATTAAAGGGAATGTTTGCGAAATATTTCTCATGAGTATTCCGTCATCTTGGCCTTTCCTGAAAACTTCCCTTTTACTGAGGGAGTATTACTTGATTTTGTGTTAGGTTTGCAAAGAACCTTACTTCAGAGGCTGGTGAAGCTGAAGTCCGTTTCGGGATGCATCCTCGGATTAAACTTCCACTCAGAATCGTAGAGGCGTTTGATCGTTTGCATGGCTCTTACAATGAATTTCGCTAGAGGCCGTTCTACAAAGTAGAGCTCCTATCCTCACAGACCGAGTGTTTCATCCTTTTTGCACCGAATAGTGTGGATGAAAACCTTGACCTTGCCTAGACAATGACTGATCCGAGATTTGACTCCGAATGCTTACATGCGGCGAATTCCTGACTCCACTTCCTTCTTGAATATTTGACGCTTTACTGTACAATTAGGCTTTATAAGTGTAAGGGTGATCGAGGAAAAATCGAGTGCATGAAGTCTGAGCTCCCCAAAGTTCTCGCGAACAAGAGAATCGATTGATTCCATCGAGGAGTCTTCAGATGGTTAGTGAGACTCTCCCTCTTATTCCTGGGCACCACTGCTTCTTGTCGGCGCCCTCCGTCTTCTAACCTCAACAGGTTCTTCAACACCGTGACCGCACAGTCGGTTCGGATGATTTGAGCTAACGCTGATCTGACCCTGGAGTTGATTTCAAGAGTAGAAAAAAGCACGATCCGCGGCCCAGCTCTTACGAGTCCACTAATCTAACCCTTTCCACTCTTTCATCTATATGAACTTTGTAACCATACTGAACCTTTTTGCACGAATTACAACCACATGTTGTTTAGGATACCAACAAAAGCTCGCTCTTCAGGACGTAGAACGGGAACAGAATATCTTGAGTAGGGCTATTAACCATAACGACGGTTGGGCAATTAACTAACCGATCAAACAACTTCATTCTATACGTGTTTACTCATAGAAAAACCTTTGCAAAGTTGTTTTCGTTTTCTACTTGACACTATTCCCATACTTGTTTGTATGGTTGACGCTGCAGTCTCACGGCATAATTAATGAAGCTATCAATTGACTTTACTCTACCTTTTACATTCTGCAGTTTTACCACGAGAAAACTTTTCGACTTCGAGTTTGACTTCCAGTACCTCTTCTCCGTTTGAAGTGGCTAAAGCTCAACCTAACCCTCCGATGAATTTTCACTCATCGGAAACAGCCCTGTTTATTTCTTATATGCCTGTCTTCACGAATATTTATGAATCCGAAGCCCTAAAACTCTTGTCCAGCAGAAAAAAGTGAGGAAATTGTAACACTCTTCTTGGGAGGTTTCCGGCTACTGTAACGGACTTTCAAGAACTTTCAGCCTTCTCAACGTTAAGCATTTCTCACTATGTACTCTATCGCTTCCTGTTGTTTTCTGCCATGATCCGCTGGCAAGAGTTCTTCAGGTCAATAGAATTTATTAGAGCTCATAAGGATGTTTGTAAAGCCAAGCTCCTTTGGTTCAATATTTGGGCCAAAACGGCATTATGATAGACTTAGAGCGCTCAGGATCCAGATTTTGTCAGTCGTACCACACACAAATGCCCTAGTTGATTTGTGTGGAGATTTTGCTAAATACAGTGACATACTATTATCCAAAACAAACTATTTCTTTGCAATAAACAAGCCGGTCCCTTTCCTGAAAAGGGCGACAGCCCCTCCTCCTCTATTCGCGGAATTCATAATAGACATTGGCCCATGTCATACACAAATATGCAGGTAAAAAGTGATCAACAAAGTGAATATTTGCATTTTAAATTAATATTCCATGAGGGAACAATCGTAGGGGTACTGTAATTGAAGGTGTATCATAAAGAGATGAGCTTAGTCGAAAACAGCAATAGAGGAGGGTTGTCTGGAGAAGTTGGTGGCAGGAGTAAGCCTATTGTCTTTTGCTTGATTGTCTGAAGAAGTCAGTATCGTTTCTTGTCGCCGGTCTTTTTAAAACCTTTGACTTCAACTCAATTGATTTCAAAGAGTCAAACTTTTTCAGTGGGCGCATTTTTGCCAACTTTTTTGTTGTTTTCCAAAAGTGCGAGCTTCCCGCTAATCAAATATGATTAGGATAGAAAGCGGACGTGTTATATAGCTTCCGCAGACGTTGCCCGTGATAGTAGCTACTCTCCAGTTTTACGGCGAATTCCTTCCCAAAGACAAACGTACTCAGTATCCCTTGTGAAGCCGACATATATCACTGGGACGGGGAGGGGGGGGGGGTTGTAATGCCAAGTAGTGCGCTACGACTATCATCGTACGAACCGTGGACCGAATCCTGAATCGATATTCGCCCGGGCCAGCCAAGCTTTTCGTCAATCCTAGCCCGGTTATTGGGTTTAGACTCGTGGGTGGGGATAAATGCACCTGCAGATCAGCTGGTCACCGAAGCCATTGTATAATCGACCTGCGCGTTCCAAGTGTCAATATGTCACTGCGATTCCGAGCAGGATTCGAACTTTGGGGGAGAAGGCATGCTATGGAGGGGATTACCCGAAACGCTCCACAGACAGCATTCGTCAAAAGAATACGATATCATATGCTAAGACCTGACCAATAAGTCGATTTCTTGCTAGAATCGGAATCCATGTATTCTGATTTGCAATCATTTTTGTTGAAAATTACTTTGCGATATTCTGCTGTTCTCCCTCTCTCTCTCCTATTTTTTATTTTTCTGTTACATACTCCTATTTGATACTCATACGTACTATGCAGTGCAACCATAAGCATGTCAGCACTGAACAGTGATTTTAAGAATTTTTACAACGAATTCTAGCTTTGATTTTTTTTGGTTTCGTCTGGGACCAAACTTATTGGCTTTAGAGTGGAGCCATCTTCTTGTTGCTGCAGAAAAAAGAAAATTAGTGGAGCTCATCATTGAACTTGACAATCGTTTTTAATCGTGAGCTGAGAAGAGGAAGCAGTGGAATCACATCAGGCCTTCTTCTTTGAACAACTTGTAGTCCATTGACAGCACGATTATCGGCCTCCCAGTTCTTCATTGTCTCGAAGGACCACCGATAAACGCTTGCAAATCAAGTTGGCCACTTTCACATATCTTCCTTGTCTTTTCATCCTTTCAGCTCTTTAGTATTCATTGCTCCTTTCGGTCAATATTTCATCCCGGACGTCTTTTACCACGTTTACCACACTTTATCAAACCTAAACACAAGAAGCTACCTGACGATTTAAATCAAGCGACCCTCATTTTTAAGGAGACATTGCAGAGTTTTAGGCACTGTATTGGATTATCATCTCCATAGAGAGTCGGTTGTGCGTATGGAGTTATTCCCGTAAATGCTCCTAAGCAGGATACTTACAGGATCCGCAAGTCACAAAGTCAGCAAAAGCGGTTTTGCGCTTGAAGAAATTTAGCAGAGACATCGAAATGACCCATAGTTGTACTTCGATGATACATTGGGAGTTATTCTAAAAGGCCTCGGTTTATTGTCGAAAGGATTAAGTGGAAATCTGCGTATGTATTTGAGTTTAAGGGTGGTTTACAATGTGAAAGCTCACTGCGTCATGTAATAAGGAAGGATCTCATGGCGAATGATTGATTCTCACTTTCTTATAAGCAGAATTGATCTCCAGCTCAACCTCCTCTAGAAGCCCCGGTAGTTAGAGCTCGAAAAGCCGTCGAACCCGGAAAAAAGCGTGAAAAAAAGGCGAAAAACATGCTTTGGTGAACAACAACATTCATGATTCTTTTTGCGAAATTCGTAGCTTCAAAATTTTGCTAAATACTGCATAAATGTGAATTTCGAGTGAATTGCGATACAGGGAAGACCACTAATATTTGCACAAATTTTTGCGCAATTAGACCAAACCCCAATCAACCAACTATCATGGAATTGCAAGAAACTTGGTCCCTGTGCTGAATTTCAACTGGGAATTCTCCTGACAATACATCTCAGAGGAACGTCCAAACATGAAAAAAAGCTTCTACGTAGTCGGTGTAATGATGAAGAATGGAACTCCTTGACGTTTCCTTTGACTGGGCTGATTGGCAGCTTGCATACATTCGAAGAGTGTCTCGTCAAAGATCCCAAAGAATCGTCCAAATGAACTGCGGGATCTGTTTTTTAGTCTGACATCGCTCATGCGACCACATCGACTTAGCCTAGAACGGCAGTTTTGGTTGGAACAGATTTCCATATTCTTCCTTGTCTTACTTTCTGAGGGAATACGGTCCCGCTCCTCATCGTTACTTTAAAGTAAAATTTTTTTAGTAAAATTGGCCGAAAACAGAAATGTTTGAAGGAAACTGTCGTAGTGACCTTTCTGTTGCGATCGAGTTAGAAATTTCATCTGCGTTCATTTCCTCGGATACCCTCCTCTTTCGCAGTGATTTGGACGCGTTGGTTCGATGGTTGTATGAATCGGTGCTTTCATCCTCCCAGACCAGTCTACTGCAATTCAGTAGACTCACAACCTATAGAAGGTTTGTTTGGCCCGAAAGCGTACCCGTCAGGGTTCGATCGCCAGACAAATTGATGATAACGGAGTCACTTGGAATCCTCATCAAATTTCCATGAGGAAATAATCAACTCAGTAAAATTTCAGTTTAGAGTTATTTCTGAATGCCTCTCCAAGTTTTCAACTGCCATTCTCTCTCTGTCTGAGCGATGGAATAAGAAAACAAGCTGCCTTTCCCCCCCCCCCCCCCCCCCCCCCATGTATTTCAGAATCAGAATCGGCTTAGGCGGTTAACTATCTTGCAGAAAGGTCGGGGGACTGGAATTTTTTTACTGACAACTTTACTGGCTTCCTAAGTAATGTATGCACAGGAACGCCGAAAGAAAGGAGTCTCCATTATTCTTTTCCCTCATTGAAAAGCATGGACGCATACTCGGCTCTAAAGAAGCTTGGTTCGCTTGCTTCTGCTAACAAAAAACTTTAAACTGCTTTGCGTGTTTTTGAGTGTATTTTTATTTTGAGTTTGGCTTGATGTTGTTTACACATATACATATTTTCGCATGTCCGATGTGTTACAGTAATTTTTTCCTGGACAGGTACCCCTCGGACCATACGGAATGACTTGCATGACCATTTGTGTCAGAGTAGTCAAGAGAAGTCGGGGTACCTGTGTCAGTCTTGGGTGCCTTTACTGAATGTGGCTTTCGAAGGCGGTCTACTCGATTACTAAAAAACCACTTTTGATTTGTTTTGCTGAATTCCGAGTAAGGATCTATCATTTCACAGATTTTCTTGAATCTTATCACCATTAGGCAGACGTGCTTCCGTCTTTTATAATCTCCTGATTAGTTTGGCTCATGTAAGCAGAGAGTGCTTGCCATCAGAAAGCTCACTTTTTGGTGCTGGCGCAAGTTTTTCGCGTTTTTCCCTTGTCTGAGATGAAAAATATCCGGCTAATTAATCAGTGCGGTAAGACACGTGGTGTAATTCTTTTCGGTGAGCAGGACCATTCGCTTTTCCTTTGCCCCATAGACGACGAAGTTCACGATAACCGCCAGCCTCATGAAATGAGTATTACCTTAAACACTATTGAGTAGCATCAGAGACCGATGACCCTCCGAAATTCCTCCACAATCTTCATGGTCAACCAGCAGACTAAAACCTCCGGGTTTGGAATATCAAGCGGCCATCGCCATCCAGCGAGCCTGAGCTGAATGTCGCCCGCATCGGGAGGGTTTTTCCACCCTCCAATTTTCCTCATTCTCTCTGCTTTATCCTTGTGATAACTTTGTGATCCCTTAGGAATGGGTGCCAGTCGGTGACGATTGAAAAACTATCTTTACTTCGAATCGAAGAGGTGGAAATCCGAAAAAAGGTATAATGCATTAGTATCATCTAACCTCATTCCCTCTATAGGCAAATGAGAACTCTATAGAATCGTGCAGAGCGGGGAAGGAATCGAAATTGAGTGTTCTACCAGTGTGGGACGTTACCCTGGTCAGGGCCTGGAATGCCGGTTGTGCTCAAGGGTACTGTGGAACTGGAGTGTGTCGCGTAGGTCTCTGATTCCGAATTTTAGACAGTTGCCTCGCCGCGCGGCATGCGCTTTGTGTTCAGTGTCCCAAAGATAATCTGGGTGTCTTGCTGGACTCAGAACTGATAAGACTCGGTTGAATTCTACGAAGTGTAAGTATATGGGACGGCATTGAGAGTCCCTAAAATGAGTCCTTTCTGCTCCTCTCCAGCTTCTTTCACCCTTCCTGCTCCAGACTGCCGAAAGCCCCATTTCTGTATTGTTCCTATTCCAAAGTTTTCAGCATGAATTTACTCTTTGAATACTTTAGGCTTTTCTTGATGTCTGAATTAACTTTGAGCATGCTTTCCGTCAATATTACTACACTCCATAGCAACGCTGTTAGTAAGATTTTCTAAACATTTTGACACATTGGGCTATCGTAGTAAAGGTTGAGGTAATGGTGAACCCCTTGTGAAATGCACTGTTTGTGGAGAGGGATCCTGTCCAGTCGAAGATTTCACCTAGATTGAATTTGGATCATTTCCAACAATCTTCTGGTGACCCCACTACAAGGACATAGACCGACTTTGAGAGATATCTCGAAGTTTCCCTTTTCCACTCTCAGATGCTCTTGAATTTTTGATAAAAGTTCAGTGCAATGCATATCTAAGGTAGGTTTAACAGAGCTTTTTCCTTCTGAATCTTATCTGTATTTCTCTATTTACTCGTCAAGATTTTCAAAAGAATTCCTATTCGATTCATTTACTTTCTTTGTTCATTGATCAACCTCGAGCCACCTAATTTCCAGACACTTTCGGTAGTGGAACGTGGCTCTTGAATTGCGAAAGCGACATCATTTGTACTCTGAAGATGTTCCATCAAGGTTAAGGGCAAATCGGCCCAAATCTATAAATAGAGTTCTAACCAATTGACATTTCTGAAGAGCAGCTGCATTAATAAAGAAATTCCTGAAGCAGTCCACTACTATTCATTATGACCAGGTACCATCTTTAGGTTCGAGAACGAAATTTGTTTTTCATCCGGTAGCAAAAGGAACATCACCCTTCTTCCACTTATATCCTGTCTTGGGCTTTTGACCCTCTCGTTTCCTGGTGTTTACTTGTATTCGTTTTCACGATGCGACGCAGATCTCGAAAGTAACCTCTTCTCCGGGTTCCCCGTTTGATCAAATTTTTCCTCCAAACGAATACGGATGAGGTGTTGAACCACCAAGCTGAAGGACCAATGCCAACCACTATGTCGTGCTACCAGTCCCTTTGTGATGTCTGCTCCTCGTATTAGCGGCTCTATTTGGGAGCGTTGACGTGGGTGATGAGTGAGTCGCACTCTTAATTAGGAAGTCATCTTAGCGGAGACTCCCTGCCCACTTCTTTCTACCTCAGCCCAAGCCCCCAAAAAACCTCTTCGACCCATCAACTTTCGACCACAAATAGTTGGATATGGTATCTACCGTTCACACAAAGACACACATCATTCACACAGGACAGTTACATAGCTTGCGAATTTTTGGCGAAAGAGATGAGCGGTCCTCACCTTTCGCTTACGATGGTAAGCCTACAGCTGCTCTCTGAGTCGTGGACAATGGCGTCTGAACATCAGGTAATTGGAGCCGTTGATAGCTCTGGAAGGCACTATTGCACTAGATGGAAATTAGTTTTTTCGAGGAAAAAGCCATAAGACGTAGTTTTCTTCAGCATATCCACAGATACTGGCTTTGCAAGGCAGTTAGTAAGAACTATTGAAGGACGGGCTTTTACCATTTGCAGAATTGTGGATTTCCTAGAATAAATGATGTTTTTGATCGAATGTGTTCTAAAATATGTGTTCACACTGACTGAATCCGAACAAATGCATGGCTGGAAGGACTGCAGTCTAAAGTGGCTGTGACGTGCCGATGTGGCTGTATTGACAAGGCACGTACTCTTCATAGTCACAACCTCGCCCCAAAAGTTGCCCTATCGGCTACTCTGACCTTTTCCGCTTTTAATAACAGACAGAATGGAAAACAAGCATTTTTTCCGGAATCTGCTTGCTACCTCAGCCCCTTTTCTCCCTACTTATTCGCTTTTCATGGTTTCCTTGCTCGGACGTAAGATTCATACGTTCTTCAAAGTACTCAAGTGTGCCTGCGAGGCTGAAAATGTCTTTTGTTGCTTGAAAAAAACCTTGTTTTTTGGGTAGATTTTTTCTTTTCTTGTACTGTAGTGTAAAAATTTTTTTGCAAAAGCTTCAGTGTACTTTTTCTGCGAGGCTTGCTATGCCGCTCTCAGAATAAATCAGAAGTGACTTGCTTCTTTATGAGTACGAAGTCGTGCATGCCGTGCGTCCAAACAAAAGCAATAGTTGATCATGCTGGAAAGTACTCGGACATCCTCTCTGCTCACTCAAACAATTGTCGTCCCACTTTCAGAAGTTGCTTGCAGCTTGTAGGCTGCGTTTTTAAAAGCATCATGTTATTTTGTTCGTGAAATCCGCAGTTGCGTTTCTTAACATGATAGATGACATTGAGTAGATTCAGTGAGCGGTCCGACTTACCGCCTTTCCGGGAAAAAAGTTATGTGCTCCGCTAAAATTCAACGACCTGAATTCTGGAGTCTTTCCTGTACACAGCAGCCCCTGGTAGAACTGCTCTGTCAAGGATCCTTTCGGGATTTTTGGTCTTCATTAATTATTGGGCAATTGTTTCGATCCGTTTGATAGCCGTCCGGTTTCCTCCCGCACCCAAAGTTTTTCTCCGTCTTCACTCAATGCTTCTCCGCTTTTTCACCATTCTGTTTCTTTTGTTGGAAGCCAGTCCATCAGAAGAAAAGATGCATTTGGGGTTTGTGTGGGATCGGAACTGTGAATATTTGACTTCATACGGCAGAAAGAAGGGGTATAGGTACTGTAATCAGGTTCCAAATGAAGTTGATAGTGACTTATAGAAATTCTGAAGATTTCACAACTTATAAAGGTTCATTCGTGACTTTTTTTACATATTTTCTTGAATTACCACTCAGTGAAAAAGCAGAGCCAACATCTTCGAGATTATTTCACTGAGTAGCCCCTCCCAAAATTTTGAAGGCGGATTATTTCTAGACATTGTCTCCATTGTCGGTTTTGTCTTACGTACTCCATTACGACACTGGGCAGTCGGTTCCCAAGAAGTGTGAGCTTGAGTTGATGCAGGTTGGAGAATATGCTGCTTCTTCCATGCCTCTAAAGTTCCAGCTCACTCTAACAATGGGGACCTTACTTGATGTGTTTGCTTACCTGCCACTACTCTTGTGCTGACGGTTAACGGTTACCTATTGCCTTACCTAATGCCAAGTTAGAACCAACAAAAACCAAGGTTCCATCGGTGGAGGTACTTATTATCGCTCCATTACGGCTCGATGGAGCCAAGCTAGTTGCTAGTAGAGCACTCGTTATTCTCAATCACATGCCATATCCGCCTAGATGGTGGACACAAACAACAAGAAGTAGCTGCTCAGTGAACTCTGAGATACGTCTTATGGGAAACCTGCTTACTGACCGTTGTGCGGACATGAAGTCCCCCATTCCAGACCTTTTGCCCCACCCATTTTACCCATACTTCTTGCTTTGTTTCCAGCCTTCATCAACCATACGTATCGTATATGGCGATTATCTAGTGCGATTTATTTCCCACCCCTTACACCCATAAGAAGCCGTTTATTTTTAGTTTTACGATTGATAGAGTTTCTGAAATTAGTTCCAATCTCGAGAGGTTTTCATGCTGAATGACGGTATTTCAAAATATTTGACAGGGTATTTTGAGTACCGGAAGCATCCTAACTCAGGGACACGATGGAAGATGCAGTTGGAACAATCCCCTTAAAAACCTTCACTGCTGTGTAAGGGTAGAGTGTTTCGACTCAACAACTGGCTTTTTTGTTATTCGAGACCTAGTAAACAAAGATATTCATCGACGAGAACCTACTCGAGTAATACTTGAACGGCACTACGTCCTTCACCGGCAAATACGGCGACACCGTAGACTGAAGGCTTCTTATATGAGGTGACCGGTAGTAAAACAGAGTACGGCTTTTCAGTAATTCGATATCTTGAGTGCTCTAGATACGACCATGGGTGGTCTAGATAGGGAACGTATCCTGTTAGTCTAGTCATATGACATGAATGCTACCTAGTAATTGACCCCTCTATTTTTTCTCACCTTCCGGCCAAGTTCCGTTCCCAACACCCAAGAAGTGGGCTAGCACTCACTATATTCTATGAGGAACTTGGTTTATTCTCTCATTGGTTGGCCGAATTTTATCCTTCGAGAATACCACTTATTGCTGGGCTCGTCAATGAGAAAAGTATTGTCTTGTTCATGGCGTAATCATCATAAAACATTGTGAAAAACTCATGTGCTCTCAATTATTCCCATTATTCAAAATTGTAGCTCAGAGGCGTGGCGCATTCTCGAGCCTCCATCGATAACCACTTTTTCTCGTTTTGTTTCGGCAGTACTGACAAGACTTCCATCAGGATCTGTGTCTGGAGATAGCAGAAATTACTGCCTAGTATCAATCAGTGTGAACCGTCGAATCTTTGAGCTGTGGTGTCTTCACAAACACCCCATTCGAGTTTTTTCTTCAATGCAATCAGTGCTCTTTGTAAAGAGATTTATAAGGTGCTTTTTTTGGATATCCCAATTATTCTAATCGGTATGGGTTCTCTGGCATGCTCATGACTGAGCTGCTAACCGACACGTTTCGACAATGGCTCTCTCTGAGAGAAAGTCTGCTTTCTAAGATAGCATATTCGACTTCAAGCGGTCATCTACTCGTCTTTACCAGCAAAAGTTCATTGCTGTTTTGCTACAGTCATGGTCAGCTTCATAAAAATTTTGTCTCTGCTGTGCCCCCTTTTGACTTTTGCTTATCAACTGGTCGGGTGCAGGGTGGTAAGGGGGTGAGGTTCTATCAAGTGGAATCTCTTCATACCTTTTTAACCTGGATCTTCGCTTTTATACAATTTAAGGAACCGAGGGGAGGTTAGCTACTTTCGTTTGAGTTTAAAAATTAACTGGACTCTTTCGTTTTGTAGAAAGACTCAATCAATTAAATTACCTTATTATCCTTTTTCTCTCTTTTTGAACTTGCCATCAGTCTATGGGAGGGTCTCTGCTGAATGAATTATCTCATTATTTCCTTTTTCTCCCGCTCTTCCCCTTGCTATTAGTCTATGAAGGAGCTTCTGCAGAGCAGCAATGGTTAGGTTCCAGAAAGTAAACTTTGCTTCTGCAGCAGTTTTCGCGGTGTCATACACGATCCACGAGCTGTAATTAATCTCATCTCCTTCGGTTGTGAGCGCTTCTGGGAGCCTTCGAGACCTTTCTTGCCTGTTGCACACTTGATGAAGGTAGATGATCCCTCCCCGACGATGATTCATCGCTTATTCCCCATCCTGTTCCAGCTTCTTGATGAATTTTGCTCTGTCCAGGTTTGATAAAGTAATTAGAAGCCCCCTGCGAAACGCATGCCCGTTCAACGTTCTGGACCCCACTCAGCCGATGACTTTTGTTTCTTCTGCGTATGTTGTCCTTCCTTCAGCAGGTTCCATTTTCTTCCTCCTACTCCACCTTCCGCTATGACGTCAACTGTCCTAAAGTGGGCATGGAGTACTAAGTGGTGTGGTGTCGTAGTATGACATCACTTTAGACCAGCACTCTACTACTATTCTATGAAGTTCCCTCTAGTTATTCATTTTTTATTCTACTTCTATTATTTCATCCTTTAGTTGGGAAAAAATCGCGTCCTCGACTTTTCGGTGTGTCACTTCGATAGCTTGAGATATGGCTGTAGGTGTACTAGGCTTTTACACTTGACATTACTTTCAATCAGACTTTATTAGACTTTACTTACTTACTTTAATAGAACCGTAACACACAAGTTTTCCTAGCTGTTCTATCAGTTGACAAGACAGAGGTGTGATAATGTCAAGTGGTGCTCCACTTCTGGCCATTCGGTCGGATCTCGAACCGATACCTAGCCGACTGAGCCTTCCATCCCTCCGGGGTCGGCCAGTACCAAACTCGTCTGTGAAGATGAGAGAACTTAATTATTTGTCCGGTGGTTCTACAAGTCATTGGTGGGTATGCTTTTAAATAACAAACCAAAACTAAACCGAGGTCGAATAGGGGCATACTAAAGCGATATAGGCCAACGCCAAAAACTTGACCTGTCATCCTTTACAGTGAATTTTTTTCATTTCTCCATTTACTTTTCCAATCCACTTCACTGTGTGTGAGCAGATTGACGAACGGAGTGGCTCCACTGTGTGTGAGCAGATTGACGAACGGAGTGGCTCCCAAAGTTAGTATTTTAGCTAACAGAATGCTAAATTGTAGGTTACTCCGCGTCCAGGTATTCCAGACGAATGAACCACTGCAGTTCAGCTGAGTGGTATGCGCTGAACAGATCCAGAGAGTCAGCTTTTGACTGACTGTGGTGAGCTTTAATGAGCGGCTTGTAATCGCTTATTTGAACCCATTTTGCACTGGATTCCTCGCTCACTTCGACCTATCTCTTTACAATTTCCATGGTGTCTTATCAGTGACAGGGTCCGCTCTTTGCCATACTTTTGACTTGAATTCCGAGTGTGAAGTCAGCGAGGTGAGTCTGTGCAAAAGCTCCGACCGTTCCTCTCTTCTCATATTTACTTTGGTGTTTCTCATTTTGCAGCTATTCGGAAATAGTGTTTTTATGGAAGCACATTTCCGAGATGTCTCAACGTTGCACGTTTTTCGTGCAAGTTCATAATAGGCAATGGCTGTTTTCCACGCTTATTTGCGTTTGTGCATTAAAATTTCATAAGTCGCATCGAATTGGCCGAGGCCAACAGCACAGAATACGTCCTCATCTCTTGCTTTAATCCATGGATCCATGTAGACAACGTCTACATGGACCCATGAAATATTCCATCGTTACTCCTCTTTATTCAAGGTTCTCCACATTCAAACTACAGTTTAAAACTATTTCAAGGTACCTTTTTAGTAAAAAGGTGAAGTATTGATTCGGAATAGTGCTGCGAAAAAGGAAGCGAAAAAATCCGCCGAATTCGCGAGGAAAGGCTCCACGAAATTTGGAGAAAATGGAGGTTGTACGAGATTACCATGACGAAAATGCCAAGGAAGGGTTATTTGGACGAGATTTTAGTTGTTGCAATTGCCCAAAGAGCTGACTAGATTAAACCAAAACTGTCCAGAATTGCCTTTTCCTGTCGTCATGGATCATGACAAGTTGTTTGAACTTCCTACTGAGTTCCTTTGTGAATGGTGCAACCTCTATAGCGCAGTTAAAACTCGTCCGCGCATGAAATGGGACAATCTTTGAGCCTTTGTGAGGCCCTATCTACGCCGTTTTCCTTCCTGAGAGCGTCACATATTGCAGACGAATGAGCCACAGACTCATCTTAGAAGGATATCTCAGAAGCCAATTCTATCGTGAATCTTGCCTTTAACCTCACGTCAACCTGCTCTTTGAAGATTTCTTTCTGTCCACAAAAGAGTACCAAAAATAAGGGGCCAGATTGAGCCAGACTGGAGAAGTCTGACAAGCAATAGCTGGCATGATGGGAAAGTCGCTGAAACGGAAGTCCGCAGCAATGCTGACAGCCAGTTGTATTTCAGCCATAAAATGTCATTTCGCATGGATGCACTAGTCGTTGGTAGTTTCCGCCGCCGAGGAAAGGTGACCTTGTAAGAATATGGCTTCGATGTCCTTTTTATGTGGTCATGTGGTACTGACAACAAAAAATCGGAGGCGTTGCTATCCCATGGCAAAAGCGCACGGCGGATTGTCCTTCCTGGCTCGTCCCTATAAGTCCACGAGCAACTCTTCCATGTTTTCGTGCCATTTCAATTTGGATGGGAGCTTTTTAAGAGCAGAACACTTCGAGCTGTCCGACGGTATTGCATGAGAATGAGCAAGATGGACGACCGAGCCATCGATCAGGCACTGACTACTTCTTGTCTAGTTTCAGGCCGATAATGCACTTATTTCATTCTGGTAGACGGGTTTTCCCAAGAACTCCCGCATCGTTTCCTTTTTCCCGAGAGGGTATGCCTATAACTTTCAATCATTCCTTCCTATTTCCTTTCTACTTCCTCCCTTCAGTGTAGGCCTTCATCTCACCCTTTGCTAACCTCGTTTCCCCTTTCCTTATGCTATATTTTGATCAAAAATGCGTCTGTCCCCGCCCATTGTAGACAGAGGTCGCCCAGTCCAAACTCGGGAACCCTGCCCAAAGTGTATAAACTTTTCCTCAGACGCTACCTTTGCCTGAAGTTCGCCATATGCCTGTTCGAGTGCTTTAAGAAGCGATTAGTCAAGGGATCTGATCCTCGTTATGAATTTCCCGAATCCTTTTTATTCCTTTCAATAATTATAGACCTCTCGAGTGAATGCAGCTCTTCCATCTGTACTTCCCTCCTGAAAGCCGGACTTCAGTTTGCTCGCGCCTTTTCATTGTGATGGACGTGGTTTCCCAGCAGTCCTGGATCTTGAAATCATGAGTTCCTAATTGAGTTATGGCGGTATCGTCGACGGAAAAAATGGCAAAAAGTCCTGAAGCCAACAGGATGAAATCTTTTTTTTGTGTGAAAGTTTGGGACGCCCGAATTTTTTAAGCCCGATTAGTCTAGGAACTAATTGGTCTATGACTTCGGTTTTGGTACCTTCCTAGCAGCATCAAGTAAATCAAATCCGTCTAATGATCTGCACTTATCGATGTTAGTTCCCGAAATTTCAAGAAAGAAAGAAAGAGAAACGAGGGCGGAGTTGGCATGGGAGGGTGGAGCTGGCGCATTCTGCAGTTTTTTTTCTATCTTACACGCTTCTCCATCAATTTCGTAACAGTCAGGCATCCTAATTATCAGCATCAGAGAATTTATTCTTTTCACACCAATTTGGATTTCTCTGCCTTAGTCTCGTAAATGTTCAGCTATGACTGGCTCGTTTCTGTTTTTTACCCTCGTTCGGATTTTTCGCACCGCCTCTGTACATTTGTATACCAATAGTGTATAATTTTGAGAGGTACGCTTGTACCACTTATGGAAGCGACGAATATTCGTCGCGGGAAACTCGATCGTTCTCTCACCGTCCAAGAGGATGTGTCATGTTCCAGGAAAGCAGGTAATAGAAAGTTGACGCACTCAGCTTGAGAGTTTTTTATCCGAATGGGAACTTTTGTTCAAAAAATTCATTAGTTATGGGAAAACAGGATTTTTTTTTTCATTTTTTAAAATTACTTAGAAATGTCCCAAATTTCATCTTATTATAAATTACGCGAATCTTTTTTGGTCCCTCGGTAATTGGAACTACATGTTACGTATCGAATAGATGTCATTCCCAGATTTTCATATTTTAATTAGCAATGTGTTGCAAAATTATGAAATATTGCACTATTTAGGGCACATATGTATTTTTTTCTCCAAAAATACCATAGAAGTTCCCCAAAGAAAATTGAATGGAGACATTACGTATATGGGGCAAAGCACAGGTCTTTGGATGGCAAGGAGATGATCAATCCAGTTAGCGTAAAGAGAATTTTTCTATTAGAAAATGATGAGAAGGCAGGAATAAAGTGAAAACTAGTAGAGGAGTATTTTGAATAGGCTATTTCATAAGCAATAGTTAGAAGTTCTGATGCTGCTCTGCAAAAAAAAAAACTGTGCATGTTTACTAAATTTCCTTTTGCTCCTCCCCCAGGAATAACTTTGCTCTTACTGGACGAGCTAAACCTCGGAACAGCCTGGTAAAAGAATCACATTTATAGGATTTTCTGGTTTTGTACTCAACAGTTTTGATGATTTTGGTCGAGAAATATCCGAGAAGTTTACAAAAAGATGATTATTGAAGGTTTCCAATAACCAGTCACTGAATAGAAACAACTGCCCAACATTTCGGCTGAAATGGTCGGGACCACCTCTTTCTTGAATTCTTACGGTACTTGAACTGCTTCTACTAGTTATACTGCAAAGTTTTCTGATCATCTACATATGTTACCCCTGGTCCCATTGATCATCGATTTCCTAGACCAAACGAATATCTCCGAATATCTCCATTCATCCTTGTCGTGAGTCTAAGTGTCTCTGTCGGGGGTCTAGTAGTCTAGTGGGTCGTCCTCGCTCGAGGGGCAATTTTGTTCTTGTAAAAACTTTCGATGTTTTATTCATCCTTATTACAGTTTTATTCAATATTTATTACTCACTGGCATTACTCACCGTCTTTTCTCACAGCATTTGCATTGTGAACTACGGCAATAACTCATTATAAACAGAAGTTGATCGAATCCGCGTAAGTATGTAGTACGAACATAATATTGCAATGAGTTGTTATCCACCCTGTGCCGAATACTGAATGTTGTAAATGAGTAGTATTTCTCAGATTTCACCGTACTGATTGCAAGTGCCCATGCACTGACTTTATTCTAATTAGTGGGAAGCTCTTGCATTTGATATGTTCCACGCTCGTCGAGTTCCTAACATTTAGGAGTCTGGGGCACCTGGCATTCGGACGAGGCAAAACTCTCGAATATTTCAATCGAATTTTGGCTTACCGTTCTGGGTAGAACTGGTTTTTGTTCCGTCTACTTTAACCAATGTAACGTATAGCAAACCAAACGGCCCGGACTAGCCTCGGTTATCGCACGGATAGCTCTCTCGAGAGCCCCTTGAATTTAGAATCCTTCAAATATGCCATCTGTAGTAAAGTTGTCACTATGAGGTTACCTGAAAAGTTTATATGGACCCTCTCGGGCATCAGACTGAGATATTATTGGGATTGAGGAATCCGTGCATGGAGGCGGGTAGCCCTGTGAGAACCCTCGGATAAAAGAGTCGAGTGAAAAAACACACGGTGTGAAGTGGACGAGAGTAAAGCCTCGGAAAATATCACATTAAATGGGTGTTCCTGATTAGCAGTTCAGTTAGACCAGGTAATTTTTTTGATATTTCTATCGTATTTCAAATCAAATCGTTATTATTAACAGGTTCAAATAATGATAGTTTGATTGATAACTGAAGGGTAGAATTAAATGTTAGTTGAATACTAATATTGAATTACTAAAAAAGGCTGTTAATCTACTTGATATCCTAATAGTTTAATGGTTCTGATATTGGATCTGACTGGGAAGCGTTCTCACCTCTGAGTAGATGGGTTTCGAGGGTTAGCTGCTCAACTTACAGTAAACCTCCGCATACTGTAAAGATGTTTGGGCTACACAAATATTTGTTTTTCAAACGATTTATCAGACTAGATATTTCGAACATCATCTTTATTCAGTACGCTGTTTAAGGCAACGATAAAAAATGTAACGAAAAATAAAAATAAAACAAATATATAATATATAATATAAAACCTGATGAAAAGACCACTGAGTAATGAAGATAATGACAGTGACGACCATACTTGATGAGTGTGGGTAGCTGTAGAGCGTTTGAAGGATGTCAAAGAGCCGTGGAAGGAGAAAGCTATACAGGCTATCAAAAATGCAAGGCTCTAATTGTAAAAAAAAACCGCTTAATAGTGGTCTTGTTGTTGTTATCTGTTGTTGTTACAATTCTTGTTGTTTATTATTTTTAAACATTTTATTTGGGATTAGCAAAAGGCATCATCAACTTGATGATGTAGGTTGTGTATCAACTCTCACGAAAAGCCATAAATCTCTGCATGGCTATAGCCTGAATGGAAGCCCGGCCGTGATTTCACTAAGAACCTTTAATGTAGAGGTATATTAAATGCGATTTATAAGAAAAAGGAACACATTTTCACCACCCTTCATATCGCAGTTTTACAATTATTCCAAGACTGGAACACTCTACAAAAGTGGCTACTTAGTTTTCGGAATAAATATGGTCCTTCAGAGCTTTTCTAGCTTATTGTTCCAGATTTACAGTTTTGAGTCACTGAAATGAAGTCAAAAAGTCTGGTCGACCAGAAATTTATCCCACAGTTCCATTTTAATTGGTCCTTCACGAACCAATCCCTTACTATTGATAACTTGATGTGAATTTCAGGACAAAATGGCAGTATACGAAAAACCGGTCGACTTGCGGCTCGATCGAGATCACAACGGCGAGGTGAGATAAGTAAGCATTTTTCTCCGACTACCGCTTTGTGTTCCAGCAATTTTACGGATTTTCTTCTCGGGTATCCCTTTGTGTATAGAGGTAATTGGAAAAAGATCTAAATTTTTTTTCACAATGTTGGCGATTTATAAACGAAACTTCAGTCTCGGACGGGACTCGAATATCCGGGCAATGTGCTCTATCCCTTACACTTCAGAGAACCCGCTTGCCCTCACCTCTTATGAAGTTCAGCTCTCCTTCATTCTGGCTGTGATGAAGGAGAAGTCCAGATTTTTTCATTTTTCTCTATCTAAGAGATTTTATTCAGAGATCATGTCTTGAGAATAGCCCAATTTGAAAGCCGCTGCCCATTTTTGAGCGATTCTCATATCGAATTACGTCGGTGTGAGAGGATATTGAACCTGAACCCGAGTAAACAAATTCGAGAATACGATAAGGGAAAAACCTTTCGAACGGCGCTGCGATGATTTACCGAACCTATTTTCATAATTTCAACGAGCATTGGAGAACTGGAATTCCAGCGGTGGAATGGCTGTCATCCTTGACTATGAGGACGTTTAAATTTTTGGATTCCAAAGAGCTTTTTCATTCAACGAATAGCAGACGTTCAAGATAGCATCGCGTGCAGTGACGACATTTAAAATTGCGGTTTCTTAAATGCAAAAATGAATGTTCACCAGAGCTGGTTAAATGAATCGGAAGGCTGGATCTCCGTGCAGGTCATTCATGTGATGTCTGTGGCTGCCTGCAGTATCTCAACCAGTGAACCCGAAACGGTACCTTCCTAGATTCCAGAGCATTCCCAGAAAAGCCGATAGGCTTTGAGCTGTCTGACTTGATCAGCAGGCTTGCAACAGTATTGCTCGGGTATTTTCGAGGACTTGCAAGAAAATAGTAAAAATGCGCTCCCTTCAATTCTGAGTTCTGACCAACTTTTTCGAAACGACCCGTACTCTATTACCCGGCCACAGATCTCTGCTCTCCCATTTTCCTTGGTGGGAAGTTGTTTTTCGGTGGAAGTAGCCCTTGAACAATTTTACTCTTTTACAATGGAACCTACTTTTGTCACTGAAAGCTACAGAATCCTATCCTCCATTGCGCCCTTCTCCAGGAATTCTTCGGTTTGCTCACCTCCTGCTTGTTCAAAAGAAAATCCAATTGAATATCCTGTAGCATGCCGGCATTTCTGCCTAAATTTTTGATGGATTAGCTTTTGTGCTTCCAGCTATTTCATCTGTATTATTCATTCTTCCACGCATCGTGCTCATATTCGCCTCGAACAACGCAAAGGCCTCTAATATTTTTTGTTAGATTTTACGACTTCTCTTCCTTCATTACACTAAAATTGACAGGCTGAAGAGCAGAGTCGTTCTTTGAGTTCATAGCTCTCATAACACTCTCTTACGAGAACTCAAAAAAAAAAACTTCTCTCACAACATTCTTTATATTAAAGGCACAGTTCACGATAAAAATGGTTCCTGAGATTCCCCCATAGGATGAATTCGAGGACCCCGCGTATACCATATACCATATCTGGCACTAAATAGGTTGGAAAACGTGGTTATGAAGGTTGTAGGGATTACACCATTTGCATTAGGACACACTTGCTGCGCGAAGGCAGCTTACTGTAGCCAACTGATCTCAGTGGCACGAAAGCTCGTTCGAATACCCTAGTTAGGGAGTCAGGCCCGTGTGTATCCTCGGACGAGTTTCACAGGCATTGTAGAGGCTGCACCGATCACAAGGGAACCAATGTAGAAACTTCAACCAACTTGTCTTGACCCATAGCGACAGTGAAAGGTAGTTCTGTACAGTTCTGGCTTCATGTAGTCAGCTCTTCTCGCAATTGCAACAATTGAAATCTCGTCCGAATACCCCTTCCATGTTATTTCCGTCATGGCGATCTCGTCCAAACTCTATTCTCCCTACTCTTAAGGAGCCATATTTTTGTCGAAATCGGCGAATTCTTTCGCTTTCTTCACTACTGATGAACTATTCCCAATCTCTACTTCTGCTTTTCGAAAAAACGGGTACCTCATAATTATTGTGAACTGTGCCTTCAAAGGTGAGGTGAGGTATCCAGTTTAAGAAAAACAAACGCGAATAGCGACTTGTTTAAAAATGAATAGGATGCTTTCAGAAAGTAGTAAAATTAGAGGTCTGATAAGAATATGACGACAAAAGTTGCATAAATGAGGTATTCGATTGACAGTTCGTGCCACTGAGAACAGTTGGCTACAGTAAGCTGCCTTCGCGCAGCAAGTGTGTCCCTAGCAAATGGTGCAATCCCTACAGCCTCTACAACGTCGTGAAGGCTCGTCCATTTGATGTATACGCTAAATACACCGATTTTAAAGTCCATGTACGCCCTAATTATGCCTTTTTCTGGCCCTACAGTGTTCCTTGTTCTATCCTCGAAGGCCAATGGTTTCATCCTTTCTTGCAGCGATGTTATCATGAGTGAACCACAAGGGGAATGAGTAGTCTCCTTCAGTAGATTGAACGAAACAGGAATTTTGCAAGTGGAAATACGTGACTGAGGGAATGTCGGATAATCATGCATGGACCCAATCGATATCCACATAGGTTGATCGATGACTAACAGATTACCAGAGCGATTAACAGGGCGTTATAAGGGCCCCAGAACCGGCTTAGCCGACGTACGCACCCAAGGTACATAGATGAGTTCTTGAGCGTCGTAGAAGCCGTCGTAGAAAAAGAGATCTTATTCAAGAAAGACAATCGCGCTCCGGGAGAGAATGATCGCGAGGAACTATTGCGTTCATACTTCCCATCCGTGACTCCAGCTCAAATGTGGACTTCGTAGTCCAACATGACCATTTTTCTGATTGTTTTTCTAAGTCTGCGATTTTTTTTGGCTGTAGCCCTTAGTGACCAACGAATTATAGCTCAATTATACACAGGAATCGTTTCAAGGGGATTTTTTTCCACGAGTTCTGCATCCATTCGATAACTGCGAAGGTGATGATTGCGATGGTCTTTTGAAAAGTTCATTTTTTTGAAATCGATCAAAGAATAATACATGAATTACTGTAAGGCGTGCTGAACGTTGCCATCGATGAGTTACTAGTTCTCCTTTCAGATGAGCAGTATATTCCTTCAAAGAGACACAGGTAACGTGTGACATCTGAAATTCTAAAAATGAGATTCTCAGGGACTGCGCAGTTTACAACTTGACTTGGGCCTGGTTCGATGTTTCGAGGAAAGAAAATTGACGAAAAATGAAAATATAGCTGAATAAGATACTAAAAACAGTATGCACTCCACTTATGGACCAGGCTGTTAAGTTGGTGTTTTTTCTTTGGCTGGAACCTACTGATGAGTGTTTTCAGGCATAATTACTTGTCCCCATTTCGACGACTATTCTTACCACATTCCATTGTTTCTGTTTCGAGTCAATGCCACTTCTTTCCGCCATTATTTCCATGCTCAGCCATTTAAAGGAATTTGAGTGTCGAGTTTTCTGCAATATATGGCCAACTACGATCCAAATGCCCTGTTCCTGTGCCGCATTTCTTCAGCTTTTCGTTTTCTGAAGAAGGAAGACATTTCGGGCATGATTTCGCACATTATTTTCCGCAAGGGGAACCTTACAATTAAGCCTAGTCCTATGCGGCATATTATGGCCATGGCCAATTTTGGCCATATTAATTATGGCCAAAATTTACAAAAAAAGGTCCTATTCCATTCACAGTCTTTACAAACCGTCAGCTGCTCCTGTCGGTGTGGTTTTTGAGAGTAAGGCTTATGGTTAAACCTCCTAAGGTACGGCAAAGAACGAATCCGATGCGGGAGCCAAGCTGCCGAGTGGAATCGGCGATTTCGGTACCAGCGAACGAGAACTCATCGAAGCCCTGACTTTTGTGTGCTCTTCTCAGGCCTTTCCTAGAACTCAGTGCCAAAACGGACTTTTATCTATTCCGACTTTTCTCGGTTGACGAACCACTTACCACCCACACTCCAGTTTTGAAGCTCCCCACCCACATCCTACGATCGTGAAATATGCCATTCATAATCAATGTGGATGAGCAATGGGCCATAAGCGGAGGAGGGGGAGGTTCACCTAATCGCTGCAATGACTTTGGCTAATGGGTTTCGGAGAAGAAGCACGAGCACCAGACAATCGCGTGTCCTTCTTCACACAGCTAATTTGTAGGAACATGTTGTTGTACTTCTATTTTCGTCGTCGTCCTTTCTTATGGCCGTGCGTCTTTATGTAAAAATCAATTCTTTGGCCCTAAATTGCAATCTGAAGTAAGCCAACGTTCGGGCTATTGGTGGCACTACTCGGTGATGTTTACGTGAATAGGGCGGATTACGGTGGCTTACATCTACGTCGGGCTGAGCGCCCGTCCCCAGGGCTCAATGATCATGTCGGAGTCGGAAATTTTTTATGACTTACTTGGTAATAGATGAAGTGGCCGTGGAGCGACTGTCCTTCCGCACTCCGTTCTCGCAGCCATTACTAGTTCAATTTTCTTCTTTCCACTCATTTTTTGAAACGTGCTTGATTTGATGGCACATTGCCAAGTGGTCACCATGTTCGACTCGCGATAAAGATATAAGTCAAGTTTATTTTATTTCCTATACCAGTGCCCGAAGTTGAGAGTAATTTCTTCGGTTCGGACGGTTGAGGTGGAAACCACTCTACATTTATCTGACTAAATGTCTCACTCCCCGGGAGACCTCAGAGACCGGCGGGATTACTTTCAACCTAGTAAGATCTTGGATTGAATAGAGTAAACTGTCCTGCTCTTAGTAGCATGAACAACTACCGATTGTTATCAGGTCCCGATTGGAATTCTAACAATCCCTTCGCCTTTTTCACACTTCTCGGCCTCATCGTATTCTTGGAGGACGATTTTCTCAATTGTCCACTTTCGTGACGATAAATCTGAATGTAGGAGGAATTTTATAATTACCTATGCTATATGGTAACCGTGACGACCCGAAAGGTAGGAGCGCAAATGATAATGTGCATCATGTCCGAACAATTTAGCGTATTCCTTACTAATAATTAGCTTTCAGGTTCCTAGTTTCTAACGCATATCAATGTAGGTAAAGGTTCCCTTCGATGCTAGTACGATTGTTCCAGGGTAAGACAATGGGAAAGTTTTGGGAGGGTAACCTCGTCCTTATCAGGTCGTGCCCATGATTTAGAAATTGAACGCTCAGTAGAGAAAGTTTACTTGTCGGCGGAATCAGTGCTCGAGATCTCCGGAAATCTTCTGAAAATCGAATACATGACTTACCTTGAAGAAGCACATCAGCAGTTTCAGTTTTGGCAAAAACGGTTATCCGTTTACCCTATTCTTGGAAGAGAAAAGAACAGTGTCCGTCTTGAGAATATTGCTGGGGTTCCCTGAAGGAAATCTTATACATGTTTAATGAGATTGGTCGCAAGAAACTGGTAAGGAATGGGTTGGTGATGATCTGGCCTCTCAGAGGTGACGAGAATGTTTTAATTTCCTCTGGTGGAACTACAATCTGGGATTCATTGTTGAGGCTGTCTGAAGCAGACGGTTTTTTCACTCGATCTCTACTACTTCTTGTGCACGTTCACTATCTTTTTATTCGACCTTCAATCACAACTGACATGTCAAGAGTGCCTTTTATAGTCCTACTGGTACCTGGTACTACATAAATGCTATGGAATGTTGTTTAGGTAGTCCTAGCGCGAACAACACTCCATCGTATTCATGTAGTAATGAAATCCAATGATTTGAAACCCTTAAGAACGTAATTGACAAGTAGGAAGAGAGAATACCACGGTATACTGGAGGAAAGAGCAGAGGTAGTGTAGTGGTAAATGGCGCACTATTCCACACACATGGTCATGGGTGGGTTCAGCTCCCCTATTGATATCCTCCAAGGTCAACCGAGCTCCCCATCCCTCCATGGTCAGTCGATTGATCTCAGACTTGGAGGCTTGGAACCATCTTCTGTTCATCGCAACTGATTGTATAGGCCACATACGCATTCAATCAGTACTACGATTCTGAATTGAAGTCGAATGCGTTGCGCGCTTCTTAGACGAGATTGACTAATGTTCAAACATTTAATTCTTATCCATTGTTACCATGTTTTCTTTTTTTTCCTGTTTCTCCTCATATCCATGCCAGGAACTCTGAATTTGATTTATACGGTTATCCATAATCGTCCTTTCAGGGTACTAACCTGATTAATGATCGCGCTGAAAAACGGGGCCTTATAGATTGGATCATAATATATCATCATTATTTGCTTGACTTGAAATGTGCTTCATTCCTTTGAACTGCTAAAAAAGCTGGCAATGAGATGGGTGAGCGAATTCTGGTGAAAGAGCGCGAGCTCATTAGCGTAAGACCAAATGCGGTCGGAAATCGCCTTAACTCCGATTCCCTTGAGCTCTGCTCCCACAGACTTCTTTCGATCTCAATTTTTCCCTCTGTGGCTTTGCAAGCGACGGCTCCGTCCTACTTCTAACCCTTCATTTGTGGCGACAGCTTTTTTGATCGTTTTCTTCGTGTTGTTAAAATAGAGGCTCCAACTGGAGGCATCTCAGCCTATCGTGTTTTTCTGAAAAAGAGAACTCCAACTATTTCCTCAAGCCTCTGGAATGTACTCGCACCAGCCGTTGCCGGGCCAGAAGCAATTTGGGGTATGTCCAGTCTTTACTGGACCGGCGTTCTAGGCTAATTGTCTTTTTTGAAAGCTTCTGCTAAAAAGAAATGTTCGCTGAGTATTACCATGAGAGCTACGGGCATATCAAAAGTGTGAGCTATAAATAACCCTCCTTCAAACCTTTTCTCCTTCATCTCTACTGCGACCTTACCAGAACATACCAAAACAACTTCCCAGTGACCGCTCCTTCAATCTAACCGATTAAGAAGCTTATTTTTTGGCGAAAGTGTATTCAAATGCCTGTGGAGGTATATAAGCCCCCGGTAGTAAATAAGTAAGTAAACAAATAAGCCAACTGGTCAACAGCTTTTTCATAGTATGCAATTGCTATCGAGCAAAGTAACTAGTATGGACTGATATGTAGTACGATGCGATGGTAGGAGTATTTTGATATCGAAGTTGAGCTGAACTTTCTTCAATCACGCGATATACTCGTGATTTTTCCGCTTCGAATACATTACGATTTTAAAAATTCGGGAGTTTTCCATGCCGACAATTTACATATTCCGGTTGATTTCACTTCATACATGATATAAGCTCAGCGTACGCCTTCTTACAGCATGGAAATACGGGAAAGCAGGCTTATGTACGCCCACACTGAACACCAAGCACCACACCATATACCGCAGTCGTTTGTACGGATATGAGATTTAAAAGATAATCGGATGTTTTGCCCAGACATTTTCCAGCTTGCCTGATGAAATGAACAGTGGTCGGCAATATTCTGATTACCCCATCATGAGAGCACTTGTTTGGCGTCAGCTTACTGAAGGGTATGACACAAGTATCGTGTTATTTGGTGTTCCCACTGTCGAATAAAACGGTTTGGAGTTACTCTATCCAGGAGCTAGGGCCTAGTAAAAACTTTATCTCATACATTGGGAAAAGGACCTTATGAAGAGTCTTTCAACGGGCTCTCCGGTGGCTTCGCACCTAGATAGACTGTGTTGGCATATAGAGCAGTGTCTAGGGAAAGCCACTCATCTGGGGAAGACGTAAAATCAGGCGCACGGGTAATGTAATTATGATTTTACACTTGAAAAACGTACCAGCAGTGTCGACAAACTCGTCAAAATGTCACGCCCCTTTCGCCGCAGCCTCTTCGGGCATTGCCGAGAACGAGGTCATATGAGATGCTTTGGTCATTCGAGTCTTATTCAACCCCTGATTCCTTTAATCTTTATATCGTCGTAGCCGTTTGTACCTCATTGAGCACGATCTTCGTTGGTGTAGTTCCCAACAGAGCGCATTTCCCGAGATCTTTGAATGATAGTCGTAATTGGGGATCATTAACGGGGCTCTAACAATATCGAACCCCTTCTGACTGAATATGTGATGATAAACTTGTTTCCAGGGTAACAGATGATGTGGCACGATAATTTATACATTCCCGTCTGATGAGTGATTATGACATCATTGAACTGGAGTTGTGATTTTTTGAGCGGAGCGCATGTCAATGCGCCACTACGATTCTGAATAGAAGTAATGCGGGGCGCATCCCTCACGGGATTGATCAACACCCAAATTTCAGCCTTTTATCTTTCTACTGTCAACTTTCATGGCCTTGTTGCTCTCACACTGGCGTACTGGTCTCCTCTTACTAATACTCTATCGGTATCTTCTGAGGAGAACTTCAGAGCCTTATTCTCACTCAGGAGACCTTAGGTAAATGAAGTACAGTACCAATTTTGCTAGTTTCAACCGTTGGTAGCCGATCTCCTAACTTCTTCATGAATTAGGAGTGCGACCTTTTTCGTGGGAGAACTTGTGATATTTGAATACTTTCCCTAACGAATGGCTATAGGTTTTCACAATTTCTTTTTTCCACCTACACTTGTTAGGAAACTTGAGAGGGTATGAACAAAAAGGCAGTAGAATATTCAAGGTATGACGATGTAAACATGCACTATATCTTTTGTTTCACCCACGTACACGCATATAAATATTTGCCCTTGTGAGCTTGCCACCATTCATTTCTCCATTCTACCCCCCTTTTCTACCACATTACCATTCAGTAACATTTGAATTTCCCTGAAAGAAATCTTGACAGTGGGAGCTGATTCTGAGATCTCCCTGGAAGAAACAAAATCATATTTCAGCCTTCCTATACCTTTTAATGTAAATAGTGGGAAAAATGGTGGGTGACTAGGGGGTCCCAGTTGCAAACGAGCAACACAGCGAATGTTGCCAGTGCCCAACATCACGGGACCTATCAGTAGCTTCGGTATCACTTGAGATCAGTAGATCCTGTGGAAGAGAAAGATAATTTGTCCTTCGAAATAATGTGTCACGACTTTTTGCTTGACGAACCGGTCGTTTCACACGACTTGTTGAAAATCATTTATTTGTGGAACGAGAAGGAATGACTGGCTTTCAATTCAGACACCATGTCGGAGGTATTCGTAATTTTGAAATTCTTATGAGCCAGAGCTATTTCATTTGTAAGGACTTAAATCATGTTAGGTTTGATTGCTGAGCTTTCTCTTGTGAAAGAATCATTCTAGAGTGCTCTTACTATGTATTACATGTAACAAGACCATAGTTTTACCACAGAAAAAAATTCAATACTCGAAGGGATGTGAGCTGAAGAACATCGTTTTCCACCTAACGAAAAGAAAGTCCCTTGGATTGATTAAGTCGAATTGAAGCTGTTCCTTATAAGGTTATAATGACTGGCAGAAGGGCTTGTCAAGAACTCCCTTAGTTGGTAGTAATGCAGTTCGAAATTTGGATGTTTTGTTAAGTGCAGTACCCGATGCGAAAGTCTCGCGAGGTAAGCGAGTTTTAGGCGAGACTTCGGCCTTCGACAGAACTCGATCCGTATTTGTGCTACCCAGCCACCGTGTTCTGATCCCTTACACTACCGTCACCCCACTTGCTCGTCACCGTCTGAATAAAATCATTGGGGTAATGTGAGAATATGAATGAGTTTGATACGAAGTGCTCTTGAAGTGAGCCCTCCGAGTTTGCCCCAATGTCAAATGGCTTCTTCCCTTTGCACTTCGACTCTACCCTGTACAGACACTTTCACCTGAGCCGATTTTTCTTCCCTTTCGGGCCAGTGTATCTTTTGCCTGTTTGTTTGTTTTGCCATCTTTTGCCAACATGAAAACAGAGTGGGAGGGAAGTGTAAGAAAACATTGTTGTCAACTGATGATCACACATTCGTCACCATGTCCTATGCCCACGATTCCTTAATCGGTTCATTTAACCTGCTGACTTGAAATTAGTGTAGTAATTGGGGTTAATGGAACAATGACGTCGTACGGGGCTCAGATTTTTGGCCATCGCCACTCCCCTGATGTCTACCTGAACGTGCTGCGAAGGCAGCCCTTAGTTTTGTCAAAGTGGCTTTGCTTACTCGGTTAGCTTAGCTATGTGGTTGGATCATCTTCCTCGTCTAGGGAAATTACGATCTCGAAATCCAAAGTCGACCCAAAACTCTTGCTTATCCTACACTCAGGGCTTTTATTTTATTCGTGACTCACTTCTTATAACCTATTATCCCTCTCGCATTCTTCTTAATTCTCGGGAAATCCATGATATTCCGTGATTTGGTGATTCCCTAACATTGGACGTCTCAAGAGAGGGAAACAGAGAATAAACTGCCAAGTTCTTCCTAATTAAGTTCCTAAATGGCTCGGAAAAGTTTCGTTGCTCACGTCAGGAGGTTGATGAATTATGTTCTCATAGAACAATTGAAAAAATGAAATGAGGAAAGGAAAGTTCTCACTTGGGCTGCCTTCATCCACAGTAAGTGGTCGCTGTCGACCATCTTCTGTAGTATCCTCTAATCTTGCCTGTCTCTTTGGGATGTACTGCCTTCTGAACAACTTTTCTTGTTCTTTATGCGAATATGTCCTGATCACGTTGGGGCGGGGCCGTTATACTCGTGGGTCGTACTGTAATTATCAGTCCTCGTAGTGTTTCCGACAATTTCTGTCACACTCGCTCTTCAAGATGCTGTAACAGGGAACTTTTGATGTTTACGACAGAGTTAAGCTCAAAGTCATGGGTTGCCCACTGGAGGTTCTTATTTTGTTTCTACTTCAATTCATAACGATTTCCTCTCGCCTCAGTCGATTTCTGTAGCGGCGGCTGTACAGAAAGAATAGATAGAACGAGTTGCTCAGAGCTCCCGAAAATGCTTTTCTGGCAAGGAACCAAGGATCATTTCTACCCATGCTTTTGTCTTTATCACATCTTTATGGTCGATGAAGTTTACTAGGATTCCAGAAAAGGGCTATAATGATCTGAAAAGATGCGATGGTGTCCCAAATGGGAACAAAGTCATCTTTAAGATGAACATTTGGATATTACTATCTAGGAGTCCTGAGCGCTTGAATGCTCTGGCTCGAATTGTCTTTCACGTGTCTTTTAAAACTATCCTACCTACTTTGATACTGACTTCACTGATGATGACGAGAAATTCTAAGAAGCTCTCAGAACGCGGCGTCAGAAGGTTTAAGACAAGTTTCTGTAGTTTTATTGATACTGCTAGCTGCAGATTATACTGATACTTGTAATCAAGTCGTACTGTAGGAACTAACCGCAATATTTTTTGAAATTTTAATGCGCTCGTTTCTTTTCCAGCCTTATTTTGCGGTATTGCGTTACCAACTGGTTGTTTCCAGAAAAAAACCTAAGAGGAACTTCTTTATTTTCCCTAGGAAAGACCTTCAGTTGCGCTCCTTACCTTCATCGAAACGTGAGGAGGCGGGAGAGAAGCTGCGTCGTTGTAGTAGTTCCCATACACTAATCATATGTAATGGTGTGCTTACTATATTCTCGAAATCGGTCTCTCAGCAACCGAATCATTCGTGAGTCATCACCGGATATCCCAGAAGAGCGCATCCAACATCCACTACTTACCATTAGACTAGTTCTGCTGGGAAAAGTCACACAAGATGATGATTGTAATAATTCTTCGGGAGAGTGCGGTAAGTGATGTTCCCTAGTTACTTTATAAAGCTGACGCTCCAACTCCTGCACACCCCAAAACTACCTCCCCAACTACATATAGCCTGGAGACTCAGTAGGAGCTCATAAGGAATCTTACTCGGGTCCGGGAAACAAAGATGCTTTTCTCTTTTTCTATTCCTTCTTTAATCGAGGTGAGGTTCTAGAAAAGTTCGAATGTTCTTACTAGTACCTTCTCAACATAGTTGAATATTCTGTGCAGATGTTAGTGGAAGTTCGTCATGGGAAGGCACTGGAGGATGCATATTATCAACGAATTCAACGTAAGAATGAATAATTAAGTTGAGAACTAAAGTGCTTTCTAGGAAAACGCACCAGTAATGACGTTTCCTATTAATTATGCTAATTCGGAAAAAACTCGTATCAAAGTCAATTACAGTTTCGTTATGAAGACCATGAGAGATTCTTGTTCAGTAGTAACGATAAAGCAGTAACTTCTGGGAAAGCAATTCCAAAAGCCATTAACTGCTCTCCATCTTTTTTTTCGTCATCTAAAAACTCTTTTACCAATTCTGCCTGCAAAAGTTTCGTTGCCGGAATGCGTTGAATACGTTTTTCTTTTTAGGGGAGCCCTCAGTCTGAAGAGAACTGCCTTTCGTTGCTTCGTTACCTAAAAGAAGAATTCCCTTTGGATACAAAAAATATCAAGAGAAATCGCTGTTCAAATCTCGGCTTAGTATTCGATTAGGCGACCCAAGCTTTGCATCCCTCCTAGGTCAGTTTTTGGGTAGAAGACTCGTTTGGGGAGTAGATGCACTGTCTTGTACTTGGGTTGGCTACCGCAAGACATTGTATAAGCCACATACGCATTCAAACCTGAGTGGGATTTTGTATGAAAGTCGAATGCGGGGTATATACCTCAGCCTGGACTGGTTAACACCAAAAGATTCACGATCTATTTTAACTGAACTGTGTATTAGGTATGAGGATGGGAGCACGGAGACGGTCATTTCCCGTCAGAAAAGTCAAAGTCTACGTCAATCTGTATGGGAGTTTCCAAAGTAATTTTACTCGTTACTCGAAAGCACAACACATTTTGCATTTCAATGGAAACAGTTAGAAAGCGATTTCGAATGGGAACGGTGAAAATAAGTAATAAGCTAGGTTTGTGAGTGATTATCATGAAACATATCGATGTTTTCAAAAGTTGCCTTCTCCCGGGTTTCTTCTGACTTTGGAGCTCCTACTTTTATTTCAGTTTCTAAGAGCTCTGCAGGATTTGCACTTTTGTTTACGCTTTCTGCTTTTCAAGGCTTCCATGCATTGTTTTTGACAGTTCTCACGTGAACTTTCCTTTACAACACCAATAAATAAATAAGAAGGAAGGAATACAACAGAAACCAAAAATGTTTACGGCTTAGAACGCGAGGCCACTCGAAACAGCTTCAGGTACATAGTGGTCCTTTGATGGTGGAAACTTTACTTTACGCTGTTTCCAAGCTATTTCCGCTAAGTGCAATATCGATGTTACATCGCAGGAGCTTCGAACGGCCTCCTAATGACTCACTTTTTCTTTTTTACGAGATGACATCTTTCTTAATGGTTCCTTCACCAGTACTTCTAGACTGGGAACTTTCGGCGTCATTCGAGCTTCCCTATTGTCGCCATGAAAACCTGAATCACCTTAGTCCTAGTTCCTTTTTCAATTCGCAGTCCTTGGGGTACCCAGTGAAGCCTTAATTTTGGAAGTCCTGGCCTGCTCACAACAAGGATCCGGTGGTGCCACAATAAGAACCGGAGCTACTTACTGTTTCTCTACCTGCTGCACTGGCAAATCGGTCGAAGTGCTTGAGCTTCAAGTTCGAAGAGTTAATTTCGTGCAGAGGATTTTTTTGGGATTTTGGATCTGTTTCCGATAATAACTTAAGAAAGAACTAGGTCTGAACTGGAGATGAAAATGTCGCTTGACACATGCCATTATGTGACCGCTTTCCGCTGATGAGGCGTTTCCTTTCCATACGTTTACTTCTTGAATCCTTTTTTTTCTTCATCGGTTGCTAGCAATATAACGGCATAAATAGAATTCCCGGACCTATTTACGGTTGTCGCTCTACCCTTTCCTCCCGAAAAATGATGAGTGTCTGTCCCGTTCCTCGATGGGCTTAGACGCTAATTCATTTCTGAGCACTGAACTAACTAGGTGAATTCTAAATTAGATTAGTCAACGAATACATTGTGCACGCTCATGCATGCTATTTGACATCCACATTCCACCGTCTACAAGTTCCTCAGGCAGTTTCAGTCTCATTTTCAAACTTTTTATCGCTTCGGGGGATTTCTCGTTTCTCATCTCATTAACCCAGAGTTCGTAGATCAGTTGGTGGCGGCGAATCTGTCGGAAGTGGCCCTGGGAAGCAACTCACTCGTTGACAGGAAGCTTCGTAATTTGTTTATGTGCTTTCGTTGGTCGATTAGCAAAGAAGAATGTGACGACGACAAGGCTGTGACTGGCTTGACTTCTTAACTCCAGGCGTTTCCTGTAAATTATTAGCCCAGCTAACATTTAATAAGTTCCTGAGCCTGCGTTTGAGTTGGGATAGGGGATGGGAGTTATTCATTATCTCCACGGTGGGAACTGTGACGCCTTTGTCTGCGCCTATGGAGTAAAGTATTTATACATGCAGGCAGCTGCAACCTACTACAAGTTTTCTACAAGACTCTGATTTCCTCCATTCCTATCACGTTACCAGTATCTGTAGAAGTCAGGTTTCAAGCATTTGTTACTGATCAGCAAGCTTTTCACTCGACATGCGAACGAAGTATTGGCAAATGCAACCCTTTTGAGAGACTCATCTGAGCTGAATCGTTGGAAAGGTGATCGTTGAGTCGCGATCTGCAGCCTGAGGTAGAGTGATATCGAGGATCATTTTCAATTTAATTTGAACAGGATGACAACCTTTATGTGGCCCACATTCAGGGCGCGCAGTCAAAGTAGTGGTAAAAAAATCGACGGCTACTATAAACCCAGTGAAAGTATTGTGATATTAAGAGACTTAAAGTATGAAATTGTTCACCAAATATTATACTATTACTCCTGCTCCTGCTTGAATTTCAAAGAGTAAACTGACTTGTTTGGATAGTTGTAATTGTTTCTTTTCGGTTCATGTACTTGGCAGAGTGGTTATAATGTATTCATAGCATTTGAAAATCTTCGTGGTCTCAAACGGACCCGTACGGGCTCCCTAAAGTAAGTACAAATACTGAATACGACAGGAATCCATGCAACATTGTATATTCTCAGGATGCTCCTAGTATAATATGATTAGCACCAAGCCCGGCGTTGTGCAGTCTGCTGGAATCGCTGCAAAGCCGACTTTTTTCGGAAAATAGTCTCATTGAATGGGTATGTTACGTACACAATGAGCAGCGTGTGCAACTGGAGGATTCCTTTGCTGACCCTACTGCTTTTCCCATCTGTCTTTATTTCCACCTTTGTTGATCTCGAGAGAATCGGAACCCTTTGTTACCTGGACTCGAGCCAAGGGAGTAGACAGTCGCTACAATGACCGCTACGAGAAGAGCCTATAAGGACCAGCCGGTGAAGTTTGCTAAATGGGAACAACGACTTACTCATTCATCTTTAGCGTTGTCCAAAGTGATATATTTTCATCAAAAATTGCTCTGATCGTGAATCGATAGATCTTAAAGCGCAAAGAGAAATTCATGCATTCTGAAGCATAGCAATGTTCAGCTTATTAGCATTCTCCTGCATTTAAATGCGCTTCTGGGTTAATCAGACTCAACGGGAGCTCCGCCACTTCCATCGGAATCCATCGTAAGTTGATAAGTCTGAGACGTCTTACTTAAGCTGCTTAGCTGACGTAAGACACTTAACTCCTATCAGGATTTGCCATAACCCTCCTCTAGGACAATATATTTTCTGTCTTCGTTCTTTTGTGAATGCTGATTTTCCACATCGATGGCTATGGGCTATTAGGCACTCATTGAAGCCATGTTTTGCGCACCATAAACGGCTAGGGGACCGCATGCGTAGACTGCAAAAAGTAACTCAGACTACCACGTGATATAGCACCAGTCACCGCTTTGTGAAAAAACCCTTCCTCCCTCTATTCAGATGCACTGCATCAAAGAACGAGTAGTACTCTGTGTTCACTCAGCAAATCTCCTACTCGATCTGTTGCCGTAGATCTACATACGCTCAGGCGGATCTGCATGTACGCCATATGACTCGTGACTAGATATGGAGTCGAACCTACATTTTTGTATCTTCTTTACTCTGAGCACCATACACTCCCATTGGGGTGTAGTATCTTCTCCCCGAACGGCGTATCGCGCTCGCCGCACTCGATTGCGCGCTAGAAGGGAAAGATTTGAATTTCTAGGGAAAGGATATGGCAGTCGCCGCGGAGCGACTGCCGCTGGTCGTGGGAGCTCGGGACCCCTCCCGTTGTATTCCAGTATGCTTGTAGCTCCCTGATCGACATCCCCTTTGATCAATCAAGCCTTCCATCCTTCCTGGGTCGGTCATTCGGTACTAGACTTGTCTGGGAGAATAAAAGCACTGACTTGTAGAACGGCTGGCCACCACAATTCGTTTGTAGACCACATACACATTCAATACACAACTACGATTCCGAATGGAAGTCGAATGCGTGGGCATCCCTCAGACGGGATTGATTAACGCTCCAAAACTTCATCTTTTTATCCTTTATGCTTGTAGCAATGCTTGGCATGGGATTTTCTCATTATACGATGGATTTCGTTGTGTATTACTACTGGAATTTGGAATATTCAACCGAAATGGTCTTCCATTACATGATTGGTATGCTAAATTGCTGTACGTGGCAAAAAAGGGCTACAGCTCATGAGTTAACCGGTAATGTTTTTATGAGGATTTGGTAGAGCAATTGGGAACATACACATTTAATCCTTTTCCTTCCAATAAGATAGTTATTTCTTTGTGACTCTTTTATGAGTTCCCACCTGTCACAATCGCCGTAAATTTAGACAATTCTGGGAGACCTAGCATGAATGAACTTATGGAAATTAGTGTGTACAATAGCGCAAAAATTGGCGATAAAAGCGATTTACGTGCAGGCATCAAAAAAGTAGTAATAAAGGAGGCTGTCCGAGATGAAGTGTCTATAACAGTCTTGGTGCCTCTCACATAGGCATACTATTTGTCGGCGTCCTAACGCTTCATTGTGAATGGTGCAGACTCGAAAAGGTCGTCGTAACAGGCTACTTTTGGGAGTGTACATAGGCCAAACTGGTTCTGGAGAAGTTTTTAGTCCCAATAATATCCCAAGTGCTATCCTTGGGATCTGCGGATTCGCTCTGATAGGGAATCTCAGGAGCAATTTTTCGTGAATTGCGCCTTTAAGGGGGCCATCATGTCATGAATTTGAGTGGGGTGACCCCGGACGAACTCGTATATCATCACCACACATCCAGTAGCTACACATCATTGTCAATATATCGTTGCACTTTATTCACTGGCTTGTTGGCCCGACGATGATTTATTATGCGCATTAAGTCTTTGTTCAATTCTCTCCCGTCCACGTCGGCGACGCTGCCATTGTTACTAGCGTGTCGACGTGCCTTTAGCCCACTTCAATCATAAATTCGATCTCACATTACAGTTGAACTGCTTTCTGCCGAAGTTACTCCGTCATTAGCTTTTCCATTCTCACAGACGTAATGAGTTAGCAGAACCAATTTCTTTATTCGTCCGTAATAATTGTTCTCTGCCAACAATTAGTGATTTTTCTTATATTCCTCGAAGTATCCAGCTGTTTGACTGCTCTGCAAAGTGAATCCTGCGTTACTTGTTAGTAACTCTCGCTCATATTACAATCAGAGTGACTATTCTCCAGCTCCGCACCACCCACCGAGGATGCTCCCTCGTTGTCTGTTCCCATACTCAGTTCGGACCGTGTTCACTTCCAACAGCACCGTAGGCCGAAAATCAAAGCCCATGTAGTAATTCTAACATCATCGAAATACGTACAATTGTGTTCAGGGCTGCGGGTCTAGAGACCACATACTCGTAGTTTCCACAGGCTGTACGTTCGATTTTCACCAGCCATGATCCTTACAGCAAACTCCTCTAAGAACCTTTCTCCGACTTCGAAGGGTTCATTAAACACCTTTCTTCGAAAGGAGGAATAAAACTATTTAAAATCTGGTACTCTCTAAAGATCGTTTTATGGTCGGAAATTTAGAGAAATTTCCGTATGCTGAATAGAGGCAAAGTTGTGTTCGGCCTTCCAGGTATATCACAGAAGTAGTGCAGAGTGGTACCGTTGCTGCACCCGTGGTCGATGAAAGAAAAAAAAACCTTCTGAAACTTCTTCAAGCTGTCATTTCCTGCTTCTTTCTTCTTGTGTCGGTCATATGTCACCAAATTCGTCATTGGGAATGAAATCACAGGTCTCACTGTGTTCCTTGTGCTTCTTGCGATGGTCAAACACCAACACGACCTCGACTAGGAGCCCATTGCACGACAGGCTCACACTGGTTTCTCTAAGGCTCAATCAAGTTTCTATCCTCAATCGCTATTCCTTCGGCCTATCCCCGTCAAATAGAAAATTCCAGATCAACACCTCTATTTGGTGGCTTTTCTAGCGGCTTTATGTTGGAGCAATGTGTCATCGCCCTTCGCACATACCAAATTAAGGGTTTAAATCAATTCTAGGGTGAACATTCGGTGAATGGGCCTGAAAAATGGACTTCAACATGTATCGAAACATAACATTCATTGATACAAGAAAAATGGCCATCGACTGGCTGAAGAGGGAAACACAGAAGGTGCTTTCTGTAACACCACGTTTACACGACGGTATATCATCCTTGGTTGGATCCTTGCTTGATGTTCAGAACGGATTCTCCCACTCGGTTTCCCAACATTGTAAGGATGTGGTCGAGAACGTACAAGAGTCCATGAGAGCATTTTTGGATGCGTTTTTGAAAAACAAAGCGTTTGCGACGAATTTTCCGGTTGAAGTAGTATATTGGACGAGAATTACGGTGGCATCTTTATGTCCAGTGAGGATGTAAATGAATGTAGAAGTGAATGACTTACAAATGTAGTTTTTCACTCGGAAATAATTCATTGAAGAGTGTGGTGAAGAGCTGCTTAACTTTCAGGAGAAAGAAAGTTAGTGAAAAAAATGATTATGCGTATCAGGCATTAAAAGGGAATGGGAAGCAAAGTAGGAGTTTTGAAACGATCTCCCCCAGAGGGACACTCTATGTGGGCGGAGGGGGGGGGCAACGGGGGAAAGGGGAAACGGGGAACGGGGAGTAAACTTACAACAGACATTCTCGAAAGTTTAAATTGATAAGAGATCAGTTAATATCAAAGGAGTAAAGAGAAAAGGGGGGGCTATAACTGCAAGCAATCTTTTCTCATTGAGTGAAGACTCACTCAAACATAATTTTCGTCGTATCACTCCCAATTATCCTCTGACATCTATTTACCTCATGCTCTTGTGGCTTTTTCTCTGGAGACTAGCCCACCACCCTTCTTCACGCACGATCCTCCCCATAAGTCTCCTTTCTAACTGATCTCACCACGGTTTGGGCCATCGTCCTGCTCTGAGGCATAAACTTCTGTAACCCTTCCAACGTGACGAATACTCGGCTACTAGGTCTCCTTGTCACCGTTAAAGGACTTGATCAAAATTTTCGGAAAATTCACTCAAATATGGCCAGTTGAGCAGAGGAAAAAGCGTTGCATAGTGGTGAGATAGAAATTGCTAAGGGCAGCCGAGCCTTTCACATTTTTTGGATAATTTAATACCATAAAATTATGCTGGAAGGATTGAAATACGAGTCAATTGTCATCTCTGAAGTTCTTCACATAAACCTGGAAAAATCAAGTCAGAAAAACTAAAATGACTACTAACATATAGGTAACCTTGAATTGAACTTGAATCCCTGCCATATTCTGGAATATGGTGAGTTCGTGCTGCCCGAATGCCTTCAAAAGTATCATGCGAGTATCGAACGATATCGTAACCGTGTATTACCTTTATTTTCTATCAATATCAGACTATGTTAGTCGTGCAACCTCTATTGCAATTGTTTGGAGGGAAACGGACGACTGTCAAAGTGTTCTCAGCGATACTTTATCTTTCTCAAGCTGTCATTATCCTCTCGCATGGTTTTTATGTTTCAAGTAATTATCTCTATGCATACTGTGGTAAAATATGTGGTTATAAACCTATAATTACTACTGTGGTAAGAAGTATACTCTATCATCTCCGCCGGAACTGAGCTCATTTGAAGTCGTTACTTCTAACAACCCTATGATGATGTGGCTTCTACGCCTACATTACAGCAGACCTTCTACAGCAGTAGAGCCTATTTGAAAGGCTGATCTTTACATAGTAAGTTCCATATTCTGAAGCATTTGGCACTGATCAGACTTATTTTTTGGAATGCGCCCCGCTTTCGATTTCCGTTCAGAGTCGTAGTAGCGTAATGAACGCGTATGTGGCCTATACAATGGCTCGCTGTTGCTGGCTAAAGTTCAAGCAACTGCTTATACCTCCCAGACGAGTCTGGTACCAATTAGCCGACCCCGGAGGAATGGAAGGCTTGTTTGACCTACGCGGACATCGAACCGGGATTCGAACCCGTGACCATGCGTGGGAGATAGTGCGCCACTTGCCATTACACCATCTCCGCATCGCGAAATGTATTGATCATTTATCTGTGGTCTTTTGATAGAAAAAAAATTCATGCATTTTGAATCATAGCCATTTAGCTCAGCTCAATTTAATGGCATTCTTCTGCATTTCAGTATCTTTTTTACCTCCTGCTCAACTGTCTCCTATTCTCGGTTCTTCGTCCCCAGAATATATTCATGCAATAGTGTAAAATGCACACTAATAAAGTCCGATAGAATTGGTTCCCATCTAAACCAATAACACTTGACAATTATCGCAAATCTTTCAACTTATAGCGAGCTTTTGATGTGGTTATAAGAAAAGGATAAAGCCCAACTGACGTTCGTTCACACAGCCAGCAAATAGATCGACGAGCAACCGTGTTTTGGGCAAATTGAGCTTGTTGTTCCCTCTATCATTATAAAAAATATATGACTTCCGACAGACGCGGGTAATCACCACAACTACGGAGAGAACGAAGGTGGTTACTGCTTAGGGGCGCACTACCAGTGCTACGGGGATCGGATCGCGTTTTAACCCATTGACGACCATGCAGTCCACATGTGGACTGCAGTTATATATTTTATTTATCGCCTCCTTTTAACGATCTTTCTTATCAAATCATAAGATCAGGTCTAAATTAAACTATATACTGTGTGGTCCAAAGAAATCTTCTAACTTTGCAATTAACAGATAATAAGAATAAGCATAGACATCATACATACTTGTATTTTAGCCTTTGGTTTTCAGGGTATATCTACCTTCCGCACTAATTTAGACAGTTTCACACCACACCGGTGTTTTTTCGAAGAAACATTTGGCCCTTTTATGATTTCTTTTTATGAAAAGAATTAGTGATTGAGAAACTTCTCCTCATCACTATTTATCACTAGCTGACTAAAATTGAAGTGCCACCTACCATCATCAATAGTCATAACCTAAATTTGCGAACTCAGAAAAATTAAACAACTTCCAGTTCAAAATTAAAGAAATTGGCCGTCCGGGACCATGCAGTCCACATGTGGACTGCAGTGATGGTCGTCAATGGGTTAATAGCTACCCATGCCGGGCAAGCCTTTCATCACCTGAGGTTTGTTTATGATGCTAGACTGGTTTGGTAAGATCAAAGCATTGGCTCGAACGTCGGTTGGCCACCTCGAATAATTGTATAGATCGGATAAGCAATCAAGAATCGAATCTGAATGTACGTAAGTCGAGTGCGAGGCGCATCTTAAATGGGGACGAATCAGAGCAAGGTGTTTTGGCCCAGGAATCTTTATACTGCTTGCGAGACCTTATGTGCTCATTGGGAGTCCAGTGAGCGTCATTTAGTTCTCACGTAATTTGGGTTGATTACGGTCTCTGATATTCATATGAGGGCAACGTTGGAACTGGCATTCCCTTTGGATAGAGGAGGGAGTCGCTAATTAAGAGCTCCATACTAAGAACCACATTTGACTCCATTATTAGTGTGCGGAGCTTGGACGAGCAATTCTTCCAAAACTCCGGAAATTAAAGAGTGAGCATCAAAATTGAAAGTGTTTTCCAGCAAATCCATTATTAGATGGAAAGTTTCAGTCAGCGATACGACCTGTTTTTCCGTTTGATACGTCCAGTTTTGGAAACCCTTTCTTGTATATTGAGGTCGTACGCATTTTGTCACTATCACACCTCCCATTTGGAAGGAGACGGTTAAATACATACTGGGCGAACGGATCATTTTCCGAGAATGTATAGGCTTAGTTATTACATAAAAACGACGATCATCCACTTTCTAGGCTTTCTGGGGTTCTTAAAACTGTTTCACGTTCGATTCCTTTCTGACGATGTCTTGCACCTTATTTTTGCATGTCCAGGCGTTTTCGAACTGAACACTGAAAGTGGTTTAGTTGCAACTGTCGCTAGCATTCCAATCTATTGAACTTTTCAGTATTTTTGCTGTCGAACTAGAAGATTCACTTAACACCCCGGCTGGACCTCATATCCGGCCACCCTGGCCAAGGAAATTGTTGCCGTGACAAAGGCTAGAAATAGGCAGGCATGCGGACGGAGCATCATTTTTTCGAATCTAGATGTCTGAAACTTTTGTAGCTGTAACGTCTTTGATTCGCTTCTCGATTTTTTAATAACACTCCGTGTTTATATTACCAACTATTCAACACAACCAAAAATGGGAACCTCAAAACGCGTTCCGGTCCTATTCATAAGGAAGTAGTAGGGAAGCGCATCGGGGCAGGCCCTATTGTTAATAAGAATAGGCGAAGCTCGCCTCTAATGCACGGTCACTACTTCGTTCAGAGATAGTTTTGTGGAGCGATCCGAGTGTTCGCATGTCGGGAAAACAGCTTATAGTGACGTCTGAGGCGTTCCTTTCTGATACATTGCTTTTTGGTACTTTTGGTGAGAAATTTAATTGGTTGTCGCCCAACCCGTCCGAAAATTCAATTGAGAAATGTTGCTTCAACATACCTGAAATCACACCTCGCTCCCAAGGTGGACGAAAGTTTAGGATCAGAAGGATTTCTCAATAGATATTTTTTTATAGCTTGCTCAATTATGTAGATGAAAAAAGCTGACTTTATAGGATTACGGATAAGCGGAGGTGGGCAGGTAGTTGCTTCGCAACGGTTGCTTTGAAATCTTCCATTGAGACTTTATATCTGCTGTGCTTAGCTGGTATGTCAACAGAATCACTGCCCCGCCAATACGCACATATAGAAAAACGCTAATGTTGTGGTAGAAGCTACATATCACTGAATTACGGCTGGGCACATCCGTAGGAGATGGATTATCCTTGCCTTCGGTGGATTCTCAAAGGCATTTATATGTAAAATGGGTTTTTCCCGATCTGTCAAAAGCAGGCCCTACTGCTGTGTCCTTCTCTACCCTTACAAAATCAGGTTCGAGTGAGCTTGTCAAGCGAATCGAAGTTGAAATTTTCACTAACTTATGCTACTTTGTCGCTTCTGTTCACTCTTCATCATCGATCCAGAAAGTGTGAATTAGTCTGTTTCTCTCAAATATTCAAGCATATCCACGAGATTATTAGGCGTTTGCACTATCCTTGTTATGGCATTATGTATAGATCTTGTGAGAACTCATAACGGTTATGGAGAGGGTGTATAGAATCACAGAACGTCGATGCCTTTTACAATTCCCATACGCCCTTCTCACGTAATCCTCTTCATTTAAGTTTCCAATTGAAAATGTCGTCATACTTTACTTTGAATGGAGCTTCCCTATAAATCACGTGCTTTTCAGTTAGTACGGGGTGAATTCCGTACGTAAGCTGCTCCCTGGGAGTGTGCCCGTGACTTGTATCTCTTCTGTGAAAGCAGCACTAGGGACTGTAGGATCTCGTGCTACACGGAAGTTCTTGTAGGATTTCCGATTAGAATAGAAATCAAGCTCAGTGTTAGCCCTGACTAGGCCTATTACCGGCCTGTCTGATCGAGTCAGTTCCTTGAACTCATCAACTACGTGTTCTTCACCCTCTGTAGCTTTTATATGACAAACGTATAGCCAGCAGAACCCTCTACCTCATGACGGTCGAGAGCCATTAATCTATTTGTTATTTTCGGATTCTTAATCACAAACTCATCTGAGCGTTAATAATAAACAGCTCCTCTCATGAACTTTACCCCTTCCCCTGCTCTTTTTCCTTCCTTCATTCAAATGCTCAAAAAGGAGAAAAAGAAAGTGGGTTTATGGATCCTCGTCCTACGGGCTCGTAGATTTTGAATAAGAGTTCTGTCATATACATGAATTCTCTCGAATTTACATTGTTGCCTGCATATTTCTCGCCTGAAATCGAGTATAGAAACTAGCATGAATGCGAGCCTGTCCCAATCGGGCAAGAATTGTGTCGTCGTGCTTTTCCTCTTAACCTGTGTTCCGTCCACATTTTTTTCCTCCCTAGCTCCCTCATTTTTCATCGCATACACTCTGCTGCAGCCTGGAAGACTTCTTCGCAATCATTTTCGAAGTTTTCTCATCTGTAATCTTTACGTTAGCTATCGATAGAGCTGTAACTTAATTTCCGCCAAAAGTTTTTTTTGCTTATAATTTCCGCAAGACCGAGGCCTTTAAAGGCTTCCCCATTTCACGTAATTCTTAGTTTCTGATTCTCTCCAGTGCTAAGAGCCCAATATCGGCGATGGAAATGCCACTTGTTCTCCTATATGTAGCCCTTTGTGGTGGTCATTATTAACATATTGGAATGCTGGTTTGTTTTCGGATCCCTAGGCTCTCTGCTATCACGCTGCTCTTGATATTCCCTATGCTTCTCAAAGTTCTTGAGGTCTTAAGTCTTCCGACGTTGCGCTCATGCATTCAACTTCCATTCAGAATCGTAGTGGCGTGTTGAATGTTTATGTGGCCTATACAATCAATTCGGTTAGCTGGTCCCTATGACTGTCTGTTGCCTTTCTGTTGGTTTCTGAACGTAGATGTCAGACCTTTTGAAGAGACCTTTTCACATCCCTGAAGTGAAATACATTTGATGAGATCATATGATAGGAAACTCTATGTTGTCAAAAGGCTTTTGTCGCTCTTACAACTCTTACTTTACGTGCTCCACTTTAGGTGAATTGTGATATCACACCTTTTTTCTTTACTTCTGCCAGCTATTATGGCTCGCTCCTGGTTGAACTCGAACAGGGAACTCAAAGGCTTTGTTATTGGAACTTGAGCATTCTCTGAAGAGTGATAACCCAAGCCTCTTTTTCGAAGCTCACGCCTAGCTTAACATATGTCATACTCGAGTAAGTCACCCACTACTTTTCAGGCACACTGAGTTCGATCGCTTCGTTGTCGTTCAGCCAAAAGCAGGCGCTAACCACGTCGTGGCGCCTGCTGCGTCCACAAGCTGCGGGTCTATTCAGGAAAATCTTCTTGGAACTGGAAATTGTATCAAATAAAGTAAAACAGGTAGGAATCGCTTGTATTGTTGTTCAAATTTCATTCATAGGTATTAGGATGTCAAGCTACGTATCCTTCTGAGTCTTCAAACATTTATTTTGAAGGCTTCCCTCTCTTCGAAGAGCTTTACATTCAAAGGGTAGGGCTTGAGTGTTTTATGGATAATATTCAACATCATGGATGTTCTTCTTTGTAAAAAAAGACGTGTTCTCCTAAAATGTGTGCAATTATTTATTTGCCGACCTGGTAGAATAACTTATCTCGGGTAGGATTCCTGACCTGTTGGTCCTAAGAGTTATGCGAATTACTTGCTATGTTTTCGAGGAAGAGGCGTTTTTTTTTTTGAACTTGGTGGAACTGTTTCTTCGTGCCTCCAAAGGCATGCGTGTTCCACTGCCTTCAAATTATTTGGTCAGCCTCAAAGAAGCTTTGGGCAATGAACAACTGAGCAGAAAATTCGTTATGCATTGGTAAAGGCTGGCATGATTTCTAAAGTGAGATAGCGGGTGAGGTCTCCATGAAATAGCTAACAAAAACAAGAAGGAAAACATGCTTCAATATTTCTGACGCTAGAAAGCTAACTTTCTCTGATGTTAACTTAGATTACGACTTTCGTCCTCTGCTCAAAAACAAACATAGAGCAAACAGAATAGACCAAACTAGCTAGATCAATTAGTATGATCAAAATAATCAATTGAAATTATCAAACTTTTTCGCTTATAGATTTTCTACAAAGCGCTATGCGTTGATGCGTTCAACAAAGACGAAGAGAATATCGCTACAATGGAGGTGCACATTAAATTGACAGTAAAGTGAGTTTTTACTCCCTTCATTCTTCTTCAAACATCCGGATTACTGTAGCAGATTATCTCCTCTAGAAGTAAAGATTCATTTATCGGTAAAGCCCATTGTAAAAGGGCACGAACAGTAAAGGAAATTGGTAAATAACAGATTATTTCTATGTAGTTTTGTGTTTGAAGAAATTGTTAAAACAACGAGCAAGCGGTGTTTCTGCCACGCTTTCTGCATAGGCAAAGTGTTGAGGAGGGTTTGAGGAACAGAATCGCCTTTAGAATGGTATGGGGAATCCTGTACCAGATTGAGAACACGAACACACATGAGCCGCTATCCGATTTCCAAGTTGAGATCTGTAGATAGTAACTGCACTAGAGCGGAGACCAAAGTCAGGAATGGTGATTATTATAATCTCTTGGATGCTTTTTCCTTCCTCAATCGAGTTACGTCAGCCTTTGTTACAGTATGCGTCACTTTTACAGTACCTTGGTATTTTCCTCAGATGCACCCACCACAGAAACATTTACAGTATGATATTTATTCGTGACCATTTGACGATTTGCGACGGCTTATTCAGTCGCTTACCATCACTTTGCTATAACTTCCATTGAAAAGCTTCAATTCACCTGAAATAAGATCAGTGCATGGCAATTCTGTTAAGGAATCCAAAAATGCGATACTCTTTGGGTTTTTTTTTGAATTTTCAGTCTAGTCTACATGAGAAAAGGGAACCGAGTCTCCAGGTACCTGAGTCACACCCCCGAGAACTCGAGATTACCGTAAATCTTTCACTTCAATTTAGAATTCTTTTCCGGTGTCTAAAAAGCATATTTGACGTTATGCTCGAGGGAAACGTTAATCAACGAGACATCTCAGTCAGGGGAGGGTTTATTCTCGATATTCGTGACAGTGAAACCGAAATGTTGGAGAAAATTGAAAATGCAAAATATATTTGGTTCCTCGATCTTCTTTTCACTTTACCGTACCTCTTTAGCAAAGATTATGGCAGAGTGATGGTTTGTGACAGAACAAACTGTCGTCATCCGTCACAACAAAGGCTTTATTACAACTTTCAAAGTGTTGATTGGAAAGGAATGAATAGCAGCACTATACCTCTCATTCTGCAATAGACGGATATTAAAGCAACAGAATTTCGCAATTCCCTGAACGAATTTTCTTCTAACACCTCAAACACCAAAATTGAGTTTTCAAGTTCACTGAGTCACGTCGATTACGTCTCAACTCTCGGATTATATAGGATCTGCTAAAAGATTTGCATTCAGATTCTTCGATGACCTTTTGGCCACGTTGGATGACGAAGCTGAATGTATCGACAGAATGAAGCGGATTGGCATGTCTCATGCGGTACTCTCTAGGTCCTGCGGATTCACCAGGTACGACGAAGCTCTATTGCCATTTCAAAAAGGGAAAACACCTCGGAAGTATGAGATAGGCCTTTTAAAAATATTAGAATAGCAATATTAGCAAAATATTAGAATAAGATATTAGCAAATATTCTAATATTATTAGCAAAATATTAGAATAAGATTCAACACTAGCACACATGCCCCTGTAAGGCAGCTTTCACACGATTTGTATTCATAAAGTATGTGGGCTCCGATCAGTTGATCAGCTGGCAAGATAGTAATTGAAGCTGTTAAGAAGAGTGCATTCTCTTTCTCTTCTCTTCGTATAAATTCGAGGAGTTGAGATCGACTGGTCATCAGTTCACGTCAGTACCGGCATCTCTGAAGGAGAAACGTATATTATCGAATCCCAGTCGAGTTCAAAGTGCTTCACTGATTATTCATGAACGTTTACCGTGAAATTGTAGCCAATTTAATTAATTCCTCCAATTTGTTGGATCCTTTGACGGTCAGTTAAGTCGAATCGGCAAAGCAACACCACTGAATGTTTGTTCGCTATTGGCAGATATGCACTGATGAAGTCTAGCAGTCCACTTCGACCTCTCGCTTGTAGTGGTGCGCAATAAGCACAGGATAAGATGAAGTCTCTTGACGTTAATCAGTCCTGCCTACAGGACGCGCCCCAGCATTCAACCTTCATTTAAAATCCTAATAGCGTAATGAATGCGTATGTAGCTTCGACAATGACTTCAAGTGGCCAGCCAAAGTGCAAGTCAGCGCTTTTATACTCCCAGACCAGTCCGATACCAATTTGGTGACCCCGCAGGGATGGAAGGCTTGGTGGCGTGCAAGGTGAACATCAATCCTTGACCCGTGATCATGCGTGTGAGGTAGTGCGCTACTTGCCACGACATCATCTCCGCCCGAATCACATCCTACATGGAGTTTCTTGAAGTTCAGCATACCGGGAATAGGTAGTCTGTATACGCACCGCGTCCTTCATCTACTGAGGAACATTTAATGTTTTCCAATGCACTTAATACTTAAACACCGATTAAAAAGGCAAAATAGTCTAGAACGATTGGGATGGGGTGGAATTCCGAAAAGGATGACTTGTAAGAAATTGTTCATCCAGTGTGACCTCTTTGCCCAAACCATCTTTGAGTGAACTGAGATGTAGGAAATAAAGAGGCTGATGCAGACTGAGAGGATGAAGCTACTGCATATTAGCGGAAAACTTTGAGAGTCCCACAAAAATTGTAGTCCATTGAGCCTAGTCAGCCCTACCTAGTAAGAAGGTGGAGTACCTATGATCTGAAAAAGAAATTTTCCCCTGATGACAGTTTCTCTTCACTAATTCCAATCTTTCAGTGACATATGGGAACGACTCGGTGAGATCTCAATGGAGCGGATTTGTGCTCATGAAATTGTACAGGTAGGTAGATTTTCCGAGATACCCGTTACCATCGTTAGGATGTGATCAGAAACATTTTTTGAATGCACTCTATCTGGCTTCAATATATCTTTAAATTATCACATACATTTCACTTAGAAGACTCGCGAAGCAGCCCGTGCATGGCGGATACTACTTGCGTGTATTATCGACGAATTCCGAAGCGGTTTCGATGGCGAGGCCCGCTACCACAGGTAACCAATACTTACATAATTAATGTCTTGTTGAATCTCAAAAAATGGGAAAACGGGAACGGATATTTCCGAAAAACGTCTTGGTAATCCTCGGGGTCCACTGTGCAAGTCCCAAAGGCAAGCTTCAGCATGAATCACCACTGTAAGATAGAACGGCAGTCGTGCCAGTATTTCGATGATACCGTAACCATTATGCTTCCTTTCATCGCAAATCACGACTTCAGCAAGAATATTCAACTGTATGGCTCGTTTGTAGTGCAGACTTGCCTTCATCCAATCTCCTCTTATTATCAGTTTTGCGTATTGGATTCGTGCATTTTTGTGGAATCATGAACTTCAAAATCCTCTTCTTGGTTGCCCTGACGATGTGATTTTCGTTACCGAAAGGCCCGGTTGCATTCGAGTTGCTTCACTGATCAGATTCTAAGCTGCCTTCTTATGGAGATTGCGATGATGTCCGATCAGATGTCTTCGAATATTTTACAATGGAGCAGACCGGATTTTCGATTAGCATCCCAACGGCTCTCACTCATCTGCTTGTGGGATGTATTTCCAAGGAGTTCTCTCATTAAAAAATCCTCACAATTCGTTTTCCGGCACTCCAGTGTAATTCACAGAAAGAGCAATACGTATACGTATTATAAAATGTTAAACTGACGATTAATACGGTCAGATGGTATCATAGGATTATTCGAGATGAACTCGAGCTAAAAAACATCCTGAATGGCCAATTCAGCTCAACGTTCTTCCTTTAGAAAGAGGAGGTACATCCGATCAAAAAATGGGATTTAATGGTTACACTATCCCAGTACCATATTCCCCAATGTAATATTCCCATCGTAGTACTTTTTTTGTAAGCCATACGTCTATTGTGTCTCACACTACCTCCTTCTGCTCCATAAAGGCAAGACAAACTAGAGTGAAGTACATGGCACGCTAGGGACACGAGAATATTCCCTCTCGTCCTCAATCATTAGTTCTACAAATCGCCATCGTAACCAGGTCATTTCCCGAGAGAAAAATAGGAAAAAATGTCACACGCCAATGGGGGCAAAGAAAATCCCACCCGTGCTCATTCCCTTGAACGTTGAGGCAGAGCGAATCTCATCTATGTTCATCCTCTTGACAAGCCCGTTCAAACGGTTCAATCTGTGAAGGGGCAGGGCAGGGCGGCTGCACTCCTGGCCATTAAAGGGAATTTCCGACTACACTTCACCATCCCATCACTTACGACTCATCTTGTAGTGTGTCTTGGAGTGCAGGAATTTTCTCTTTATCAGCAGTTTTTAAGAGAATTCTCCCATGCGTTGATACCGTTGCATAGTCCTAACAAGGTTTTTTTTTTCAGAAAAAGTTTGTCAACCGATCAGTTGGATGATGTGGATGGTGTAGAAGATGATCCTGACAGTAACATTCAAGAGAAAATGCGGCAGTTACGGATGGAGTACGATTCAACAGTGCCTTACCAATAGAGGTGGTACTTAATGATCACATGCTTTCTCTTCCTTGTTATGATAAATCATCATAACTATTCACATAATCATCTGGTCAACTGTAATTGTTAACTTCACTCGTGTTATCCTCTTCTTCATTACTATCCTCCATGGCTTTCAGCGAGGTTCCCTTAACTGCTCACATCTTTCCGAGAAGGTGTTGTTCAATATGATGAAATCTTATGGGGAAAAGGAAATAGCGTCACAGAATAGTTCACAGCTGTGTTTTCACAAAACCTATCTGTATCTTCGTTATTCCTCTTCGAAAGGCACTGGAAACCACAAAGAACCTGTTGCATGCCTTATTTGATCTGACATGTGGGTTAAGAAGCAGGAGGCAAGGACACGTCTCCGTCTTTATTCCCAACGCGTCGGGCATAGTACTTTCAGGGTTAGGTTTACCAACACCTGCTGAATACGGAACACTGATCCAGCTCGGCCTTGAACGCTACTGCTGCATGGAATCACTATGAATCCTCTTCTATCAACTTTCTCACTCAATTTCATACCTGATCTCATTTGTGTAGATTATTTCACATTTCACTCGCTTTTGTATAGCTTGCTGCACAATGTCATATCTTGGGTCGCATTATCATAATCGTATATTGCGTGTGTTTAAACATTCATTATTTGCACTTCGATCTCATGTGTATTTACTTTGTATGCATAAAAAACTTATTGAATATACCAGGCGGCTATGCACGCTCTCGCGCGCTAGGGGCTCTAGCCATGAGAGGCGGAGCCGCATGAGCTGATTTTCATTATAGACCTTTATCGCATTTATGAGTTTCCGCTCAAACCCCGCCCCTTGTGGGCGGAGTCTGGTTTTGCTATCCACCATAAGTTTTGCCCCCGTGGCGCCTGTACCCCTACCAAGTTTGAACTTTCTAGGTCCATGAGGTCATGAGTAATGAATTTTCGCCCAAACCCCGCCCATTGTGGGCGGAGTCCGGTCTTGCCCCCCACCATAGGTATTCCCATCCTGTCGCCTATACTCCTACCACGTTTGAACTCTCTAGGTCTATGGGGACAGGAGTTATGAGTTTTCGCACAAACCCCGCCCCTTGTGAGCGGAGTCTGCTTCTACCACCCACCATAAGTTTCCCCATCGCGGTTTCTGTACTCCTACCAAGTTTGAACTTTCTAGGTCCATTGGGACAGAATTATGAATTTTCACCCAAACCCCGCCCCTTGTGGGCGGAGTCCGGTGTTGCCACCCACCATAGGTGTTCCCATCCTGTCGCCCGTACTCCTACCAAGTTTGAACTTTCTAGGTCCATGGGGACGGGAGTTATGAATTTCCGCACGAACCCCGCCCCTTGTGGGCGGAGTCTGGTCCTGCCATCCACCATACGTTTAGCCACCATGGCGCCTGTACTCCTACCGAGTTTGAACTTTCTCGGTCCATGGGGACGGGAGTTATGAATTTCCGCACAAACCCCGCCCCTTGTGGGCGGAGTCTGGTTCTGCCACCCACCATGAGTTTTGCCTCCATGACGCCTGTACTCCTACCAAATTTGAACTCTCTACGTCCATGGGAACCGGAATTATGGATTTTCGTATATAAATGTAAGAAGGGATGTGAGCTTCGAGGCACGCTCCGCCCATTGTGGGCGGGCCTCCGCTGAAGTCATTTATGCTGGAGACACCCCCGACAATGCTCCTCCTACATCAACTTTTTCGTGCTCTGTTGGCTTTCTCCAAACCGAGTTATAAATTTTTTCATAAAGCATTGCATTTTTGGAGAACGCCCCGCCCATCGGGGGTGGGTCTCCCCAGTTCGATCTAACTTACCAATGCACACCTCTAGCCACCTTTAAACTCCAGTTTTGAAGCGTCTTGTTACTGAATTTGAAATCGTGGTCTTCAGTAGGGCTCATTTCGAGGCACGCCACGCCCACTGCGGGCGGGACTCCGCCAAGCTGATGTGTGTTTTATACTTCTCGAGACCTGGCCCACCCATCCCACACTTGACCCGGTCTCTCCAGGCAGATCTAAAGGAGCTAAGGAATTTCGTGACAGACATACAGACAGACAGACAGACGGACAGACAGACAGACAGACAGACAGACAGACAGACAGACAGACAGACAGACAGACAGACAGACAGACAGACAGGACAGACAGACAGACAGACAGACAGACAGACAGACAGACAGACAGACAGACAGACAGACAGACAGACAGACAGACAGACAGACAGACAGACAGACAGACAGACAGACAGACAGACAGACAGACAGACAGGACAGACAGACAGACAGACAGACAGACAGACAGACAGACAGACAGACAGACAGACAGACAGACAGACAGACAGACAGACAGACAGACAGACAGACAGACAGACAGACAGACAGACAGGACAGACAGACAGACAGACAGACAGACAGACAGACAGACAGACAGACAGACAGACAGACAGACAGACAGACAGACAGACAGACAGACAGACAGACAGACAGACAGACAGACAGACAGACAGACAGACAGACAGACAGACAGACAGACAGACAGACAGACAGACAGACAGACAGACAGACAGACAGACAGACAGACAGACAACAGACAGACAACAGACAGACAGACAGACAGACAGACAGACAGACAGACAGACAGAACAGACAGACAGACAGACAGACAGACAGACAGACAGACAGACAGACAGACAGACAGACAGACAGACAGACAGACAGACAGACAGACAGACAGACAGACCAGACAGACAGACAGACAGACAGACAGACCAGACAGACAGACAGACAGACAGACGCAGACAGACAGACAGACAGACAGACAGACAGACAGACAAGACAACCAGACGACAGACAGACAGACAGACAGACAGACAGACAGACAGACAGACAGACAGACAGCAGACAAGACAGACAGACAGACAGACAGACAGACAGACAGACAGACAGACAGACAGACAGACAGACAGACAGACAGACAGAAGACAGACGACAGACAGACAGACAGACAGACAGACAGACAGACAGACAGACAGACAGGACAGACAGACAGACAGACAGACAGACAGACAGACAGACAGACAGACAGACAGACAGACAGACAGACAGACAGGACAGACAGACAGGACAGACAGACAGACAGACAGACAGACAGACAGACAGACAGACAGACAGACAGACAGACAGACAGACAGACAGACAGACAGACAGACAGACAGACAGACAGACAGACAGACAGACAGACAGACAGACAGACAGACAGACAGACAGACAGACAGACAGACAGACAGACAGACAGACAGACAGACAGACAGACAGACAGACAGACAGACAGACAGACAGACAGACAGACAGACAGACAGACAGACAGACAGACAGACAGACAGACAGACAGACAGACAGACAGACAGACAGACAGACAGACAGACAGACAGACAGACAGACAGACAGACAGACAGACAGACAGACAGACAGACAGACAGACAGACAGACAGAACAGACAGACAGACAGACAGACAGACAGACAGACAGCACAGACAGCACAGACAGACAGACAGACAGACAGACAGGACAAGACAGACCAGACAGACAGAACAGACAGACAGACAGACAGACCAGACAGACAGACAGACAGACAGACAGACAGACAGACAGACAGACCAGACCAGACCAGACAGACAGACCAGACAGACAGACAGAAAAAAAAACAGACAGACAGCACAGACAGACAGACAGACAGGACAGACAGACAGACAGACAGACAGACAACAGACAGACAGACAGACAGACCAGACAGACAGAACAGACAGACAGAAGACAGACCAGACAGACATCAGACAGACCAGACAGACAGACAGACAGACAGACAGACAGCACAGACAGACAGACAGAACAGACAGACAGAGCAGACAGACAGACAGACAGACAGGACAGACAGACAGACAGACAGACAGACAGACAGACAGACAGACAGACAGACAGACAGACAGACCAGACAGACCACAGACAGACCGCAGACAGACCAGACAGACAGACAGACAGACAGACAAGACAGACAGACAGACAGACAGACAGACAGACAGACAGACAGACAGACAGACAGACAGACAGACAGACTAAGCGCTTTATAGTAAGTAGGATCGATGAAGAGCTATTTGGACAGAAGACATGAGTCACTGAAGCACCATCTCTGTCGCGCAGGCGTCGACGCGCTGCTCCTCCCACATGAGCATAGGCCTCGGGCTCCAGCACGCTAAAAAGCGGCGTCTGCGTCGGCGTGAGGGTTTCATCGAGGCCTTGCGCGGCATTCGTTCGTGCCACTATGCCATGCGAGACATACCTTGGCTCTTGCAGCCCCTATGCTGCTCGTGCACCTAGTCATCGCAGCTACATTCCTTACGATACGATACGGCTTACGGACTATTTGACTTCACATTACTCGATACGAATGAGGTATTCGACGGCATATGAAAGTCTGCGATCTTGCATACATAACGCAATATTCATTATAACTTTTCATGCCTACAGCACATTGTTTAAAAAAGTACAACATATAGAAAGGCAATCAAATACATATATAGCATTGGCAGCCAAATGACCTTTGTACCACAGTAATCGGACGGAGAGTCATGACTTACGTGGGACATGCGTCTTCGGGCTTCCACACCTTCGTCAATCCCTACGTTGTACGACTTATTGCATCATCTCCTCGACCTTGACGCTCGGGTGGTCCTTTGAAAACTCGTGCGAAAACCACGCTCTAATGATAAGGATCTCCTTCAACTCAGTGAAATCGGCCGCTGTTGTAACCAAGTATTGCGGATATCGACCAATAAAAAAATTATTCGATTTTCATACGATAAAAGGTGTAGCAAATGCACAATTCAAATTACATTCCAGTTTATTTTATTTTTTATCAACTTATTTTATTTCACTTGCTCACACTCTAGGGACTGCCACAATTGTATAATAATTTGGGTTCGAAAAGAAGTGAAAGCAGTACAAAGCATACTCGAGTGCGTATAAAAAAATTCACAGCTGTCATTCTGACCCCATGTGATACAGCCTTAACAACCAATAACTAAGCGTGAGGGAGCCATCATCCAAATGCGTGAACCACTTTTAAAGTCACTGAGTAGTGGTAGGCTTGTGGACGCTGTGCCGTTGAACTGAAGAAACGCATCATCGGAGATAGAGCGCATATGTCGCGCAGGATCCCCTGCCTATCCAATCTCGCATCGGGATTCCGACAGGAGAGAATCCAGCCAAGATGCGATAAGGGGGACTGGTAGACCTGCGGGACTCACATAGTCCCGCAGGTCTCCCACTCGCTTGCAATAGTTCCGACGTAACGTCACGAATGGCGTCATGGTTCTAAAGGCAGCCCGTGTGTTGGTCCCTTGCTCCACAGCATTTGCAGGTAATACGCCGACGGTCGCTGGTGCAGTTTTGGTGGTCCCCCGCAACGGAAACACTTTCCGTTACGCGCGTGAATATAGAGCCTGTCGGAAAGGTACGAGAAACTACGGCACAGCGCGGAAAAGTGGTGTTGTTTACAAAAAAAGCAACGCGACTTGGAGGCAATTTTGTCGTCCGGGCGTGTCCTGAACTCATCCTTGACTTCCCTGTTATTGGTGCACGCGTTTGTACGGATTGGTCGACTATACGACCGGTATTGGGATCGGCGGGGGGATGGGGAATGATTTCGTGTGATGTGGACACGTTCTACGCTGGGACTCCGCTGTGCGGGGCTCGAAGGTATTTTTTGACGCGGTGCCACTTGCTCGCTTCCCACTTGTGGATCCGGAAACCACAACTTTAAAAACTCTTGGAACGATAAGCCGTGACTGGACGTGGTTTATGGCTGTCTCTTCTTCCTCAGCTGTGAATCCTTTTTCTTGGACATATAGCAATACGCCATAATGGTATACGTGCGATGTGTGGCAACGAGAATCAAAAAATAGCTCGGTCTGTTTCTGATAGAACAATTTCTTCATCTGAAAATGTACTCATATGAGTGCATTGATTCTAAAAGGTGGGAGATTCTGTTGCAACAAATCCGTGGGATTAGTTGCGATAGAATCTGGAATAACTACTAATAAAAATGTGCGTAACGAATAGTATTGATTGTACAATGGCTAAATGTTACGTCATGAACTGACTCTCTTATTACTGATTGAATACTAATCGATAATACGCAAAGTTGAGCAAACTGATTTTTTTTTGAGACTTCCAGTCTTGTTTGGATACGCGTCATCGTGGATCAAACGATCAACAATCTCGTGGATAAATCGTCAAAAGCCTTATATGGGCTCTCGCTGTTAGTAAAGCATTGTTATGATAAATGAAGTTATCTTGAGTACGCGTCGAAATTATGTAAGGAGAAATGGACGCAGAGACAATGTATATGACAAAAGAACTACGCGTCGTTAATAATGAGTGAAATGAATAGGTTAGGCGTTAGTGGAATAAGGTTTCGCGTGAATACCGTAAAAATCTAAAATATCAGTTCAGAAGTGATGCGTAAATAGTGGAACTAAGCATCAATGCCGTGAAACTGCTCGTCAATGCAAGGAAATTTCTAGAAATGAGACGTGATGTGTTCGATTTGCGCGTTTAGGCGCCAAACCGCGACGCGCCCGTCGCGCGGAGCGGTGTACGCTGCGTGCGTCGTCTATTGGAGTGGATGAATGAATTGGAGAATGGGATTTTTACATATTTTTAGGTTAATCTACGCGTTTAATAAATTTATGAGCCGTTTTTGCCAATCTACGTGGTTGATCGCGATGTGGAGTTAGAATTGTTTTATCAAAGAGTTCATTATGAGTGGTGAGTAAAGTGGCTCGTATTTCCAACGGATATAATTGTGTTAGCGATCTCGTTTTAACATTTCCGTTTGGCATGCGGACATCCGCGGAACGTATCGATTGGTCTTTGCCGACCTGTAAATTTTCGATAAGGCCGTATGGCCACTGTTCCCTTGCGATTTTATCATCAGCTACGATTACAATGTCCCCAACTCGTGGGGGAATGGTTGAATATTTTCGCTGCTGCAGTCGACTTTGTTGACGATGTCTTAATGCACTGAGATATTCAGAGTGCCAAATATCCAAGAATTGGTCGAGGATCGTAAATATTTCCTTATACCAGTGCGCAAGGTTGTTTGACATGTCAAGAACTGGGTCGGATCGCGATGGCAACGGAGGGAGTTGAATGCTTACCGTAGGAGAGATGAAATCTATAGGCCTTAAAACATATGGAAGATGTTACTTCCCCTATAAGAGATTATTGGACAAGAATTTATGGTCGCTTCTATTTCCGTCACCACTGTTCGAAGTTGGCTCAGGGATCGGATTGAGCGTCCAATGGACTCTTTATACACCGTTTTGAAGATAGCGACTGAACGTTCATAAAATCCTCCTTTCCAAGGGGAAAGGGGTGTTATGAACTTCCACGTGATCCTGTGCTTTACGCAGTAGTCAGTGACTGATTGCCATGATTTGGGGGAATAGAGTACTGATGTTGTTGCGCTCTCCGCAGCATGAAACGTGATCGATATACACGAGATCAGGTGTGCCTCTATGAATCTACGAAATACAAGCAGGAACTCGCAAGTTGAGTTATCGAAAACGAGTTAAAAATGCACTGCGCTTGTAGCCATGCAAGTAATGAGGCAAATCCACGTTTTGTCAGAAACAATGTAGCTATTATGTATTTCAAAAGGACCTAATTAGTCCGAACCTGATGTACTTGTACGCGTGTCCGTTAACTTCTTCGCAAGTAACCTAAGTACGCAAAACCTTCGCTACGCAGTTGCGTATAGACGGAACAAAAACGCGTCTACGGAGATTTGCTACAACGTGGTAATGGCTGTAGTGATGGTACTGCAGTACTATGAGCTGAGCTAACCTATGTGATTTTATAATAATATGGAACGTTATCCTACGCGTGGTGGACATCGAATTGAATGGTCTTGTGCTCGTTAAGCATTTAAGCTTCGAGTTTTAACCGCTGTAAGATTGTTTTGCCTTTGCGATAATGCGCGAGTATGAGCTGAATCTATGCGGTATTGATGTCCCTTTTCTGTATAGTGGCAGAAGGCGTGGTTAAGTTAAGAGTAGGCAGTTTTAAAGATATTGTGTTAACGTTAACGTACAACGGTCTGGATACGCGGTCGAATATCTGCCTTCATAAGAACATAGAACAGTTGTACAGGAAACCTAGCAATAAGAACATCATTGTCCATTATCACTCAGCTCATTCTTTCTACGTGAAGCGAGCGATCGTTAGAAATATGTTCCGCACCTCTAGGAAGGTCTGCACTGGAGAAGAAGAGCGAAAAGAGTCGCTTAAAATGGCACGCGATATAGCTTGGTCGAATGGCTACTACAATTTTCCAACTACACGTAGAGCTTCTTCTAGTGGTGTGATCCTCAGACATGGTAGTACCTCGATTGAAGGCAAGTCTTCTTTTGTACTACCATTTATTTCTGATGAGGTCAGCGCCTCCATTAGAAAGTGCCTGAAGACATTAGGTTTGGAAAATTCAGTTACCTTTATAAAACGTACCACCCTTCAATCTAAAGAGGCGCCTGGTTCGGAACAGGCTATACGATCGCCTATGTACTACCTCAAACTGTGTGGTTTGTCCAGCTGGAAGGGAAGGTGATTGTAATATGTCTGTGGTGGTCTACAAAATTACTTGCCGTGATTGTGGTGACGAGTATATTGGAGAAACGGCAGACCACTTCACGGAGAGTTAAGGAGCACATAGATGGTATGAGGCGATTGAAAGAGTACTGCCTTGGAGAGTCACCGAATTCAAGAGCATAAGGAGGCGCTTTCGAGGTCACCGTGGAGGTCGTGGCACAGAAATCGCAATTATGCGCACGTAAAACCCTCGAGGCATTTTGAATACAAGTCACCGATCCGAAAATGAATCGTAGGGAAGAATGCCTCGCAATCACGTGGGAGCTGCGGCCCTATATAAAGTTGGCCTTCCCATAGAGACTCTGAATGAAGACCTACCCCAGCTGAGACTGGTCGATTAATATCATCGATTGCTGGTTGGTTTTGAAGATTCCACGAAGCTGCGGTGAGTGGTTCTCCTTTCGACCACCTGCGTGCCCTGGGGGTCTCGAGCTCAGTGGGTTGGTGGAGACGTTTGATCGGATAGTCACAAATTGTTATGATCCTTCAGGCTCTGAAGAAGGCGATTCCGCCGAAACGTCAGTCTAATAAAGGTTATTTAAAAAAATCGTGAAGAGTTCAAGACAACAACAATCTCAGTAATACGTAGGTTATATTTCGGGATTTGAAAACAGGAACAAATACTATTTATTGAAAATCGCTTAACTGCCTTTCAAAATTCTCCACATTAAGATCTATACACTTTTGCATGGGCTCGAACCAATTTTTGAAGCACTTTGGCACTTTTGCCACCCTGATTAAGGTGACTCGAAAACATGGATCTTGAACGCATCAATGGCTTCTTCAGGTGAACGTTGACCTCTCATTTTATTTTTCATACGAGAATAAAATAAGTCATTCGATGCCAATTCAGACAATATGGCTCATCACATCAATGTTGAGTGCTCAAAAATGCAGTTGTTTGAGCCGATGTGTGAGAGCTCGCATTGTCGCGGTATGGGATCCAACGCAAAGAAATTTTTTTACGGTCAAATGTTCATGCAATATTGAATATGTGCTGGTCCCACTAATGCATAAGGTTGTCCCAATCTCACGATAGGTCAAATGACGGTCTTGCAGTATTAGTTTGTGCACAGTATCAACGGTTTCCTGAACAACTACTGATTTTGGACGACCTCCACGAAATTCGTCTTCGAGTGAACTACGACCTCGGGTGAACTCACTGTACCATCGATAGACACTGGCCCTGGATGAGCTTCATCACCAAGAATTGAACTAAGTTCATCCATGCACTGCTGTTGAGTTAGCCCACGTCGAAAGTTGAAGGAAATAATCGCGTGAAAATGCCCACGGTGCAACTCCATAACTCGGCCTAAACAAAATCTTATAACTTAGTGTAAACAACACAAATCGCGCTCAAATTTCGCACCTCAAAATAACCTCAAAATAGTCAAACTTTACGATAGTGGTGTCAGTTGCTGGATTGCTACATTAGTGTTTCCAAATCCCGAAATATAAAAGGCAGCCCTCGTATAATCATTGCCGAGGTTCATGGAAAGCCGTACATGGTACACAACATTTTTTGTAAGCAAATTTATCAAGTACAAAGCCACTAAAACTGGTCGCAGCCATACTCCATTTGCACGCGCAGAATATTCAAGAGTTACCGAAAAAGAACAGCGAAGTGAATGCGAATCGGAAATTACTAAAACCATCACGAAAAGTTTCTGAAACCATGTCAACAGCTCAGCAAATCTTCAACATTTTACTGCCGACCATTAAGAAGAAGTTTATTCCTGAAGAGTCGAAAGTGTACGAATATTCTGCTGTAAACTACGAACACTTGCAAGAGTTCATTGATGATCGGTCTTCGTGGCGAGATTACAAAATGAGAACGAAACATCCATATCAAAACAGCGACAGAACCTACCGAATATAATATGAGCAACTGATACAGCGAAATTGTTCCTCACTCGCTGGAACAGCTGAAAGTTCTATTCACGCACGAAATCTACATTTATCAAAAAACTTGTGTAAGCCTTAGTTTTTGTAAACAATTGCATTGATGAGCTTGAAATTTTCTGTCGTTCACAAAAATTTGTGCTGTTAAAGTGAGGTCGAATTGTGTGTCGATGACGTACGCAATGCTAAATGAGTATCAGTGGGCAAAGATGGGAGTCTGAATTACAACAGGAAGCAGGCTGTTCCGTGAAATTTTATCACTGCATAAATGTTTTACGGGAATCACCGCGGGTAGCCCCACATTTCGTCATAAGTACGGAAATAGATATCATTGTCAGTTTCGCCACGCTTCTTCATCATCGCACCCATTTTATCAGCTTTCAGCCGGCGTGACCACCGGATTATAAACCATAACAGAGTTGGTGATACAATAGTGTAGTAAGGAAATAGCTGGAAAAGTATATTTCAGGTTCCAGCCAGTGTATCTCATATCAAGTGGTATGAAAAAGCTCTCAGGTTTTCCAGTTGAGAGAACACTTTCTTGTAGGAGCTCCATGTCATCGCTCAAGCTACCCATCTCTCTAATTTAATAATGTATTCGATTTTATTGAGCTCTACATGATCTCAAGTAACTGATGCAAGAGCTTTCCATTAGCCTAGCCAACCTTCCCTTTCTATTGGTCTCACCGGGCGGGAAATCACCGAGGCCTTCTCTTCCTACCGACTACTTACGACAGTCCGATCGAAGCCGACGGGTATACTTCGTGAATGTGAAGTTGTGGTCTCAAGGTTTTTTTCGCAGACCTGTCTCCATTTCATCCATTCAAGCGTACATGTCACTGTGATCTCTTTTGGGATATTTTTTCATACTTAGGCTGATCAGTCTGGACTGATTGTGAGAAGTATTCGTAGAAAAACATAGCAGTCATTGGTGAATGCGGCTAACTGTTTTCACTTCTTCGGAAACGGATATCTTTTCACCTTCTTCTAGTTTCTCGTCAATACTTTAGGTGTCGGTGTTCACATGCCAATGAAATGGAACTCACATTTGTTGAGGCCAAAAGCGTTCGATAGCCGACAACTGAGAGCTGATCCCGGAAAATAATTATTATAAACCCGCTTGTTGTGGTGATTCCGGAGACGGTCGCTTGAAAAATATCCAATGGAAGAAGTAGGCGTAAAACGCTCTCGTTTTCGCGAAGTTGATACGATATGTTGAGATCAAAACGCTTTCTTAATTAATCTTGTTGCGTAGGTGACTAATTATTGAATATAAGGAATAAATCATGTAAATTTCTTCGGAATGAGTGGTGCTGTTCCGAAGAGGTTATGCGGAACTGTGACTTTACGGGTCGCCAAGGTTTATTCGAATTATATTGAATGGAAAGATGCTTCAGGATGCATCTTCATAAGAACGACCTGGGCTTCATTACATTACGCTATATGTACTTGCTGTTGAATATACGTTAACGTCAACCTTTCGAGAAAGGGTCGTTACTTCAATTGTCATCGATAAAGTTGTTCACATGTATGACTAAATGATCAAAGTTAGATACCAATGTGAAGATATGTAGTTTGCCATGAAGATTTTACAGGGATCCTAGAAGTCTCGAAAGATAAAACAATTGTTTGCATCACTGTTGTCGACTCGTAAAATGAGATCAAGGAAACCGATGTGCATCGAAGCCTTGCTGGGTTGAGGAAATGAAAGAGTTAGGAAGGAACTAGACTAAGATTGCATGTTGTGGTTTTGCAGTATAAGAATACAAAAGTTGTACCGTTTTTTAACAAAGCTGTTGATTATGTAAAGAATAACAATGCCAAATATAGTCGAAGCAGAAGTTCCGGCACAAGCGAATACCAATGACACCATGTTTTTTGTTGTGTTTGCCGTAATAGGTGAACAGTAAGCATAGCGCTGCGAGAAATCCTCTTCACTTATCGCCCAAGCACAAACTAGCACTGAGATGAGAACCTAAAATTCGTTGGAATTAAAGAACTTCAATTTGCAAGAATCATTGCTATAGGTGTAACATTAGAATGCAGTTTGGTTCATAGCATTTAAATTCAAACAAACTATCAGTTCGATGCATAATTATTGCTAATTTTTTTCAGCAAATTTTATTTAAAAGAAAGATGAAAATATTTAGCAGAGACATGTTCAAATGATTATTCCGAAACGTATTCACCAACTACTTCGAGCACAGCTTCCCATTTGCTAGGCACTCGGATTCCAAAGGCGAAGAGGTTTCGGTCCTTGGAGGCGATCCTCACCTCGACATCAGCCACCAAGTCATCCATTTCGTCATGAGGCCTCTTTGCTAGCCAATCTTTCAACGAACGGATGACGTGAAAATTTATAGGAGTTTCTGTGGGTCAATATGGAGATTTAGGAGCAAAGCCCAGTCCTCAGTTGGCTTTGGATGACAGTTCCATCGCCAAGAAGTTCGTTGAGATCGCGTAATGAGTGTGCCACATTCCATCATTTCTCGAAGTAATAGAGCATAATGTGGCGAGTAAGAAGATGACTTTTTAGACATATTTCTATTACGGAAAGCGAGTAGATTATTTCTACAAAAACCTCGACTTTGATTTTGAAATTGTATGTAGAGAAGAGAAGCCGCGAAAAAATCCGCAATAATTATGCATCAGCCTATTATGTTTGGTAAAATAACGACTGCTAGAACAAGCGTAGTTTTTGATATGACTCAATGAGTTATAGGCATACTTAGTTCCTCCTCAAGCATGAGCCATGAGGAGATGGTATAAATGCCAAGAATATGTAGTGCCAGCTTTCTGAGAGCATGTTGATCCCGCAAACGCACACCAAACTATCGATGCCCTTCCCATTCTTTCTCTATTCTCCCTCCACATGAAAACATAAGCTCATCTTGGTGTAAACGGGTTTTCAGTGCGGGTGCATGTGCCTGATCGGATTTTTTTTTTGATGATACGCTGAACTCATATCATTGCCTGTTCTGATGAAAGTCTTGATTTCTTCCAACACAGAAGAATTTCGTGTTGGATTTAATCGTACTATATTGCTGCTTGAACATTATATGTTGCATAAACTTATGATGACGAACTTACCGATATAGCAGTGAGTGTGATCCCAATCTTAGGCCCAAATGAATCATATTGAGAGCGTTTCCAAAGCGCAATAGCACGCTCGATGATCATGGATAACTAAAAGACCATAATACATGTTCATGTAATACCCAATACCGATTTTATTCCTGTGGCTAAACACAACAAAGACTTGCCCTTACCTCTGCGTTAGCTCGTGGGGTCTTGTAATTTCGAAAAACATGGCTTTAATCATATAATACGCAACCAAGAGAGTTCGTCCATAAGCACATTTAAACTCGCAACCCACTTAAGTCACTACCAGCCTCTAGGTAAGCGATAGTTGAATGCAAAATGCGATTTCATGTCTCTTCGCTTTTTCCCACTAAAATACTTGATCCTGGATTTGAGCTTAGTTCGATATGCCATGACACCATTGAACTCAACAGTATGATGGTTTCGTATTTGTGGAAGGCTGTCTGGAAGATGATTCCAAGCCATACTTCCAAGATCAAAGGATGAAAGTGATATTCAGTCTACTTAAGAGAAATACGATTAAGTCGACAAACTTCCGCAGGAATTTTGTGCCCGACCGGATCTCGAAGATCTCTTCTGTTTTGTGGTCCTTAACTTCATTGGGCAGTTTGTCATGGAGAGTTGGTCGATTTTTGCTTCCCTACCGAACCAATTTGTTAAGTTGCAGTTTATTCCATTCGATTCCCATACTAAAGGCTATTCAATATTATACAGATAACTCTTAGAGAATCCTCTGTTTGCTTTCGTCATCAGTCTCGGGCTATTATGAATAGACTACCTCATTAGAGATCCGATGTTTGTGTCTATGAGCGGAAACGCCTTCCTTGAGCCTTTGTTCAAAGTCAACAAGCACAGTAAAAAAGAAAATGACGAGTGAAATAAATTCAGTGTTAGACTAAACGAACCTCTAGAAGAATAATAGAAGTTGTGCATGTTGATGCTGGATATCTCATTGAGAAACAGACAGCCGATCGCACCAACACCTCACAAGGATCACTGATTGTAAGATATCGAAACAAGTGCATTCCCTTGAAATAATCTTCTCCTGACTTCATTAAGGTCTAAGTGTAAGTGTAAATACAAAGTTAGTGTTGTCAATCTGTTGCATATACATGGAATCCTAATGTTTATTTCCACTTTTAGTACTTTTACCACCGCAGACCTTATCAAGCAGTCTGAGATGTACATGGAAGCCCAAATCACTCGACTTCTCCAAGCTTGTCTTGCACGATATCAAGCCAGAAAAGTAGCATGTTTAGTTAGTTATCAATAGTCCAGAGGAGGGTACCCACTCCCATTATTTGATTGCAAAAAACAACGAAGCATTTCTATACAGAGAGATTTCCTCCTCTTTGTTTCATCATTTGTTGGTCGCCATACTCGGGCTTTTTCTTCGACTGCTCACAACACGTTATAATAGTTTGCTTCGGATCGAGAACCCTGGTCCTGCTTAAGATCCCTGGCCTTGAGGCACTCCATATCTCTTAGTCTCTTTTTCGCCTTTAACAGCATTTTATTTCAAAGTCCTCAACTAATCACAACCGCCCTCCTCTAAAAAATGACCGAATGTTGAGCTCAATGACCAGAAGATTGGCTTTTCTGGCTAACTACTCTATAGGGCAACATCGCGAGTGCTGCAGGGTCTTGATGGTAATACGTGCCTACTACCGTCTACTATTCAAGCACATTTCCTATGTTTTCGGGAGATAAAGTCGTGTGCAGGACCGTAAACCTTGTCTTATTAGCGATGATAATCTCGAAAAAAGGTCGAATAACAACATCTTTCCTTATCCACTGAGGTGAGCATCAAAACATTGTTCCTCATGATGGAATCCTTTTGTAATGGGATAATAATGAGGTTATGAGATTATTAATGCGCTAGCTTCAAATTAGGAATACAAGAGGTGTTCATGGTGAATGTTCACAGAACTAATGACTCTCTGAAACAACCGTCCCGAGCCTTCTCTATAAAAACTGTAAACAAGCTCAAGGTATTTGATTTAGTATTAGGGTGTCCCAAAAGTTTTGAGAAAATTTATTTGGTTTGTTCAACACAAAAATACTACAACAAAAAGGTGAGATCAGTAACCGAGATAGTGGTCCTCTTTAGCCACGACGTCCCTCCATCGACTGGGCAGAGCACTGATGCCATTCATCCAGAAATAAGAAGAGCGTGAAGCGATCCATTCATCCACTGCATGTTTGACCTCCTGACGATTGTTGAATTTTTTCCCTTTCGTGTAGGCCTCCAGGCTTCTGAAAGCATGGTAGTCAGTCACAAGGACTAAGATCAGGTGAATATGGGGGGTGGGGCAGCCAGGTAATCCCAAGCCTTTCCAGCCCCTCAGCCGTCGCCCTAGCATGATGTGGTCGAGCGTGACTCATCAAAATCAGAAACTTTTTCTGCATTCGGTGTGAAACCGGGGCTCCAGACACCATCTCCCGCAGCTGCTCGCAGAATACCCTTACAGTCACAGCAGTACCCTCAGGTAGGATCTCATAGTAGAAAAAGCCGGCGGAGCATAAGAAGAACGAGATCGTATTCTTTTCGACGTGTTCCCCACGCTTGGCAACGGCTTCTGGCCTCATGACGATTGGTAGCCACTGCAACTTCCTGTATTGATTATCATAAGGAACCCACTTCTCATCCTGAGCGATGATGAAGCTCGTCCAATCCACCGTTCGCTTGCGGTCGAGTAGCTTCCGACACACATCGACCCGCACCTGACGCTCGCTCTCAGTCAAGGTGTGGGGGATGATTGCAAGAATTGTTGCGCGAAAGCGACGTCTGCGTAGGATGTCGTGGGTGGTGGAACGGGGAGCAGAAGTCGTTCTCTCCATTCCTCTCATGCTTTGAGAAGGATTGCTTTGGACGGAGGCGAAGACAATTTCGGTCTTGGTGGAACGTGGACGTCCGCTTCGTGGCACTTTGTCAAAGTGAAACTCTCTCTAGAGAAGCGGCCGTACCACCTATAGCAGGTGGCGAGGGATGTTGCAGAACTGCCCATCGATTACTGCAATTCATTCCGCTCTTGAGTGGCGGAGTGATCAGATCGGTAGTAATGAAGCAGAAGGCGCCTGTAGTCGTGTCAATCGAAAATAATTCAAATGTTGATAACTCACTTCCAGAGATAAAGTGCAATACTGTTCTCTTGTTATGATGATCTGCTAAGCGTGACCTCTTACTGACTTTTTCTCCGTGGCTCTGCCTCAGCGCTTTCTTGCGCAGCATGGTTGCGAAATACATGACCAAAATTTTCTCAAAACTTTTGGGACACCCTAATATTAACACTCATAATTAACCACAAATGGCAGTCATGGCATTTGACACTCATACAAAACCACATTCACTCCGGCAACCTCGTTGTAAAAAGACTAATGAGAATATGATATTTTCAAAGAAAAGTACCTGCAGCCCTGAGATCAAAATGGAATGTATTATGAATAGAATGAGCATAGCAGCAATCAATATCTAAAAGAAAGTATAGTGGCGTACAGTATAGTTCTTATGATTAATAGATGAAACAAAAAGAGACTACCACAGTATTCCCAACCTCTGCAAAACATTACATCCAGTGAAAAAAGATAAAGCATAAAGTTCTTGGCGTTAATCAATCCCATCTGAGGGATGCGCCCCCGCACTCGACTTCCATTCAGAGTCGTAGTGGCGAAATAAGTGCGTATGTGGCCAATACAATGACTTGCGGGGGCCAGCCGATGTAAGGTCAGTGCTTTCTATCCTCAGGGACGAGTCTGATACCAATACACCGACCTCTGAGGGATGGAAGGCTTGGTTGGCCTAGGCGGATATCGAGTTGAGATTCGAACCCGTGATCATGCGTGTGTGATGTGCACCACTTGCCACTACACCACCTTCGCCCATTTACCTTCAATGCTCTAAGGAATTCTCAGAAAAAAACTCCTGAGAAATCCGAGAAACTGAAAAGCATTGAAATTGCTTTGCGATCGATTCGAATTCGGCACTCTAGTAGGACAAACATTACCATAGCCACCCCACTACTTGTAATAGACATGCCCGTATTAAGGAAAACTGCAGGCTGGCAAGCCTACCCATGTGACGCATTCTCGATGAGGCTAGATGTCAATGCTTGAACATGTCTTCAACGTTAGCACGACAGAATGTGTAGGACGTCTCCGGCATGTGCTAGGCCTCAACATTTTTCATTATATTTCTTCACCGATCTCCTTAAAAACGCTAGTTGAAGTCAGAAGTCGAATATGGAAGCTAGTGGATGAATGCGGATGCGAATGCGAACAAAAGTCGTTTGTTTTAATGTAGCACAACATTTGCCGTCCGTACACCTTACCAATGCACATAGATAGTATGTCCATTAGATTCTTTGATCCCACTCTACTACTCCTGCTACTTTAAAAGAAGGGGGTTGTAGCGCTCAAGCCCGGTGAACTCCCCGCACCTCGGGATTTGCAGCATTGGGTCATTGCAGCTATTTTCAGACAATACGGAACCAATTCTTTATCAACTAAAGAGAGAGGGGTAATATCCTAATGTAACGCTAAAAGTTTGATAATCCTACCTTGCAATTGATATGAAAGTACAAGCTGCCACATCGTTTCAGTACGATAGATGACACGACCAACGAAACAAGTCCTGCCGAAGCTTGTGTCCCAACCAGCGCTCGAAAGCGTAAGTCTTTGACAAGCTCTGCTGTGTCAGAGCAATTCATTGAAATCTAAACAGTTTTTCAAAACAGTACTGGAAACTGGCTTTACCATGATGGGCAACACGATCAGCATCGACGCGATAGAGATTGCATAGTTTAATTCCCATCAGAAGTAGGAGAACCGAATGATTGTAGAGTCAAATGCAAATATTTTTGGATAGATCATAAAATGGTGAATGATGTAGTGATGTATAGAAAAACAGTGAAATAAATATAATATATTGAATCCAACAGACGAAAAGTTTGCTTATCTTAGGGCAGCGTTCTATTATTCGATTGGAACTTCTTGCAGTATTCACTGAGAGAAAGCATTTGAAGGGTAACTATGGATCCACCATGGGATTTAAGAAAGAATGAAGAATAGAAAACCCGTGGTAAGAAAGCATAATGGATAAGTTATGATAGAAAAAGACAATAGAAAAAAAAGAAACATCATTAGCGGCTATTCATGCTAAATAATGGTGGGCGTCAGATTTTTTAATTACCATGACGGTGAAAACAACTCATTATCCAAACGGCTTTCATTTGAAAAAAAAAGTTCAGGAACTATGCCAGAAACCCTTGGGCTTATAAATCTCAGTTTTGCAGACATAGACTGCAATTTCAAAGATTTACCTGTTGCTGCTTAAATAGAAGCAACGAATTAGCTTCATTCACTTCATTAGCAATCTTTATTTAATTTATAATCGCCCCTTCCTAACAGAGCTGGTAGAGAGTTTCTAACTGAGATCTTCAAAATCCAATGGCTCCAGCCATACTTCGGCCTTGGCCAAAAAATTCAATATGTAACAAATTCGGCAATGCTTCATTAGATGTCCCGAATACATGATTAGTTGGAAAAAACTAAATTTTAAAAAAGTAAGTCTACTGAGTTTCCTTGTTTGTGAGCTTCACACGAAGTACTTAGAAATTGGGTTTATCAACAAGATCCCAAATTTAAAACGAATTGGGAAATTAACTGGTTTATTTATTTATTTATGTGTGCGCTAGTGAACGCGCGAAATCATAACAAATCGAGGTGCAGCAAAGTGGTCTGCCAGAGGTGTTTACAACTATAACAATAACAACGAGATTAAAAGAATATAAAATTTAAATGATTAAGTAAAACTCACTCCCCCCCCCCCCCCCCCCCCCCCAAAATAAACCATGCCTGTGTGGGATGAAAAGAGACAGCCTAAACAAATTATCATGAGGAACGCAAGCTATGCCAATCTAGCGAGTCGCGAACTGTTTCAAAATAGTGCAACAAATAAAAGATCAGCGAGCAACCTTGGCTGCGTCGAAGTACAGCGCAAAGAATTACCTTCAGTGGTGTTGCAGTCATACTTCCAGACAAGGCCATGTTAGCTGTCAGTTTGAAAGTGATTTTCAGGATGATGGTGGAAACAATGCCGCCTCTTCTAACCCTGCTGTTCAGGCTCATTGAGGGCTTTCCTTTGTTTTCTTCTTCTGAGCTGTACCATGCAATCATGAGATGATCTTGTTCCTCGTCTGTCACCCCCGATTTTCTGACGTTCTTCACCGTACAGAGTGGCTCCGGTCATCTGCGCATCTCTTACTCATATATTCAACCAGCCATTATTACTTGGTGCGGTTCCCTTGCGTTGCGAGCACTTGATCTTCACCCCTACACTTGGAAAGAATCCTTCATGTAGTTCAGAGAACTACCGGTCTGTTAGCATTCCATCCTTGTTTTGCAGGCTATTTGAGAAAGTTCAAAAAGACCATTAAAGCAATCATTCGTCACTTAATAACGTCATTTCTAAGCATCAACACACGTTTGCTTCTGATCGCCCTATTGAAACAAACATAGTTGAGTGCCTAAATGACTGGACGGTAATGCTTGATAATAGAGGTTGTTGCGACGTCATTTAATTCGATCAAGCAAAAGTTTTTCGATAGAGTTCAGCAAGACTTCTTGATGGTTCGAAAGAACTCATTTGCTGTAGAACCCCCGCCTACTGTTTTTTACCGATTCCTTTTCAATTCCTTACTTGTGTATAAGTACCTAAGTTCTTTATTTCGTTACACGTAGACTATATTGTGACATTCTCATGACCACTAATGGGCCTCGAGTGGCGGGTGAAGAATGTACTTTCTAAGATCAAACTCGGAAACGTATAGTAATGGAATTTTTCCAATTCTTCTCTTTCAGTTTTTCAGTTGGGTGTGATCAGGGCTGTTGACTGGGATAGAAGTAGGGAATATTCGGAATTCACTTTATTTCATTCTAGGTGTGCGTGACCATTGAAGTAATCTAAGCTTCAATGCTATCTGATATGTGATTATTTCATTCTGGGTGTGCGTGGCCACTGAAAGAATCTGAGCTTAATGTCATCTGATGTGTGATTCTTTAACGATCGGTCTTCTGGGAGTCGACGACAGAATGCGAACGAGTTATCCATCCTGAAAAAACGGCATCACTGAATAACTGTATCTAAATGGTCAAATTGTTCCTCACTTACTGAAATAACTGACCATTCACATACACAGACAACACCATTTATCGAAGAGGGAGACTGCAAACAACAGACAATGTAAGCAATTACATTATTGAAATGAAGTTTCCGGTCATGGTTAAAAATTTGCGTTCTCGGCCTTCACATACGCGTGCACGTTTTCCTTACAAGTTTGATTACCCATCGCTTCTGTAAAGTGATAGGCAATGGAGGGAACTTGTAGTTTTGAGTTGAAATTATCAAGAGCTCCTATCATGAGTGTTGTGAAAACGCATCTTGCTATGCCATATGTGTTGAAGCTTAAATGAATTGTGTGCCGATGCTGTACTCACTACCAGTAGAGTGGTAGTAAAAAGTAAAGATAGAAGTCTGATTCGCAACAGAAATCAAGTTGTTTTGTGGAACCTTTTTACTGCGAACACGTTTTCTAGGACCTACAGCGGGTGACCCAACACTTCGCCATAGGTACGGAAAGAGAAATCGTTGTCAGTTCCGTTTCGCTTCTTTATCATTGCATTCATTTCATCAGCTTTCAGTAGTCATGACCACCGGATTATAAACCATAGGAGAGTTGGCGACACAATAGTATAGAAAGAAAACATCTGAAAAAGCACATTCCAGTCAATGAGCGGTTTTTTTGTATCCCATATCAGGTAGGAAGAAAAGCCTTTTTCAGGCGAACACTTTATCACCAAAACTTCATGGCACCTCTCAAGCTCTTCATCTCGCCAGATGCTGTGAAAATTCTACATATGACTATATCGGTGTCTACAGTTGCCTCCTACACTTGCATGTCGCGTAATCTCCTTCCAATCCCTCGGTCCTCTAGTGGGAAGAATGCTCATGACCACCTTCCAAATGGAATCAAGTCGTAGGGACTGACATCAAACATGACCCCTGACTTCGTACACCATTTTGAACGAAAAGGACTCGAAAGTCTTCTATATATGCACTTACTAAAACACCTGTCGTGGAATCCAGTAGTGTTCGATAGGTGACAGATGTGAGCTGATCCCTGACTATAAGGTTTTAACAAAAGAAGATTTGCACAATGATGCATCACTTCATGGAAACAACCTGGATTTATTACCTTTGGCTAAGTTTGCTGCCCTCAGTGCAGCCTAGGAAACCTTTGAAAAGACCTCAGTGCTCGAGCAGTAGGATTCATGAGTTTAATTTTACTCATTATTTTGTTATATTTTGTGAGATACATCAAGATTGAACTAAGCCATGCCAGTGGACTTGACCAAAGTTGAAAATTACGTCATTACTGCAAGTGAAGGAAGCCTATAGCTTTGGCTTGACTATTTACCGGAAAGCTTGCCATTGCTGCTTCCACCTCTCACTTCTGCAAACCCGCCATCGATTCGAAAAATTAATTCAAAGAATTGGATTACATCGATCTAAGAGAAAATGATCAACACTGTTGTAAACAATTTTTTGATGTTCATAGTATAGTAATTGTATAGCAGTAATTGATGCATATTCAGTGTCTGCTGGGATTTTCTCTTGGTGATATTTTGAGCTCACGTTATTGCCCTTAATTCTAACCTTAGCCGAAGAAACCAAAAAAGGACTTTCTATTGCTGATACAGATTCGTATTGGAGTATTGGATTCGTATAAGGCTCATGCAATGACTTGCGGTGGCCAACCTTTGTATAAATCAGCGATTTTTTCCATATGAGTCTGGCAGTGATTAACCGGGCCTTCAACCGATCGAAGGCTCAAAAATCCTAGATATGTAGCGATTCGGGATTCAAATCCATGACGGTGGGTATCAGATTACATGAGCGCAAAACAAGTCATATTCAGTTTCCCGAGACAGAAGAAGCAGCAAATGCTGAGGGCAACTTAAAGTTACATAGCATGAAAAACCATCGCTTCTACCATCACAACCCGCCGCTCGTTAATTTATTTTATTTGTGCAAATTCTATGGAGTGCCACAATCATTATTCAACTTCAATGCAATATTCGAAACCATTCGAGCAAGCGCGCATTGAACAACTCACAAATTCGCAGTTTGTGATTATTATATCACGCGATGCAACGTAAAAAAACCATCAGCCATTAAATCACAACCCTATGGAACTCACTAACTGGCCAGAAAAAACCAAAATATTATACCTTGGTTTGAATAATCGGCATTTTCGATAGAATTCGAATGGCCATGAACTCAATGTAGTATACTCTAGAATGGATTCTGGATTTCATACCAACGAAAAACTAGACTTCCCCGCCACTGCAAAGAAATCTCTTTTGAAGCAGAAGGTAAAGTTGTTTAGAGCTACAGTACCGGTCAGCGAAGTATTCGTTTTCACTTTTTCAAACATAACTTCCTCAAATGTCCATCTTTTCGCCTGACTTTTTCACAGTTAATGCATATCAACGAATGTGATACGCGAGCAATTTCTCAGCTGTCTAAGTGAATTATGAAATATTTTAAAAGAATTCACATCATTTTGTGTCCAAACACTATCATACCTGTAAAATCTTTAATCTGTCTGGATTTCTAATTTCTCAACGGAACAGCTTGTATAATATCAATATAACAACTACGAATTAATACTTTGTCGCATAACCCCTGGCGTCAATGACCGCTTGACATCGGCGTGGCATGGACTCGATGAGTTTGTCTATCTTTTCCTGTGGGATGTTCTCCCATGCTGTCTTCAGCTGAAGGAATTTTTCGTGCTCATTTCGAGCTCTGAGGCCTTTTACTTGATGCTCAAGTCTTTCCCATAGATGTTCGATGGGATTCAGACCGGGGGACTGCGACGGCCACGTCAGCAGAGAGACGTTGTTGTCGCGGAACCATTTGGTGAGCAGCTTCGATTTGTGTTTCGGGTCTCTGTCCTGTTGGAAAATGAAGCCACTGCGAGCAATATTGCGAACAAACGGCCAGATAACAGTCTCCATGATATTAAGATACATCTTCGCATCCATCTCACCCTCAATCTGATGAACGGGACCAGCTCCTTTGCCACAGAAGCTGCCGTGAACCATCACCGAACCTCCACCACCCTTCACGGTCGGCGGCTGGTAACTCGGATGGTATCTGGTGCCGTCAGGATGTCGCACAAACTTGATTCCATCCGTCCCGAACAGCAAAAACTTCGATTCATCGCTCCAGATGACCTTACGCCACTGCCGAACGGTCCAGTTCTTGTGAGCTTGAGCCCAGTCGAGACGCGCTTTGCGATTCTTGGCGGAAATCAGTGGTTTCTTTGCTGGACGTCGTCCAAACAAACCGGCCTCTCTCAGTCGACGTTGTACAATGCTCAAAGATGGGTTTGGTCCTTCGGGGGTCGATATTTCGCGAAGAATCTCGGCTGCAGTGAGACGCGGATCGTTCCTTGCAAGCGGCGCAATGTTCCTGTCCACAAGATGAGACGTCTTTCTCGCTGCTCTTGGGTGTTTTTTGACTTCTACCGACCCTGTGTCCTTATATTTCTTCCAAATCCTTTGAACACATCTAATTGTCACTCTTTGAATTTCTGAAACTTGCCTTGATGTTAAGCCTGCGTGGAAGCTCCGAATTATGGCATCAACTTGGTCTTGCCGCACGTTACGGATTCCGGTATGCCTTGCCATTGCCTTAATAACGTAGTGGGTGCATGGCGTGACTCAAAACATTAAGAACCACCCGAAATTTTTAATATAAAAACCCACCAGTTATAGAAGGTAGAAATGTGTGTTGGTGGGCGATTTGAAAATAAAGCGCCAGTTTCGCTTGGAAATGTGCTGCTGGGCCATTACAGCAGTATAATATTACTGACTGCCTAAGTTTTCTACTTGAGTTTCTAGCAGGAAGCTTGAATTTTGAGGAAGTTATGTTTGAAAAAGTGAAAACGAATACTTCACTGACCGGTACTGTATGTTTGAAGCCCTCTCATCAGACAGCCCTCGAGTCCTCTTTGCTACTTAAAAAACTTACGTCTGACCAGTTTAAGTGTTCTCAAACCGCACGGAACATCGTAATATAAATCGGTTGGAGGCTGCTAAAAATTTTGCACGCAAATTGATTCTTCGCTGCCATAGTTCACCATACTCAGATATACCGGATTCTCTCGGAACCGTCTTCTAAGTTTCAAATGGCTCCCGTTCAGGAGGAGAATGAGGGATGTGATAATGGCCAGCAAAGTGCTCCATGGCCAGGTTAACATTCGGGTGTAGTGATTTATTTCGTCCATCCATTATTTCTAGAGGAAACCATAGTGAGATCAACTTCAGTATTGCTCATTTAGATCTCAGGTACAAATCCTCTGTAAATCGCGTTGGGTCGTGTTCAGCGTTCAACTAAAATTGACTTCTCCTCGAATCGACCCTCCCTCCTTAAATGTCCTTAAAGGCCATCTTCTTAAAGCCTTAATTATATTGAGCGTTTATGTGTGTATTTTTGTGATTCTGTTTCTGTTGCTATTTGGCAACCATGGAACAAATAATACCAATGATAATAATAACTAGGCATGAGGGAGTCATCAATCAAAAGCGTGAACCACTTTGAAGGTCGTCGAGTAACGGGAGAGTTGTGTACATGGTATCAAGTGGCTGACCTCTAGAATCGCAGCGTCAAAGAATGAGCTCCACATTAAAGGAAAAACGGGTGAAGCATGTGAAAAAAAATTAAGAAATGAAAGCGAAGCAAAAAAATTGGAAACAAACATTGTACATTCTATAGCCAGCTGCAGAGGATTGTGAGGGAAAAACACTACCAATTGATTCACAGCACAGCGAATCAAAAGATCAAAGGGTGTTTGTACAAACCGCAGACAAGATTGTAAATTAAGGAAAGAAAAAAAGGTTCATGAGGAAACTTTTAATCCGATGTGGGTCATTAGAGCGTCAATCATCAGCCTGAGTAGCAGACCCAATGAGCTCAGCTTTACGCTAGTGATTTTTTTAACAATCACTTCAGGTACTGTATTCTTCTCAGTTGTCAGGATGGGAAGCACATTTCCATTTTAACCTATATATTCAGATATCAAAGCAAAATTTCACATGAGTATTGTTATTGAGGTGATATTAATTAAATTAATGAAGAGAAGCAGTCGAGGAGCAGTCTTGGGTGAGGAGATTTAGATCGATGCAGCAGAAGAAATGAGAAATTGGAATGCGGCTACATATACAACAAATATCTACAGGCGACAGAGCTATAAGCAGAAAAGCAGCTAGGGTAGAGGAAGTTGGGGTTCCCCAATGGCGTGAGAATAGAATCGCGGCTTGATTCTCGTACGATCAACCAGAGTTTCCATTCCTCCAGGTTCATCCAATTGATACAAGACCCGTCTGGGAGGAAGAAGCACTTACTCGTTCTTCGCCTGGCCACCGCAAGTCATTGTGTGGGCCACATACGCATTCAAAATGCCACTACGATTTTGAATAGAAGTTGAACGCAGGAACGCATCTCTCAGACGGGATTGATTAATGCCAAAGTTATCTTTAACCTTCTGAAGCCGTTTTTTTGTGCCTTATTTTTGAGTTTCACTACAACTTCACTTTGTTTCACTCCGGGCAGGCATTGGAAGGCTGAGCTCATCAATATCTAATCTGTGATTCCTTGCTGATCGTTGTTCTTGGCGCGACGACAAAATGAGAACGAAACATTCATCCCGGAACAACAACAAAATCTAATATCAGCAACAGATACAGTGAAATTGTTCCTCACTTATTGAGTGAACTGAATAATTTCTATTCTTAAACAACATCCTTATATATCGAAAAATTCATAGTCCTTAGCTATTGTGAACAACGTTAGCCTGAAGGTTTTTGTTGTAGTCGGGTATTTGTGCTGCTGAAACGAGTTTGAATTGCGTGTCGATGTACGCAATCTTGGGGAGTAGTATCTGTGAATCGCGGGAGATGGAAGTCTGATCCGCCACGGAAAGCAGACTGTTTCGTGCAATATCACTGTTGTATTTTACGGGATATACCCCACATTTCTCTATAGGTGCGGAAATAGATATCATTGTCAGCTTCGCCACGCTTCTTCATCATCGCATCCATTTTATCAGCTTTCAGGCGCCGTGACCACCGGATTATAAACCATAACAGAGTTGGTGATATAATAGTGTAGTAAGGAAACAGCTGAAAAAGTACATTTCTAATTTCAGTCAATGTACCTCATAACGGATGGTAAGAAAAAGTTTCCAGGCTTTCGGAATTATCGAACACTTTTCGCAGAAGCTACCTCTCTCAAATTGCCGCTGAATTCAATGTGAACTTCGCGTTATCTCAAGTGGCTGATAATGAAGATTTTCAGTTACCTGACACAATCCCTCTTTCTATTGGCCCGCCGACCGAAAAATCCTAGAAGTCCTCAACTCCGGTCTCTGGCTTGTCCGTGGTCGCGTGTCATAGTGTCATCAAGCACGTAGCCGACTACTTACGACAGTTCGAATAAAGCCGATTGAGGTACTTTGTGAACGTGGAATTCAGGTCTCAAAACGTTTTCACCAGGCCGGTTGTTATTGCTTCGACCATCCACATGTATATGTATTACAATTCCTTCTGCAGAATTTCTTAAAGTTTGAGTGATCAACCTAGACTGACTATGTGAAGTATTCGTAGGAAATCAAAGCAAGTTATTGGTGAACGCAGCATTTTGTTTTACCTTCTTTGAATTTGAATCCCTCTCTACTATTATAGTTTACACGCAAATTTTTATGTATTTTCCATGCCAACAAAATGGTCACTCACGTTTATGGAAGCCAATAAAACTCTATAGCTGACAAGTGTGAGTTGATCCCTGAAAATCAATATTATAAACCCGCTTGTCGTGGCAATCACGGAGATGGTTGCTTGAAAAATGTCCAATGGGAGAAGTAGACGTAGAACATTTTCATTTTCGCAGAGCTGATACGATGTGTTGAGATCGAAGTGTTCTCTGAATAGTTCTGGTTGAATATTTGGCTAAGCTCTGAAATACAAGGTACGAATCATGTAAATTTTCCAGAAATAAGAAGATATTGTTTTGAAGAGGTTGCGCAGAACTGTAACTCTACAGGTGGTTCAGGCCCGATTATCAATCTGAGTGACAACTCGCTTAAAGACACATTTTCTGAAAAAAAAACGATCTGGACTTCGTTACGTACGCTGTACTTGCTGCGAGTGCGAGTGATAAGGTAATCATTTGCGATCACTGCTGTCGATTCAAAGGCTGAGATCAAAGAAACTGTGACGCATGAAAGCCCTCTAGGGTAAAGAAAAGGAGGGAGTAACAAAGGTACTGGATCAAGTTCAAGGTGAGTTCCTAGCTGTAACTTACGAGACCTTCCTAAACATTTATGAGTTACATTTGAGCAAAGCTGAAGTCTGAAAAGGTGTTTGAGAGGAAGAACCTCAAACATTTCTGTCTTCCAGGCTCTAACGGAGACGGTCATCCAAAACGTTAGCCAAATGAAAAGTTTCAACATCTTGGCTAAGGCTTTACAAGGACACCTACACATCCAAATATTATACCGTTTTTTCGCGAAACTGTTGGTTATGTAGAGAATCACAGCGCCACATATAGTCGAAGCAGAAATGCCGGCACACGCGAATATCAGGACCATCATGTTTTTCGTAGTTTTCGCAGTCACAGATGTGCAGTAAGCATAGCGCTGCGAAAAGTCCTCCTCACTCATTCCCCAAGCACAAGATAGCACTGATATGAGAACCTAAAGCTTGTTGGGATCAAAAGACTTCAATTTTTAAGAAACATTGTCACAGCTGTAATAGCTAAATGCAATTTTAACTATCTCATTTACTTTCAAAAGCGTAGTTTGTGATATGACTCAATAAGTTACAGGCATACTTCTGTTGGTTCCTCCTCAGGCATGAGGCCTGAGAAAATGATATAATTGCAAAAAGGAGTATGCAGTGCCGCTGTGTAAGAATAAGTTAATCTCGCAAACGCATACCGTGCTATCAACACCCTTTTTATTCTTTCTCTCTTTTTCCTTCGCATCGGAATATGAATGCATTTTGCGTAAATAAGTTTTCTGCGCGCGTGTATGTGCCTGTTTGGATTTTTGTTTGATGATATGCCAAACACATATCAATGCCTATCAAATGGAAACTTGCTTTGTCTCAGTACAGGAGAGTCTCATGTCTGAGATAAAATCATGCTATATTAAATACCAGTCGAGTCACCCGGCTTACAGCGGGCCTCAATCCCTTCTTTTTTGAACATCCACCCCGTGCTCCTTCACTCCTGATGCCCAAGTCAAAAAACTGTTTTTTTTTTCAGCTAAGAAACGTTTCTGAGCTCAATGGAGGCTCACCTCCTTGTCTGCACTATAGCATACAAAGTTGAAAAAAACGGAAGGCCTCTCAACCGCACTATCACCTCCGATTTTATATAGGCATACATAGCACGATACCTTTACAGGTAGAAACCACCTTTTAAAGTCTTTACATCACTCTACATTACTCACTTCCCTCCCCATTACTCTACTCCATGAACCTATCCACCAAGTTACCGTTTACTTATAAGTCTTAAATGTAAGATAGAACTGGGTTGCCCATAACCTTATCGTAATCATGAAGCTTGCGGACAAACAGACTGACAAGCACACAAACCTACAAACCTACAAACCTACAAACCGACAAAGGCAAACCACCACACCAAATTACTGCTTCATAAATAAGAGAGATAAGAGAGACCAGCCGGGTTATGCACGTTAACGCGTGCACCATACCATTCCCACTACCCCTTACCTACGACCTGTTAAACCACCATTATGAACAGCATCGGGACTTCACACTTCATATCTGTTTCCTCACCACGCTCACGAGACATTCACAATCTTCATCGTGCCTACATGATTACCAGGAGAACGCACAAACCGACCCACAAACAGACACACAAGGTTACCGCTTTATATTTGGAGAAATTACATGTTGCATATTATACACATATGATGATGAACTTGCCGATGTAGCGGTGAGTGTGAGCCCAATCTTTGGACCAAATGAATCATATTTAGATCGTTTCCAAAGCGCAATAGCACGTTCGATGATCATGGATAACTAAAAGACCATAATACATGTTCATGTAATACCCAATACCGATTTTATTCCTGTGGCTAAACACAACAAAGACTTGCCCTTACCTCTGAGTTAGCTCGTGGGGTCTTGTAATTTCGAAAAACATGGCTTTAATCATATAATACGCAACCAAGAGAGTTCGTCCATAAGCACATTTAAACTCGCAACCCACTTAAGTCACTACCAGCCTCTAGGTAAGCGATAGTTGAATGCAAAATGCGATTTCATGTCTCTTCGCTTTTTCCCACTAAAATACTTGATCCTGGATTTGAGCTTAGTTCGACATGCCATGACACCATTGAACTCAACAGTATGATGGTTTCGTATTTGTGGAAGGCTGTCTGGAAAATGATTTCAAGCCATACTTCCAAGATCAAAGGATGAAAGTGATATTCAGTCTACTTAAGAGAAATACGATTAAGTCGACAAACTTCTGCAGGAATTTTGTGCCCGACCGGATCTCGAAGATCTCTTCTGTTTTGTGGTCCTTAACTTCATTGGGCAGTTTGTCATGGAGAGTTGGTCGATTTTTGCTTCCCTACCGAACCAATTTGTTAAGTTGCAGTTTATTCCATTCGATTCCTATACTAAAGGCTATTCAATATTACACAGATAACTCTTGGAGAATCCTCTGTTTGCTTTCGTCATCAGTCTCGGGCTATTATGAATAGACTACCTCATTAGAGATCCGATGTTTGTGTCTATGAGCGGAAACGCCTTCCTTGAGCCTTTGTTCAAAGTCAACAAGCACATTAAAAAGAAAATGACGAGTGAAATAAATTCAGTGTTAGACTAAACGAACCTCTAGAAGAATAATAGAAGTTGTGCATGTTGATGCTGGATATCTCATTGAGAAACAGACAGCCGATCGCACCAACACCTCACAAGGATCACTGATTGTAAGATATCGAAACAAGTGCATTCCCTTGAAATAATCTTCTCCTGACTTCATTAAGGTCTAAGTGTAAGTGTAAATACAAAGTTAGTGTTGTCAATCTGTTGCATATACATGGAATCCTAATGTTTATTTCCACTTTTAGTACTTTTACCACCGCAGACCTTATCAAGCAGTCTGAGATGTACATGGAAGCCCAAATCACTCGAAATCCATATTACATATTTATGCGCTTCACGATTTCATCTCTGTAGGTGAATATAGCAAAGACTTTCATTTGTTCTTACCTCTGAGTTGGCTAGTAGGGTTTGGTGACTTCGGAAGGGTTTGGTGACTTCGGAAAACATAATTTAATCATTCAATAAGCGACAAAAAAGGTTCGTTCATATGCGTATCCAAACTCGCAACCCGCTAAAAACACTACCAGGTAAGCGACTTCTGGGTAAGCGAAAATTGAGTGGAAAATACATTTCTAGGCTCTTTCGCCTTACCTCTACTAAAACCGTTCAGTACTGAGTCCGAGAAAAATTTGAACTTAAAAACGGATTTCAAGCCATACCTTCAAGTACGAAGGGATAAAAAGATTCGTATAGTCCAGGAAAATATCTGTTAAATCGATAAAAAATTTCATCCTATGGGCAGTAATGTCGGGAATATTGTGTCGGACAGGTGTTTGAAGGCTTCTTCTGTTGTGTCGTCCTTCACTTCACTGAGCAGTTTCCATGGGTTGATGAATTTTTGCCCCTCTGCCAACTCGATTCTCATAAAAATGCTGCTGAGTAATACCCAGATCAACCTTAATTTTTCCTGTTCCCATCCTCGGAATCGGGTTTTCATGGTGGGAACAGCTCGATAGATTCGCTGTTTGTGCCTCATGATCATGAGCGTTTACCTCGAGCTTCTGCTCAAAGTTAAGAATTATACCAAAAGCAAAATGACATATGGAAGTGACAAGTGAGAGTAACTTCCTATGTCAGACTGAACGAACCTCTAGTAGAATAATAGAAGTTGTGCATACCGATACAGGAAATCTTACAGAGAAACACACAACCGATCGAACCATTACTTCACATGGATCACTGATGGTGAGATATCGGAACAAGTGCATGCCCTTGAAATAACCGGAACTTCAAGTCGTCAGAGAAGGAATAGACAATTCTAATAAAGTCCAAAGACACTGTTGTTGATCTTCTGCATGTATGTACGTCCAGTTGTGATTTACAATTTTAGTTTACACCCATACATTTTTTTTACATTTACATTTCAGTTACTCCCCTCCTCAGACCTTACCCAGTGTATATGAAAGCTTTTCTACTCTTGCCTAGAAGTTGATTTTGAAAAACTGTGACCGCTCTGATGTCTATGGGGCTAGGAGAGCTTGCAAGTGAAATGATGATGTACTTCTGTATAAGGGATTTTTCACTTTTGTTCCATCGTATGATTGTCGAGCACGGCCATCCGTTCTGACAGCTCACTACACGGTATAAAACATGATTTATGAGTTTTCTCCAGATGAGTCCTGGTTTTGATCGCTTGACTATGACCTTGAGAGTCATAATTAAGCGATCAAAATAGGCCATGTATCACTCTACTTCCTCTTCGCCATAAAAGCGTTCTATTTTGAAATACTTGAATGATAACAACCGCTCGGCTCTACAAAATGGAGAGTGATCAAATGCTGAGCTCAAGGCGCAGAGAGCGTGGGTTCCTCAGCTGTTTATCCCATAAGACAACCACGCGGGTGCATGGGTCTTGAAGGTAATAGGTGTCTGCTACTGATGAGGCACATACTCTATTGTTTTCGGAGAGATAAAGCCGTGGAGCGATGATAATTTCAGAAAGAGGTTGATTAACAACGAAAATTATTTTTCCTTATCCGCTGGAACCTTGTTTCTCTGATGGGAGTCTTCTGTAATGTGGTAATGTTGCGGTTGTGTGCTCATCCGAGTGCTAAATTCGGAATCCAAGAGCTGTTCAAGGGTAAGTGTTTGCAGAACGAATAATTCGCTGGAACAACCGACTCAAGCTTCTCTTGAATAAAATGGAGAACATTGTCGAGGTGGTTAATTCAGTATTACCACTCAAAATTGATTATTAATGGACATGCTTGGCTTTTGCATTCATACAACAACATCTTTTCCGAAAATTCGTTGTAGAGGAGACTGATGAGAGCCTCCAAAAAAGAGTACCTGCAGTCCTGAGAATAAAACGGAATGTATGATGAATATAATGAGCAGAGCAGCAATCAGAATCTGAAAGAACGCATAGTGTCGTACCGTATATTTCTTACGACAGATAGATGAGACGGAACACCAACGGATTCCTAACCTCTGCCAAACTTGACATTTAATACTCTAAGAAATTCTGGGAAAAACTTCAACCCAATGCAATATTGAGGTTGCTTCGTGACAATGAAATATTGAGATTGCTCCGCGACCTAACGAGACTATGGTAGCCTACCCACCAGAACATCATGACCGAGTCGATTCGTAATCGGTATTTCAGCAGGGCAAACATTACTATAGCCTACTATAGCCACCCCCTACCTGCAATAGGGACGCCCGTAATGAAGAATACTGCAAGTTGCAAGCCTCCTCAGGTGGTGCATTCTCAATAAGGCTGGATGGCTATGGCAAAGCATGACAATTTGTGGAGGATGTTTTCTGTCATCATGTCTCATTTTAACAACGGATGCCAGTCAATGAATGGGAATGCAAACGTAAAAAAAGGTACTTTGCCTTTATGCAGTGCAACATTACCATACATATACCTTATTACCATAAATAGATTGTCCATTAGTAACTTTTGACCGCTCACTACTATTCCCAGTACTTTGGGATAAAGAGGTTGTGCCGGTTAGGGTCGATGAACTCACTGTATTTCGGCATATGCAGCGCCGGGTCATTGCAGTATTTTGAGACAAAATGATTGAAAAATGCGCCCAATAATACCGATAATGCGCATTCCCTGCCTGGTTACCTCTTCCAACGACTCACGATTTTTTGAGGATTCGTATCTGGAGCACCTGTGCAGCAACTTCCGATGAAAGACTGATTTCGGTGCCTGGTTCTGGATGCAACGTCAAAATTTTGATAATCCCACCTTGCAATTGATGTGAAAGTACAAAGTTCCACATCGTTTCAGTACTATAGATGACACGACCAGCGAAACAAGTCCTGCCAAAGCTTGAGTCCCTAAAAGCGCTCGAAAGCGTAAGTCCTTGGCAAGCTCTGCTGTGTCAGAACAGTTGCAGAAGTCGATGTGTTCCGAACAAATCATAACAAGGTAAACTTTGCAATAATTCATGGAAAACTAGTGAGCACCCATCTAACCAAATTCAACAGATGAAATGTTTGCATATCTTAAGGTCACATTCTTAATTTGCATGGAATCCTCTGCAATGACTTGAATAGACAAAACCACCCAGAGAGCATCTGGTGGGTTCCGCCTGATCAGGTTATCAACAAAACATCTACCGCACGAGTTGATCCATTATGAGACTCAAGAGAAAAATAAGAATCGAAAATTTGTGGAACAAAAACGCAATGAGTAAATAAAGACACTAATGAGGGGATAAAAGGCAATACAATAAATGAAGCATCACTTGCAGCCACTTACGCTTGGCATGGTAGGCGTCAGATCCTTATAATTGCCATGACTGAGAAAACAAGTCCTGCATCATACTGTTATTTTGAAATAAAAGAAAATCAAACATCTTTGCTAGAAAATCTCGGACTTGGGAAGTTTTAACTTCGCCAATAGAGACTAGAACTTTAACGATCATGCTCTTGCTTCATGAACAGAAGCATCACATTCGTTACATATGACATTTCGCTTTTATACAGAACGAGCCAGAATCATGATGACAGCCCATGAAGATGCTCGTACCAATTTCTTTCTGAGTTCATAAAACTTTTTTCAGTTCCTTGGATTTCACGAGATTCATTTCACGAGATTGCGTAATTTTCTTACTGTTGGAAATAAATTTTTTTCAAATTTTCAAAATAACTGAAGTTTCACCGGCTTGTGAATCAATCTTCACTTTGCATTTACAAATTCTTTTGGCCCGGGATATCTCCAAACGACTCAATGGAGCAAGTCAGCCGGTAGACTCAACCACGAGACGCTTTCAATAGTTGGAAGCAACTGCAAATCGGAGGGGTTAACCTGAAAGGATTGCGATCACATTTAAGAGGAATGTTAAGGCAGCAGGGCGAAGGTATGCGTAGCACTGAAGTTCTTTCTGGCCGGAAGAACGGTTATCTCCTAAACTTGCCTGGGCACGATCGCGAAAAACATCATCAGCTCAACAAGGCTTTTATGCGAACAGAAAGTGATTTCCCGAGTGAGCAGGTTGAGGAGAAGACAATGGATAGCTCACAACAGCTGTTACGTCGAAAATATCGTCACAGCTATTTTCTGTTCACCGACGCAGAGATATTCACTGTGAAAAGGGTGCTGGATAAGCAGGACGACACATTCGTGCGAAGACCAAAGAATAGAAAGTGGTACAGTTTGAGGCTCATTCACTTTTTTGATAGATTTTGCGGGTACCGTCAAGGCAAAAACACTGCCAGTTTTTGTAACTCAGGTAGTCAAAGCCAATATGAAAACCAGTTTGAGCTTGCCGTGCGCAATTGGACACATTGGTATGCGTATGAGACCTATTGTCAAGCTGGAGTTTGCGACAGCAGACTACACTGCTAATTTTTGTAATTTAAGTCGCCATAGTCAATATGGGGACCTCTTAAAGCTCCGACAATATGGGACACTTTGATTTCGTAACGAACACGATTTCAAGCCGGAGTTTCCGACGCTTATCATTATTTGTCAAGGAACTTCGTAGGAGGAGTTCCCTGACCTCTCAGCCTTCGATCAGTGGCCACATAGGACCCCCTACCTGAATCCCATGGATGTCTCGGTGTGATCAATTGTTCTCCTCCGGTTCTTCAGTTGAATGTGATCAAGGTAGTTTATTGAAAAAAAGCGAAAGCTCATTCAGTGAGCAATGTCGTTCTTTAGTTTCTCACGCAATTCTTTTTTATAATACTCCCAGTATTCCATTCTCAGTGGCCAGTGAGTATGAATTTCAATTCCTTGTGGTCTGCGATAATAGGTTACTGGGCGCCGATTACGGAATGAGAACGAAACATGGCCCGAAAAAAGGGCAAAACCTAGCGAATGTATAAGCAACTAATACAGCTAAATTTTTCCTCACTTGCTGAAACAATTGAATCAATCTTCCTCACGCACAACACCCTTCGAGAAGAATTGTAAATCTTAGCCAAAGTAAGCTATGACATCGTTGGTTAGAGAGTTAATAGCAATTGGGTGTGCGAAACACGACCGTCTTCACATCTTCACATACACGCGCCCGTTTTCGTCACAAGCTTGATTATCCATCATTTCTGCGGAACGATAGGCAATCAGAAGTAGTTCGCAGTTTTGAGTTGGAACTGTCGAAAGCTCCTGTTTTGAGCTTCCAGTTCGTGCTGTGAAGGTGCAGCCGCTGTGCCATATGTACTGTCATAGAGTAAATGAGATACTTCTCGAAGGTGTACTCACCACTGGTATAGTAGCGTCACAGAGTGAAAATGGAAAACTGATTTGCGACAGAAAGCAGTTCGTTCAGTGAAACTTTATTGCTGTGAACATCTGTTTCGGGATTTCCGCGGGTAACCCCACATTTCACCATAGGTACGGAAATAGATATCGCTCTCAGTTTTATTTCGCTTCCTAACCATTGCATCCATTCTATCAGTCTCCAGTCGTCGTGACCACCGGATTACAAACCATATAAGCGTTGGTGACGCAATAGTGTAATAAGGGAACAGCTGAAAAAGTACATTTTAGTCGATGAACAGTTCCTTAGTATCCCTTATCAGAAGGGATGAAAAAGCCTTTCGGATTCAGGCGAACGGTTTTCTTTAAAAATACATGGCGCCTCTCAAGGTCTTGATCTCGCCAATCGCCGCCAAATGCTTTGGGATTCTATACATGGGTGTCTACAGCTGCCTTCTACACATGCCTGAAGTGAGAATCCCCTTCCTATAAGCCCTCCGTCCTCTAGTATCCTCGCATACCATATGTGGCGCTGTCAGGTCGGAAAAGGGCCTAGATGGGCGTTATAAAGGCTCAGAGATTGTCCCGCGTGTATCCTCGAACGAGTTTCGAGAGAGGCTCCACTATTTAAAGAGTAGCCCACATACACAACCTGTCATGATAGGGACAGTAAAAGACAGCTGAACAGTTTTTCTGGATGTAATCAATTCTCTGCGCAATCGCAACGTCCTTTCGTCTGCACACCCTTCCATGCTAATTCACTTATGGCACCTCTATTTTCTCTACTTTTAAGGAGCCCTTCTTTCTCGAAATCGACTAATTCTATTTCCTACATATACTTAGGCTTTTTGCTAAGATGGGTACCTCTGAATTATCGTGAACTTAACCTTCAAGTATGACCGCTGACTTCGTACATTGTCTGAATTAAAGCGATTAGGAAGTACTGTCACCTTGTATTCCTTCAATTTGGTCTGAGAAATGTTTCTTGACGACCTAAACACATGATTTTGCATGTATTTTTATTTTCTTCAAAGTTACTTTGGTTCCCAAGCATAATATTTAGTTATCTGGGTTTTCATACTTGATGAAATGATTACTCACATATGTTGAAGCCAACACCGTTCGATAAGTGGTGACTGTGAGCTGGTCCTTGAAGGTCATTACTATAAACGCGCTTGTTGAAACAATTCCGGAGATGGTCGCTTGTAAAATATCCAATGGGAGGAGTACACGTAATACGTTTTTGTTTTCGCGGAGCTGATATGATGTGTTGAGATGAAATCGTTCTCTAAACTATTTTCGCTGCATAAGAGGCATATTCCGGAATATATGTAAAAATTAGAGTAGATTTTGCAGTGGGTGACCATCACTATAAAGTGGCTCAGTTACAATTATAATGTCATGAGTTTCGCGACTTGAGCTATGGTTGCTGCCCACGAATCAGTTCGGTAAGCCTTTGAAAGATATTAAGAACTTTCATGAAGGTGTCACTGCTCGAACAGTAGGATTCATGTCTCAATTTAATGGTAGTTCACCCTGTGAGCTTAGCCAGGAATGGATCTTATGTTTGAAGGGATTGAAGGGAACCTATAGCGTTGATTAGACAGTTCAACAGAATCGGGAGCTAACAGTTACTGGTGCCGACGATGGCCCTATTTCTGCAAATCCGCTATCGACTCGAATAATTAATTCAAGGAATTAGACGTAAATGAAAGGCTCGCCTACGTAAAAAAAAGAAGGGGCCGCGGAGGAAGATATTGGACCAAGACAACGCGTTGAGCTTTGCAGCAAAACATTCAAAGAAGGATTTTACCGTTTTTTCGCGAAGCTGTTGAATATGAAAAGAACCACAATGCTACACAGAGTCAAAGCAGAAATTCCAGAAGACACGATTATCAGTATCTTCATATTCTTTGAAGTCTTTGCAGTCATGGTTGAACAGTAAGCATGACTTTGCGAGAAGTCTTCTTCACCCATTCCCCAAGCACAAGATAGCACGCCAAGGAGGACCTGAAACACGATGGATGTTGGGGTATAACAGTGTTCTAGAAACGTCGAAAATCATCGAAAATCATGGGATTTCACGCGTTTCGGAACCATCACTATAATTGCAATAATCGTAACTAGTTGAGCGCGATGCGTTCAATTTTCAAAGAGACCTCGTTTGGAGAAACCATTGTCTTACGATGAAGCATAGTTTATGGTATGACTCAATAGGCTAGGAGAATGGTCAGTTCCTCTGAAGAACAAGAGATAACGATGATATTGCACGGGAAGAACTCGATATATAATAATTGTATTGAGTCTGTATTAAGATGAAATCATGATCATGTGTCCCTCGAATAAGGGTGTATAATGGCAGGTGGCGCACTAACACACTCGCGTGGTCACGTGTTCGAATCCCGGATCGGAATTCGTTGAGGTCGACCAGACATTCCACCTTTCCGGGGCTTGTTTAATGGTACCAGACTTGTCTTGGAGGACGAAGTCACTGACCTGTACATTGGTTGACCACCGCAAGTCATTGTAAAGGCACATATGTACAGGGTGGCGAAAAATTACGTGCGCGCGAGTTTGGGAGCGATCACGTGACTGCTTTGAACATCCAAGCCGGCTTTTACGCATCAGGTGCTTTCTTTACACCTTCTATAATCAGCCTGTGAAGAGAAAGTTGTTCTCAAGACCATGGTGCAGGTCTGCACAAGCTGCGAGGAGATTGCGCGCCTAGCCAGCGGCGGGATGAAGAACACTGCAATTGCGTCGAAGCTCAGAATTTCTTTGAGAACAGTTCAAAAGATTGTGAAGCGATGGAAGGCGGGAGGACACGTCCTAACCAAGCCCGGAAGAGGGAGGAAGCGGACTGTCAACACAAGGAGGATGCGTAGTATTATCAAGAAGAGGATTGACCGTAAGGATGATCGGAGCCTGAACAAAATGGCAGAACAGCTCAGAATCTCCAGAAAACCAATTCAAATGATAGTGAAAAATGAGCTTGGGCTTCGAAGTTATCGCTTACTAAATGAGCATGCTCTTACCGAAAAAGCAAAGCAAAGTCGAAAAGAAAAATGCAAAAATCTGCTGGAGTTTTTCGAGGTGCGCCGCTTGGAAGACGTTCTTTGGTCTGACGAAAAAGTTTTCACCGTGAAAGTGGCTAAAAACCCTCAGAATCACCGCCAACTCCTTAGTCCAGCTCTCAAAAACACCCGCAAGAGAAAAATTGCCACAAGGAGTTTGTTCGCCAAAAGTTCAATGGTTTGGGGTAGTATCAGTGCATCAGGCAAGACTCCGTCGATTTTCGTAGAAAAAAATGTGAAAATTGATGCGAAGTTCTACTAAAAGAAATTCTTGAAAAAACTTAGCTATCCTGGAAGCAAAATCACCCAGCTTCATCTTTCAGCAGGACTGGGCTCCGGCCCATGCGGCGAGATCCACCATTCACTTCCTCGAGACCAAAATTGGCAACTTCCTGACAAAGGATCTGTGGCCTTCTAATAGCCCAGATTTGAATCCTTTGGACTTTGCTGTTTGGGGTTATATGGAAGGGGAACTAAGGAATGGGGACGTGAGAAGTTTGGTGGCTTTGCGAAAGGAAGTCTGCAAATCTGGGACAGTTTGGGCCTCGGCTACCTTCGGCGCACCTTCGACTCGGTGAAAGGGCGAATCGAAGCATGTATCGAAACAGAAGGCGGGCAATTTGGAAATTTGTTGTGATTATGTAACGTCATTGTTTGTTGTTTTATGAAAATACTTTTCATTCCATGTTGGTAAACGAATAGTAAAGTTCGAGCGTTTTTTATGGCGCACGTAATTTTTCGCCACCCTGTACATATTCTTTGGCCACACTAGGATTCTGAACGGAAGTCGGATGCGGAAGCTCAGTCCTCAGACGGGATTGATCAACGCCAGAAGACCTTGTCCTTACTTTATTGTTGCAAACGAGTTTTGACGCACGCGTGAGCATAGTAAATTCCCTTCGTTTCAAGATATTCCTGACTCACGTCGATGCTTTCGACTAAACAATCAGAAAGGTGTCTTGAACTTTGTTATATTCAAAGGATAAAGTCTTCGGGTGCTGCAAACTCGTCGGAGGGATGCGCCACGCATTCGCCTTACATTCAGAATCTTAGTGGTTATTGGATGCGTATGTGTTTTATACGATAAATTGCGATATCCAGCCGATGTACAGGTCACCACATTTATCCTCCCAGACAAGTCTATTGCACATTGAACGACTTCGGAAGGATGAAAGGCTTGGTTAGCCCAGACGACTATCAATATGGGATTTGAACCCGTAAGCGCAGTAAGACAAGGAGCGCACCATCATGCACGCTACTTACCACTACACAACATCCACCCTTTATATATTGTATTGCATTATGTATGTAAATAATATAAAAATGAGCCCAGCGCTACAACACACATGCGTTTGTCGTTACCAGCCCAGCGCTACAACACACATGCGTTTGTCGGTACCAAGTCCTGTATCGATACTTTCTAATGCCACCAAGACCGTGTATCAATTGGATTATCTGTGGGTCACTGCAAGTCATTCTACAGACTATGCACTCACACAAATCTCTTCACGTGTGAGTGGAGGTCGGGAATGATTTAATGAACTTACCGAGATAACGGTGAGTGTTAGCCCAATCCTAGGTCCTAATGAATCGTAATGAGAGCGTTTCCAAAGCGCAATAGCACGTTCAATGACCATGGATAACTGCAAATCCATAAGTCATATTTATGTAACGCGCAACTTCAGTTCTATGGCTACACATAACAAAGATATTGTTGTGCCCTAACGCCTAATGTAGCCTAGGAGTGCAACACACGACGGAAAAGAGTCTCTTCCTGTAAGTGATCGTACTTTCTTGTGGCACTGCATCAAATGCACTAAGGGAAATTCAGGGCATAATGTGATTTGGTTTTTTTCCCTTTTCTTCCGCTACAGACCGAATCACTGTTAGACTTTTCGTAAGTTCGATTATAGACTATGGAACCATCAAGTTCGCGAGATGGGTGCACAAAAATCTAGGAAAGCTTCAACCTGATGTAGCTGACATCAAGACATATGTTGTGAATTCAGAAGATGTTTCTTCTGATCCGAGAAGATATCCACGGTAACGATAACCTACAGACCACATACATTGCTTTTTAGGAATTCGGTGGTCGACTGATTACACAAGGACATTCCCTGTTCTATGCGGTGCTCGCTTCAGTAGGCTGATTTGCCCTGATGATTTGATCTTCTTTCGATTCTTATCAAACAGATTCTTAGATTCAATCTGATTGTTTCTTACAGACGTCATTTAGCATATGCAGATCCTCTTTAATGGAACCTCCGCTTGTTCTCGTTCTCAGATTTGCACCTTTTGAGCAAATAACAGATAAGTTGACAAGAGGTTTGATGTCTGCAACTTATGAGTAAGATTAACTATCAAGAGCCTTCGCTTATCGTCTAGAAGTGCAATCGAGGGGAAAGAGACAAATGAGAACAAAATTCATCGGCAAACCAGGCGAACCTCTAGTAGAACCATGGACACATGGCAGACTGTTGTTGTATATCTCAGTGAGAAACATAGAGGCGATCGGATCGGGATTTGGCAAGGATCCTTGATTGTAACATAACGGAACAGATGCATTCCCTTGAAATAGATTATTTCGAAAGAACCATAAAGAGTGGGCGAACCTAATGAAATGCAAAACCAGTGTCCTTGACATATTGCATACACGAGAAATAATGAAGCATTCCCGAATGGAACCGTTTTTTCTCTTTCTGCTCCGTCGAACGAAGAGTGTAAAAGCGTGTTTATCGCCATAATCGAAGTACTGCGTCAGCAAAAGACCGCACGGTTTACTACTCGATTAAGTTTAGTCTTAAACAAGTGTACCTGTCCGTTAACTTCCAATCCATTGACTATAGTCTTGGGCGCTTGTTGGCAAACTTTATCATGACTATAGATCAGTTGTGAAGGAGGCAACGCGAAGAAAAAGTAGCTTCCTCAGCTCTCTATCCTATACGGCAACCGCATGGGCTATTCAAGGTCTCGATGGTAATTTCTGCCTAATACCGCCTTTTGCTCAAGCCATACACTACTGTTTTGCTACGGATGCAGTGATGTGACGTTTGCTTTTTTTCATTAGCGCCATTTTTTTTGTTCAGTAATAGGCTTAAAACAGCAAGAACTACTGTTTCCAAACTCATTGGGGCATCTCGAACCTTGCTTCTTTTGTTGAGTTCTTTGGTAATGTAGTGATGACGTAGTAATGTGCTCATTCGAGCGCTAATTTAGGATGTCTCATGAAGGGAGTACATAAATATCAGCTCGATTGCGGGACAGTTCCACCTTAAGAAGGTACCCTGTTTTTGTCTTCTTTGTATCTGCTAAAGCACACCGTGGCAATAAGGAATTCGGTTCCCCTATATTGCCAGGAAAACCTGCCATCCCCAAATCGGTGCTCAAAGCATAAGGACTAGAATTAAGGGACATATTTCAGGATGTAAACCTATATGGCTGATGCACTATTCAAATCTCTACCTCAACCTTTTTCGTATAGTTTGGAAAGGGTTGTTTGGCCTGGTATAAGCTTATAAAATTACCTGTGAGAGCACATGAAGGTTTTTACACTCAGACAAGAACACTGGTGGTTTTCTACAACGACAACGTCGTCATACAGAGCACTAATAGAAATGTATCTAAGGGTGTACCTGCATTCCTGAGATGAAAATGGAATGTATGACGAATAAAACAAGCATAGCAGTAATCAGTATCTGAAAGAACGTGCAGCATCATACTGTATAGTTCTTGCGGCTGAGAGGTGAAACAGAAAAGACCACAAAACTGTTCCTAATTTCTGTAAACCTTTGCATTCAATTCTCAAAATCCTGAAAAACTTCATCGTGATGAAATGTTGAAATTGCCTGGCAGCACACCATTAACGCGGACAAACTCGAACAGCTGCCTATGCGGTTCACCTGAAGACTTCAATGACTTCTAACAATTACCAAAATGGTCTTTAAATCTGTGTTGTTGCTCATTCTGCACTCTGAAAATTTCTGAGGGAAATTCAAATAAAAATTTTAGTCGCTTCGCGAGATATCATCAACAACGATAGACCTGGATGGCTGTCTAGTTTATTGATCCGCTATCATAAACAGCTAACTTTAGATTTCACAAGGCTTCAACTCAGCATAGTTTTGAATTGAGGATCAACCAGCGGCCCCGTTCATGCAGTGAAGTACTACAGCAGCTAACCCAAGCGACATCATGGTCATGCCGATTCAAACTCGGTTTATCAGCAAGGCATCACAGTTGCTGTGACGTCCCCACCACTACCTGTAATCAATCGTTTTGTATAAAACAAGATTGCACTCAAGTATTCTCTTCAGGTTCATTTATTTTCGATGGGAAATACTGAAGCACATCCATAAACTCAGCAGAATGGCAACGATAACTTCTTCACGTATCGAGCCTCCAGTTTTGTCATCATTTTCTTCTACAAGACCACCCTATAATGTCCGGCATCAGAGCGATAAAAATTCGACGTTGAATTCCTGGATCTATTGCTCGTACAAACCCTTTCAGCCCGGTATTCTATTTGCCTTCGATTACAGTTGGAGAGAGACAAAGGTATTAGGCTAACATAGAAGAGAAGACGAAAAAACAACAATTGGTTCGTTTCCCCTCTTGATCTACCTATAAATCTTACAAAAATAATGTCAGTGATGTGCCAACAATAAGATGTGAAATATATGGATGATCAAGAGTCTCGGTAGATGACTATGAATCACGTGGATGCCTCGTAAACATGGACTGTTTGATTGAATACAGTGCAAATTTTTGTACGTGAGCCACACCAACCTCCGGATCTCCTTCACTGAGGGTTCTCTCTCATTGAAGGATGCCCAGGCGGTTAGTGACGAGGGTACGTAAGGCATCCCCAGGTGGCCGATAGAGGAATTAATCGCCGGCCAAAAGTCACCGGTACGCAGGCGTATCCACGCATACGTGTGTGAGGAGTCTGTGGGTGCAGTTGGTATCCTGCTCATCGATTCCGCCAAAAGCTTGCATTCGAGTGACTGGGAAGTATCAGGCGATTCGGGGCCGCCTCCATCCCCTCGTCCAAGATTCGGCATAGCCTGGCAAGCCCTCTTGGTCAACCCAGCCCCCATATCGGAGCCTGGCAAGCTAACGCGGGTATCCACTCTTTAAAAACAGTAATAAAAATGGGGCTCATTCCCCTGAAGATGAGGGGCAGCGTTGGGAGCCAATACCGCTAGGCAGAGGCTACTAAAATCTCAGGACAAAAACAGGCTGCCCAAAATGAGAGGGACTAAGATAGCGATCAGTACTTTCAACGCACAGAAGCATCGGAAGCGTGTATAGAAGACGTGATGATGCAAGCTACGAAGATCAAGTACGACGCCATCGGACTGACCGCGACGAGAAGGCATTGGTCTGCACCCTGTATTTGAGACTGGAAAAAATTGTTCCTCGGAACAAGCGACAGCAGAGGCGTAAGCGGCGTAGGTGTCCTCGTCAAAACGCGCTTGGCCACGAACATTGATCCGTACGAAGGCCTAACAACCCGAATCGGACGTTTGCGATTAAGGAGAAGTGGCTCAACCCCAGCTCCAACCATCTTTTTTGCCTACGCACCAATATCGCGCTACGAAGAAGAGGAGTTGGAAGCGTTTTATATGGATTTCCAGAGGCTCTGCAGAGAAAGCCACACTTTCTTTATAGTCATCGTCGCTGATTTTAACGCCAATATTGGCTCTAGAAGAACGGCTAAAGAGCTCCACATCGAGACGCACGGAATGGAATGGAATGAGCAGGGTGAGAAGCTGTGCGAGTTTATCATGTCGACCCACATCATCTATGGTAACTCGCAGTTACAGATGCACTCTCATTTGCGATGGACATGGGAATCACCTGGTGGACAGTTCCCTAATGAAACAGACATCTTCATTTGAAGATTTGCCTGGCTGACGTCGCTGTCGTTCCGAAGTTCTACACGGGATCGGACCATCGTCTCCTGCGCCCTAGATCCTGCTACCCAGTGCGTTGAGAGAGTGCTATGAAGTTTAGGAAACAAAGCTTCGAGACTTCCATCAACTGGGACCACTTCGCTTCCCTTGCGAGTGAACTGGAATATTTCGTTATCGACAATATCGACGAAGAATACAACCGGACATCATCACGACAGCGCTAGGAAAGCAGTGATTCTACAAGTAGCCAAGAGACGACTCTCATCAAAGATTCTTCAGCTGATACGCCAGCGCGGAATCGCGCAAGCTACGGGCAATCATCGACAAACGTGCGAACTTGCGAAGCTATGCAGAGAAGCGATAAAGGAAGATCTGACAGAGAGAAGAGCAGCAGTTATGGAAGAAGCCACCGAGGCTGGAAAAAGCATTCGCAAAGGCTAACGGAGCTTCGCTCATTGCAGGATCGAGATGACTTCCTTCCGTCGTCCTGGCGGAACAGTTACTGCATCCCGAAGGGCAATGGAGAAGGTCATCTACGACTTCTACTCTGATCTCCTCGACAGCCACGTCTACCAGCCTACTAACCATCTTAGGCAAGGCGAATATATCGCTACTTCGCTTCTTCCTTCCGAAATACGACGTCCCACCACGTCGATGATAACTGTACGGCGTCCGGTCCCGATAGGATCTAACCAGAACAGCTGAAGATTCTTCCACCAGTTATCGTCAGACCTCTAGCTAGGCTCTTCACGCGGTACCATTCGGAATGCAAAGTGCTCACGTCGCGGGAAATTAGCAAGACTGTGTTGCTGTATAAAAAGGGAGATCCAGCCGATATTGGCCATTATCGCTCAATCTGCCTGCTGTCTGTAATCTATAAGCTTTTCACTCGGGTTATCCTGAGCAGGACTGGCAGAATATTAGATGAAGGACAACCCTGCGAGCAGGCAGGGTTTCGGAAATTGTTCAGCACAATCGATCGTATCCACACTCTTACAAGACTCATCGAAGTATAGCTAGAGTATAAAATGCCGTTATGTCTTACGGTCATCGATCTGAAGAAAACCTTTGACACCTTACAGACAGAAGCGGTAATTGAAGCCTTGAGCAACCAGGGTGTTTCTACTCATATATAAGGGTCTTCGTGAGCCCTACGACAACTTCACGACCAGGATTCAACCATTCTACAAGGGAGTCATCACCAACGTGAAGAGAGGTATCCGACAGGGCGACACCATTTCGCCCGAGCTTTTCAGTGCCGCTCTCGAAAATATCATGCGTCAATTGGAGTGGGAAGACTTGGGAGTGAATGTCGTCGTCCGCTACCTATGCAGACGATAACGTGCCTACAGCACCAAACATCGAGCAGGCGGAACGAATGCTCACCGAGTTTGACAATGCTTTTAGAAAGATCGGCTTGAGACTGAACTTAACGAAGACGATGTTCATAAGAAACGGATTGGTACCTGATGCTTCCTTCACGCTCAGCGGAAGGAAAATCTCCGAATGCTCTAGCTATGTGTATCTAGGTCGGGAAGTCAACATGATGAAAGACCTAGCTCAGAAGGCTGTGCAGAAGGAAACGTGCCACGTGGGAAGCATTTAAGATTATCGAGAGAGCACTGAAGGCAAAGAACATCCAGCTTCGTACTCAACTTTTCGACACTGCTGTCCCCTTCTTGCTTCGACATACGCCTCGGAGGCATGGACTCTACGAAAGCAGGATGAACACGCTGTCAGCGTTACTCAACGCGCCTTGGAAAGCACAATGTTCGGAATTCCCCTGTACATGCAAGTACAAAAGAGAATCCAGAGTTCCGAGCTCCGTCAACGAACGAAGATCAGGGATGCCGTTGAATGCGCCAAGAAATCAAGAATCAGATAGACCGAGCACGTCATGCGATAAGCGGTGACTGTTGGAACAGAGCGGTTACTGACTGGATTCTTCGGGACATCAAACGAACGCCTGGCGAGGTGGTCAGACTTCTTCACGAAAGCTTTAAACGAAAGGAATGTTGAATCTCGTGTTTTTGAAGCGACGACGATCCATTGGACCATTATAGCTCGTGACAGGGACGAATGGAGACGTTACTGGTGCCCGCTCGAGGAAATCGACAGTCAAGGGGACGACAGGTGATACAGGTGATATGCCTAACTTACGTGGATAGTTTGTGAACAGCCTTCTGCTCTCACCTACCTTTGAAACCAGGCGTCGGTATGGGTCCCTGAGATCACGCTATTTCGACACTTCTAAATGGTTCACTACAGCTTCTTTCAAACAAAAATTTATCCAAAGTGGGTCCAGTATCACCGATGACCTACTTTTCTTTTCTGATTATAACCTCTTCCAAAAACTTCGAAAAGTTTTAAGAACTAGTTGAAAACCTCAGGAACGGCACTGTGTATTCTTAGGAGGAAGCAATATTTCTAGTGCTCAATATTTGAATGTAACCAAAGGAAATTGCGCTAATCTTACCTTGCAATTCACGTGAAAGTACAAACTACCACATTTTTTCAGTACTATAGATGACACGATTATCGAAATAAATCCTGCCGAAGCCTGTACCCCTACCACTGTACGAAAGCGTACATCTCTTGCGAGTTCTGCTACATCAGAGCAATTCATTGGAACCTAAACAACTTTTTAAAGATAGCCGAAAACTATAAGAAAAGAATACGATGATGTCATCACTTCACCATGACATGAAAAGCTTAGGCTCTGTCTGAAAAACGGACAGCAAAATGGTCGTAGATGTCAAATGCGAATGCTTTCGAATAATTCATAGTGGGCTGAACGCTGCTATGGTTTGTAAGAAGACAATGGGCATCTATCGAATAAAAATTATTAGACGAGTGTTTGCATATTTAGAGACAACGGGCCAATATTCAGACGCAAAGTTCATGGAAATTTTTGTCTGTTTTTTTGGGTTCAAAGGATGAAAAGCTGGTGGAGAATAGCGAAGAAAGTAGAAAAGGAGCCATCGGATCTGAGAATTTTTAATAGTAATGAAATTAGAGGGATGAAGGAGAAAACAGTGACGGAAACGGCATAGAGGGAGTATTCGGACCAGATTCCATTCGTTACAATGCAAAGCAGCTAATTGAATTAGAACAGAAATTTCTAAAATTGTCTTTCGCCATCACCATGGGTCAGGACTAGTTGTTCAAATTTCCAACATGGAAATACCTCATGAATGGTGTGGCCTCCAACGTTGGCCTGATCGTGGTCGCCCAAATTCAGGTGTGAACGTCACAGAGTCAGCTTCAAGTCCTTGTTGTTCTTCGCCATCCTTGTAAGTTCCGCCCATTATTTCACTCAAAATAGGTACCTTAGAACTATTGCAGACTGTGCTTTGGAGATAAAGTAATACATTTGTGAACACTTATCCAGACTCTCTAAATATAGGATTTGTCGTAAATTTATAAAAACGATTTGTGCTGAAAAGAAATTGGAGTGTAATGTAAGAGCTTCGCTCCAGCTTTTGAGATCCAATATAACCTGACTATTAATTCTATTCCGAGTACGAAAAAATGCTGCTGAGTCGATAACGCTTAAGAAGATTCCAAAATTCCTGTGGACACTTTTCAGCCCCCAAACTTTAAGTAGCGCCGATCAAGTTCTGTCCAAATAGGACAGGCGGCGAATGTGATTACTTTTTCGAGTGACTCCATCTAGTTAGAAGACAAAGAAATAAGCATGTAAAATTATGCATTCGAAACAAACTAACGAAATCCCTATGATGGTTAGATGCGTTTCGTCAGTGTCGCGCCGTCGCTGCCGTTCCTCGAGGCCTTTCCGTAACGGTGGTTGCTCGGCAGGGCGACCCAAGCGGCGTGATCTATGTGCCCAGGATCTTCTGCTCGTTCGCTGATGCTCGTAACCATCCGCCACACGGACCTGATAGGCCTAGACTGTTCCGGTGGGTGAAGTGCGATTCACGTCTCAGCATACTGAGATAATCTCGCATGAAGGGCGGGCCTACTGCGGGGCGGCACCGTGGACGAGACGCGCTACTGCATGCCAACCATCATAATGGGAGATATAGGAACTTATATAAGACAAATAAAAAATGATCAACTGCACGGTTCAAAAGAAGTATTACGTTTATCAGGATCGAAGCAACTTGAAGTTACTTTTATTCTGAACGTTTATCAAGCGTATTGTCGATCTATGAAGAAAATCCTCAATCTCGAAGGAGCTTCATTGCCCCAGTAAGAAGATTTGCACTACTTCTTGATGAAGCCATGGAATAATGCACATCTCATTTGGTTCATCTGAACTGAAGGGTGCTGACATGTGGTGCTGTGTACGCGAAGAGCTTTGATGGAGGCACGCGTGAATCGCACGCCCCCCCCCTCTTCCGGCAATCTTACATCCTCTTACGAGATGGTTCTGCCTCTGCACTAAGCTAGGGGTCCTTGACCCAACGCAGAGCTCCCTCAACACACTGGACGTGTGGTCCTCCGGAAGGCCTGCTGTAGCTTCAGCTTCGTTCCGGGATGACTGCGATGTATGAGTGGCCTTACACTCCACGTACTGAGCTCATACGGATGAGTTACATGGATTTATGAGCAATAATAATCATGGAATTGAAGGGACTGAATGTTACGATAAATGTGGATAAATGCGATTAAATATGAGGAAACATATACATATATACTCTTAGTCTAGGTCATCCAATCCTCCAAACCTGCTTGCTGTACTGCTGCTTCTCGGATCGTCCTTGGCTGCAAACCACTATTCTAGGTCATTCTTCAGTGAGGTTGTCTTCGACAGTAGTTGCACCAACGGTAGATGGCAATATAGTGATGCTTCGGATTTCTCTGGAGCTGCGTCAATGTTGTTGACGTCGTATGCAAGAAGACGGAGACGACTAGCTGCTGCGACGGTGACGGTGACGAGAAGATGATATGGAATGAATGATGCAACAGTCGCGTGATGGTATAACCGGTCAGAGTCCGTGGCTAAGCATAGCCTCATGGCGTCCTCCCCGTTCTTGGTAGCTTAGTGTACCCTACCAGAGGGACTGAAATGCGCGCCACGTCAGCCGCCTGAAGCCTTAACCATAATACTCATCGGATTGTCCGTATACCACGCACATGGACCGATGATGTGTCAGGCGAGAGTAGTGACGATACAGATCGCAATATTCGCTCCAGGACCCCCACGTTCAGCACGCAAACATTTGATCGCCGAGTAATTAGACGATGTCTCTCTCCTATTCCACTACTCTCTGTCACCAGAACCTACATACAAGCAACGCCACACATTGTATAGCTCGTCCAAACGCCCCATCTACTTCATTTATCTGTTCTCATTCTCTTTTTTTCCAAGAGAATGAGAAAAGGTTTTCCACGGCCTTCTATCGCTTTGGAAATTCCGAATCATGCACTTTACTTTTTAACCTTCATCGCACTTTTTTCCAGCTTCTCTTTCATTTTTCGCCATAATCTGGATAATCCAAAATTATTGTGAACTGGGACTTCAAAAAAAAGCGTACCATAGGTGACGTTAATTGACTTCAAGCTAGCTATAGTTTGAATGAATGGGTCAGTGAGTGGGGCTCTCACATATCGAAAGAACAGACAATTGCCATAACTTCTAGGATAAATGTGTCCGATTTCTGTATTGCGTTGCGTGGAACAATCTCCTTCAGAGAGGTACTTCGCGAATAGTGCTGAAGGCTACTTTTAGGTATTTACAGACTGGATCGCCGCTCCTTTTGAATACTGCTTTGTGCTTACATGAAGCCCCTTCTTAATCGCTGTTTTACAGTGTGGCCTTGATAAACGTATCGCATTTTAGCTGGAAAAAGTATGCTTGACGTTTTATATGGAAAGCGAGTAGGTTACTTGACTTTCTAGTGCAGGAAGACAAGAGAAAGAAAGACGGTTCGTGCTCAGGTCATCAGTATTCGAAGTCATTCGTATTCAATCTAGCTTTATCCATATATTTCCAAAGTTGGTATCAGCCGACAACAAAATGACTCTGTGCAGACGCTTTTTCCAGCTTCTCAACCTTCCAGGCGGACCATGTTTTGTCAACCACGCTTCTTTCTTTTGATCCAAAAGCGAGATGCCAAGCCCTGATAAATAACGTCGTGGTGTTGAATGCTGCTACGATACCTTGCACCATTCCCTCCTCTGCCTTTTTATTCGGTTCCTATAGCACTGCTGTAGTAACCCTTCACATTTCTGCCTTACCATTCAATACTATTTTCTGAAAACTGACTCTAACCAGCTAGTGAATATGGGAACTGGTGGTCGCCTTTTTGCGCTTTCAGAGTGAGTAATCAGAGATCGCGGTTCCTTTTTCATTTTTTCTTTGTTTTATTTTTATCTAACCACATTCATGCTTTTCGGCCTCTCTTATTCTCACTTTTGCTTTTGGTCCTTGTCTTTGCGATCTAACAGCACAAGCAAACAACAAGAAATGAATGATATGACGAATGCGTAGACACATATGTAATATATGTAGCTGTGCTAGCTATCAATAGCTATGTATGTTCATAAAGAAGTAAATCATCTCCTCTCCGAAAACGTTCAAATGTCTGTTGGATTGCAACTTCCAAATTTACAATAAGTGCAGGGGGAGGGGGGAGGGGTGGTTGTGGTCCTATCAGCTGCTTCACGCCGGCTTATCATAGTCATTGCCGTACTACCGTACTAATTGTTTCTGAAGGGATCCAGCTGTTGCGGTAATTTGACCAGTGATAAAGCTCACCGCCTGAACCTCCAGCTTAGAACCCGTTAATCGTCCCGTCTGTTCAAGAAAGTCACTTAGCACGCCTAGAAGCGTTGGTCTTTTACCCATGGTATCCCATCTCTCGTTTTTCGTTTTTTTACAATTTGTATAAGAACGGCGTATGTGGCCATGAATGGCCTATCAGTTCTGTTACTACCACTCCTCCAACATGATTTCCCATTGTACCACAAGCGCTCTTCTTACCTTGAAAAATGGGGGCCAACTTCTTCCAAAAACTAATTAGACCAGATCTCAGCTCGTTTACTCCAAATAGAATAGCACAAAATAGCCAAATATTTTCATTTCCAGGAGTCGCAAAGGTGAGAGAGAGCTACCAATCAATGTGTGGAGTATGCGACGTGAAAATTTTCTGTAATCAAGCTGCATTTCCAACGAAGAAGCTAAAGGAGATTATGCAACTGAAACCATCTGCTAGGCTGTAAATACCGCATCCTACTCATCCCAATCCTCAGTAAAGTACCAGCTTCACTTGTCAACCTCTCTCAAAAATCGCATAGCACAAGAAATATGTGCGTTAGTTTCAAGAATCATTTCGTCTATGATCAAAAAAATCCATTTCTTCGAAATCCCTGCTACCGATTACTCACTGCAAAAGTGTGACGAGCGGATTTTTTTCCCGTAGTAGTAGCTATTCAGAATAATTCTTTGTTTTTTACAGTCTGCTGGCTTCAAATTGGCACTTGGGGCCGTCTGAAAAAAAATAACCTAAAATTAGATACGGTCTCTAGGGATACCCGAGAAAAAAATCCGTTCGTCACACTTTTGCAATGAGTAAGCGGTAGTAGGGATTTCGAAAAAATGGGTTTTTTGATTAATGAGACTTTGCTCGTGAATAGGATTCGTTGAAATTCCTGGATACTCGAGTCGCTTCAAGTTCCACAATAGGGACGATACCGTATTCAGTGCCTTCATTTGCATCCGAATCTAATAGTGATTTATGAGAGCAAGCTATGGGCACAGAGTTGAGAGTTGAAATGAATGATAAAGGAGCAGATTTCTCTGGAAGTTCCTCTGCAGGATGCAGCTACGGTGCTTGCCTCCGACGACCCCACATTTCACGGTAGGTATGGAAATAGATATCGTGTTCAGTCCCGCATTGTTTCTTCATCATTGTATCCATTTTGTCAGCTTTCAGCCGTCGTGATAATCGGATAATAAACCATAATAGAATTGATGATACAATTGTGTAGAAAGGGAATAGCTGAAAATGTTTAATCAATTTGTTAAATTTATCAATAATGGCTGCTTTCATAGTCCGCAGGCCGGCGCGCGTGAAGACGCGCGTGCTGGCGGAGGCAGTGCTAGGGGGGAGGAGAGAGGCAGACAGATAGGCAAGCAGTCCACGCCCCTTCGAGGGGTTGAAAACAAACAACCTTCGAAGGGGCGTGGACTGTTTGCCTTACACTGTCTGCCTCCCTCCTCCCCCCTAGCACTGCCTCCGCCGGCATGCACGCCGGCACGCGCGCCTGCACGCGCGCTGGCCTGCGGACGATGAAAGCAGCCAATCCTCTCACATATCAGGTTCGACAAATTTCGAAACTTTTGAAGCCAGAAGAACACCATTGAATAGCTAAGGAGTTCTTGCATATAAATTTGGGCTCTACAGATCACCACTTGACAAAAGTGTTGCTTACTTTCAAATAGGAGAAAAACTTCCATTCGCCTGTTCTGTGGACGAGTGTCATAGATAAACATTGAGCACCTCGCTGCTTTTATAATACAGGTGCTCAAATGAAACTTAACCGAAACGATAGCTTTATTAGTACAACCACTTACGCTGTTGAACAAAGCTCGAGTGGCTAAATCAACCTTCCCCCGAAGCTTGGAAATATGAAATTGCCCCATTAACGTTTGCAGGACTTTTGAAAGTAATCTGGTTGCTACAAAACGTGATTTTCGGAAATAGGCTGAGCCAGCGATGGTGAAGTTAATTGTATCACATTCGAGACTCCTGTCCGAGGCTGACCTTCTCTAGAGGGTCAGTTCCAGTTGAAAAACATCCCCTGACGAAACTTCAGCCATATAAGGTGTTTATCAGACTAGTGTGTGGTTGCACTAGTGAAGCTACTGTGTTAGATTGTCGAATTTGAATGCACAATTCACGACAAAAATTGCTCATGAAATAACCAGCTAGAATGGATCTTTGGCCCCCTCGTATACGATGTGTGGCGCTGTCAGGTCGGAAAATGGCCTAGATAGGGCGTTATTAATGCTGGCCCCTGCGCGCGTCGTTTTCTTTAGATTAGGATAATATCAAAAGCTCAACGAGGGATTCAATGAAAATTACCAATTTTTGTAGACTGAAACTGTGCTCACTATCTTAGATGCAACTCATTAGCGGCTCTGGAAGGCTGTTATATCATAAAAGATAAGGAATAAAAGATAAAATCTCGGGGCGGTAATGAATCCCGTCAGAGAAGTGCGCCCAGCATTCAACATCGATTCAGAATAGTAGTGGCTTATTGAATGTGTATGTGGCCAATACAATGAATTGCAATGGCCAGTCGATGTACAAGTCGCTTTACCTCCCAGACTAGTCTGGTAAGAATGAACCGACTCCGGAAGGATGGAAGGCTCGATCGTTTGTATTGTTGTTTGAATGTCATGCATAGGTAACAAGTTGACAAGCTGGGTTTTTTTCTAAGTGCTTCGAACATTCATCTTTGGAACTCCCTGTTCTTCGAGGTGATTTATACTTATAGGCCCAAGTTTTTTGGTCAACATCTAACTTAATGAATTTTTTTAAAATCATTTTATCCCAACAAATGTGCAATTATTTGTTTGCCAATCCAGTGGAATAGCTTACCTCGATTAAGACTCCAGCTCCACGTGGTTCTTGTGGTTCTATGAGATGATGACTTTCTTTCGCCCTGGGGAACCGACGGTGTCTTCTTAAAATCAGTCCGATTCTTTCGTCAACCGATCAGGAGGCATTGTCTGTTCCACTGCCTTCAACCCACTTGACAAACCTCTAAGCAGATCTGAGCAAAGAATGATCGAGCAGAAAACTTAGTATGCGATACTGAAGATTTATATGATTTCTGAAATGAGATAGTGGGTGAGGTTATGATCCTCATTGTGTTAGTCTAGTTAGGATCCCATCCAGCTGGAATTAGTAAACGGGCGTCTCCAGAGGCAGCGAACGAACCGCTCAGTGACCCTACATCATTCTATTTCTTGCAACATTTAGGAATTTTTGACTTTTGGTATTTCGGCTTCAACCCTGCAACTCCTCATTAACCTCGCCAAATTCCATTGAGATAGCTCAAAAAAACATGAAAGAAAACTTAAAAAAACGCTGTAAGAGCTAGATCGCTGTGACGTAAGAATACTCGTTTTTTCTGATGGGAATTAAGATTGCGATTTTCATACATTGTTTAAGAAAAAACATGAAACAAAACAGAAACATCCAAACTACCTAGAGTAATTAGAAATAATTAATCAAGATTGCCAAACTTTTTTACTTCCAAATTTTCTACAAAGCGTCATACGTTGATGCGTTCAACAAAGATAAATGGAATATTGCTACAATGGAGGTGCACATTATATCAACAGTTAAGTGAGTTTTTACATTCTTAAACGTATTTTAAAAATCCAGATTAGTGTAGCTTTACCCGTAATAGTGAATGTTTATATACGGGTAAAGCACTTGGAAAGGACACGAACAGTTGAGGAAATGGATAAATGATAGATTATCATTATATAATTTTGTGTTTCAAATAAAATGTGAAAAAATTAGCAATCGGGTAATCCTTCTTGGAATCTGTCGGAATCTCTCACGCTCTCTGTATAGGCAACGAGTCGAAGGGGTAGGTGGAAAACGAAATTGCAAAATTTGCTTTACGTTTAGAATGGGAAAGGTATGGGGATCAGAAATCAATACCAACAATAATGCGTGTCCTATCATTCCCAATAAGTCTTTCTCTCTTCCAAACGAACACTGCCTTAGTCTGTGTTACAGTATGCATCACCTTTCCACTATGTTCGTATTCTCCTTGAATGGGGTGTGGGAACTTAGTTACGACTGAGATAAATTCAGGTACGACCGATTGAGACCACTTCGCCTCTAGGTGCGAAGTGGCCTCAATCGTTACTAACCTTATCTTGATTACGCGCCTCTTTATGCTAATGAATTTTATATTTGACTAACAATCACTTCAGGTACTGTATTTTTTCTCAATTGTTAAAATGGGAGGCACATTTCCAGATCACCCTATATATCTAGATAACAATGCGAAATTTCACATAAACATCGCCATTGAAGCGGTACTGTTCGCTAGAGTAATGAAGAGAAGCAATAGAGAAGCAACCTTTGGTGATGAGATTTTGTCGGGTGCAGCAGAGAAAGTGAGAACTTTGATTGCGACTATATTTACAAAAATTATCTATAGGCTATTTATCTATCTCATTAGCAGAAAAGCAGCAAGAGTGAGGGAATTGTGGTTTACCAGCGCGAGAATCCTATTGTGGCTTGATACCCCTACAGGTCAGCCAAGGTTTTTTTCCCCTCTATGGTCATTCAATTGATACCAGACCTGTCTGGGAGGAAAAAGCACAGACTTGTTCATCGGCTGGCCACCGCAAGTCATTGTATAGGCCATGTACGCATTCAATACGCCACTACTATTCTGAATATAAGTTAAATGCAGGGAGGCATCTCTCAGACGGGATTGAATACGCCCAAAAACGTTATCTTTTCACCTTCTGATTCAAGCCGTTTTTTGTGCCTTTTGATTTTATTACAATTTCACTTCTTTTTATTTCTGGTAAGCATTCAAAAATCATAAATGTCTGATTTGTGATTCTTTGATGATCGATGTTCTTGGCGCGACGACAAAACGAGAACGAAACATTCATTTGGTGGCAATAACAAAATCTAATATCTGTAACTGATACAGCGACATTGCTCCTCACTTCCTGAAAGAACTGAATAATTTTTACTCGCGCTCAGAATCCCTATTTATCGGGAAATTCATAAGCCTTAGCTATTGTGAACAATGAGATAGCCCAAAGATTTCTGTTGTAGTCGGGTATTTTGCTGCTAAAACGAGTTTAAATTGCGTCTCGATTTTGTACGCAATACTGGAGGAGTAGTATTAGTGAATAACGGGAGATCAAAGTGTGATTTGCAATGGAAAGCGGACTGTCTTGGGTAATTTCACTGGTGTGTTCTACGGGATATACCCCACATTTCTTTATAGGTGCGGAAGTAGATATCGTTGTCAGTTTCGCTTCGTTTCTTCATCATCGCATCCATTTTATTGGCTTTCAGTTGCCGTGACCAACGGATTATAAACCATATAAGAGTGGGTGATGCAATGGTGTAGTAAGGATAGAGCTGAAAAAGTATATTTTAGTCTGTGTATCTCTTATAGGGTATCATGAGAAAAGCTCTTAGGCTTTTGGGGTCGAAGGACCCCGCAGGACCTACATGCCGCCGCTTAAGCTTCCCATCTTTCCAATTGCCGCTGGATCCTATATGAGCTGTATCTCATATATTTGGCGATAGTGCTGCTCAGTAGCCCAAAACAATCTTCTTTTTCTAATGGTTACACCAATCAACCGAAAAATTACGCAAATCCTCCATTCTCATCTCTGACTTGTCTGTTCGGTGGGCACGTGTCATAGATGCTGTCGACAAGCACCGACTATTTGCGACAGCTTGAACGAAGCCGATTGAAATGTTCTCTGAACGTAGAGCTGCTCAGTTGAAAGTAGAATCGAGGCTTCAAGGCGCCTAGCTAGTTACTCCTATTTCCTCCGTTCGAACGTATATGTCACAATAATCTCATCCATTTGACTTTTCGCATTTTCTGTCTGATCGATCTGGATTGAGGAATACTTGTAGAGAATCGGAGCACCGGCTAGTGATCGAAGCTGGTTGTTTTAATCTCTTTGAATACGGATATCTTCCCACCTTCTTCTAGTTTCTGAGCAAAACTTCATGTAACCTGTTCACATGTCAACGAAATGGTTACTCACGTTTGTGGATGCCAACAAAACTCGATAGCTGACAGGTGTGAGCTGATCCCTGAAAGTCATCATTACAAACATGCTTGTTGTGACAATTCCTGAAACGGTCGCTTGAAAAATATCCAAGGGAAGAAGTAGACGTAAAACGCTTTCGTTTTCGCGAAGTTGATACGATGTATTGAGATCGAAGTGTCCTCTGAAATATTCTTGCTGTTTAATTGGCTCATTTTTTAAGTGTAAAGTATAAATCATGTAGATTTCATCAAAGTGGGTGGCTGTTGCTTTGAAGAGGTTCCGCAGAACTGAAACACCACGGGCTGTCCAGGTTCGATTATCGTATTGAGTGAGAATTCGCTCTGGGATACATTTTCTAAACGCGACTTAGGCTCAGCTACAGTACGATTTACATGCTGTACGATATGTTGTTTGGGGATCTCTTAAGAAAGCGTCAATGCTCGAGCGGCACAGCCCGAAAATTTCACCTCACCGATATTTCAACTTTTTTTGAAGGGCATATGGGCTACTTTTGAAAGGGACTCATATGTCTGTCTAAATGAATAAAGTTAAGTACCAGCATGTGAAAAGAGCCTGCTTTGAAGATTTCTCCAGGATCCAAGGAGTGATAAAGTGATCATTGTCGATCACTGTTGTTGATTCAAAAGATGAGATCAAAGAAATTGATATGCATGTAAGCCTTGTTGAGTTAAGGAAAGGAGGGAGTCATGAAGGTACTAGACCAAGTTGAAGGTGAGTCCAGTTGTAACTTACGAGTCCTTTCAAGATATTTATAAGTTGTACTTGAGCTAAGCTGAAGTCTGAATTGGTCTTTGACGAGGATGAATCTCAAATATGGTTGGCTTTCAGGCTCTGACGTAGACGGTAGTAAAACGTAAGTCGAATAAAAAGATTTTGATTCAGAAAGAGTTCAATATTTTGGCTGAGGTCTTACAAGAACAAATACACATCCAAAAATTATACCGTTTTTTCGCGAAGCTGTTGATTATGTAAAGAATCACAATGCCACATATAGTCAAAGCAGAAGTTCCGGCACACGCGCATACCAATATCACCATGTTTTTTGTAGTGTTTGCCGTAACGGGTGAACAGTAAGCATAGTTTCGCGAGAAATCTTCCTCAATCATTCCCCAAGCACAAGATAACACAGCAAGGAGGACCTGAAATTTGTTGAAAGAGCTTTTATCTCAAAGATCGTTGTAACAGCTATAATAGGTAAATGTAGTTTGGCACAGGCTTCAATTAAACTGCTCTGATAGAAACGGTCTCACAAAAAAGGGAAGTATAGTACATATGACCCCAATCAGTAAAATGAAACTGCAAAACGGCTCCCTCAAAAAAGTGGTGGGGCTCGAAATTTGCTTGCTTGCAGTATTAATTAGAAATGCTAACTTTTCACATCGATATCGAGCGTCGACGTGGTGTTGTGATGGTGGCCTCATTTCATAGACGGAGAATGCGAGTTTGTTCCCTATCGTCATTTTTCGCACAGTGTTATTTCACTCAATTGAAGGCTCCTCAATTCCTTTATGACTTTTGTTTCAGTGGACGCCTTGTTTCTGTTTTGATTTGGGCTTATCCCACCTCTTCAAGGCAGAATAATTTTTCACATAAATTGCATGAATCTATTTTATTTTATTGCTTTAAACATTTGGAAACTCCAACACAATGATGAGAGAGACATATAAGATGTCTGTGAAAGACTCGAAATTGGTGAAAAACCCTGAAAAAACGTGAGCAGCATGCACGCTGTTCACAAATTGCACACATTATATATGCTGCTTCTCTACAACCGTAGACAAAACATTCAATCGTCTCAAGATTGAACAGGTACCCGCTAGAAAAGATTGGACAGATACCCGCAAGAAAAGACGCAGGAGCCTGAGTTTTCATGGGCATACCCTTCCTTCCGCCAAGAGCTTCTCAAGAAATTCGGAAAATTCTCAGTTTCAACTTTCCAAAACGGGCGCAACAGACATGTGCAGCGTCCAAAGAATTTATGGTCGATTGGCTCAAGACTTGCTTTCTCGAGAGCAGTGATTTTTATCAGGGAATGCACCTTCTTGTAGACTTGTGTTCGTCCTTCTGTTATGCCCCACCATCAAACAAGGTAGGCCTGGAGATGTGCAACGCGATTTATCATTGCGTACATTCATGACGATCAACAACACGCAACAAGTATAAATAAAAACAGAAATAAGGTTTTCACTTAAACCAGAGTCAGAAAAGATTTGGAAGCCCTCAATGGAACGAAAGTACACTGTGCAACAAACTTCCCACGATGGGAGCAATTCCCCATTCTCCGTCTGCGAAACGAGACCATCCCGACACAATCTCGACGCTTGTTGTCGAAGTGATGAGTTCACCTTACCAATCAATACTACCATCGAGCGAATTCTGGATTACAAGTTTTTTCTGGGGGAGCCATCTTGTAGTTTCCTTGGTTGTACACAGCACTCAAAGCCCTTTCGATCCATCTAGGTTTCCATTCTATGTTCCACTGTAAGTAAGCTACCCCTCCTTGGTCAGTTTTTTGTCAGGAATGAAATTATTATATGTACGACTGCACAAGAAGGATATATGGTTCCAGTTTTCCCAGAATAAATTGGCCCGTCGAAAGTATACCGTGTTATCAATGCCCTATTTGTTCCTCCATTCTTCATTTGAATGGGAATCTTAACGCATCTTGTTGTGAATAGGTTTCGAACGTGGGTGATTATGCCTATTTCTATTGGCTTTCGTGTGATGATGTCCTTAACTCATGTCGATTTCTTTTTTTGATAAAGGTCTTAGTTCAGATATTTCAGAAACAAAAAATTACCATATTTCGAATTAATTTCCTTGTATTAAGTGTTATATGTTGCATACATATAATGAGGAGCTCACCGATATAGCGGTAAGTGTGAGCCCAGTCGTAGGTCCAAATGAGTCATATTCAGAGCGTTTCCAGAGCGCAATTGCACGTTCGATGATCATGGATAGCTGAAAATCCATGATACATATTACGTACCACATGAATTTAGTCCTAAAGTGAACACAACAACGGCTTTCATTTGCCCTCACTCTAACTTAGCTCCGGAATTTTCATAACTTTGAAAAACATGGTTTAAGTCATGAAATACATGACCAAGAGAATTCGTTCATACGCACATTCGGATTATTTCGGGCCCTACTACATACATACGCCACCGGAATCAAAGTGAGTGAAAATTGAATGCAGACTGTGGTTCCATTTTTCTTTGCTTTTTCTTCACTAAAAATGCTCAACCCTAAAGTGAAGATGAGTTCATCTTGAATCATTGAGTTCCGCAATATGATATTTCCATATTTGAGGAAGGTCAAATCACTTTGAATCGATAAACTACATTAGCTTGAAGGACGTCCTTCGCAAGAATTTCGTGTTGTTGTGTTTGTGAATATGCGTGTGGCTTTCCTTTGCTGTGTGATTCCTAACTCCACTGGGCAGCTTATCCTGATGATTTGATAAATTTTCACTATCCTACCGAACAAATTTGCAAGACCGCTATTTATTTCATTCGATTCTCATAAAAAATGCTACTGACTAGTACTAAGATCAACCCTAATGACCTCTGTCTGCTTCCGTCCTCAGCCTTGGGCTCCTATGAATGGGTTAGCTGGTGAGAGATTTGATGATGGTGTCTTATAAGCAAAAATGTCTACCTAGAGCTTTCGCTCAAAGTTCAGAGCTACATTCAAACAAAAAATACAAATGGAAGTGGCACTAGAGAAAATTCAGTGTTACTAAAAACGAACCTCCAGTAGATTCATAGAAGTTGTGCATACTGCTCCTGGATATCTTATTGAGAAACAGACAGTCGATTGCACCAGGATCTCACAGGGATCACTGATTGTAAGATATCGGAACAAGTGCATCCCCTTGAAATAGCCGTAATTTCGAGTGATAATAAAGGAATGGGCAAGTTTAATAGAGTACAAAATCAGTGTTGTTGATCTACTTCACGCATAAACCTGATCTACCTAGTGGTGATTTCTACTTTTAGAACTCTTACCAGAGCCGACACTACCGATTGTATTGCACATAAAGCCTCAATGGCACAGCTTCTTGCATTGCACGATATCAAGCCAGAAAAGACAGACGATCAGTACGTATCATATAAATTTAAAAGATTCAGGTCACTGCAGTTTTCACTTGGCAAGGGAGGTTTGCAAGTGAAATGATGAAGCATTCCGTGGAGGGATCACGTGTTGGCCTCAACGGGTTTCCTCAGCTATCTACCCTGTAGGGCAAGCTTACAGATGTATCAGGGTCCTGATGGAAAGAGATTCCTAGCACCGTTTATTGTCAAGCACATAATCTATTGTTTTCGGGGAGATGGGAATCGTCTGTTAGACCGTAAGTCTCATCTCATGATCATTTCGAAAAGCGGCTGAATGAAAACAAGGCCTATCTTCCCTTATCCATTGAGTTTAGCATTGAAGCCTTGTTTTGAATGATAGGATTTTTTGGTGATGTGGTAATGATGTGAAGATGTGCTTATTCGAGTGCTAAATTGGTATTACGAAAGCTGTTCAAGGGTGAATATTTACAGAACTAATGACTCCTTGAAACATCCATCTCAAGCTTCCTCGTGTACATCCGGAAAGATGCTCAAGCTCTTTAGTTAACATTGACACTCAAAATTAAGCACAAATGGCACATGCATGGAATTTCACGCTCATACAACGGCACTCTTTTCCGAGAATATATGAGATTTCTAAGAGGTACCTGCAGGCCTGAGATCAAAATGGAGTGTATGATGAATATAATAAGCATAGCAGCAATCAATATCTAAAAGGACTCATAGTTTCGTACCGTATAGTTCTTCATAGATGAGACAATAAGAATTACCAAAGTGGTCCTATCCTCTGTAGAACTCTACATTCAATACTCTACGAAGTTCTGAGAAAAAACCTAAGAAGTAGTGAAATTGCTTCTAGACCCATCACCTGCAGTGAGAGACTACAGTAGCTTATCCTCAAGACATGACAGATCGGGATTCGAAATCGTTTTCTCAGCAAGGCAAACACAACAGTAGCAACCACCCGACTACCTGTAATGGATATGCTCCTCACTAGGGAATACTGCAATCAGACTAGTCTCCTCGGGTAATGTATTTTCAGTGAGGCTGAATGCAACTGGAACATGTCTATAACTTCAACATGAAAGAATGAGGAGGATTATTTCCACATGCGCCGAGCTTTCAGATTTATCATTATGTTGCCCCGGAACAACCTCTCCACAAACACTATTCGTCTGAGCGAAAAAATTCGGAGCTTAAGTACTTATTTAAGTCACACATGCTTCTCAAACCCAGTATTCAATCTGTTCAGTCACAGGCTTAACAAAAAACAAAAAAAAACAAAAACATCATTGATGTGCCGGCAACAGAGTGTACTAGACCGCAAGGTCAATGTGGATGTTAGTGGCTGAATGGGATTGCAATGATACACAAAAGTTGTTCGTTTCAATGCAGTACAACATTGTCGTAGGTACACTTTAAGGACGTAGATAGGTTGGTTGGTTAAGGTTGGTGAACTCACTGCATTTCGGCATTCGCAGCCCTGGTAGCTATTTTCAGACAATATGTAACAGCTCTGTGTCAAACTTTGGCTAAAGGAATTCAATATCTGAGTGTAACGCTGTGAATTCAATAATCGTACCTTGCAATTGATATGAAAGTATAAGCTGCCACATCTTCTCAGTACAATAGATGACACGACCAGCGAAACAAGGCCTGCCGAAGCTTGTGCCCCAATTACTGCTCGAAAGCGTGAATCTGCGGCAAGTTCTGCTGTGTCGGAGCAATTCATTGAAATCTAAAGAGTTTCTTCAGAACACTAAAATCTGTGCTGTTTCATGATTGAAGAACACATTAGTTCATCTTTTCCGTGGAACATGCATAGTTAAAATTCCAACGGAATGACGAAGGACCAAACGGATGCAGAAGACGAATGTGTTCCGAATAAATCATAACAAGGGGAACAATGCAATAATTCATAGGGAACTAGTGAGTACCCATCTAATCAGGTTCAACAGATGGAATTTGGGCATATCCTAGGGCCAAAGTCCGTCATTTGATCGGAACTCTCTCTGCAATGCCTTGAATAGTCGAAACCCATCATAGAGCATCTAATGGGATCCTTCTGATCAAGTCATCAACCAAACATTAATTATACGAATTGATTCATTGGGAGACGCAAGAATAAGTGAGAATCCAAAATCTGCGGAAGAAAAACGCAGTGAGTAAATAAAGGCACTAACGAGGGGTAAAAGACAATACAATAAATGAAGCATCACCAGCAGCACTCATGCTTGGCATGGTAGGCGTCAGATTTTATAATTGCCATGACTGTGAAAACAAGTCGTTCATCATACTGTTTTTCCCAGAAAAAAAGAAAATCTCGGGCTTGGGAAGTTTTAACTTCGTTAACAGAAGACTGGAACTTTAACGATCATGCTCTTGCTTCACGAACATAAAGATCACATTCATTTTATATGACATTTCGCTTTTATACAGAGTGAGCCAAAATCATGATGACAGCGCATGCGGATGCTCATACCAATTTCTTCCTGCGTTCATAAAACCTCATCCGATTCAGAGTTTGTGTAATTCTTTTACTTTAGGCAATGAATTTTTGGCAGATTTTCAAAATAAAGGAAGCGTCACTAGTTCGTGAATCAATCATCACTTTGCATTTACAAATACTTTCGGCACGGGATATCTCCAGACGACTCAATGGAACAAGGTAGCTATTAGACTCAAACGCAAGACCCTTTCTATAGTTGGAAGCAACTGCAGATCGTAGGGGTAAACCTAAAAGGCTTGCGGTTCCATTCAGGAGGAATGTTGAGGAAGCAGGGCGATGGTATGCAGAGCAGTGAAGTTCACTCTGCGCTCAGAATGACCGCAAGAATGGTTAACTTTTGAACTCGCTTGGGCGCAATCGTGAAACGGCATCAGCTCAACAAGGCCTCTATACGATCAGAAAGCGAGTGTGCAGGTTGAAGAGAAGATAATGCATGGCTTGCAACAGCTGCTACGTCGAATAAATCGTCAAGTTATTTTTTGTTCAACGACGCAGAGATATTCAGTGTGAAAAAGGTGCTGGATGAGCAGGACGACAGGATTCGTGCGAAGACCAAAAAAAGGAAGTGGTACAGTTTAAGGGTACTCACTTTCTTTGATAGTTTGTAGCTCTGCCCTCTACTTCGTTTTCTCACTCAATCTCACTGAGTTGTCTATTACGTTGTTCTCAACTTCTTGTGATTTTTCCAGGTTTCTCAAGATTCCCCTGCTAAGCGCATCAGCTATTACGTTTGCTTTTCCCTTGACATACTTGATGTGGAGATTATATCGTTGTACTCGATATGCGCGTTGAAACATTGCTACATTGGAATAAAGCAGAGAGGGGTTGGTGATCTGTTATAACGGTAGTCGGTAGCCCATATATGAACATATGGAATCGCCTCAAAGCAAACACCACAGCTAGTTCTTCTAGATCCGTGATGTGGTAATTTCTTTCGGCCTTGTTTAGTGACTTAGATGCGAAGAAAATTGGGTGTAAATGTCCATCTTTCCCTTCCTAAGGAAGTACTGCACCCAAATCTGTCGTTGATGCATCAGTGCATATCACAAATGGTCTGTCGCCTCGCCTTGCTGCTTCTACATATATCAGGCTGTGTCAAAACCGGAGCGCTGCATATCATGCTCTTCACCTTTTCAAACGCCCTCTCATGTTCTTGGTTCCATGCCCATTTTGCCTTGGCTGAGGTCAGGTTAAACAAGCATTCCGCTTATTTCGAAAAGCCTAAACAGAATTTTCGATTGTATGAAGCCATTCCGAGGAATGTTCTCAACTCCTTCACATTCTTAGGCCTTGGGTAATCCCTTACCGCTGCCACTTTTCCAGGGTCTATGTGAACTCCTTCCGACTCTACCAGGTGCCCTAAGAAAGCTACTTTGTTCTGTAAGAGCACATATTTTTTCGCCTTTAGGCGTAATCCGGCTCCTTTCAGTTTCTCACAAACTTTACTGAGCAGCTCTAGGTGTCTTGTATTTGTTTCCGTACTGATGATTATATCATAGATATAACAAAAAACTTCTTTATCCGATAAGTCGTGGAGAACATTGTCTATGAGTCTTTGGAAAACAGCAGGGCTCGTGCTCAACCCGAAGGATTCATTTTGAATTGGAATAGCCCTTCTGGTGTAGTGAATGCTGATTTTGGCCGTCTTGGACCATGAGATCTGCCAGTATCCACTACCCAGATCAAGGTTGGTAAAAAACTTTTTGCCTGCCAGACTTTGCAGGATGGCCTCAATGGTCGGAAGTGGATACGAGTCTTGCTTAATTTTCTTATTCAATTCATGATAGTACACACACAACCTAAGGGACCTATCCTTTTTCTCTACTAACACTATAGGGAAAAGCCCAAGGTTACGAGCTTTTCTCAATTATGTCGCGCTTTTGTGAGTCTTCAAGCAATTATCTCAACATCGGACGAATGCTCAACGGCACGGGCCTTGCCTTGAACTTGACCGGTGGGTGTGCTACCGTGTCAATCTCCATTTCCGTTAGTGTTGTGCGGGAGAGCTCCTGTCGGACACCGCAAATGCGTCCTCATTTTCCTTTAATACTGAGAACAATACGTCCACGAATACTGAGACCACGAAGAAACGTAGCAGCGCAGTGAGTAAGAAATACAGGAGTAAAAGAGGTAACACTAGAATTATGCCAAAAATTACAATCGCACATCGATCGAGCTGTATGTAGAAAGCCAGAGCTGCTACAACGATGTAATTTGTCCACAACTGCCGCGTGCGGCGAACTAGTTACACAAAACCGATTTAACTGCCCGTCTCCCCTCTAACATTATTAAGCCGAAGAATTCCTGTTGGAGATGAGAAGAGATTGAATTGAGTGTCGATGTTGTACGCAACACTGAGGGAGTAGCATGAGTGAATAACGGAAGATGGAAGTTTGTGCGATGTGAAGCTTCATGTAATATCATTGCTGTGTCCTACGGGATATGCCCCACATTTCTTTATAGGTGCGGCAATAAATATCGTTGTCAGTTTCGCTTCGCGTCATCATCATCGCATCCATTTTATCGGTTTTCAGTCATCGTGACCATCGCATTATAAACCGTAACAGAGTTGGTGACGCGGTAGTGTAGTAAGGATATATCTGGAAACGCATATTTCCGTCCGTGTATCTCACATAGAGTGTTATGAAAAAGTTCTTAGGTGTTTGGAGCTGAAGAAATACTTTTCCGCAGGACCTGTATGCCGCCGCTTAATCCTCCATCTCTCCAATCGCTGCTGTATCCTATACGAGTTGCATGATCTTAGGTGGCTGGTGATAGAGCTGCTCAGCTGCCCAATCTTCTCTTTCTAATAGTCCCACCTCTCAGAAAATTCCATGAATTCTCCCTTCTCATCTCTGACTTGTCTATTCGGCGGGCGCGTGTTATAGATGCTAGCAAAGTCGCACGCTACTTGCGACAGTTTCAATGAAGCCATCAAGGCCTCAGGGCTATTTCACCAAGCCAGTTACTCATATTTCATCCATTCAAATGTAAATGTCACAATAATCTCCTCATTTTGATTTTTTCGTTTTCTGTCTGATCGATCTAAATATATTGAGAAATACCTGTAGAGAATTGGAGCACCTACTCTGATTGAATCCGGTTGTTTCAGTTTCTTTGAATACGAATATCCTTTCACCTTTCTAGACTTTCCAAGCAAAATTTCATGTAACGGGTCCACATGCCAAAGAAATGGTCAATTATATTTGTGGAACACAACAAAACTCGATAGCTGACAGGTGTGAGCTGACCTCTGGAGGTCATTATTATAAACCTGCTTGTTGTAGCAATACCGGAGACGATCGCTTGAAAGTATCCAACGGAAGATGTACACGTAAAACGCTTGCGTTTTCGCAAAGTTGATACGATGTGTTGGGATCAAAGTGTTCCCAGAAATTCTCAAGTTGCACAGTTGGCTATCTTTGAGAATTCAAGGTATAAATCATGTAACTTCTTTGGAGATTAGTGAATGTTGCTTTAAAGAGGTTGCGCAGAATTGTAACTCTACGGGCCGATTGTCATATCAAATAAGAATTCGCTCCCGGCTACATTTTTTAAAAGCGACCAAAGCTTCATTACAGTACGCTGCAATTGCCGACCGACATATGGCTCAGGAACCTCTGAGAAAGCGCCAATGCTCTGGCGACAGAGTTTGGAAGCCTCATTTCACCAATATTTCGGATACTTCCGAAGGCCATTGACTTTGACTGACACTTTAAGTAGCCCATATGTCTAAATTACTAAAGTTAAATACCAACATGTGAAAAGAGCCTGCTTTGAAAATTCTACCCGGGACCAAGGCATGTGTGATAAAGTGACAATTGCGATCTCTGCTGTCGATTCAAAAGATTAGATCAAAGAACTGATGAAAGCCTCGTTGGGCTAAGAAAATTAGGGAGTTACGAAGTTACTAAACCAAGTTCGAAGTGAATCCCCTGTTGTAACTTACGAGACCTTTCCAGATAGTTATAAGTCATACTTGAGCTGAGCTGAAGTCTGAATTGATGCCTAACGAAAATGTTCTTGAATATTTCCGCTGTGACTAAGACGGTTATCCAAAGCGTAAGTCAAATAAATAGTCTTGACATCCTTACAAAGGCAACTACACATCTGGAAATAACACCGTTTTTTGCGAAGCTGTTGATTAAAGAAATCACAAGAATCAAGTAAAGAACCACAATGCCGCATTTAGTCGAAGCAGAAGTTCCGCCACACGCGAATACCACTACCATCATGTTTTTTGTAGTGTTTGCAGTAATGGGTGGACAGTAAGCATAGTTCCGCGAGAAATCTCCTTCGAACATTTTCCAAGCAGATGATAGCACGGCAGTAGGACTTGAAATTTTTTATGGAACCAGAAGACTTCCATTTTCAAAAAAACACTGTCGTAGCTATAGTGGTTAAATATAGTTTAGCATAACGCATTTGATCTTCAAATAAACATTTCTGAGAAAATACGAGCTGGAAAAAGAAGCATAGTTTATGGTAGTTTATGGCTTCTCAATAAATTAAATGCACACTTACAATAAGTTCGTTCTCGGACACGGAATACGGGATCATTGTGACGGTATTCTTACAGGAACGATATATGGTTCCAGTTTTTTGAGAGTAAATTGGTCCCTCGAATGCATACCATGCTACCAATGCCCTTTTTATTCTTCCTCTATTCATATTTGAATGAAGATATGAACGCAACTAGGGCGGAAGAAGTGTAGCTGCAAGTGGCGAGCTATCACACACGCATGGTTACAGGTTCGAATCTCAGATCGATATCCGTCTCAGTCAATCAAACATTCCATCCCTTCGGGGTCGGGTAACTGGTTCAAGACTCGTCGAAGAGGTTGAAAAAACCGAGATAAACATTAGTGGTCTAGCGCAAGTAACTGTACAGACCACGTGCGTATTCAATTCGTTACTACGATTCTGAATGGAAATTGAATGAGTGCGACGCATTAATCAGACAGAATTGGTAATCGCTCGAAGACTTGTGCCTTCATCCTCGATTGTGCATACATATAATAATATGCGAGTCATAAAGGATAAAGGCCATAATGCATATGATGATGAACGTACCGTATAGCAGTGAGAGTGAGTCCAATCTTGGGACCAAGCTTGATTACACATCGTTTCTGCAAGTGATAGACAATCAGGAGTACTTTGCAGTTTTGGGTTGGAACAGTCGAAAGCTAGCTCCTGTTTTGAGCTTTCAGTTCCTGTTGTGAAAGTGCAGCCACTGTGTCATATCTGCTGTCACAGCGTAAATGAAAGTTCTCGAGTCACTACCAGTAATGTAGTGTCACAGAGTAAAATGGAAAACTGATTTGCGACAGAAGCCAGGATGTTCAGGTGAACTTTATTATTTTAAACATGTTTTTCTGGATTCACCGCGGGTAACCCCACATTTCACCATAGGTGCGGAAATAGATATCGTTGTCAGTTTCACTCCTCTTCTTCATCATCGCATCCATTCTATCAGTTTCCAGTCGTCGCGACCACCGGATTACAAACCATATAAGAGTTGGTGACGCAACAGTGTAGTAAGGGAACAGCTGAAAAGAGTACATTTCAGTCGATGAACGGTTCATTGTAACCCATATCAAAAAGGATAAAAAAGTCTTCCGATTGAGAAGAACAAATTTCGTCAAATTACATGACTGTCAAGCTCTTCATCTCGCCAAGTGCCGCGGAATGCTAGGGTAAGTTTACGCACCGGTGCTTTCAATTGCTTTCTACACATGCCTGACACGAGAACCTCCATCCAATTGGCCCTCGGTCCCCAGTATGAGAGGATCTCACCTTTCAAGTATTATAGGATCAAGTCGTGGGGACTGGTCTTGAAGGTACTGTTCGCGATAAAATTGGCATCGGAGATATCTCTTTAGGATAAATTTTTGTATACCATAAATGGCATTGTCAGACCGGCAAACGGCTTAGATAGGGTGTTGTAAAAGAGAGGTTGTCCCGCGTGCATCCTCGGAGGGTTTAAACGGCGTTGCAGAGGTAGCACAATTCGTAAGGAAACAATTCAGGAAGCAATTCTGAAAGTTTTGCTTGATGCAAACAGCTCTTTACGCAATTGCAGCAACTGAAGTCCCGTTCGAATACCTCTTCCATGCCATTTCTGTCATGGTTTCTCGTACAGCCTCAACTTTATCCACCTTTGGGGAGTCTTGTCTCTCTCGAAATCGATGAGTTTTTTTCATTTTTTTCACTAACAATGAACTATTCCTACCCTATACATTTCCGCTTTTCGTCCATTTGAAATTGGGTTCCATAGTATTCTTTTGAACTTTGCCTTGAAGCAGGACCGCAGACTTCGGACAAATTTTGAATTAAAGCGATCAGAAAATTTCTTACATTCTCTCAATTTTTCGATTCGCACCTTCTACCCCTTCAATTTGGTCCGAGAAATGTTACTTGACAATTGAAACATCTGGTTTTATATGTCGCTAGGTTTTTTGGTTTCTTCAAAATTATCCCAGCTTGCGAGCATGAGATTCCGTTATTTGTTTTCTTATTCTGACGAAATGATCACTCACATATGTCGAGGCCAACAAAGTTCGATAGGTGGTGGATGCGAGTTGATCCTTGAAAGTCATTATTATAAAAGTGCTCATTGTACCAAGTCCGGAGATGGTCGCTTGTAGAACATCCAATGGGAGAAGTAAACGTAGTACGCTTTTGTTTTCACGAAGCTGATACGAAGTGTTAAGATGAAAGCGTGTTCTGAATCATTCTCGCTGCATAAGAGGCATAACTCAAAACTATAGGATAAAATCAGTGTAGTTTTTCAGTGGGTGGCCATCACTACAACGTGGCTCAATTAAGATTATAATGTCCTGAGTTTCATTACCTTAAGCTACGGTTGCTGCCTGAAAAACAGTTCAGTAAAGTTTCTGAAGGTGTCAAAAACTCTTATAAAGGCGTCACTGCTCGAGCAGCAAGATTTATAAGTCTCACTTTACTGATACTTCAGCCATACTTCATGAGAAACGTTACCATTAACCTAAACCAAGCAAGAGAGCTTGGCCAGGAATGGATCTTACGTTAGCATATGAAGGGAACTTATAGCGTTGGTTAGACATTTTCCCAGATTCAGGAGCTAACGATTACTAACTAGCTTACGTAAAAGAGAAGTTGGCCAAGACAACATGTTGCGCTGTGCAGCGAAAGTATTCAAAGAGGGATAGGTACCGTTTCTTCACGAAGCTGTTGGAAATGAAAAGAACCACAATGCTACATAGAGTTATAACAGAAATTCCAGAAGACACGAATAGCAGTATTCCCATGTTTTTTGAAGTCTTTGCAGTCATAGCTGAACAGTAAGCATGATGTTGCGAGAAGTCTTCTTCACCCATTGCCCAGGCACAAGATAGCACGCCGAATAGGACCTGAAACTCAATGTTCGTTGGAGTGTTTCGAAAACACTGCTATACTTGGAATAGTCGTAAATAGTTGAGCGTAACGCGTTCGATTTTCAATTAATTTCTTCTGGAGGGACAATGGTCTTACGGTGAGGCGCATGATGGTATGGCTCAAAAGATCATGTGGATGGTTAGAGACCCTGAAGAGCAAGAGGTAATCTTGTTATTGCACGGGAAGGATTCGATAAAGTTGCATTACGCTTGTATTAAGTTGAAGTCTGGGTTGCACGTCCTTTGAATGAGGAGGCGTAGTGGCAAGTTGACCCGAATCCCGGATCGGCATCTTTCAAAGCCGACCAGGCATTCCATCTCTTCGGGTTTGGTCAATTGGCACTAGACCGGTCTGGGAGGACAAAAACACTGCTCTGTACATCGGCTGGCCGCCGCAAGTCATTGTAGAAGCAATGTGTACGCATTCTCCATGCCAACACGATTCTGAACGGATGTCGAATGCAGAGGTGCATCCCTCGACAGGATTGATTAGCGACAAAAAATTACCATTCACATCAGAGTGTCATCACATCATCAGCGCAATTATTCAGCAATGCCTGAAGCGGGACTAGAAAATGACCTTTTCCTGGTGAACACACCGAGAGGAAACATTGAACACCAGTTGGTCAGAAATCATCTCCATGACCGGATAAGCATCATGGATAACTGCGTGATTTGCCGGCATGGAAAAGAAGGAGACTATGCACAAAGAGCTGTGGTTCACCAGCTTCAGTGTTTATCATGTGATGCTTGCTATATTGGAGAAACTGGCAGACAGTTATGCGTTCGTATGAAAGAACATTTAGCTAGCAAACGAAGGTCTTGCTCGATTGCACCGCTTGGGAAGCACAGAAGGGAAGGTCATGCTGGTTGTGACTTTCATGCTGGACAGTATTGGTGCCAGAAAAACTCTCTAAGCTTTCTGGATAAGACAAAGAAATCCGAGCATGAATAACAAGAATGGGTGCAACAACATAACTGGTAACCTCTTGCCTTACATCCCTTTGTGTGAGCTTTGATAGTGAGACTGATACGTGACACGTCACGATACTATAAATAGGTCGTGGTTGACCGGGCTGTCTCAATTGCTCTATCGTCACGAAAGCTGAGCAACTGATTTCGGTGGAATTGACGTGACTTGTCAGGATTTCTTCTTAGTTGGAGTACATCAGCCTGAGTTGCAACGAGTTAAGAGCTGGTCTACGTCAAGCGTGATAGGTAACACTCTGAAGTTGCAAAACGCTTTCAGACCTTCGATAACGACGAGTTAGTGGAAACGTCAGGTGAATAAACGTTCCTCCATCAAAAACCTGTTGGCACAGAAGTATTGACAAATAGTAGTAAAAAGCCCAGGTTTCAAGAAAGGAGAACATGGAGAATTTCGATCGGTGGGTGGCTCTTGCTCACTTAGGCCCCTTCTACTATCAGGTGTCATCGGTTCCTGTCGCCGAGTACCTACGATCCCGTCATATCGCACATCACTTATTAAACAGCTGGGGCTCCACTGTTAACGCAAAAAGTAGCTATCCTAGCAAATTTGAATTTTTTAGGTCCATTGGAACAGGATACTTTGAATATCTTCCCGCCCCCTTTTGGTGGAGTCTAATCCTGCTAGCTGCCATAAGTGTTCACATCCTGCCACCTGAACTCCTACCAGATGCCAACGCTCTAGGTCCAGGTAAACAGAAGTTGTTAATTTGTCGTCGAAAATATCTAGCGCGCGCCCCGCTCCCTGTGGACGGAGCATGGTCCTGCTACCTGTCACGAGTGCCTGTACTCGTACCAAATTTCAACGCACCTGGTCCAGATTAACAGGGTTTATGAATTTTCTATCATACACACGCCGTCACTCAAACAAACACACTGACAAACCAACGGCCACACTTTAGGAATTATATATAGTTTCTCATCAAACAAAACTGATATTCACGAATGTAGTGAGGATAATAAACTTACCGAGAGAGCGGTGAGTGTGAGGCCAATCCTAGGCCCAAACGAATCATAATGAGAACGTTTCCAAAGCGCAATAGCACGTTCAATTATCATGGATAACTGCAAATCCATAATTCATATTTATGTAACACACAACTTCAGTTCTATGGCTGAACATAACAAAGACATTGTTGTGCCCTAACGCCTAATGTAGCCTAGGAGTTTTGGAAACTTCAATAGCCTTTCTTATGCAACACACGACGAGGAAGAACCTTTTCCAAACGTTCATAGGTGGAAATTCAGAACAACATGTAATTTATTTTTTTTCTTTTTTTGCTACGGAAGGGATCGCTGCTAGAGTTTCCGTAAAGTCGATTATATGTATACATAATACTACACTGGTGTGCAAAACTTAGGGACGAAATGGATAATGTAACATAAAACAACGAGGACTTAGTGGAAGTAAATGAATGTGTGGGATTATATTCCAGACCTATGACGGCTATGCACAGGAAGTTAGACATCCCTTCGTGGAGGGGTAGTTTAAATAAAGTGAGAAATATGGCTACCCGCACAAATCGAGGCAGATGAGAGGTATGAAAGGAATTTTTTTGTCAATCAGCCAGTAGCTACCAAGTACTGTGGTGTTATCCTTCTATACATCTTATCCCGCAGGCATGACCTGGCATGAGGAGGGATCATCGAGAAAATCGAAAAAGGCCGAACTATGACGAGTGCAGCCCAGGAACCTGGTATCGCTCACAGCGTTGTTTCACGTGCACGGAGAGCATTCCGAACCTCTGATACTGCTGCACGAAGGAGAGGAGGTGGTCAGCCAAGAACAACTGCATCAAGATATGACCGCTACATTGTGCAGCAGGCAAGAAGAGATCCACGTCAGTCAGCTTCTTTGATTGCAATGTCATTTAACAGGATTTCAAAGCAAGCCATCCCACGCACTACAGTGGCACGACGACTGCACCGTTGCGGTCTCTTCGCCCGACGACCTTTACGTGGTGTTCCTTCGACCCTCGCGAATCGGCGAGACCGTTTAGGGTGGTGCCGGGTGCATAGCGAACGGACCGATGAGAAATGGGGCCGTTTGCTTATTTCGGATGGGAGCAGATTCAGTCTGAGTAGTGATTCTGGACGCACCGTCATGGCCAAAGGTGGGGACACGCGTGTCTCTCAGAAACGTTGTGGAACTTGACCGTTCTGGTGGTCGAGGTGTTATGGTATGGGGAGGCATCATGCTTCGTAACTGTACTTACCTCCAGATTTTTGAGCGTGGGACCCCTAACAGTCGGCGTTACTGTGAAAAGGAACCCCTCCCTAATGTGTATCTTTTAAGTGCTGCAGTGAGCCCTGAAATCATTTTTATGGATAATAGTGCGCGACCGCATCGAACAGCTCATGTGAAAGAGCTCTTGACACAAAAGGTTATCCAGCCAATGGTGTAGCCTGCCCATTCCTCCGACCTGAATCCCAGTGAGCAAGTGTAGGATGCACTGGGTGGAGGCACTGTAGCACGTCTAAATGCACCACTGACCATCCAGCAATTGTCAATTGTGCTGATAGAGGAGTGGGATGCCCCACCACAGTAACTCATTTTCAACCTCGTGGAAATCATGGGATCACGTTACAGAGCTTTTACTGCTGTCCGTGGTGATCACACACCCCATTAGGAACCGCGTCGCTTCTTTTGAAGTACTAGGATAAGTTGTGAGGAACTATGGGTAATCGGTACCTTTCAATAAAAATGTCTTATTTGCTCGTCCTATTTCGATTTTCTGCCAGTTACTTCCTGTGCAATATCGCAATGATCGTCTATTGCTATGGTCTAAATTTCATCGAACCCTGTCGTCTGACAGAGGTACAGTAATCGAAAGTTGCTTCCGTCCCTATGTTTTGCACACCAGTGTATGAAACCATTAAGCTTCGCTAGATGGTTGCTCACAAATCAGGGAAAGCTTCATAATGGAGTAATTGACATTAAGGCATATGTTGTAGGTGCGGAAGGTATTTTGCCTGATTCGAGATGTTGTCGATGGTATCGATAACCAATACTGAACCATTAAATACTAAACACATTGCTTTGCAGGAATTTAGTGGCCGATTATTTACACAAGAGCGATTCCTGTGCTATACAGCCCTTGCCCTCAGCCCTCCCTTATCCTGCTGATTTGCTCTTCTTCCGATCTCTTGTCAAACGGAATTGAGATTCAACCTGATCGTTTCCTACAGATATCATTTATTACATGCAGATCACCCTTTATAGAACCTCTGGTCATCCCGCTCTCGAATTTGAGAACATATGAACAGACGAGCTGATAAGAGGTTTGATGCTTGCATCTTATGAATAAGGTCAACTATCAAGGGCCTTTGCTTACTGTCCAGAAGTGAGGAGAAAACAAGGAGAAAAAAGTCAAATGAAGAAAATTCATCGGCAAACCAGGCGAACCTCTAGTAGAACCATACACGTTGTGCATGCGGTTGTTGGATATCTCATTGAAAAACATATAGCTGAACGAACCGATATCTGACAAGGATCACTGATTGAAACATATCGGACCAGGTGCATTCCCTTAAAATAGACTAATTTTGAAAAAACCATGAAGAGTGGGCAAACTTAATAAAGTTCAGAACAGGTGTCCTTGACACGTTGCATACATCGGAATAATGAAGCACTCCCTTACAGAAAAGTTTTTCTTATGTTTCGTTGAAAGGAGAGTTGAAGGCGTGTTTACCGCCATATTTGAAGTATCGCTTCTACAACATACTGTACGATCTACTGCTCAATCCGAAAGTTTACCCTTAAACAAGAGTGATTTCGACCCCCAAACTATCGCCTTTAGCTCTTGTTGAAAAATTTTATCATGAGATCAGTTGTGAAGGAGGCAACGCACAGAAAAATTGGCTCTCTCAGCTCTCTATCCTATATGATAACCGCATGAACTATTCAGGGTCTCGATCGTGATTTCTGCCTATTACCGCTTACTGCTTAAGCCATACACCATTGTTTTGCTGGGGATGCAGACATGTAACGTTTGTTCATTTTATAAGTGCCATTTTTTGTTCGGTAATGGCTGGTACAGCAAGAACCATTGTTTCCTGACTCATTGGAGTATCTCAAATCTTGTTTCTTTTGTTGACTTCTCTGGAAATGTAGTAATGTGCTCATTTGAGCGCTAAATTAGGACGTCTCATGTATGGAGCATGTGAGTATCAACTCGAATGTTGTATAAAACCATCTGGAGGAGGTACTCTGTTTCGGTTTTCTTTGTATCTGCTCAAGCACTCGGTGGCAATGTGAATACCGTTCCTCTACATTCTTAGTAAAATCACCATCCCTGAACCGGTACCGAAAGCATAAGGATTGGAATTGGACTTGTTCAAGGAGGTATGCCGACCGGGCTGATGCACTCCTTGAATCTCAGTCTCAAAATTTTCGTGTAGTTTAGGCAAGACGCTCGAATTGTTTGGCTGAGTACATGCATTCGAAATAACTCGTGAAAGTACGACCATGGCACTGGTGGTTCTGCAAACGACGACGTCGTCCTACAGAACACCATTGGAAATATGGTATTTCTAACGATGTACCTGCAGTCCCGAGATGAAAATGGAATGTATGATGAATAAAACAAGCATAGCAGTAATCATTATCTGGAAAAGCGTGTGGCATCATACCGTACAATTCCTGCGGTTGAGATGTGATACAAAAAAGACCACTAAACTGTTCCTAATTTTTGTAGACCTTTGAATTCAATTCTCAAAACATTGAAAAACTCTAATGTGATGAAATGTTGAAATTGCTCGGCGGCACACCATTAACAGAGACAAATTTGAATAGACTGCACACTGCAGTGGCTGCTAACAACCACTGAACTGGTCTTCACCTCTGTAGTATTCCTCATTCCGATCCCCGAAGAACTCTGAGAATAATTCAACTAAAATTTAGTTGCTCTGCGAGATACCATCAAGAACGACGGACCTAAGTGGCTGTCTAGTTTATTAAACCACTAACTTGGACAGCTACTACTGAAAATTTCACGAAGCTTATAAAAAACCACCGATTCTAGCGATGGCGTCAACCCAACATGGTGTTGAATTGAGGACCAACCAGACGCCGCATTTCTGCAGTCAAGGACTACAGCAGCTAACTTCAAGGACCTCATGATCAAACCGATTCAAAATCGGTTTATCCGAAAGGCATAACAGTTGCTGTAGCCGCCCCCTACCACTACCCGCAATGGATCGTTCGTATAGAAAAATTTTGCACTCAAAATTCTCTTCAGGTTCAATTATGTTCAATGAGTAGGATGGCAATATGAAGCACATTTGTAAAGTCAGCATGACTGAATGTGAAAAATAACTTCTACATTTGCCAAGCTTCTAGTTGAGTCATTACATCCTTCTGCACCCTACAAGGCCAGGCATCAGAGCGATATAAATTTGAAGAGCTCGAGTTCCTAGATCTACTGCTCGTACAAATCCTGCCAGCCCGGTATTGAATCCGCCCCGATTACAGATCTATAAACTTTGCAAGAGTAATGTTAGGATGTGTCGACAAGAAGATGTAAAATGTAAATGGTTATAAATCTCCATAGATGACTGTGGATCAAAAGGTTCGTCGTAAACGAAGGTCGAATAGTTTTTGAGAACTAGTTAAAACTTCCGGGACGGCATTACATAGGCTTCAGCGGAAGGAATAACTTTTAGTGCTCAATATCTGAATGTAACCCAAACGAAATCTCAATAATCTCACCTTGCAATTCACGTGAAAGTACAAACTACCACATTTTCTCAGTACTATAGATGATACGACTAGCGAAACAAGTCCTGCAGAAGCTTGTATACCTAGCACTGTTCGAAAGCGTACATCTCTGGCAAGTTCTGCTGCATCAGAACAATTCATTGGAACCTAAATAACTTTTAAAGATAACCGGGAGTTGCATATAATGATATGATCACTTCTGCAGAACATGCAAAGCTTTAGTTCCGTGTGAAAAGGGCAGCGTAAATGTTTTCGAATAATTCATATTACGGTGAACGCTGCCATGGGTTATAAGGAATAGTGGGTACCTATCTGATAAAATCTATAAAATCAGACGAAAACTTTGTATATTTAGAGGCAACGCGCTATTACTATAAAATACAGAGGCACAATTCACGGAAATTTCGGTTTTTCAGGTCAAAAAGGTGAAGTGTTGGTGGAAAATAGCGCCGATGGCGGAGAAAGTGAAAAAATGCAGAAGTCTCAAAATTTAGAAATTTTTCGACGTAGTGAAAGTAGAGTTGTACGGAATTTCAATCATGAAAATGGCATGGAAGATACTTGAACTAGGGTTAACATTGCAATGAAAAGTAGTTCATGACACGTATCACCTGCATCCGACGTGCAAATTTCGCGCAAGCCATCCGTTCCATTTGTTTCCATTGTTGACCAACCAAGTTTACCATCAAGTCGGCCAAACTTAGATTCAGGCCTCCACGGCGCTCGGTTGTGATCCAACAGGATCCAATTTGTGAACCGTAAGATCCATTGGTTGTCTTCAAAAGTGCCCTGTGACGGCCCATTCTCATCTACGTTTATACATTTCCTGCGCAACATCAACAGGGCCACTTCGTCTACGCGTCTCCTCTATATTTGTGACAGGTTCACGAAGGGCTTGCACTTTGCAGATTCTGCGTTCCATTGATCTTTCTATCACAGCAAATTTTTCCCCGGCTGAATTTGTGGAGTACCAGCAATCCGCGTCGAAGAGCCAGCTCGGCTACCACCGCCGAATGAAACAAGTGCGCTTTCAATGTAAGCGGGAGGTCTTCGTCTAGTAGTCTTTTGAGATTTTGTTTAATCTAGACCGAGCTGCTTTCCTGCACTTGCCATATTCTCCGCTACTGCCTTCTGTAAAGCTGTGCTGGTGTTCGAGGTCCCTAGAACGCTTCACATCTTCGATTGATCCGCCGCTTGCATTCGCCGCACGAGAGATGGTTGTGCATCCACTCCGGTTTTGACAAATTAAACATCTAAAACTGCCTTCTACTATTACCATGGGTCACGACTACTTGTTTGAAATTCTACAATGGGTGTCATGCGTGAATAATGTAACTTCTCTAATCTTGGAACTCATCCAGCTTTGGGTGTGAACGTCGACGAGGCCGGTCCTTGAGCCCCTACTACGCTTTAACTTAGCCGTTTTCTGAAACAACAGCGCCCTATATGACAAATTTGAAATCTACGGTTTTATGTTAAAGTAAATCTCGTGACCATTCGTTTTTTCTTGAACTACGCATTTAAGGCTCACTGCACTATCTGGGTACTACAAAATCGGAACAACTAATGGGCCTCACTCGATCAAACCACCAACCAAACATCTACTATTGAATCCACTAATATGGTTCAAGAAAAGTTGAGAAGTCTGTGGAACGAAAACGCATTGAAGAAATGATGAGAGCAAACGGAATGTACAAGACAATGCAAGAAATGAAGCATCATCAACAGAAATTATGCTAGCCATGGTGGGCGTCAGATTCTCCTAATTACCTTGAATGTGAAAACAACTCTTTCATCAAAAAAATTTGTTAAGATTAAGGGATCAGTCATGTCCAACCATAAAGCCCTAAACTAATTAGTATCGAATAGAATTCCATTTTCCCGAAATGGACAACCTATCAACGTGCATCTTTTCAATCGAATTCGTTTCTTTCTCACGAAGAAGGTGATCCTATATGATTTCTGTAATTTTCTACAACTTCAGAGATGACGGAGGATTCGAAACCATATTCCAACCATACTCGGATAGATATCTGAGCCATTAACACATTCTTGAACACTTTTTGAGAGTTTTTGAATATATGCTTTGTCAAGGAGCTTGTTCTGAACAAAGGGCCCTGGCAGCGGTGGCAGACCTTTTGAGGATTGCTCTACACCAGCCGATCCGTTGTTGTCATAGAAACTCTGGCTTGAACTTCAAGAAGATAAAGATGGCTCAACAACTGCATATTACTGTGGAATATGACTACATAACAATCACTCGTCACTCTTCAAAAGGCTTCAGAACTTCTAGTGAAGATAGACACCGTACTCCGTAAGATCTCTAAGACCAAGCTTCTCGTGCGGCTGTCATCTTTCGGTATTCGGATTCAAGGGATACCTGAAGTCATTTATCGAAGGTGATGGATCCTTTACTATGATGCTTATTGTTCATCCTCCCATCTGTGTATTGCACAGTGAGCAGCGGACCAGTGCAGTCGAAACCGAAACTGCCCGATTATTCAGCTCTACCCCTGGTTTCCAGCGTTGCAAAGGCACTCCATAATGAGATTATCAAGAATTTTGCTAATCGCTGATCAAAATAATTCAGAATCTAGCTCTCGCGATCAGCGAAAATGTACCAAAGAGACGTCGTGTCTCCATGTTCTGCAAAGCTACAACCTACCAGCAACAAATTCAATCCGTCAATGCTTGTAGCAGCTAGAGTTCAGCACGGTTTTAAGCACCTACATATATATTTGCTCGAACGACTGCGTTCCGTCAAGAAGCTCAGCACCTAGCTATGTAGCGAACCGCTGATAGATTGTCCTAGATTCTAAAATCTCCAAATTCAGTTTTCTGTTATCTCTTCCCGAATATTCTCCTGAATATGTAGTGCCGAACTGCGAGAACAGTTTTCTGATTTTTTTTCCGTTGATCCGTCACACTGTGAAACTGCTTTTTCCACTCTCTACGAAAAAACTGGAGATACTCCGTAGAGGGTGGGTATTAAGAGGAAAACGAAAGTTTACGATACAGGCAGTGCTCTACTAGAGCTCGAAGGTATTTTGAAGCGCCAGGACTATTTACTTCAAGGATTTAATGGTTTTAAAAAAAGCTAGTACTCCTGAAATAGTCACAGAGCGTAACTCTCGATAAAAAAAATTCTGAGAGTCGTTTTCGTAATACTCTCTATACATGAAGCACTAACTTTGTGTGTCCGTTTGTATGCCCGTTTGTGGGTCCTCCCAAAAGTCACTCAGGCACGATCAAGGCGTGAAGATCACAAGAGCGCTTTGAGAAAACAGGTATGAGATGTTCACTCCATTTATGACGTCACAGACTAAAAATCAGAACCCGCCTCAGGAAATCACACCTCTAGGAACTCGAGAAGGTCAGAATGGGAACAATTCCACAACCATCTATTAGTGCCAAGAGATCAATAACAAAGCAGCATCAGATCGTTCATAATGGGGAATATCACCTAATGGGAAAACGCTTAGAAAAGGGAAGTCACTGTCCATATTGGTCCTCTAACAAGTAGGTAAGCAGTAAGTGGGCATGGCATGGTGCACGCGTTAGTGTGCATAGCCCAACTGGTCATGTAATGAGTGACGATTCCTGGGTTCGGATTTTTACCATGGAAAGTGTCTTCGACTTCAGAAGCATGGCAGAAAAGCAATAAACGTTGGTGTGGATTAGAGCTCTTTTTGATTACTGTTTTTCAATGTGGCCTCTTAGAAAATATATCTCGTGGATAAGGTTGATCCATATCAACGTATCGCATTTCAGCTTGGAAGCTTTAAAAAACATGTTTGACGTCCATACGAAAAGTTACTATGTTGCTTGATTTTCTTGCAGGAAGACAGCACAAAGAAAGACGAAAAAGGACTTTTGCTTGAGTCATTTGTACTCGAAGTCATTCTTATTCAACCTTGCTTTATTCAGATATTTAAAGAGTTGGTACCAGCCAACCACGAAACGACGCTGTGCTACCGTTCTTTTCAGCTCCAAGCCAGATGAATAACGTTACGGTGTGCTCGTCAGCTTCTGCTGATCATTGCATCACTCACTCCACTGCCTTTTTATTCGTTTATTGTAGTATTGTAATACCGAGGCTCTACATTTCTGCCTTCCCATTCAGTATTGTCACTGAAAATTCACTCTAACCAGCTAGTGAATATGGGAACTGTGTAGTCGCTTCTTTGTGCTTTCAGAGTGTATAATAGGTGAATAACTGTCCCATTTTAATCTTTCTCTTTGTTTTTATCCATCTACACTCATGCCTTTCGGTTTCTGTCGTTCTCGATTTCATTTCTAGTCCTCGTCTTTAGGGACTAACCAGCGCAGGCAAAACAACAAGAGATAAATAAAATGACGAATGAATAGATGTATATGCAGATAACTAGCCATAGCTGCATGTATGTGTCCTACATGTCCTTCGGCTATGTTCACAGGTTCACAGGTCACAGGACAGCAACTGACAGGGACCGTAGCTAAGCAACAAGCAGTTCATTGTAAAAGCCACATTTATCTAATAATAAGCGAAGGGCAGCAGTTACGGGGCTTGTCGCAGATGACCCACATTTCACTGTAGGTACGAAAATACATATCGCTTTCAGTCTCGTTTTGTTTCTTCATCATACTGCAAGCTTCCATTTGAACCATTTCTGCAGTGAATGCGCGATAACAGTGATTTTGATGCATTGATGTTCCTACATATTTATGAGACTTTGTGCATAAACACTGAATCGCTGAAGTTCCTGGAAATCCGGATCTGTCCGAGTTTGACAATTTAGAGCCTTTGTTGGCATCCGGGCTCAAAAACTGTTTGCGAGAGCAATATGTAAGCTGGAGGGAGCAGAAACGTTGAATTGAATGAAATATTTTTATAGCTTGTTATACCCAGTTGCACACCCTGTAAGTCATATTTCCAAAAAACCCTGTTTGTCCGTCATGGCCTCGGGACCTCGAAACACAATGAACTGCATCATTTTATTCAAAACTTTTGCTCAAAATAGAAGTCTGATTGGGCGATGCTTCTTTGCTCTACGTATCAAATCGCCTTTTTCCTTGAAGAAAGCGCAAGTTCCAACCTGAATAAATGATGACACTGAAATCATACGGGGATGGGGTTCTGTGAGTGATAATTCATCCAAAGATTTACTTTTCTGGGCCAGTCATCCCTAAAAATGAGCCCATATCGTTAGTCAGAATATTGCTGCTGCTGTAGCGCGCCGCAAACAAATTAGTGTTGAAACCATATCTATTCAATAAAGAAAACCTATAATTGGTATATCAGTCTCAGAGCGTTTCTAAGATGAGGGTCTAGTTTAAATCGGAGGCAAATCATTATGTGAATTTCTCGGCTAGGTACAGTCACGTTCATCGGCGATGACCCCACATTTCACCATAGGTACGGAAATAGATATCATTTTCAGTCTCGGTTTGTTTCCTCTTCATTGCATCCATTTTATCAGCTTTCCGGCTTCGTGACAATCGGATTATAAACCATAACAGAATTGGAGTCACAACGGTGTAGAAAGGGAATAGCTGAAAAAGTATAATTATGGTTAGCGTTATCGTACCTCTCAAATATTCGGTTGTATGGGGATTAAAAACTGGAAACCAGGAGAACACCACAAAATAGCTGTGGTAGCCCTTGCACTTACATTCGAGCCTGATAGATCACCACTTATTCAATGCGATCCTTTTCTTTTTTTTTGGATGCGCTTCGTTTCGCGCGCCCGTCGAAAGTAGGTCACGCCGCAACCGTCGCACGCGGTGCGTCAGCCCGCGATTTTTGACAGACGTCGCAGGCTTCAGTGGGGCATGCGATTGGCGCTTGGTCTGCGACAGCGTGTCAAAAGAGAAAATAACGTGGACTAACGCAAATAATTCGCTCCACTGACTCTGAGTGGTACTGTAATGTTAACTCGAAATCGCAGGGGGCTGCGCCGCTCGCAAACTAGTCGCTGTGACCTAATTTCGACGGACGCGCAGAACGGGCATTCCGGTTCCGATGGAACTGAGCCAAAGCGAGAGCTTCATTATAACAACCACTTACAGGTTGATGAAACCTGGAATGACCAACGTTTCTGGAACCTCACCTTTTTTGAAGCTCGGAAGGATGGAATCGCATCATCAAATATACGACTCAAGCCTACAGAATCTTTGAAACAAATTTGATCACCACAATCCTAGGCAAGTGAATGCATCATACTTTTGTTATGTGAACAATCGGACCCAACGATGTGAAGTTAACTGTATTGTCGCAATGTCGACTCTCGACAAACCTCGACATAGTTTCTATACAAGTTTACTTGATTTGATAGATAATGTGGTTGGAAATGATTGGATGGCTAACATTTTCACATGGGTCAGACCTTCAAAATCGAACTGGAGGGAGAATGTGTGTCAATTATGCGGGAACGAAGCCCCTACATTAGGTTTTCCTTCCAGCCATAATCTTGAAGGCACAGTTAACGATAATTGTGGGTAATCCAGATTGTGATGAAAAATGGAAGACAAGATCGAATATAGTGCGCTGAAGGTAAAGAAACTGCGTGAATCGGTGTTGCCAAAGTGAAAAAATGCTTCGAAAAACCGTTAAAAAGGGGGCTGGGCGAGACTGAGACCAGGAAAATGAAGAAGAGTGAGGCGTTTGGGCGAGCTATACAATGTGTCTCACTGCGTATGAAAGGGTCCTGGTGCAAATAACAGACTACAGTAAGGAGAACTTCATTACTTTTAAGCACAAAGGATAAAAAATAAAGTCTTTGGCGTTAATCAATCCCGTCTGAGGGATGCGCCCTCGTACTCGACTTCCATTCAGAATTGCAGTGGCGTAGTGAGTGCGTATGTGGCCTATACAATGACTTGCGGTGGCCAGCCGATGTACAGGTCAGTGCTTTTACCCTCCCAGACGAGTCTGGTACCAATTCACCGACTCCGGAGGGATGGAGGGCTTGGTTGGCAAAGGAATAGGAGAAAAACATCGCCTCATCACCAGCTGATTGTTTGTGGGTCCTAGAACGAATAGTTGGAATCTGTATTGTCTCGATACTCGTCTGACGTGACATCAATCTAGGGAAAGCGGGCCTTTCCAGCGCCTCGAATTACCGTGGACTGTGCCTTGTGCCATTTCCAACCCGAATAGATTACACCATTGTCCCAGTAGACTGATTCCGCCGATTTGTAAGGTATGGTAATTCAGCTACACACTTGTTATAAAATGTCTCAAATGAACACATTCCCTGACTCAACATTAGCCATTTAGAGTGTACGTCAGCTTATTGTGTGGTTGCACCAATGGAAATGTCCTGATGTATTGTCTAGTTTTATCAAGAGTCACATGGAGACTGAATCGGATGAGTTCCCATTGGCACGGTTCAAAATGCAAATTATTCTGAGATTTAGCTCAGCTCAAATATTGCCCCGTGTGTGAGTGGACGAGCTTCGACTGCATTGTAGAAGATGCATCATTCACAAGGGAAGACAGGTGAAAGGTTCAACCAAGTTGTCATGATCATAGCGAAGTGGAAGGCCATTCCGGGCAACTTTTGCTCGATGTAGCTCTTTGCGCAATTGCAACAAGTGGAATCTCGTCCAAATGCCCCTTCCATGTCACTTCCATCATGGTAATCTCGTAGAACCATCGCTTCCACTACTTTTGCGGAACCTTTTTCTTCATGAAATGAATTTTGCAGCTCCCTTCACCACCGATGCACTAATCCCAACCAATTCTTCCACTTTTAAACTCGAGAAAGGTGCCTCAGAATTAACGTGAACTGTGCCTTTAACATGCAAGCGGATGTCGCAGGATCTTTTAAACGTCACTCTAGAACTCTAGTCATATTTCATGCTCTATTATATAATAGTTGACCCAGCTAGGAAAGTGATGCGGCATTAAAGAATGCCCTTCTTTTTCTACTGTTTTTTCCCAATTTTTTCCATTCCAAAACAGCTATTCCAGTCTTCGAGCGATAATATCATGCATCCTAATCTTAGAACCGATGAAAAAGCACGTACGTTGGAAAGAGCCAACAGAATTCGAAAGGTGACGACTGATACGTGTTCTTTGAAAATCAATATAACGTATCCACTGATTAATGTAATACCGGAGATAGTCGCTTGAAAAATATCCAGTGGGAGAAGCAAGCGTAGAACGCTTTCGTTTTCGCGTATCTGATAAGATGTGTTAAGATGGAATCGGTTCCTGAAATTGATATTCCATTAACTACATATTAGGGTGACCGCGAAGAATTGAGTGAATTCGGTCGGTTTTTTCGAGACAAAAAAACTACAACATTAAACTTAGAGCAGTAATCAAGATAGTGGCCCGCCTCAGCTGCAATGTCTCTTCATCAATCGGACAGGCACTGGTGCTGTTCCTCTAAAAAGAAGAGTCTTGTAACGCAATTCATTCATTTACCACCTACTTGACTTTACAGCGATCGTTGAATTTTCCCCTTCAGAGCAGATCTGTGAACTTTTGGAGGTATAGTAGTTATATGGGTGAAGTTAGTTGGATATGTGAGGGAAAGGTTGGTCAGGCAGCCTCTACAGCTCATCAATCGACATCCTCGCCTAGGGTGGTCGAGTATTATCCATCACAATCGAAAAACTTCCTTGTAATCAGTGTGAAATGGAGGCTCGAGACACCACCTCGCTCAGTTGCTGACAGAGAACCTTGCGTTTATCGCAGCGCACTCTGGTAGGATTTCATGGTTGAACTCTCGGCTGAGCAGACGCAGAAGTCATGCCTTTATGGCGTGAATGCCTCGCTTAGTAGCGAGCTGTCGCCTTACCTCCACTGGTAGGCATCGCGATTTCGTGTGTGGATTTTCATGTGACACCTACTTTTCATCCCAAGCAATAATGAAGTCGGTTGATGTCGTGGCTCGTTAACATTCCAGGAGCCTCTGACACACACTGACTTTTACGCGACGCTCCTGCTCAGTGATGGAGTGCGGAATATTTGCGCGTAGAACGTCGTGGATGATGGATTGAAGAGTAGAAATAGCCTTCTCATTTCCCTGCTACCTACTTGAGAAGGAATGCTCTGACGGGAGGGCGGAACAGGATCAGTATTTGATTGCAAAGGACATTCGCTTCAACGAATTTCGTTAAAACAAATCTCTTCTCAGATGAAGCGATCGTACCATTGATGCCAAAAGAGTGCGCACTGCTGCCCATCAGTCATCATATCTCGAATCTCTATGACCCTTTTTAAGTGCATTTGTAAGCAACACGTTTTCTTAGTTGGGAGGAATGGTTTTCTAAAAATGCCCATACACCTCAATATAAGGGATACATAAGAGGCAATGGTAATTGCTATAGACAGCTGACGTATAAGAGCGTCCACAATATCGCCTACGGAAATTAGAGATCAAAAGTTCAATGAGGAGTTCTTGAAAAACGTCTAAATCCCGTCAACTTGAGCTGCCTTCACTATTTTGAATGCAGCTCATCGTCAGAAACGACCTGCTATATCATAAGAGCCACGACAGTAACTGGAGCCGATTCGTTGATGAGAAGTTTCCATCAAAAGATCAACGCTACTGTCGTAATAAGATATTGCGATAAATGTTAATGACAGTTCCACCGATTTGTTGTCCAGCGAAGCTGATTTGTTTGAAAACCGTGTTCGCAGAAGAATATAAGAGAGGTGCTGAGATTTTGGATACGTGAAACATGTTTACGTCTTCCAGCATAACTTAATGTGATGAAATGTTAAATGGGTACCTTCTCTTAGCGGAGCTGTTGAATACAGATAGAATCACCACGCCACATATAGTCAGAGCTGAAATTCCGGAAGACACGAATACCAATATCATCATGTTTTTTGTTGTTTTTGCTGTAGAGGGTGAGCAGTAGGCATAGCGCTGCGAGAAATCTTCCTCATTCAGTGCCCATGCACAAGATAGCACCGCGACGACGACCTAAAACTCGTTGGATCGAGAGACTTCAATTTTTCGAGAACGTGGCAACTGATTGCAGTATTACTAACCAATAAGTATAATGGTTTTTTAGAAATAGTTTTGAAGTGAATTTTCTTTTTGCAAAACGTGACCAGAAAAAACTTTGTCTTTTATCACTCTGATCTTAAAAGAATTGTGTTACTTTTGACAGGAAAAATACAAAGAATAGAATACATAGAAAGAATACGATTAATCTCAGTTTTCGCTAAATTTAGTCTTAGTGCACGCCATGCCATCACTAAGTACTGCTACTTTTCTGACAGTAGATTGCTATAGAGGATTGCTTTTTTCTGGTACACGTGCTCTGAAACAGGAGCGCATACTCAAATTTTCAGAAAAATTCTTGCTTACTGAAGATCTGAATTTACTTCAACATTGAAACTTACGATGAAGCGAGTTCCGTTTTCGAGAAAAACCAGCAAACATTATACACTAGCGTTAATTCCGCGCCGTCGTAGGGTCTGATACTCTTGTAAGCCGTCTCCACTTCTCTCTATCTACGACATCTTCTGCCGTTACTTTAGCTTTTATGAGGCCCATCCTGATCACATCCTGTCATCCCTTTTTGGGGCTCATGGTGGTCACTCCCCTTGAGCCTCGTACTCCATTGCCTCCTCTCCCTTATCCCCTCCCTCATTTTACGGTTCGGTGGTCTTCTCACTACGTGTCCGTACTATCGTACACGTTGTTCCTTCACTTTAACCGTACAGGGGCTACTTGTATGACCGCTCAGACGTCCTCTTTCTGATCCTGTCCGGTCGCATACAACCGCAGGCCATCTTCATCTCGACAGAGTGAAGCCGTGTTTCATGATTCCTTCTTACGGTCCAGCACTCATGCAGTGGATCATAGCGGGCCTCACCACTGTCCTGTACACATATCCTTTAAGCGTCCTCGAGTACCTAACGGTTGCAGAAGAGAACCAGTGGACTTCTTCCACTTCATCCACGCCGCATTTAGTCGCGATTTTACAGCATGGTCGGGCTACAATAAGCGGCTAGATCACTCTCCAGTATTAAAGGTCTTGTACTCTCTTGATGACTTCCCCAAGACCGCCTACGATTGACTCCGTACACGCCGCGGAGCTATTTTCTGTCAATTCTGCAGCTTCTCCTAGAGTCCTTTTCTGCTCCCCGCTATCAGAAAGATGTAGTGGTCTTCTGTGCTCCATCCAGAAGCCCGCTTGTGATGAAATTTAAAGTAAGACGGAAGAGGCACGGGCTAAGAGCTGATCCCTTGTGTACTCCAACCGTTACGTCTAAGGCTTTGGTCAGACCGCGTGGAGTGCGTACTGCTGTCGTAGTGCCATCGCACATGTCTTTGACCTGGAAGATCAGGTGCTTTGGAGCGTTTCGTTCATCGAAGCTTTCTCCCGAGGACTCGGAAGACGATCGAAGGATTTCTCAAGATGGAGGAAGGCCATGTAGCAAGGTTTACCTTTCTCCCGATACTTCTTCATTAACTTCTCTGGTTACGAAGATAGCATCCGTTGTAGGCCGTTCTGGCATGCTGCTTCCGCGAAATCTGGACGAGTTACCTTAATCTTGAATCATCTAACCGCTCGTACACTTCCATTGGGTGAGCAGTCAGCCTGATCGGTCTGTAGCTGGGACACTCCGTCGTCCCCCTTTTCCTTGAATATGGGAACGACGGTGCTGCTCCTACAGGCGTCTGAGATTCTTCCTTCAGTGGTCACAGGCTTCGGAGTCGGGTGAGCCACCCAATCCTGCGCTCACCAAGCGCCTTCCATGCCTCGACGGGGACCTTATCCGGAGCAGCTGCTTTCTTCCGATTATCCCACGCACCTCATCCTCTGTCTACAGTGCGGCGGGACTTGCCGTGGCCTCTGTTTGAGGCCGTCCTCGCAGTGGTATTCTTCGTTTGGGAGCCTGTCGGAGTATTCTTCCCACCTTTGCCTGACCTCCTAGGGCTTCCTCAGGATGGCACCCTCCGTGTTCTTGACGGACTTCACCACCCTAATCTCTTGAGTAGCCCGGCGCCGCACTTTCGCGCGTAGGACGACCAACTTCTCTTCTTCCTCCCCATCGAGTTTCTCGAACAAGGGGTTCATTTCCGCATCCTTTGCTTTCGCTACGGCAGGCTTGGCGAGCCCCTTGGAAGTTCTGTAAACAACTAGGGATTCTGTAGCTCGCGTCTTCTGCCACCGCTTGTAGGCCGCATTCTTCTGTCTCACCACTTGTTGGACACCATCGTTCCAAAATCTTCCTTGTCTACTAGGGATACAACTCGAAACTCTCCCAGCGTTCTCTTCGCACATTATAGTATGACATTCACAGTATTGCTCTAAGTTTGCTGGATCGGTCCTTCAAGATCTGGAAGACCAGCTTCTACTATCTTCCGTACGAGTTCTTCCTTTTCGGCATGATGCGGCCTCCTGCACCAGTACCTCTGCTCCGTTCTTGTCTTTGATTTTTCGGGGAGCTCTCTGGCTATGTCTGCTGAAGATACAACATAAAGTAATAATATGCTATATAATTCAAGCAATAGTAATAAATATAATATCATACATGCAGAAATGCTGCGCTTACGGAGGCAATAACGAGTGTTATCCCAATCTTGGGTCCAAATGAGTCATATTCAGAGCGTTTCCAAAGCGCAATAGCACGCTCGATGATCATGGATAACTGCAATGTTCTAGATGTTTAGAAGTAAACAATGGTAGTCTAGTGACAATGGTAGGACAACTACAGTATAGTATGAAGCTACCTCCAAAAGAATCATGCAAACTGTGCAGGTAGTTGTTGGATATCTCAGTGAGAAACATATGGACGACTGAACTAAGATCTCACACGGATTACTGATCGTAAGATATCGAAACAGATGCATTCCCTTGGAAAATTCGGAACTTTCTGTAGATGATAAAAAGTGAACAAACAATTTGAGTCCTAAAACCAGTGTCTCTCTCAACTTATAGCTGGGGTTATCAGTGTTGGTGTCCATTTCCAGCACAGTCACTTCTGCGGAAAGATTCTATGAGATCTGAGACATGCAGCTGCCATGTGTTGTGAAAGCTACGGTATGCCATGGCATGCTTGTGCGACTTCGAATGAGAGAACTGAAGCTTTTAGAAAATTAAGCTACTCAAGAGACAAAACAAATTCTCAAGCGAAAAGCATTGTTCTTCCAGCAAAACGATCGAGGGATACCCCTTGCTTCAGGAACTGTTGATGCCCTCTTGATATCTCGGCTCTGCTGATGACGTTTTCTGGTCTGTTCTTCTCTCTAGTTTCTGAGACACTGAGTGATACGAGATAATTCTACCAGGGAGTTACAAAGGAATAAATCTCTTCAACTTGATCGACCCCTTTTTTAGATTTTGCTCCCGCGTTCGACTCCACTGGAAGTCATGATGACATTTGAATTCATGTTTGGGCGACACTTTTGATATTCGGTATGCTCACTAGAGCGTTGAAGAATTAGTAAGAGATCTGTTCAGATGGTGGGTTTGTAGAGATAGTGTGCTCTCAGACATATCTATTTTAGGATCCTTTTTTGTAATTAGGGAAAAAAATCAGTACATGTGCAATTTTACTACTAACCTTCGAAATTAATAGCTGTTATGCATACCACAAAATGAGAGACACTGGTTTAAATCATGATATTGCAAAACATGAAAGTTGAATGAGGTTTCCAGTGACATACCTGCAGTGTTGTAATAAAAATGGAGTGTATAATGAATATAACTAACATAGACGCAATCATTATCTGGAATGAGCGAAATATCGTACTGTTTTTTACATTAATGAAAGCCGAATCAGTTGCAGAAAACCACCTCCTAGGAGAACTTCAGCCTATACTCGCCAAAGTGGCGCCCTTCACTACTGAAGGGCAGAGAACTATAAATCGAGATTTGCTATCGAACTAATTCTAAACTCCGTAGCTATTGGCATGGCGCACAAAGAAAAATTCTACGAATTTTCAATTTATCGGGATGTGTCTCGCCATGTTTTTCTTCGATTGCACCGGTAGTGATTCTGAAGTGAAGATGTCTGAAGAACCAACCAAAGCATACGGTCACATCAGCCACACAATGCATATGGCCTTAATGGCTCTAATTTTTTTTTCATGCAGTCATTATGTGATATCAGCGGTGCCGATGCCCCACGCAACGCCATAAAGACGAATGCAATCAAAACGTCATTTCGATGTTGTGCTCTCGATGGAAAAGATGGCAATGCTGAGATACACCTTCAGGGTGAGGAAAATTATGGAATCAGGGCAAAAGATACAAAAAAAACCTTGCTCACAAAGAAAACAGAGGACACGTGGTACTATTCAACTCTTCAAGAGAACTGTACATGTGGGGTCGGTATGCTTCTCCATCTATTTCTTTCCAGAAATCGAGGTGAGAAGGTTCTGCGATGGCTTTGAATTTGAGGATGTCCTATACGAAGTGAGATCAATTTCCTTCAAATTGTGAAGCTGATCGCCTAAATGGGTGAAATCCGTAAAATTTTGAACATTTGAGAAAGGGCACCGTCCTGCTGGTTGCATCACGTTTTGATGCGAAGTACCACATAGTTAAGGTTACAATAAATTCCCTCGAAATATCCGAACAACAAACTGCTCTGAATTTTTTGCTCCAAAGAACGAATAATAGCGCCGTCGTCTCTCAGTAGCAGCATAGAGCTGAGAATCATCAAAGCTTGAGGATAACCATTAAGAAAGACTGTCGCACCAGCTTTGATCTAGCATCAATACAAACATGTTACTCGATGAAAGACTATTTCTGCACTAAAAACCTTATCGGCCATGACTAGGATGCTTCTGTGCGCACCGTCACAGAATTGCTGAGAAGCACTTGAAGTTGTTTGCATTTCCAAAGAGAAGCTTATCTTTTTTTCGGATGAATTCCTTTTCGAACGATCTTTCAAAATACTTCTCATCGATATCGTAAAAATCAATACCTTTCTTGTCACTTCTGGCACCGACCGTGCTGCACTCAGGTGCAGACGATCGGCCGTTTTTGTAATCTTAGCGTGTATTAGCCTTGATGGGCCTCCCACATCGAGATCGGTCACAAAAGTTTCCCAGTTCCACAAACTTTGCGAAAGGCTACACTTAATCACATGTTCAAGCAATGGGAGGTCTTCATCGCTCTGAACTATTAAAAGTGCAAATCTACCGAAACTCTGTGTGGCTGCGGATTCACCAATCGAGGAAGAAGCAAAGGTTCCGTGGAAGTAGAAGGAGGTAACCAGAGTTATCCAGAAAAAAGGAAAAACCATTCTCAGTAAAGGGGTCTTTACTTTCCCCTTTCCTTGTTTTTTTCGGTCAGAATACAAAAGGAATCATAGAGCATAGTCACTGCTGTGGTCCACAGGGCAGGTCAACCAACTTCTTTTCCTAGAAACTGGGGAATCTGCCAGTCGAAGATTCCGGGCACAACCGATTTTTCTTTATCTCACATACTTTGTGGAAGTTTCTGATCAAATCAACTTTCAGAGTTAGGAGGAGGAAGAGAGGGAGAGAGAGAGGGGGGGGGGGTATGGGGAACGGAACAAATAGCAGTCAGAGGAGGCTATGTTAAGAGAATATGAAAGATAAGATGTGATGGGCCAAAAAGGAGACGCGAGCTAGGAAGATAAACCTCGGCCATGCCCAGGAAACCAAGGGAAGCGCAAGCGCTATTATGTTATTACCTTCTGCGGAGAGGCTTCTAGAATGTTCCAGAGCTATCCCATGATACATCATGATATCAGACAAAAATCGGAAGATTCAGACTTATTAGGAACCGCCATCAACCTCTGCAATCGATCTATGGAAACTTTTCCGTCTATCCTTACGAGTACTCCTTCGGAATTTGCCTACGTAAAGCATTCTACCACGAATATGAGCAAAGAAGCAAATTAAACACAAGAACCTGAATTAAACGAGGGTTGCTCTTGCGTGGTATCAGCTTCAGACAAATAAGTAATCAATCAGTTTCAGAAGGTGACCCTAAGAAATTATTTGATAGACCTACCTTGCAATTGACATGAAAATACAATTTACTACATCGTTTCAGTACTATCGAGGATATGATAAACGAAACAATTCCTGCCAAAGCTTGTGATCCAATCACTACTCGAAAGCGCAGATCCTTAGCAAGATCTTCTGTATCAGAACAGTTCATTGAAATCTGAACATATTTCATAACGTTACTGAAACATTTCTTTCCTCGTAGCCAAAGAATATAGTGATTCTTCATTACCATCTCATCCACTACACAGTGGTATCCCATAGATCATGCAAAGTTTATTTCATCTAGAAGAAGATTAAGTGGAGCAATTGCAAATTGTTGGCGAGCTGTGATATGCTTGAATCGGAATTGATATGTATCCACCTAACCCAGTTCATAAAGATTGGGAGGCACATGCCCATTATCCAATATATTTTGACCAAGGATAAAAGGATAAAGCCTTGAGTTGGTAAACAATCCCGTCTGAAGGATGTCCCGACGCATTCGACTTCCATCCATCGCAGTGGAGTATCGAATGCGTATGTGGCCTAAACAATGACATGTGGGGGCCAGCCGATGTACAAGTCAGCGCTTTTACCCTCTCAGACTAATCTGGTACCAGTTAACCGACCCCGGAGGAATGGTAGGCTTGACTGGTCTAGGCGGATATCGATTCGGTATTCGAACCCGTGACCTTTATGTGTGATAGTGCGCTGCTTGCCACTACACCACCGCCCCATATGCGGAATGCTCATATATTTGTTTTTGGTTGGTTTTATAAAGTGCGAATCAAACAAGTACGAATGAAAAATTCGCGAGACCTAACGGAAAAAAATAGAGATCAGGAAACACTCTGACCAAAATGGGTAGGAGGGAAAACAATTAGGAAATGATGCGACCAATTAGAGTATACAAGAGATTACAAAAAAATGCAGCATCATTAACAGCTATTCATATTAGGTAAACGTCACAGTTTTGCAATTACTGTGATCTCGAAAACAACTTGTTTTCCAGACTGCTTTCATTTAAACAGAAAGAAGTCACATGCATTTTTACCATGAAGCTTCCGACTGAGTAAATCTGAAATTCGCTGAAATTGCAATGGAATCTTTCAACAAGTTTTTTGATGTCTTTCTAATACAAGTTTCATCGGTTATATGGATAAAAAAACCTCAAATTTTGCCTGCTTTTGTCCAATAACTGATGAGTTTGCATATAAAATACCATCGTATCCAGAAGAGAGTCTTTCTTCCAATTTTTGAGTTTTCATTCAAACTTTTTATCTGATTGTTCCTTCCTCCCTTCCCGAATGTTACGACTATTATGAAGAAGACTCGAAAACTCGAATCATGAATGTTGCTAATTAAGATTGAAAAGTTTCTATCACTTTCAGAGCCATTATCCTCACAGGCGAGTCTGGTACTGATTATCTGGGCCTTTAACCGATTGGAGGCTTAGATATTCTCGATAGACTCCAATCCGGGATGGATCAGTACGTACTCAGAGAGAAGTCTTTCCCTTCCGTGTCGGCTAACTGGTGTCAGAATCGCGTTTGGAGGATGAAAGCACCGGCTTGTGTATCAGTGTATCTGTAGGCCACCGCAACCTATTCTATAGGCCATACCGTCAAACTCCTCCAACTTAGTGGAAGTCGAATGGCGAGGTGCGCCCCAAAAACAGGAAAGGTTAATGCCGAAAATTTTACTTTTGAATTATAACATGGAGGAGATGATTAGCTTACCGAGATAGCGGTTGATGTTAGCCCAATTCTATGTCCAAATGAATCATAATGAAGCGTTTCCAAAGCGCAATAGCACGTTCAGTGATCATAGATAACTGCAGTTCCTTGAACACATATTTATGTGATATACAACTTCAGCACAACGAGGGAGGGTCTATTTCCACGAGCATTCATACTCGTTTGGAGCACCGCACAAGGTAGTAGCCGCCTCAAAGGAAGTATGAATGGAGTGCAAAATGTGATTTTGTGTCTTTTCTGTTCTTCTACCGCTACAAATCGAGTCGCTGGCGGATTCTCCGTAAGTTCAACTCACTATGGAGCCATCAAGCTTTGCACGATGGTTTCTCATCAATATGGAAAAGCTTCTATTCGGAGCAGCTGACATCAAGACGTGTATTTTAGTTTGGGAAGTCATAGTCTAGTTCGAAGGAAAATCGACGGTATCGATAAACTACAGAACACAGACAGTGTTTTGTACAAATTTTGTGGTTGACTGATTGTGTGTACACAAGAGCAATCCCTCTGCTACGCTGTCCTTAGCTTCAGTGGACATTTTATCCCTTTGATTTAGTCTTCCTTTACTTTCCTATCTGACCAAACTTCATATTGCAATTTACTCTATTCGGTTTTTATAACAATGCCATTTAATGATATGTTGATCACCCTTCCCGTTCGCAATTTGAACAAATAAACTAATAAGTGATTCAATGCCTGCATCCTACGAACTCTATGAAAAGCCTTTGCCCACCGTCAGGAACTGCAGTCAAGGAAAAAAGGACAAATGGAAAGAAAATTCATTGGTAAGCTGAGTAAACTTCTATTAGAACCATAGAAATTACACATACTGTTGCTGGATATCATATCGAGAAACATATAGCCAATCGAACCAAGATCTCACAAAGATCACTGATTGTAACATATCGGAACGGGGGCATTCCCTTGGAATAGACTAATCTCAAAAAAATAGAGTGGCAAACTTGATTGAGTCTCAAACCAGTGTCGTTGATATTTGTGCATAGATAGATATCTACTAGTCATCAACTTGGCAAGCTACCTATTAAGTTGATGCATAGGTTTCTTGCCCCGAATTTTTTGTCAATATCACAATAGCGAACCCAACTGAAGATCAGAGCTATGCAACATCACCATCCAGTACTCGACACCAACGCCCAGGCAGCTTGTCGAATGCTTCCTAGCAGAAGTCGTCGAGTGCCTTTCTGACACCATCTTCTGTGTCAAACTTTTTTTTTGACTAGGAAGCGCTGCAGGTGGCTGAACAGCTAGTAGTCGGAAGGAGTGAAGTCAGGGCTAAGGGAGGGGGGGGGGGAGGCAACAGTCAGCTTTCCGTATTTCTCCAGCTCGGCCTGGGTCGCCTTTGCGGTGCGAGGTCGGGTGTTGTCATGGTCATGGTGGAAGTAGATTTCCGCATTCGATCCAGGAGTGATCTTTCAATTTCCGCATCTGGATAACGTATGTGAAAGCGTTAGTCGTCTTTCTCTTCTCCAGCAGCTTCCAGTGCTTTATGCCTCTTCTGAACCACCAACCACCAACAGAACAGAGAATCTCTGCTCTTGGGAATGTTCTGGCTGTTCTCCTTTGTCAACCCGCTGCCACTTCCTCACAGGGTTGTGGTAGAGGATCCGCATCTCATCTCCAGTGACCATCGAGTTGGAAAAGTGGAGCTTCCTTTGGAAAGTGAGGAGACAAGTGCAAGTAGCCACCCTCCTCGAGAGGTCTATTTCATTAAAAGAAGAGTGCAAAAACGTGGTCAATTGCCTTGTTTGGAATATCGTCCCAATAACATACCACACAGTTCACTGCTTCATTCAAAGACTTATTCTCAAACTAGGGGACCTGTCCTGTTTTTGATCACTTAACTACCGTCTTGTGGTGCTTCACATCTCTTAACATCTTTCTCGTCTCGAACCACGTTCTACTTACAATCAGAAAGGGTTGGCTGATGACAAGTGTCCGGGTCTATAACATAGGAGTGATCGAATGTCGAGCTCTACGGGTTGCTGGACGTGTTTATGATGACTCGTGACGAATGGTAATGGAAGTAATGCGCAAGGAGATTTCAGCTTTCTGTCCTATAGACAGCTGCAGAGGTTGTTGAGGGTGTCGATGATAATGGTTGCCTTCTACCTTTTATTGTTTGAACCCATATATTGAAGTGTTTGATGGATGGAGCCACGTGACGTGCCGTGTGTGATTGTTACGTTTTATCTTACTAGCTTCGACTATATCATTGAAAATAGACTGAAAACATTGAGAATCATCTTCTCTCGTCTACTGGGACATCTTGAACGTTGTTTTTTCCGTTTTGAATTTCTTTGGTAATGTGAAAATGATGTGATGATGTGCTCACTCGAGTCCTAAATTGGGATGTCTCAAGTATGGAACACATCAACATCAACTCGAATGTTGGGAAAAACCTGAAGAAGTGTATTTTCTCATATTCATTAATTCCGTTTGTATAAGCTTCGAGATAAGGAGTAACTTTCAGTGCTCGAAATCTGAATGTAAGGAAAATCCATATCCCCTCCTTACAACTCCTGTGAAAGTACAAACTACCACATCGCTTCAGTACGATAGCTGATATGTTAGAGAAAGAAATCTTGCCAAAGCATGCATCCCTACAACTGTTCGAAAGCCCACATCTTTGGCTGCATAAGAACAATTCATTGAAATCTGAATAATTTTTCAAAGATAACCGTCTTGGAATTCAAGGATTCTTCGAGGTAGCGATATTATAGGGTTGTACGAAATTGCAGTCACGAAAACGGCATTAAAAGGGTATTTGAATTAGGTTTATCACTGCAATGCAAATAAGCTAATGATCTGTATCACCCGCTATCCATGCGAGTCGGCTTTGACCTGTTTGTACCATGGATTAGATACGCTCTCTTGGGGTAAGCATATATAAAATTTCGCTCGCAATACTTCTGCAGTGAGAGAGGGGTAGTAAAGGTACTGGAAAAAGGGTCTTTGGTTTATGTGTTCTCCGGAAACTCGAATCGCTGCAAGCTCAACAAAGGAATCGTACCGTTTTCAGAGCCTCCGTTGACAATCGCATCCACGAATAACGGTCTATGAGAGCAACCTATAGGCACAGGGTAAGAAGGGATTACTGGGTGGAAAATTTCCATAACTTGTCAAACGCTGTTACACTCTCCAAAGTAACTCATATTTCCGAAAAACTCTTCATCTGTGATGGCCCTGGAACTACGGGAACGAGATTGACTGCATCACTTCTACTCAAGCTTTTGCCCGAAAAAGCTGGGCCCTGTGGGGTGACCCTTCTTCACCCTACTTATCCTTTAGTCTTCTTCCTTGGATAGAACGGCAAGTCTCATCCTAAGTAAATGATGATATTGAAATCATACGGGAGAAGGGTGCGGTACCATAAGGTTCTGCTAAGTACTAGATCCTTGGAAGCCACATTTATTGACTATGAAAAAAATTGGTATAGCAGTCTCAGAACGTTTTAAGATGGTGGTTTCGTTCATATTAGAAGCAAATTCTTCGTGACGTTACTGTGATGGATGCAGCTACGTGGCTTATCGCCGATGACCCCACATTTCAGTGTAGGTACGAAAATAGATATCGTTTTCAGTCTCGCATTGTTTCTTCATCATTGTATCCATTTTATCAGTTTTCAGTCGTCGTGATAATCGAATTATAAACCATAATAGAATTGGTGATACAATTGTGTAGAGAGGGAATAGCTAAAAATGTTCAATTAACTTTTTAACGTTATCATTCCTCTCATTATTTATTTTGAATCATTCAAAGCCAGAAGAACACACATTATGAAATTTTCGAAGCCAGAAGAACATCATGCACTAGCTAAGGATGTTTTTGACATACATTCGGAACTTATAAGTCATCACTTTGTTGGAGTGATCATTTTCTTGTTGGAAGATAAACTTTGAATCGCGTGTTCGGAGGACGAGTGTCATAGACTGACATTGAACACATTCCTGATTGTATAGAACAAGAGTTTAAATGAAACTGAGCCGGAACGATAGCTTGATTAGTACAACCAGTGCTAAAAAAATCGGCTTGACTGAAGTTTCTGCAAACCCACATTTTTTGCGGAGCTAGGAAGAATGAAATTGCCAAATGCAGGTGAACGACTTCAACGCCTACAGGACCTTTGAAACTAATTTGGTGTCCACGGAGGGTGATTTGTGGAATCAGGTTACGCCAACGATGATGGATTTGACTGTTCTATATTCAAGACTCCTGGCGAAGGCTTCATCAGCCTTCATCAGTTTGAGTGTGTTGAAGGAGCTATCTTGTTAGATTGTCCAATTCGATCGAGAGCTACATTGAAACTAAATCGGAAAAGCTCCAACGTGTACACGGGTGTCTGAGAGCCTTTCATCCTTTACTCTAAGACTCTGGTCATACTTCATGTGTCCATTTGTGTCCATCCATACTTCAGCTTTACAAAGTAGTTAAAAAATGTAGTTAGGAGGCATCATTTTATCCATCGTTGAGGGCTGGCATGCAGAGAAGGGAAAGTGACCGATCACCTGTGCGTAGCAACGGTTCTAGGCAAAAGAGTATGGTTTCAAGCTAAGCCTCAAGAGGGAAGGAGCGCCGGGGTAGGGGTGAGATGATTATCTCGTGCGGAAAGCCAGCATAGGGTCGAGTTGAGCAGTCAAATGACTCAGTCGAAGTAGTGCTTGCAAATGCATCGGATAAACCTAATTTTTCTCGTCTTCTCACTGATTTAAAATTGATACATCTCAGTACCGACGGATACAACTCATAATTTGAAATTTCTTCTTTACGAAACATTTCTGTTGCTATTCCAGCTTTCGAACAATAAGAGCACGTTTTGTGTTGTTTTTATAGCCATTGAAAGAGAAACCCACGTTGGAAGAAGCCAAAAGAAGTCGAAAGGTGACAGGTGAGACGCGGTCCTTGAAACCCATTATCACATATCCACTAATTGTGGTAACACCGGACATAGTCGCTTGAAAAATAGCCAGTGGGAGAAGCAAGCGTAAAACGCTTTCGTTTTCACGAAGCTGATAAGATGTGTTAAGATCGAACCGGTATCTAAAATTGGATAAATCATTAACTGTGAAACTAAAAAGAACACGTAGTCGGTAATGACTAATGACCTATGGTCAGGTTTCCTTTAAAAGAAGTCATGATATCATCACAGCCATTTAATGATAAGCATTGCTATAACTGTTGTTGGCACTTCTATCGGCTTGTTCTTCAGCAAATCTTATTTCTTTGAAAATTTTGTTTCCAAAAGAAAAGCAGAGTTTTAAGATTTTAGATACAGGAAACGTCTTTCAGTGAGACGTAATGTAGTGAAAAGTAGACAGGTACCGTTTTTTCGCAAAGTAGTTGAATATGGAAAGAACCACTATGCCACATAGAGTCAGAACTGAAATTCCGGAAGATACGAATATCAACGTAGTCATGTTTTTTGTAGTTTTTGCAGTTACAGGTGAGCAGTAAGCATAGCGCTGCGAAAAATCTTCCTCGCTGAATGTCCATGCACAAGATAGCACTGCGATGAGGACCTGAACATCATTAGGCCTGAAGAGCTTTCCATTTTATAAGATCGTGGCAAATGATTGCAAATAACATTAAGTAGTCTTATTTAAGCGACTTCGGGAGGAAAACTCCTCCCTGCGGATCGTGATCAAAAGAACAAAGTTTTGTCAATGATACACTCTGAAAATTATAGGTGGTGTGCTACTTTATAGAAATCTGTTGAAAGACATTGGTCAATCCCGTCGGAGTGATGAAATCCATAAGCAGCCTATGCAGTGAATTATGGTGGACAGCCAACGTACAAGTTAGTGCATTTTCACCCTGTCAGGCGTATCTGGAATCAATTAGGCGACTCCGAAGGTCGCCAGAAGGCTTAGTCGGCTTAAACGAGTATCGGTTTGGGATCCGAACCTCTGTGACCATGCGTGCACATATTTCAATGGGCCACTTTTCTCACCCGGGGAACGTAACGTGCGATTCACGCGTGATCTCACCACTTTTTTTCTCGTAGGCCGCACGCGGCACACTGCGGAGTAGATTGCGTCACGATTTTGATGCAGTCGCTACCATGCTCTTCAGTTGAGATGGAGCAAACGAGATTTGCGTTAGTCTCTGCCTTTACCATGGAGTAGAACAAGTCTCTTCACCATTACAATGAAGTTCCCTCGAGATTAAAAATTACTTCATAGGTCTTCTTGTCGAATAATCGAAATAAGATTAACTCTACTATGTTTCCATGCTAAGAAAGAAAATCTTACTGTGAACGTTAGTAGTTGATTTCACTTGCCATTTACGGGTTTTCTATTTCTTCCAACATGATGGTAGGTATGATATAATAGCGCATCTCGTCTAAAGCATTGTGCCTCCACAAGCCCCGCCCTTCACGCGGAAAGACTTCATTATCTCTTGTATCGAATAATCCCATCCACCCCATGTTACTTTTGACGAAAAAAACAACACATAGAAGCGAGGAAAAATACAACTAATCGTAGTTTTTAGAATTAATCTAGCCTCCGAGCACAAGCTATGTCATCAGTGATTACTACTTCATTTAAACATAGTAAACTTCTTCTGGCACATGTTTGTCAAAGCGAAGGAGTGAGCTCGAGTTTTCAATGGAATTCTCGCCCAATGAAGTTCTGAATTCTCGTCGGCGTCGGAACCTACATTGAAGTGAGTTCCTTTTCCGAAAAAAAACCTGCAAATTTGATGCAACACAAACCACCAGTATGCTATCTGATTCGAGCACTAGCAACATAGTATGATATATGTATGTAAAAATGTCGAGCTTACTGAGGCAGTGGTTAGTGTGAGACCAATCTTGGGCCAAAATGAATCATATTTAGAGCGTTCCAAAAGTGCAATAGTGCGTTCGATGATCGTTGATAACTGCAAATCTATGTTCTTGGTGTTAAGAGGAAACAATGGTAGCCTGGTAACAATGTACGAAAAACTATGGTGTTATGAACTCACCTCTAGGAGAACCATACAAAATGTGCATATGGTTGCTGGATATCTGATTGAAAAACATATACAGTACCGTTCAAAAAGAAATCACCTTCAACCTTTTTTGCCATAACTCATCTCAAACTCAATGTTTTTGACTGATTTTTTGGTATGTTGTCAACAGTAATGATATTCAATGTATCAACCACAGAACTCACGAAACCCCTTTTTATTTCGTTTAAAAGGCCACTTTTCACATTTTTTCTGAACAGGACAAAATAACATCAGTTTCATTAATTTAATATAAATCACTTAACTTGAACGCTATCATCATGAGATTAAAACCTAATTAACTACTAGTCTTATACTTTGTAGTGAAGCCGTTGGCGTCGATGACGGCTTGGTATCTGCGGGGCATTGGTTCGACCAACTTGACGATCAGGCACTCATCGATTGCCTTCCATTCCTCTTCAAATAGGCCAAATTTCTGAGCAGCATTTTTGACTGTTTTATCGGCTATCCTTTTCTTGAGTTCTTACCACGAGGGTCCACTGATGTTCAGGTCAGGGGACTGGCTAGGTGAGTCAAGGCATCGAATTTCCCGATGAGTCAACCACTCGCGCGCCCCTTCTAGATCTGTGTCTGGGGTCGTTATCTCGCTGGAATTAAATTTTCTTCCGTGCACACAACGGGAGAAAGGTAGCGTGGATTTTTCCAAAATGTCCACGTACATCTGCTAGGCCGCAGTGGTGAGAATATGGTGCATGGACCCCATGCTTAGACTCGGATACCATCCCCAAACCAATACTGGCCGGCACCATACCTGACAGTTGTCAAATGGTACTTGGGGTCCGAACTTGTGTTTTAAAAGGTCGTCTACGGACGAAACTCGAGTGAACCAAGCAAAACAATCTTTGACTAGTCGCTCTAGATGACTTCGCGTCATTGGTCGAAGATCCAGTGAAGGTGCTAACGCGCCCATTAAAGTCGAGCTCGTCTGTTTTTTCAGAGATCCAGATACTTTCTGACAAGACTTCCTCCATACATTCCAGCAACCCACAGGCGTCTGTTGATGGTACCTCTAGATGGTAGCGACGTCGCCGTCGTCGATATTTCGGCCATTATATCGGAAGATGCTCGTCTGGGATCTTGAGCCGATGCACAAATGATCTTCCTATCGTCCTCAGGAGCGGCAATCCGTAACCTTCCCGAGCTGGCTCGCTTGATTGGGAATATGAGAGACTCAATACCTTTGATAGCCTTCGTAATCGTAGACATTGGTACAGCAAACAGCCTTGGATGTTGAGCATGGGTCAGTTCCTGCTTACTGCCCCTGGCAATGGCGGAGAGCTGCTCCAGGCCCAGAAAGCGATAGCCAGAGTTTTGTCTCTCCACTGAGAGCGATTAGCTAACAGAATAGAAGGATCACAAATATTTCTAGACTTGAAAAACACAATGAATCTTACCTAGACAGCATGCTCCTTTCGCATATTTTTGAAAAAAAATTCACCTACTTGGCCGGAAGTGAGCTACCGCCAATTCTGCATAGCAGGAGAGTCGGTAATGTTTCATAAGTGTACTGTTAAAAAATCGGGTAAAACGATTGAGTTCAAGATGAGTTATGGCAGAAAAGGTTCAAGGTGATTTCTTTTTGAACGGTACTGTAGACGATTGAAGAGGAATCTCACAGGGATCACTAATTGTGAGATATCGGAACAGATGCATTCCCTTGAAAATTTCGTAGCTTTTTGTGGTAGAGTATAAACAAACAAAATGAATTTTTAAACCAGCGTCTCTCTCAACTCATGGTTCAGATCTCCAGTGGTGATTACCTTTTCAGCACAGTCGTTTCTGCGGAAAGATCCTGAACATTCTGATACAAGTCATGGTCATGTCTTGTGAAAGCTATGATATGCCACGACATGCTTGTGTGACTTCGAGTAAGAGTACTGAAGCTTTAAGAAAAAGGAGCTGGCCAAGTGTAATCGAACATGGTTTGTCATTGTTCGATTGCTCCTCTTTTCGATCTATCTTCCTTAATTCGGCAGCGCTCCTTTTGAAGGCCTTGTTCACGACAACTTTTGGGTTGTCCGGTTTTCGACTCAATACAAAATGAGAGACTCTGGTTTGAAACAGTATTGGTTTTGCAAAACATGAAAGCTGAGGGAGGTTCCGGTGACGTACCTGCATTGTTGTAATGAAAATAGAATGTATAATGAATAAAACCAACATAGCCGCAATCATTATCTGAAAAACGCGAAATACCGTTGGTTTTTCTACGGATGATGACTAAAACAGTTGCAGAGGACCTCCTCTAGGATAATTCAATCCTTAGGCCACACTCGTTAAAGTGGCATTTTTATCAAAGAAGGACCATGAACTAGAAACTAAGATGGACTTTCGAGCTGATTCTAATCTTCGTAGCAATTGGTAACGCCTATAGAAAAATTTTACGAAAATTCAATTCATTGTGGTGTGCCTCCTTAGGTCCTAATGTTACTCTCAAATCAAAAACTTTTATGCCCTTTGGCACTGCAGTTTTCTCCATTCCAAAATTCCAATGACTTCTTGACCTTTTTTCTTCGACTATACCGGCAATATTTCAAAGTGACGATGTATACGAACCAGTCAATAAATGCGGTCGCATTACTCACGCAATGCAACTGGCGAAATCGACTCCAAATTTTTTGATGCAATCATTACGTGATACTTCAACGAATTTCACTGCAGAAAACTCACGTCGACAATGTCGATGCTTCACGCAACACTATGAAGGCGAATGCAATCGGAACATTGCTTTCGATGATGTGTTCTCGATAAGAAGGGATCGCAACACATTCACAGGGTGATGCAAAATCACGGAAGCGGAGTGGGGAAAAGGTTCGAGAACAAGACAGAGATTAGGTAGTATTACTAACCTCTTCAGGAAAACTGCACAAGGAAACTACTGTGCTTCTCCATCTACTTCGACATAGGCTCGAGAACCTTGTCGACTGTGGTGTAGTGGTTACCTCACCACCTCATTCCAGGGACCTTCTGCAGGGCTGCGTTCAAGGATGTGAGGCCGCGACGAGGTTTTGCCTAGTCTTCAAATCTGAGGATGTTCTATACGAGGTAAGATTTATTATCTTGTGAACTGGAAGGCCATCCGCCAAAAGGGATGTAACTCGGAAAATTCTGGTTGCGTAACAAATGGACAATCTTGTAGTCATGAGAAAAGGCCCCGTCTTTCTGGTATCAGCACATTTTGATGCGGAAGTAAGTCTGAGTCTAGTATAAGAGAAATTCTCTAGGAGTGTCCGCACAACAAATTGCTTTGAATTTCATGCCTTGAGGAGAATACGAGTGGCAATATAGCGTTGTAGCAGTTGTAACGCTGAAAATCAACAACGATTCAGCATTACCTTTAGGATATGCTGTTGTGTCGAGCATTCATCTAGCACAGATACAAGCATTTTTCTGATTAAAAGGTCGTCTCCGCAGGTAGAAACTTATCAGCAATGACTAGGGTGCTTCTCTGCGCACAGTTATAGAATTGCTGATGATGCCTAAGACATTTGAAGTTTTTTTTTGCTTTTTTACGCCTTTTACGGGTACAAGCTCCTTTTTGGAATGTTCAATCAATATCGCATAATACGGCATAGCATCAATCAGATATCGTGACTTTTACACTTGCAGAAAAACCTTTTAAGACCATACAGCCAACTTATAGAATCTCTCTCGTCAATCTTTACAGATTTTCCTCCTGAATTTATTTCGGTGAGGCCACGGATACCATCACGAATATGAGCAGGCATTGTTCTCACACAGTATCAATTTCAGACCAATGGGTTATATTCTTTAGTATTGGAAAGTGTCCTCAGAAATCCTTAGGCCAGACCCACCTTGCAGTTGACATGAAAGTACAATCTACTGCATCGCTTCAGCACTATCGAGGATATGACTAGGGAAACAATTCCTGCTGAAGCTTGTGTTCCAACCATTGCTCGGAAGCGTCCGTCTTTAGTGAGATCTTCTGTATCGGAACAGCTCATTGAAATCTGGAAATATTTGATAATGTTACTGGAATCTCAATACATGAAGATTATCATACAGTCATCACCACCGTCATTTAAAGGCACAGTTTATGATAAAAATGTCCTGTGAGATATTCCCGCTAGGGTGAAACTGTGACACCCTCGTATACCATATGTGGTGCTGTTAGGTCGGGAGACGGCCTAGATTAGGCGTTGTAAAGGCTGGGCATTGTCACGGTACCGAGTTGGCACTGTACAGACTGCACCACCCATGAGGGAACCCACATAGGAAGTTCTAATCTAACAACTTGTCACGACCCACTGCGACAGTGGAAGGCAATTCCGGACAAATGCGGCTCGGTGTAGTCAGCTCTTTGCGCGATTGAGCTCCTGAAATCTCATCCGAATACCCATTCTATATCATCCCGTCATGGTAATCTCGTACAACCTCTGCTCTCGCTACTTTCAAGCCTTATGTTCTGCGGATTCAGCGGTTCTTCCACTTCCTTCACCACCGATGCACTACTTCTAACCGATACTTCCGCTTTTCGACTTGGAATAGGTACCTCAGGATTACCGTGAACTTTAACCCACATTGATATCCTATAGGACATGTATACCAAATTCACCTCCTTTCAGAAGAGGAAAAGCTATGCGAAAGTCAATGATTAATTAATCATGAATCGAAATCGTATCCATATAACCAACTTAGTAATGCGAAAAATTTGCGAATTGGCAGGCACCAGATCATCATGAGAAGTTCTCCAATACATGCAGAGTTAACCAATCACCAAGACTGAGTATCTTATAAGACTTAGCGGAAGGAACAGGGATAAGGAAACACGTTCAGCAAGATTGGAACTTGCTAGACTGTAAAAAAAACGCAAAAAATGCAGCATCATTAACAATCATTCATCTTGAAAAACGTCAGACCAAACGTCAGACTTCGGTAATTACCATAACACTGAAAACAACTTGTTTTTCAAGCTGTTTTGATACAAAAAATGGTAATAAGCATCGATGCTATGAAGCTTTGAAGTGGGAGAATCTGGAGTTTGCTGAAATCGCACTGAAAATGCTTACTATTTTGATGCTTCACTAATACAGTGTATTTCAAAAGTATGTGCACACCCAACATTTTGTTTTTTTGGGAATACTATTGCTTTCTGTAACCTATGACCTTCACCATTCAATTCCTTGTGTGCGATAACCTACGAACACTTTCTCTGAAAAAACATTGTAGTTGCTAACATAATTTTTTATTAAAGAAAAATTACTCTTTTGTTTCAAAAGTATGTGCACACTTAGCAAAAAAACAAAAATATAACCGAGATCAGGAATCAATAGGGTCACCTAATTTTCTGTAGAGGTTATCGACTACGAGGAATCGTTTGAGAATGGTCTCGTTACGGTAGGTTCTTTAGTTACCTTTAAAATGAAAAATCTCGAGTAAGCGCATACTTTTGGAAGGGCAACTGGGCCGCTTTGTCACATGCATCGCTAGATTTATTCAAGACCCTGGCAGTTATCGCTCACAACCTTTTCCTGGCCGTCCACGTACTTTGATTGCTCAGGGCAACAGGAGAATAGCCCGTCTTGTGGCGAATACTTCTTCGTCTGTGAGTCAGATCCGAGCCCAGATGGGTTTATCAGTCTCGCGTACGACCGTTTCGCGCTCTATCCGCTCTGATGAGTATATCACACGAGAGACGATGAAAAGGGCTGCTCGTCTCAGTACTCGCCACAAGCTGACAAGGCTGGAGTTTGCTCGTAGAAACATGGCAACATCATGGAAAAAGGCACAATTGTTCGAGAATTTTCAGGATTCTCCTACCTTTAGAATAAACAACGTGTTGTACCCATTTTGTTCTTAGGTGATCTTCTATGATGAAAAGAAGTTCAATGTAGATGGGCCGGATGGATTTCATCATTACTATGGGGACTTTCACCGGAAGCCACTTTTGTTTTCGAGAAGGAATTTCGGAGAAGGCTCTTTGATGGTCTGCGCGATCAAACTCCTGCCTTGTCAGCTTGTGGCGACTACTGAGTCGAGTAGCATTCTTCATGGTCTCTCGTGTGATATACTCATCAGAGCGGATAGAGCGCCAAACGGTCGCACGCGAGACTGGTAAACCCATCTGAGGTCGGATCTGGCTCACAGACGAAGAAGTATTCGCCACAAGACGGGCTTTTCTCCTGTTGACTTGAGCAGTCAAAATACGTGGACGGCCAGGAAAAGGTTGTGGGCGATAGCTGCCAGGGTCTCGAGTGAATCTAGCAATGTATGAAAAAGAGCGGCCTAGTCGCCTTTCAAAAAGTATGTGCACACTCAAAATTTTTCATTTCAAAGGTAACTAAAGAACCTACCGTAACGAGACCATTCTCAAACGATTACTCGTAGGAGATAAACTGATATTGATTCCTGATCTCGGTTATATTTTTGTTTTTTTGCTAAGTGTGCACATACTTTCGAAACAAAGGAGAAAATTTTCTTTAATAAAAAATTATGTTAGCAACTACAATGTTTTCTCAGAGAAAGTGTTCGTAGGTTATCGCGCACAAGGAATTGAATGGTGAAGGTCACAGGTTACAGAAAGCAATGGTATTCCCAAAAAAGCAAAATGTTGGGTGTGCACATACTTTTGAAACACACTGTAGAAGCAACACAATACATAGTAAACCATCGAAAAAAAGGGATTTCAAATTTTTGCCTGTTTCTGTACAATGACTTTTGAGCTTGTGTGGCTTACATGACACCATCGTTTTCAGAGGGAAACCCTTCCCCACTTATGACTAAATTCTAAAAAGTAATCAAATTTTAATTTGAAATTTTTTTTTCGAAACACGTTATGCCATGTAGAGCCTACAGCTTAACGGTTATGTGCTGATACTGGCCGACTGGCCTGTACGTGTGAGTGCTGATAGCTATGGAATATAAGCCATTAAGAAGGTGAGGGCAAGCGGTGTCTCGGTAGTGTAAGGGACAGAGCACGGCGCCCAGAAAGCACAAGTAGGGGTTAGAGCCCCGTCGGACTCTGAAGTTTTGTATATGAATCGCCAACTTTGTGCGACTAAATTTAAGTTTCAGTGCGGAACCGTTTGAATTTTCGTTCCTTCGTTCCTAATAGTAAAATTATGAGATTATCTATCGAAGAGTTTGAAAAATAGGATAATGAATGCTGCTAATTAAGGATCACAACCCCCAATCACTTTTGATTTCATGGATTGAGCCAGAACATGTGCTACTAATTTTCCGTGTAGAAGCAGAAAGTGTAGTATGAAGTTTCCTCCAAACTTCCTGCCTACATGTGCAGTGGCTCTGTACATTGCTCGACGTGATAACTAACGAGTTGACATGTGGAGGCTGCATCTACAGCCTCCCTATGATAAATGAATGGTGTGACATCAGTTCACGGCAAAATAAAAGAGTCGATATTCTCAACATTTCCCAATCTTGAGGTGCAATTCCCTCTGATGAGGCGGGATGCGTTGGAAGCAGTCTACTTCCGCAAGCACCTCTTGATTTCTGCAAAATTAATATGGCATAAAACATCGTAGATCAAAGTATCTCGCTTTATATGAACCCAAAATTTGCTTCCCCTCACACATAAATCACAGATTTATTATTTTTCCAACCAATTGGCCTCTTGGCAACTGATTTGTACAATACTCCTTGACACCGCAAACCCTCCTGCTTTGGCGAATGATTGGGAGACTTGCAGTGGCTCTGCACATTTCTTGCCGATGTCCCTCGAGCAAATATGATCCATTGGACAACTCTGGCTCGTGAAAGGGGAGGATGAAGTTCTTATTGACAGTTTTTTCCTCCAGACGAGAGTGCAGAATCTGCTCGCGACTTCCTTGTCCATGTTTGAGATGGAGCCGCTTCACTTTTTTATTTGTCAAGGTGACGACGTAATTGGTCTGAGGAACCAGTTCCTGAAGTTACAAGAGTGAAAGTTGCAGATGACCAATCTGAAGCAGAAGCGACGTAAATTGTTGCTAAAGGGCTGCGCCCCTTTCATGAACAGGCTAGAGTTGTGCATGCTCTTTGAACCGAAACAAATCCCTGGATCATTCTAAAACTTTAGATAAAAAGATTTCATTTTGCTTTTAACTGTCATCATTTTCCATACAATTGGAACGGATGTCAACTCATGCTTATATTGCCAACCACAGATGAAGAGTTTCAAGTCAACGAAGAACAAGACTTTCAACTTTGTGACCAAATTTTCCTTGCACCCTAAGATGAATTTTCAACGCATTCAAGGGCCTTCTATCTATTATAATAGATCTAGATTATGTCATTCAACTCATGCCGTGATAATTTTGGAGCAAAGTACCACAGGGTCTACGGTGCGCTGGTTTCTTCTCCCCGAACATCGCGCTCGCCGTACCCGCCGCATATCGCAAAAATGCTTTGGAAGGTTGGAGCGCACAATCTATGGGTCACGGGTCCTTTTCTTGTTTGAAATTGCTGGCCAGTCCCTTCAATTCCAATGTATGAAAAATGAGAATGAGTGTTTACATATTTGAACCTATGTCTAAAATAACAGGAAAAGTTAGGAAGAAGACTAAAGAGTCATAATTAATCCAATGCGCGCAAACTCCAATTCAGAGAAAACGGTGAAATCATGTTCTCGTATATCAGATTATGAGAAATGCGTTGTTCCGCCCCCCTTGAAATTGTTAGCTATGTCAAATTTAATTAACACTCGAAATAGGCCTCGAAAACGACGAGTCCGTCAATGTTTGTTTCGATCCGGTGGAAACCAGATTGGAACATATTCTACAAATCTACATGAACATGACTCCGGCTTCTACAAATGTGGTTGGTGGAAAATCTCAATTTCCCACATTCGCTTTGCCGCACTCGTCAAATCTTGTTTAGATCCAGCGGTAGAATCAAGCGTAAGACACTTTCGTTCTCGTGAAGTTGATAGGATGTGTTGAGATCGAAACGAGTTCTGAAATTGAAACGTACCGTGAAATCATGTGGATCAAGTGAGAGGCGTTCCGAAAGCGGGTGATCATTACTGTAGACAATTTACGTAGGAGCGCGTCTACAAGTTTACAGTAGATTGCGGTCACAGCAAAACTCAGAGGCTGTGAAAAAGATTTGAAGCACAGTTCCCGATAAAGACGGCTGCCACGGTTTCATCATAGGAATACCCAGTAGCTCCCGAGGGTAATGCAAATCTTGTTGTCGGGACGGAAAACTCAAGATTGATAGGATATAGTATAAGCCCCATTACCGGATTCGTCGCATCCACGCCCACGGACCGACACCATGTCAGACGAGTGTCGAGGCGGCACAGGTTGCGCAATTCGCACTAGGACCCACACGCCCAGCATGCAATCAGGTGATCGCCGAGTGGTGAGGGAATGTTTCACGCTTATTCTGGTATTCTCTGTTATTCATTTTGCTGCTGCGATCATTTGTCAAGTTTTCTACTTCACGAGGATAAAGTGTTAATTATTTCTGCTTTTAATCGTGTTTTTAGTAGTGATTTTCAATGTAATGTATGGACATTTTTGCTTACTGTAGTCAGCTGTACGCAAGAACACACATTGTAACTAGTCCAAACGCCTCCTGTTCTCATTCAGCCTGCTTCTAGGCAACTTTTTAAGCATGTTATCTTTTTGAGAACACCTAATCTCGTTCTTTCTTCGCCTCCATCGTACTATTCTTCATCTTTTCTTTCAATTTTCGCCATAACTTGGATAACCCAAAATTATCGTTAACCACGCCTTCGAGTTTTGTCAATCTGAGCTGTACTTACTATCTCAAATGCAAAGAGGGAACGTCTTCTAATGACCTCTTATATAATAAGAGTCCCAGTGCAGCCCTGATGAACGAAAAAAATTACGATAACTGTTTTTGACAATTTCACCTATTTGATCTCTCGGTTTGATTCCGACTCTATAGATTAATCCAGTGAAGCTGATCTGTTTGAAAACGTTGCTGCCATAAGAAAAATGGAGAGATGTTAAGATTGTGGATAAATGGAACACGTTTATGTCTTTTAGTGTAGCGGAACGTACTGTAATGGTAAGTTCAACAGGTACCTTTTTTCGCAAAGCTGTTGAATATAAAAAGAATCACAATGTCAGAAATAGTTAAGATTGAAAGTCCGGTAGCCACGAATATCAATATCGTCATATTTCTCGTAGTTTTCGCAGTTACAGGTGACCAGCAGGCATACCGCTGCGAAAAGCCTTCCTCACTAACTGCCCATGCACAAAATAGCACTGAGATGAATACCTGCATTTCATTGAACCCGAAAGACTCTCAAATCCACGAGAGCATAGAACGAATGCAATTATTCGCACTTTTTTTTCCAAAATAAGCTTCACAACATCATGTAAACAAACCAACAATAGGTTATATAATGCATGTGACAGTAATGGTAGTAATGATATGATAATATTATGTGTGTATAATGATGATGTAATGAGGAGCTTACGGAGGCAGCGATGAACGTTAGCCCGAACTCAGGCACAAATGAATCGTATTCAGAGCGTCTCCATAGCGCAATGGCACGTTCAACGACCATGGATAACTGCAACCCTATGTTCTTGATAGTCAAAGATGAACAATGGTAGGGCGAACCAACCTCTAAAAGAACCATACAAAATGAGCATATAGTTGTTGGATATCTTAGCGAAAAGCATGTAGCTGACTGAACTAAGATCTCACATGGATTACCCATTGTAAGATATCGGAACAAGTGCATTCTCTAAATGTATTCGTAGAGGATATTGATAGGAGGGGACCTCCTTGACATGTAAAGATCCCATTGACATGTATTTTTTGGTATCGACATGTGTTCATGTAAAATTAACATTCAAATACCGTTTTGACGAGTGTATACAATATTGTCGTGTGCAAACAAGGAAGACCCCAATGTTGAGCACCACGGTGTTATTTATTCATTCGACGTGCTACAAACCGTTTTGTTTCTTTTTGTATGCTGTCATAAAACGCTTATCCTGACACGCCCATGACACATCCAACTAGCTCACACACTGACACACCACACTAAGGCGGGGTTGTACCCACATTTCGTAATTTTCTATGGGTGATAACGTGTGAACGAACACAACGAAATCTGGACCAATGCTCATACTACGACGTACGACTTCTAGCAAGAATATTGAAGCCCTCAGGGGATAAATTAGTCATGGGTCAATACGAGTTCCCAACAAAAAACGTGATCTTTTCAACAAAAAGATCAAGAAATTTTCCTCACTTCAAGAAACCACGACACTTACTTTTTGCCCTGTTAATGAAGGTTTTGCCCTATCCTCCCTTTGGAGGTGAAAACACCGAATGGTACGAAACAGCTGCCACAAGAACTTCGAAAAGTCCGTATTGAACTTTATCAAACCCGTATTTTTTCGCATTTGACTTCTACTTGAAATCGTATTGGTGCCTCATTGCGTGTTCAGGCGAGACAAGAACCCGTGGAGGCCTATGTATAAACCAATTGAAATTTCCAATGAGTTTGTAATCACGTTTTGCGATCTCTTTCCCATTGTTTAGCAATACTTCTTCTGAATCTACCTGGCCTATGTCTGCCTGGCCTCTTTGTTCAAAAAATTGTAAATATTCAAGGCCCTTACTTATGACAAATCATGTGCTCAGAAAAAGGGAGTTCCAAGAATGCTGGGCTCAAGAGACTGGTGCGAAGCTTTCGTGATGACCGGAACATTAGGGGACGCGCTTCGAGATCTGCTTTTCCAGTTGCCCACAAATCAAAAAGGGAGCAGCTGGATTGGCAATGGAGGATTGGTCATGGCTCTACTGCTCTTTGAGATTAGATATTTTGCAAGTAGCAGAAGTGGCCCCTATATTCTTATAAAAATGATTTATCTGGGTAAATACAGCGGGCTATCCCGTCATCTGTGCTACATTGACCAGGCCTCCATCCACTCGTCACATATTCGACACACCAAAATGGCCCATGGCAAGGATATACGGTGGAGCAGTAGAGGACTTCGTCGCATTCGCATGCCGCGACTGCGAGAACCAGCACACCTGATCGATTGAGTTCATGTAGCGTTTTCTGAGGATGCAGTCAATTAATTAGTTGGCGGTGATATTTATTCTCTTCGTGTCCATGTTCCGAAAAATAGCCTCACCAGGAAAGGATACCAAGTCGCAGTGGCCATTCAAGATGGGATGTATACCGACGTAGGTAGTTTCGAACGCTGATCTCAAATCTGGGTTCCAAATCTGCGAAACGATTCTGTGAACGAAGTTACGGACCCCCTTCCCTAGGTGTCATGTTACTTTGTTGCTTTTATAAGAGAATCAAATAGTGCTGAAACGTGCCCCGATGGCGCAGTTGGGAGGGTGGCGGACTAGTAGACATGGGACGGAGGTTCGGATCCTTAGTGCGGGCGCTTCTTTTGCTTTTTTATAAAAAGTGCTCTAAACTCTTGCAAAACCTTTTTACACATCATATAGACTACCTACAGTCCTACTTCATACTTATGCAGCTCCAGAAAAGCCAAGACAAGCATATTTTTTAGTCAGCTCCCCAGACCGAATGGGGAGGCGTGCACATAGATAACTTCTGCTTTCGGCAGTCAAGGTCAGGGCCTAGACAACCCACATGATGAGCAAGGAACTTACGCTTAATTGGGACAGACCGTGCATTGCATCAAGAGAGTTGCCTTCAGTCCCACTCATGGAGCTCGTTCAAGGGTCATGGTGCGATTCAGGGTGCTGTGTCAACTGGCGAGAGGTGAAAGTGCTCAACACTCCACCTGACGCAACATCTCAAATTGAGCCTCTCGATGTATAGTTTCCCTTGCTACTTGAGGCCATATGTAAGCGTGCTGTCTATTTCGTAATTGCCCATGATCTAGACTTCCACGTTAGCAACCACAACTCCATATTTCGCCTTATGTCACTGGTGTGCTTCGTGTTTAGCGCACCTAGATTCAATAAATTTAACTCATGGTTTGCGTCAGGGTACCTGGCTGGGGACCTGGGAACATCTGGAATTCCTGTAGGATATCCTCAACTAGGCAGAAATTGTGAGAGTCACGGATGGGGTGAACTTTGTTTCATGCCGTTTTCAGAAGCTTTTCTGCTCCAAACACTTTGTGTTGGATTATCAAATCTGTTCATAAAGTGCTCACCTATGGCTTAGTTAGTACATAAAAATGACAGTTGGATTGTACCAGCTCACTTCTACCCATAGAAGAGCATCACTCCATCCAAAACCCTTACGACTCATCCAAGAGCCCTCTTTTGAAAGTGCATGAGTTGCTGTTTTTTAACCACGTTTTGAGCGCCGGGAGCAGAAGTGTTTTTATGTGCACCCCTCCTCATTCGGTCTGTGCAGCCGACGGAAAAATATGCTTGTCTTGGCTTTCTGGGGTTCCATAAATATGAAGGAGATGTGGAGGTAGTCTATATGGTGTGTAAAAAGGTTTTGCAAGAGTTTAGAGCACTTTTTATAAAAAAGCAAAACAAGCGCCCGCACCAAGGATCCGAACCACCTTGCCATGCCTACCAGTCCGCTACCCTCCCAACTGCGCCATCGGGGCACGTTTCAGCACTACTTGATTCTCGTATAAAAGCAACAAAGTAACATGACACCTAGGGAAGGGGGGTCCGTAACTTCGTTCACAGAATCGTTTCGCAGATTTGGAACCCAGATTTGAGAACAGCGTTCGAAACTATCTACGTTGGTTTACATCCCATCTTGAATGGCCACTGCGACTTGGTATCCTTTCCTGGTCAGTATAATGGAAAACAATCGTCTTTCACCCATTGTGGCAAATGTCTTGTTCTTTTTGTTGGGATTTTCAATAATACACCGTGCTCGCTGATGCACTGACATACAAGCGTGAAATGTGCTGAAATGGTGAACTATTAGGGATTATGTGCTTGTTGGAATAACTGTTGCAGGTTCCTCCAGGTTGTTAGGAAAATAGATCAAATGTTCAGTTTGGTATAATTCTGTGTTCAACTCTCACGAGGTTGTTATAAAACTTTATTGGCTGACGTTTCGGCGATGTCGCCTTCCCAATATCTCGTCTCAACCGCTCGCAGGCCAGTCCAATGGTAGTTTTTTGAAAATGCGTTTTTTCCGCCGAATGGTATTTGGTCATAGAATTCCTTTTGCATATGTGCCTTTACTGATTGAAGTTGTATTATATAACGTCCTCATGAAGTAGGATCTGATTCTTGCAATGAGATCAAGGGTTTGTTCCCAAATCTACTTTGCAAATGTCGTCGTTCAAGTGAAGGGTTAAGCGTTCAGGGTAATAGACAACTTATCTCTGCAAAGGTGTGGGCGCTTGAACTCCATTGTTCTGGCATGGCCTGAGATGTGGGACTGCGCACATGCGCACAATTTGAGGCACTTACTAAGGAAGGGTAGTACCTACCATGGAAGTCCAAACGAAGGCCCTAATGAATCGATAGAGTTTGGAATGTTCATGAATATGAAAACTAAAACTGCACAAGGGTGTCTCTTAACATAATATGGGGGCTCGAATTTTGCTTGACAGTAGTGTCAATTGGAAATGCAAACTCGTCGCTTTGATGTTAAGCGCCGGCTTGGCATCGTGGAAGCGATCTCGCTTTACAAGAGGACGTCGCGGTTCTGCTCCAGTCATTGTCGAACTTATTGCACTGTGCTCTTTCGTCATTAGAAATTTTCAAAATGTACTCTGATATTAGCTCAAATAAAAGCCCTATTTCTGCTTTCATTTTCGCTTGTTGCATCTATTCGAAGAAGAATAGTTCTGCATTCAACTGTGACTCTATTATTTTGATAAAACTCAGACTCATGTCCCACTACTGACGAGTATTTCTTCAATCTTGAGAAAATGGCTGTTCTGTCTCCGGTTGTAGGTTGTATAAGGTGTGCTGTTTGCGATTAACATGCGTTCTGCACGACATTCTTCGTATTTTTACCATCGTTCCTTTTTATAAAGGCATCTTACATGTACTTCTATAGCATCAATCTGTTGAATGTTTCTCGAGATTCAAGATGGAACAGATCCATTCAACTGACTCGAAGAACCATTCTTCCTTGAATAGGCGCAGCAACTGCAATGAAAGCAGAAATAAGGCATTCACACAAACGAATGCCAGAAAAGGTCTCAAAAGCCTCTAATGAAAAGAAAGAACATTGTGCAAAAAAGTCAATGATGGCGAGGAGCAAACACTCATCCTCAACCTGAGGAGCGAGACCATTACAACTGCACCACGTCGACGCTTGATATCGGAGCCACGAGCTCGAATTCTCAATTACACTACTGTCCAGCCCCAGTACTCCCTTAGGGAAGCCATTTTTCAGGCTTGACTTCCACAATTGTGAGCAAAATTCAAAACTCTGTCTATTTATTAAGGTCTCCATTCGAAGTTCCATGGTGATTAAACTACCTCCTTCTGTTCAGTCAATACGACTGTTATAATTGCTGTCATTTATAAAAACAAGCTCTTATATGATGGTGTCACCTGATTGTATAGTTTAAGTGCCACAAAAATTCCGTTTTGAGCATTTTCCTATTTCATTTCACATAGTAAGTGTGACTTTTAGTGCATACTTTCCTTACAGGAACTTTTGTTTTCTCTCATAACTTCAGTCGGACGTAAGTGATTTATGGACCACAACGTCTCAAAGTTGTCCAGAAGGCTTTGAGTTCAGCTGATAGTTGAAAGCGTCAAAAAATATAAAAAAAAAGTCCAATAAATGGTGTAACTATTAGGCCGTCCTTGGAGCACAATATGTTGTGGCCCGCCAGCTGTCGTCAATGGCTCAAGGACAATTCTATTAGAGGTTGGCTCTACAAACTTTACTGCAAAGGGACCTTGGCTCTTTTCGAATTGCCGTGTAGTTTTTACAGCGAAAGCAGCTTTGTAAAGGATGCTATAAGAGCTCAAAGTTCGCATTCTGGCACATCTTGAACCCTCATTGCTCCTTTTTCACATTGTATTCGTGACGCTGTTGAATATCTACCCCACCTGGACCGAAAACTCTCTACAAGACAGAATTACATAGCCAATCGGGTTGTTAGCTGTGCATTTCACTTTGCAGTGCACTTCTCTTGTGTATTACTGTACTCTTTGTATTATTGTCATCACTCACAGGCTGAAGAGACGTGTCGATTGGTTTGTTTGCTACGGTACATCACGTCAGCAGGAGGCACGTGCAGAACGCTATCACATTCTGGGTGGGTGGGAGGAGCATTCACGACAACTGCGAGGAACACTGCGGATGTGTGCTTTTCGCACCACTACAACACGAGGTGGCCGAGCTTTCACCATGCTGCTGCCTCTGATGCTCCATTTGATTGCAGTGTACTCTTGACTCTTCTCATTGGCAGGACCTTTCTATCCATATAAGCACTTTTGCAGATTCCCGAATTAGCTGTATGAATTTCGTTTCTCTTTAACAGCCTAAACATTAGGTGTTGTCTGAAACCCTATCTTTGAAGTCAGTAACAAAGATCATGTGAATGCAGGAAATTTCTTTGGGAAAAACGAGAATTCCGGCGTACCCCGTATCCATATCGGTTTTGGTTCGACTGCTTTCTCCTCAAGCTAATCTCCTTTAGAAAATTCAGGTAACATTGCGAACCCTTGGGCATTCAAAGCTGCTATGGGCTTAGGGCCCGGACAGAGCATGGTACAGTGTTTTTCGAGAAGTCCTCTAACCCTCAGCGATGGGAGACTTTAGAGACACAGTGCCAGAATTAAACCTCACTCGGGTACCTAAACATCTCAAAGGGACTGTTGGCCTCCGAAAACCATATAGAGTCCTTCATTTTTGAGCTAAGGGCTTGACATTTTACCAAGGGGAGTCGCGAACACGTGTTTTGTTTCAGCGAGATAACATAACAACAGGACTTAGCATCCCATAGCGACAACAATGGACCTGGTGCGTTATGGTCGCCCTTACGATGCGAGATCGCCAAGCATTTTTGAACCTCCAAGAATCTTTGACTATCAATTAGTACTTAACGACGAACGTTTATGTACCCGCTGCCAGGTCCCGCTTGGAGTCGATTGATTCAACTTCAGCAGCTTGTGAAGTTGATGAAAAACGGTGAAGGAAACTGCAAGCTGTGGAAGAAAAGTACATACGTTTAGCTAAAGCATATTTTACACTGCCCACTGTCCAACACTACTTGACTGCAAAGCAGCCATATCCAAATACTAATGGGGAGGCGTTTGTAGACTATGCTGAAAGCACGTTCGTGACGTCTGCAGTTATTCGAACCTTATGTACGTTTTTCTTTTCTTCTGGGTTCGGCATTAGCGCTCGTACACTTTAGACATGGCAAAAAGGGAAGAAGTTCCAGAAGGGCTATCTTTCGTATTTCTAGTTGATTTTTCTTTCAAGCCCTTTAAGATATCTAGAACATGTTCAGATTGCAGGTTGATAGTGGTAATATTCACAATACACCCATGCTACACATATTGAAATTTGGCATGATTAGATCCAGTAAGAAAGGAGTTACTACTGAAAAGCTCGACCGAAGAAACATTTGGCCGAATACTTTTGAGCGTTGCTGTATTTGTCAACCTGAGATTACGCCACTCAAAAATGTGAGCGACGTTTATTGCTTTTTTGCCTTGCTTATTGCCGAAAGACGTTTTCCACATTAAACTGCAACGATATCAGGAATAGAAAGCGATAATTGGGGTTCAAGATCCAGGGCAGCTTTAAACTGCATGGATCTAGAGCACTCGAGAACTCCGTGTACCCACTTATCGGGTTTCGCGTGGGAATATGTTCTCGCCCGAACGTTTTGGACGTATTTAACCTACACAAAAACCGAAGCTCAGTCGAGAAACAGATGACAAGTATAAGCGGAACCCTGAGAACATTTGGCAGCGCACTTTTGGCTCGCTCTTTTCATCAGTTGAATATTCAACTTACTTCAATCATAACTGATTTTATTTAGGCGGGAGTTGAACTGGGCGAGAGGCTCATATTCCAATCCTGTACGCAGTAAGGTCGAACTTTCTCCATTCTATTAGGTTGAGTCATAAGTCCTCGGACAAATCGGCAATGATAATATTTATCTTACAATTTTTAAACGACAATAGCGAATCATTTGGAATATGCCCCATTGGCATCGATGCTCTTCTGCCAATGCTTGGGCAAATCGTAGATGCCCTTGCTTTAGAACGCTGGAAGCTGGCCCTTGGAGAACTGCATCAGTGCCATTTTGATGTCGTCGCGGGTTTAAAAGTCCTGACCATCCAGATGAGGTTGAAGATGGGGAAAAAGGTGGTAATCCGAGGGATCCAAGTCTGAAGAACATGGTTGGTGTGGTGAACTTGTCCTGCCGAATTCTTCAGTTCAGTTTTGGTCGTTCTTGCAATGTGAGGGCGAGCGTTGTCGTGCTGGAAGTGAACTTTGTGCTGATGTGGACGTGTAGCTTCGGGATTCGCCTTCAAACTTCTCAGTTGCGTAAAGTAGACGCGTGCGGTTACTGTGCATCCTTCGTCTAGCAGCTCCCATTATTCGACACGGAGAGCGCTCCACCAGAATCAGAGCATAACCTCCTTGGCGTGTACGTTGGGTTTGGGGGAGTCTTCTGCATGCGCACCTTTGTCAATCCATTGAGCACGCCGGTGAACGTTAGAGTAGAGGTTCGACTTCACACCCCTGGTAACTAGGTACTCGAGCCACGTGTGGTGCCCTTGAGCGTGAGGAGAGAAAGTGCCACGTCGTCGCGGCGGTCTATGTCATACTGCTTCAAAGCATGAGGCATCTATGGACCGAGCTTTCGCACCTTGTAGATTGACTTCAGTTCACGATGAACTCTGGACTGACTCCCCAAGGGTGACTGCCAGTTCACGAGTAGTTTGGTGCGGATCGGCTTCCACCTGGCTCCGCAGCACCTTCAAATCCAACTCCATTGAGCGTCCCGGACGGTCTTCATTTTCGACGGAATAGTCGCCCGATGTGGACTTCTGATGCAACTTGTAAATTGTATACCTCCTGCTTGTCAACGTCCTTCATACCTCTATCGATTGCCGCGGGTTCATGGCCAGATAAAAAAATAAATATGATGGTGTTGCGGATGTGGAGTTGCGAAGGCTTGAAATCATGAGGCACAGTTGTGAGAAAGGGAACAGTTGGGTGCGTTCTCCAGTATGCGTTTGGAAAAGCTTTCCATACTCTATCTAACAATGCCTTGCACGTTCATTTTCGTTACCTCTTCCAAGAGTTATGATCGCTAGAAGTCATCACTACCATTTTGTCCGAGGACTTATGACTCAACCTAATATTTAGATGAGCAACCGAGATTAAAGGAGTATTTGAGCGTCACCCTGCAACACCCGAATACAAAGACTTCTTCAAAAACGATAATTACTGAATAAGAGCCCATTATTCATACCTAATTAAATGCTTGTTGACTGCATTTGCGTGAGGAATTTTAAATCAGAAATTGATCTATCTCAAAATCCCAAACCAAAAAACCCTCTGTGCACGTGAGCTGGGACACTGTGCACGGATCAGACCTAATTGTAAGCTCAATTGGTAAAAGCACGATTACAATGTCTCCATACAACTGATAGCTCACTTAGTTGCCTAGATAGGTTTTTATGACTTCTGTGCTAACATCATACCTCACAGGTAATTTCTAATGTCTATCAGAATTTCTATGGCCACACCGCAAACGCAATTTGTAGAATGATTCTGTTGCCTATCTGCTGACAACTCGTTTATGCTTCCCCAAGTACTGTTTTGCTGAAATGGAGCTGGAAGCGTTTAGGAGCAAAAGTCGAAAAATTATCTGAGATGAAGGCCACTGAAGCGTTCTTTTTGCATGTACCTATGAGGAGGCATGGATGGCTGAACGATGTGCTCCATCTCAGATTTTCGAGCTTTCAAATTATAGCTGTGACTCCTCTCTCAGCTGCTTTCTTGATCTCTCCATGCCGAGTCTCCATGTCTTACGAATAAGCTCAGCTAAGCCTTCGTCTACTGGTGTTATACTGTCCTCGATCGTTCTAATCAAACGCCCTTACCCCACTGTGAATATGAACATATCCCATGATCTCATCCGTGACTTCTAGAAAGGAATTTTTAAAGCAGGAAAGCTCTTGGTAAACAGTTCCTCGTCAATGATAAAGTGCTAAAGAGGCTTTCCAGGACAGATCGGCAGAAAGCCCAGTTGAATACCATTTCATGATATCAGATTTTTCGCACAAATCTCATTCTAAACTACTAGCTACCCAATCAAAGTTCGTTCGTCTACTCGTTCCCTCTTTAGGTTCTGGTTGATTTTGCTCGTTGAGATCGTTTTCATCATTCCATACAAAGATAACAACGGTGTTGTTCAGAATGGTGAACGCCGATCTTTTGAAGAAACACGCCAGCGCATACAAGCTGACACGTGACACGGCCGCCGAGTTCCATAAACAGTACGTAGATAATTTATCAAAATACAAATATTACAGTCAGGCTTCTGACATAGAGGATTTTTTAAAACCTGCTAAAATCTGATTAGAAAAATGAAAGAGGCAAAGCCCATCTTCAAATTTTCATACAGATTGATCTAACTGATTGCAGGCTCTTCACACTTCATCCGGAATTGGCTAAATACTACGATGCTGAAGACATTGATCCAGACAGAATTCCTAAGGTATGCGGACATGAATCAGGAGAACCCTAACGAAAAAGGTGTAGACTTCCTTGACAAAAAAAGCACGTTCGCTTATTGGGCTGCCTAATTTCGAAGTTGCTTAAGCATGAGCGAGTTGATTGTCGTTGAGTTATTGCTACATACCAGGTTCGACACTGGCCCAACGATCCCTCGCTTGGTACCAATTAGTGTTATTTCTTCTTTAATAAGTGTTCCCCCACGTCATTCCCCGTTTATTGCCAAGTCACGATTTTTTAAGGTAGTTTTCGACGTGATCATTGTCAAAATTTGAGTCCTCCCGCTCTATAATCACGACCGCACAAGAATTCCCGTTTGCAAGGAAGTGCTGCTCAACTGCAATGGACTTGGATTCAATTTTTCGAAGTAAACAGCTCAAAAAAAGGGAATCTCGAGAATCGTTATCTAAAATAATGTTGTAGCTTATGTTTCGTGTGTTCGCTCTGTAAGGATGTAGTGGGATAAAGTCTGTGGAAGAGGGCAGTCCGAAGAACATGCACTCACAGGTCGTCAGTGATATTCTAAGAAAAAAAAGCCCAAACTTTGTCATGGGAGAATGATTGCGCTGTCTGGCTCGGCATATGGGGTGTTGTCGTGCTCCAAAAACGGTACACATTTGGTACAAAAGGGATGGCAAGAAAAGATATAATATCTTTTCCCTTACATGACCTCCTTAACAGCTTCCCCCTATTTTGAAACTGTTTCAAAGTCGTCTTTCCAAGAGCCTTACTAATTCTTGTTGTAAATCTTACTCATCAAACCATACAAAAGTCGTTCCAGTGCGATTTCTTCTTAGGAAGCATACGCGTGACGAGGGATTGTAACCACCGCTCCGTTCAAAGAACAATTCAGAAGAAGCAGCAAAAGTCAGAACTGAAGCTTCAGATATTTCAAACGCTAATGGGCTTTTCCCGTGTGCCCTTCCATACCACAAGACATTTCTGGAAGCAAAAGCATTAATTCGACTGTCTCATGGAATCTGTCCGATCATTCTGCTCATTTTCATCTCCTTCATCGAAAGTTAGAGGAGAGTTAGAGATGAACCGTGGCACTTTGTGTTATGTAGGTCCTTCAACAGGAACACTACAAAAAAAAGCATGAGAATGTGGGGTTCCAGGAGTTGCCAGACAAATTGAAGAAAGGCCGGAAATAAGAGAAACAGCTGGAGCGCTTTCCTTATGCGAAAATCTGTCTTGTGGATGACTAGAAGATGGAAAATAGCTTTCAGGCGCAGAAATTCATCATGCTCGGCCAGCAAGAACTGCAGTTCCTCTTCCGGTAGGTTTGAAACTGCTCCGGTTTATGTTCACAGATGTTTTTCCCCATAATATGGGTCAATTTCCAGACTTCCTGCCGTCATAAACGAAGAGCGTGACTGGCGTAGTGCCCTGGGCCAAATCAAAGAAGCATACAGCGATTTCAACTTCCCAATTTCAGAATTCAACGTGAGTTCATCAGATATGACAAAAGGATGTTTGATGTTTATATTACTGTTCAATTGCAGAAAGTTCCTGACGCCTTTCTCGCCGCTATGGAAAAGCATGCCGGTGGTGTAACCCCTGAACAGAAGAAAGAATGGGAAGCACTGTTTGATAAAGCCTACAAGGATATGAAGTCATGGGGATGGTATTGATTGGCGTTTGAATGGTACTATGGCAAACAGATCGAAGATATCGGTTTTGATGATTGCTCATTGCATTTGTATCATATTTATAATAGTAACCACTGCAGCTTTCCTACCAATTTCCGAGTTTATCAATGATCAGTGCCTTTTATGTCATCTCTTTGATGCTTGCGTTTTAAGATGAAAGTATTTTATTATCACAACTTTGACAATTGTTGGCTTGGAACAGCCGAGTCGAGCCATCATCCTCAAAGTTATTTCGTGCCTCTCTTAATGTATTGAACACTGACGTACGATGAGGCATAGATCTTTATAGCGCCCTTTTTTCCATAATATTTATTGGAATACATCCAAAGGTGTGCCATACAACACAAAAGCATAAACCTTCAGGCAATAGTTCTATGTCAACAGAAAGAAAAACCAAAACGTTCAAAAGGAAGAAAAAGGAAGAAGTCTCGAGACAAAGTCCGAGGTTAAATGAAAAACACATCTTACTGTAGAAAGAAGTAACGGAGAAATAATAGGGAGAAATCGTATGAAGGACATCATTGAAAGCACATCTGGACCTTTCCTGTAGGTGAAGGGAAGCTGCTATCCCCTCCCCATATACATATTTCTGCCTGAAATAGGATGCACAAATTTGTCGCCGTGTCCAGTTCCTGGTACTCACTTTCAATGTGCTCCTTTACTTCCTCTTCTTTTAGCTTCAATGCCTCTGAACGAAATTTTCAGTATAGAAGGACTCAGCTCTACTAACAATACCTATACCTTTCATTATCAAACATCTGATTCTCGGAATATTTGGCTTATCCTAGTTCAAGGGATATGGTAGAGCGTCCAAAAAGATTAAGCATTCTTGGAACTTTCATAACTTTTACCAAAAAAGCCGAGATCTCTTACGATTTCGGTTAAATTATGTTCCTCGCATTATTGTGTTGTAATCCAGCAAGGACTCATTCACGGCTCTCTCTGTACTTCCAAGCAGCAACTTTAAGAACTTCAACAAAACTCATTCGGTTGCGATTGAAACGAGTCAAAGCACGAGGAAGCCGTGCGCCCTCGATTCTTACGCATCAAGACTTGAAGGGAACGTCGTCATTTGAATTTTCTACGACTAAAAATAACCTCAATCTCTTGCGGGGCTGTTGGAGTCTTCATTTTCAAATAATTGTCTGGCCACAATGCGAAATTCTCACAAAACTAATCGCTACTGCTCCAATAGATTTGTGCCCGGACCTGTTCTTTCGTAAGAACCTTTTATATTTTGGATGGACTCTCACTGGTCCTGTCAGTTCTAGGTAGGCTTACTCACGTTTTTTAGTTCTCATCGAAACAGCCGTTGGGATCGTGAGCAAAGCCCAGTACTTAACAGTTGGCTGTTCTCTGAGCATCACAAAATGAAATTGAAGCTTCTTGGAAGAGTCGAAAGTGTAATTAGACAAAAAGCGGTTCCACCCCCCACCAGAGATTGACGAACACTCGACTTGAGCTCAAGGAAGGACGTCATGTCATGTGCGACAGGTTTTTAGTGTACATTTGATCTTTCACTTGGATTTTATGGGGTGACTAGAGCTTGCGGAAAATCCCACCAGATTTTTTACAAGAGCGCAATATCGGCAAAAACACGAAACATCGAAAAAGAACGGTTCCTCAAAGAAATTCAAACTGACAGTAACAGTTCTAGTGAAAGATGAAGTGTGTCTAAGGCACAAGTGCTTATCGTTTCCAACCTTCCAAACAGATGCAAGCTGCAGAATGTCAGCCAAAGTCAAAATCAGCAAAGCAGCGGACGACCAGTTAGGCTTTTCTGAATTGGTCGGCGGAGGGATACCGATTTTTCTGCTAAAATCAGGACATGGTATGTGAAAGTGACGAGCTGGTAACTATGACCATCTTTCTGTTTCTGAAATGAACCAAACAGATAAAACAACCAACCAACCAAACAAGAGTTCCCCCTCAGAGAAAACTGAGCTCTTCAACCCATCAACACTGATCCCTCAAAGTATGCAGGCAACACAAACATGTGCCTCGGACACAGCAGTGATCAGCACATCCCAATAGAATCGGTATGAACTGGAAAAGGAGAGCCATACTGTAGTGGATATGCCCGCTTAGAAGCTCATATATGGACGCCCTACCCTTTAGAGCATTCTGAACTTGATCAGTAGCGCAATCCAACGACTAGATGGATGAGGCGACTGTGCGTGCTTCTGCCCTCACCTCTGCCACATTGGCTTTTTTCGGTGACGTTTATGCTCAGAATAGCCCTTAAGTAAGCTGCTCGACATTTTTATTACCTTCTTTTCTCAAGCTATTAGCCATGAATCCTACTTTGGAATCAGTCCAGATGGTGCATGGCAACTGCCGTCACAGATCCATCCTGGCCCAATAGCAGTTTAAAACACCTGGGTTCTCTCAACACATTAGATTTGTGTTGATGTGGCTCGAGTAGTTTGGGTAACATATGCACAGCTGGGCAGAAGAACTTTACTGTGTCAACATCATGATGAACATTTTTTTCAATGAAATTTATGGATCATAAAATCACTTCCAACCTTCATTCGCAAAAGATCAAACAACACCACCGCTTTTTAACCTAACCGAAGTAATTATCAATTGCCCCATTTATAAGTAGTTCATCTTCATCACCATGCTCAATTCCTAGAAAAAAAGAAGATCCAGAGCTTTGATTAATTGCTGCAATGCGTGCGATGTGCAGTGTAACTCTTTCTTCCGTTCCCTTCAAAATCGAGGATCATTGAAGAAAACAAAACAAAGGGATGATAAAAAAAACACATAATTCTGGGATACGGTGGATGATGAGATGATCTTTTTTTCGCAGATATTTCAATTAGTCGACATGGCCAAATTCACTCGGAATCATTGAATTCTTGTTACTTATTTAAAGTTTGGATTTTGGGATTTTGCTGTGTGCGCATTGACCAAGATCAAGGGAGGTTTGACTAGTATGTGCATATGTTTCAGCCCTTCCAAAATTTTGAACTTTATAGGACTAACGTTTCGGCACGTTCGCCTCCTTTAGAGCCTGGAAGTCGAAAACCATTGATATTGATTCTATAATAAGGCAAGATGAACCCAAGACAGTCCTCTAGACAAGGAGACCTTCTGGACCCTTGATACAAGGAGCTCAAGAAGGATAAGTTGTAAAGGAACTTTGGAGTTTGAACTCCTGCGCTATTAGACGAGCCCAGGCGCCCTACTTTCTTCGAGATTTACGATTTACTGGCGCTCAACTACGTACTCAGCCTGCACAAAGACTTGCGGGGCCAGCAAATGCGTCCTTGTGTCCAGTCCTTTCCAACGAACTGTTTGATACCACTTGACAAGCCTAACAGCAAACGAAGGCTCATCAGCCTAATGGGTGACCAATTCATGATATAATTCCCACAGCACACGTAATGTAGCTTCAACAGTTAGCTTCCTCCCCTAACCGAGATTCCTAACTAGCGAAACTAAACGCTTAAAGTGAAGTCAGCACACTTTCAAATTTTTCGCCCGCTTGTCACAAATACTTCCCAAGGCTAAAAGTCGAATAGGAACAAACTTGGGGTTTGTTGAAATCAACTGAATTACATCTTACTGCAAAAGATGAGATATTTCTAAAGGGTAGTGCCTGGAAAGCTGTGGCGACTCAAGGTCAGAAATAACTTGCCCAAAACTTAGTCATCACGAAAATATTAAAGGGATCTCATCGAATTTTCTGAAACCACTTAAAGCAAAAATTTGGAAGCAAGTGGACCATCTCTTATGAATCTTACTCATATCCTTGTCAAACACATGTTTGCGACTACTGAAGGAAAAAAAACAGTTCTTGAAACTTTATCGGGGAAATTTTAGCATAGCTTTCGTGGGATTCCTGGCCTCTACAGTCATTTGGGAAAATGGCGTAGGAAATCCTCAACAAAACCTATGGTTGAAAGCTTTAATGACAGTACATCTTTACTGAGAAATCGAGACGCCGCAGCAATCAAACTGCCACCATTGCAAGATAACTGCTTGGCCATGGTGCTATGATTAGTGCAGCGTTCCAGGTTGGGTATTTGCTTTTTATTCAGCGTGAATAATCCTCAATGTGATCCAGGCTCAGCTTCTTGTGAAGAAATTAACCCAAAGAGCTATTATGATCGACCTGCTAAATATAATCTTCCTCGCGTGAGGGACTTCTGTCAGCTGCATTATTTGCTCGAATTTTCCGAGAGTTTGGATTGAAGGATGTACTTTCGTCAACAAGCGACATTGATATCTACCTTTATTTGCCAAGCTCCTGAATCGCTGTCGCAGGAATTCCATGAAGCCTGCACTATGGGCAGGAGCTAAGTCTGAAGTGCATTCGCTGAGCAGACAGGATGTGGAAGGGTTGCGATGGTGCATTACAACAGCTACCCTTATGCATTCAGGGCAACACCCACATAGTCAAGTACTGAGTAAATGCATCGATGACAACATAAACCCAGCAGCTAAGCGATCCGCCATGTGACGAATGTGTAACACCCACGTCAGCCAAAACCCCAATCACATGGGTATGGCAACAGCTGTGCAGGGGATCGGTGAGGGAAAACACTGTGGGTAGGTGAAGGGCAGATTTGCTCTCTGTTGCCCATATGAGCGGAATTTATGCAGCGGTCAGCAGCATCGGCTTTGAAGGTTTGAAGCATAAACTCGCCCACGGTAGGAACCCAAGTTTTCGCGTTTGCGAAGTCCCATCTGATTCAGAAAGTACCCCCAGGAAATGAATCACTGAGTCCTATGAAGCACTGTAAGTCCTTTAAAGGATTCTTTCTCACTCGAAAGTAACTCGATCCGGCTAAACTGGTTGAAAGCTGATTATTTTGGAAATGTCCTTTGGAATAGAGGTCAATGTGAAGCCCTGAGAAGAAAACAACGACTTACTAAAGATATGCTTCCCTTCTCTCAACAGCTCTTCTAGGAACGTTTCAAATACTTCACAAGAGGCATCAGTTTCTATGTCAATGTTTACTCGTCTTCTTCAGAATTTACAAAATTCTTTTCCTCCGCTTTTGTTTCTTTTCTGGACTCACCTCGTGATTACAGGACGTTATGTTAGCTAAAATACTCACAAATGTCAAGAAGAAGCAAATAAAAGTCTCCAGGTAAAAAAAGTAGAACGCGTTTGCCTAAATGTTTGCCATCATGTGGGAGGCGTTAAAGTGCCACAGAGCTGACGCAGGCGGGGAACTAACTTTTTTCTCCGAAGAAAATCACAACGTCGGTTCGAATTTTCGTGGGAATGTTGTGATTTTCCCACACCACACTTCGCCTGAGGGCTCTTCACCGAACAGAGATCGTCGAGAACGACAGGCGGTCTGTTTGTTGTTTGTTTACCCTTCAGCTTAGCGAGCCACTTGGCTTGCAGCTTTTGACTCAGATCAAAGTTTCAAAGGGATCACATGTGGGTTTGACGTAGGTGCACGTTTCTCCAGATACTGATGGAATTTTTACGACTCGAAATGCGGCTTGTGGCAGTTGGTGCACGTTGATGAAACGACGATGACAGATGCCACAGAGAAGGGATCACTCCTATTGCATTGAAAGAGGAAGCAAAAGTTGTCAAAGCGCAAAGAACACGTTGTTCTTCAGAGCCAGCGTATTTTTTTTGCATTTTTTAACATACCGATTCATACTCTGGTGTACAAATGTTGGGGACACAGACACCGTTCATTGCGCCTCAGCTTATCCACGAAGATAGTCGTGGAACTAAGCGATTCACTACTGAAACGGTCCTTTGCGGAAAATTTGTGGCAGCGTGATAACAAATTGGCGTTCCCTGTGTTGTGTAGCTGTCAATATCACAGTACTTTGATGAACTAACAATCTCTTTTATCCTTTTCAACCAAAATACACAGCTACAATGCCTACTGCTCGATCCCCCAAAGAAGAATTGCTGTCCCACTCCATATAGTAAATCGCTGTGTGTATGTGCGCATATGCGTGTGTGTATATGTGTATATGTATATATATGTGGGTGTGTGTGTGACCGCGAACTCATAACTTCTTCCCCAAAATGTTCATGATCGTAAGAGTAACACGCTGTGGGAAGAAACCGTCTGAAAGTTGGTGATAGCAAACGAAAAATAAACGAATAGCGGGAAACCACAGGCAGCATAGTCACTTGAATAGTTTCGCCTCTCGCATTGATCATGAAGCCGGGACACTTTAGTTGGGGATGTGGGATGTAACATAGATGACCATTCATAAGAACCGATAACAACTGAACAACAACTATGGCCTTATGAGGGCCAACAGAAGGGAAGGTCTATTGTGGCCTCTGTGCCAACACTAATATGTACCTTGATGGGTGATGTTAGGTTTGAAGCAAACTTAGGTGCTCTGTATCAGAAACTGACACCAAGTATTATAGGCTGGCAAAGGCATCAGGATGCAAGAACACCTCACAATTAACTTTTTTATTGCTTTTAATATAACCTCTACATAGCTCTCGACGTTTCCTATGTCAAGATGGGGTGGTAGAAGGGTAGAACTAGGTTGAAAAACGTGACAAGTGCCATGATGATGGCTGAGGCAGTCCGAACAGAAAAAGTTAAACCATTCACTCCAGGCATCTCGCATTATAATTTGCAATCAGCAAGAGATTCACTCCACACAGTTTCCACTTCATCGCGATGCCAGTTGCAACCAAAATTTTGCGGTCAGTGGTTCTTATCTGTGAAGATGAGAAGATCCAGATATTGCGACTCCTGATAATGATGTTGATAATGATAATGATAAAAGCATCAGGTCGATTTGAACAATCGTGGCCGTATGCTTCATCGAGTATCGGATACCAGTTCCTTTGCTCTGTTTGGGACGAAAATACCTCCTTCACGGCTCTGCGCCAAATCTATAGCGACAACCTAACGCTGAGCATTTTCCTTCAAAAGATTTGTGATCAGAACTGTATCATTCATTCTGAAATGAGGGATGGTGTTCCAGCTTGACATCCCAACTTCGTTACAAGTAAGATAGAAGGCCGGGGTGCGTGGAGTGATTCGAGTGGTTCAGATTACCTGATAGTTTACTTTTTCAAGTTTATACTCTTCATTATCAAAGTTCCCAAATACTGGATAGGGACGTGCAACTCACACAATCGGCGCACAGTACGAGGTTTAAAGGGGAGAATGGAATGGAGGCACCTGATTGGTTATATGCCACACCTTTTGGCAAATGGCCCTGGAAGGCTTACTGCTACCGGTCACCGCTAGTGCGGTACTTCAATTATCACGAGTCTCAGTACACACATCGCCCCGTACCTGACCAGGAGGAATGCACGGTGCCGTCCAAGACTTGGAACTTCGTTCACTGGGAAATGTGAGGCCGAAAATAAAACAAAAAAGGTCTTATGGAAACTGATCTGTTCATAATTAAGTAGCATTTATGCTGAGGAAGCTATCGTGATTGTAGAGGCAGCATAGTTGTTTAATGTTGCACTAAGAATATGGCAACTTTCAAAGAGCGGAGGTGGCTTTGTGCCGAGTGGTGCGATATCTCATGTATGTTAGAATATCGAATCTTGAGTCGGCGTCCGTTCAAGTCAATAGAGAAAACCGTCGTTTAGAGGTTGGACAACTGGGAAAATGCTCGTATTGGCTGGTAAGAGCCCCAACTGGTACATCGTTTTACTTTCGCAAGGAAATTCAATGCCACCTGGACGCGAGACAGGTGCTTAGACGATTCAAAACACAGGAATGATCAACACCAGCAACGGAACGAGAAAGGCCTCACCCTTCACCTTCTTATCGAAAGAATGTACTCCCTCTCGTGCAACGGTATGCCAAGATTTTCATACGAACACTAAATTACCTAAGAAAACACTCAAAGAAAGTCGGGCATCAAATAGCCATCTAGCCTTGAAGCTACTCTGGATGACTATCCTTTTGGAAGGTAGAAGAACATCGATTACAATAGAGGACAACAAGGCAATAGTGTACTTCTGCAAAGCCAGTGAAGAAATGTAGATACTTAGTTGATACCTCTGACAACTTTCAATGCTGAATTAGTTAATGGAAAGTAATTAATGCATACATCTAAATGCCGAGAACCATTTTTCGCTAGTGAAGCACTAGCAAAACCTGGGCATATGTGTAGCGCTCCAATGAAAAGAAGGAAACTGTACAATGACAAATGAAAACCCACTTGCAATCTCTCTGACCTCAGCCGCAAATCCAGAATTACAATCACTTGCGAAGGCAGTATTGTTCAAATAAAAATTCTAGGTGGGATGCAATGGGCCCGATGTTGTTTGCATTATGAACTTCGTTAAAGCAGAGGTCCAGGATTGACGCAAAAGGAAGGGAAACTCGCTGTGCATGTCTTTATGAAGAGTATTCATGATAGGCTGAGCTGGCTTCAGTGAAGCTCTGTCCCTTTCCTCATGGTGATATCGAAACCGGGTTTCTACGATTATTCCTTTTTTCATTGCTACTCATCTTGGGACCCTGACCTTAAACAGAAGAGAAAGAGTTCAATTGCACGAGCGCAGTGAAGTTAGAACTCATCGATCCTCTGGAGAAAGTTGGAATGTGTTGTTGTACATTGCTGCGAGGACGTTCGCACCTTCATTGCAACCACGATCTGAAATTGTCAGATCCGATTCCTCCACTCAGGCACTCTGTGACATTTCTCTTCAACTTTTTCCCATCAAACAAAAAGAGTGAAATGGAAAAAGATGCTCGCCCATGCCAGCTCCCTCTTTGGAGTCTACAATTCCCACGATCAACACTTCCTCTGACATTACTACCTCTGCGATACATAAAACGGATCATCACACACAAATTGCCTTAAACAGATCTTCATTTTCCATTTTTGTAGTAGACATATCCAATTTCGTATTTAATATATGTCGAAAAGTGATGGAACGTGACAGAAAACACAAAAAAGATGGGCAAAGGATAAGAAAGAGTTCATCACCAACTGACTGTCAAGTTACCCTGAGTTATTAAAATAGCGGAGATTTTCGTCTGAATGTGGAGAGCTTGATCACTACAACTTATTTAATCAGACAGTTTCCTCCCACTGCTTCAGTATCCTTCAGTCTCCATCAGTCGTCTCCAGCCCCCTAGTCAGCCTGTTGAGTGCCTAACAATAAGTAGTTACGAAAAGAACGGCTGATTCGGGAGCACTTTTTTTATTTACCCCTTGTAGTGGAATGCATAGAAATGGGAATCCATGGAAGACGGCTAGAGGTGTTGTATTATATTGGATCCGGTGTTCAGGTCGTTGATTGCTCTCCTCTCAACGAGAAAGTCAAGGTTAAATCATTTATTGCTGTCAATAACAGATTGTGAAAAGTTTCTGTGAGCATAAGCTCCTCAACAACTTTCATGGCAGAACTAATTTAAAACTGCTCTCGACAGCTCGAACGACTCTTCCCCGTAGGTAATGGGCTGCTTTCATAGTCCGCCGGCGCACTGACGTCAAACGAATTAGTTCGTATGTAAGAAATCTACGTCTGTTGCATTTTATTTCACGGTCAAAACAGTTCAGAACCGTGAAATAAAATGCAACAGACGTAGATTTCTTACATAAACTGAACTAATTCGTTTTACGTCGGTGCGCCGGCGCTCGGGCTCGTCGGCCGACCCAGAGAACAGCTACCTTGAATCAAAGAACAGATTTGGCTTTCAAAGCATTGTTAAATTGATCATCGATTTTGAAAGGATCGAACGCAATAAAAAAGTTCTGTGTTGGCATAAGGACAGCGGCAAGAGAATTCGATGTAAAGGATCATGTTTGAAGTAAAACTAATTCCGGATACACCCACAGTTAGTGAGTTGTTTTCTTTATTACGATTTCACTGACGATCTCAGAAACTCTGATTTGCAAATCACGAATAGTAATTACTTTTTTTCAAAAAGAAGGAAATGGAGACGTTACCGGTGAAGAAGGAAAGTCGCAATGGGAGCCCGTTCCACTGATATCTTTAGATCATCTGTTTCTTAGAGCAAGCGCCGGTAACGTCTCCATTCACCCTTGTCGCGAGCCATAGTAGTTCAGTGGATCGTCCTTGCTCGACGTCCTATCATTTGGAGCTTTCGCGAAGAAGTTTGACCACCGCGCAGGCGATCGTTCTGGTACTCGCTTGACGTCCCTATTAATCCAGTCGGTAACCGACCTGATCCAATGTTCATCACGACACCGCATAACGTGCCCGGCCTTTTCGATTTTTTGGCATAAGTAGCGACATCCCTGATCTTCGTTCGTTGACGATGCTCGGAATTCCAGACTCCCTTGTGCACTTGCCTGTATACAAAGCTCCGAGCACCTTCTTCTTCAAAGCGCCTTGAATTACGGTGAAAGCATGATCATCTTGCTTTCTGAGCCCAAGACTCCGAAAAGTACGTCGAAGAAGTAGGACAGCGGTGTCGAAAGCGCGAAGCTGGGTTCCTCGCCTTCTTTACTACCTCCTTGATATTCTTACTAATTCCCAGGAAAAGCGTTTCCTTTCCGTTTTTTTCCTGCTCCCAAGCTAGGCCGTTCATCATGTTGACTTCTCGACCTAGATACACATAGCTAGAGCATTCAGAAATATAAGTTTCGTTTAGCGTACAGGAAGCATCAGGCACCAACTCGTTCCTCATTACACACTTACACACGTCTTCGTTGAGTTCAGTACTAAGCCGCTATTTCCACAAACGTTGTCGAGTTTGAATAGCATTAGTTCCGCTTGCTAGATATTTGGTGTTATAAGCACGATGCCGTCTGCAAAGCTGAGGTGATGGAAGTAGTGGTCTTCAACGTTTACTCCTAAGTCTTCCCATTCCAAATAGCGCGCGATTCTCTCGATAGCGGCGCCGAAAATTTTGTAGGAAATTGTATCCCTTCCTTTAAGTTGATAATGATTTCCCGCAGAATGGCAAAACTCTGGCTGGAAAGTTGACGTAGAGCTCAAAAACCATCCTTATGTATTGAGTTGCTCTGGGCTCAGGGCCGGCCAACACTTCAATTATCACTTCTGTCCCGACGGTATCAAAGGTCTCTTTCAAATCGATGAACGTAAAACGCAAAGGCAAATTGCACTCTCGCAATACTCATAAGTCTTGCAAGGGCGTCGATGTGATCTATTCTATCGAACCCTATCCGGAACCCTGCTTGCTCGCATGACTGGCTTCCCTCTACTATTCTGCTAACCCTGTTGAGGATGCCGGATGGACGGAAGTTCCTAAATAACAGAGAGTAAGCAGATTGGGCGGTAGTTGCCAATAACTTCGAGGTCTCCCTTCTTCTTATGACAGTTCTTCAGAGATAGACGCTCATAAAATTAGAATGGCTTCTCGCGGCACTTATCCACCTCTGGACTGATTCCAGCAGGCTCCGAGAAAGGCCACTCGTAATGTTTTTGAGCGTCATGATCTCTGCTTCTTCGTCGTCCGTGCCATCTTAGATTTCAGTATTGGATTCATGTACTGAGAACAGCTACAGGACCCATCTCATCGCCAAACACCCCACTGGGAGCTTCATCATCGGTGTTGAGCTCCGCGCTTATGGTAACATGATTACTCACAAGGATAACGATGCTCTCGATTATTTATACCCCGCATTCAGATTTATCTCTGCCAAATTTGAAATTACTCCGAGCAGCCACAAATGCTGAAGAGGATTAGAATAGTGCTAGAGTATTTGCAAAATAATTTCTTTTATCATGTAATTATGATTCTCTCGTTGACTCGCCATCAAAGTGTCAGTACCGTCGACCATCTGGAAAAGGCATGAGGAGTCTCTTCCTAAATCTGCCATTATGAATACTGGAGAATGCATTTCATACTATTTAGTTTCGCATTTTGTACTTTTTTGCCCCGTGTTCTTTTTTCGAAGAAGCTTCACCATGAGTTGGGGGATACATGACTCACGCATTACCTATGATGAGGAACTTTCGTTTGACAGTTACATGCACATGACAACATCGAACCCTAATTCTACAGTAATTTTACCCTCAATTCTTTCAAAAGGGCGAGACTCAACTCCTACTTTTCCATGACATGTCATATCAGTGCACATTACTACTTGCTCATCAGATCCACACATAAAAGAAGAATAGAAGAATTTCGATAAAAGAAAGAAAAATCAGGAAATGCCACTTCTTCATTCATTAATGTAGTAAATGGCGCATTGTCCTGCAATCAACGTCTCCGAAGGCTTCGTGACCAGAAATCCAAAAAAACGGTTACCCATCCTTGGAGAGTATAGAAGCCGACCACAGTACCAATCCTCCTGAAACCGCATGATTCTCCTAAATAGCAAATGCATAGGTCTGACATGTCGCTTCTGAAAGAGTCTTCTCCAGTATCTTCGTTCTTATTCGAGATTCTTGTGAAAAAGTTTCCAAAACTTCAACTGATGTTGAGAGGATTCCAAAAAGTACGCTAAGCGCTTCCCATATGAATTGACCACTAGCTAGCATTTGAGCAGCTATATTCTGACAGCCGTCAAAGTATCCTATCCCATTGCTCCTGCACTCGATAATCATTCAAAAGATTTTATGAATAAAAAATTTATAAATAACTTAAGTATCAGCAACAAGTATGTAAAAACATGGCAAAAATCAGATAAAGTCAGCAAGTACACCCAGGGCACAGAGAATTGAATTGTGGACGATCGAAATTTGGTTAGCCAACTCATTACCGAGATCTGGAAGTTGGTCTTTTTGTGCATCAGCCATATCGTCCAGCTGAAAGAATTTGCTGTGAAACATTGCCTCATTAGCTCATCATCATAGACACATTTGAGAACTTTCTACTCAGAAATAATCTTTAAAAGAAAGGCGCGAGGGCAAGACAAGCAAAGAAATGGGCTATGGCCTCTTCCAGAAAGAACGGTAATTCGGAAGTACATGCAGTCATTCAAAAGCATATCGTATATGCGAAAAACTAAGCAGTATCAACCATTCCATTCCAGTCAACCCGATCGCTCCGCCATTCCATAATTTCCAAGCAATTACAACAATTATTTTTCATTTGCAGTTATTTGACACAAGAACTACACTATTCTGTACGCTTATAATGATTGGAACTCATTCTTTCATCTACCGGCATCAGTACCAACTAAGTAAAGCTACCTTATTAGAGCACGCAATAAACACGGGAGCAATTTCGAATTCATTATTCTATTGGGTTGTCCGAAAAGTTCTCGCCGATTTTCGACGCCCGGATTTATCAACCGTTGTACAAAAAATGAAGGACCCAACCTCGTAAACTTATATGTTTTCTGAAAGAGTAGGTCCTCCTCTATATTCCTGTTGGAATTCTTTCAACATTTGTCGGAGTTTGTCTGTACAGGACTCCTACGAAAATGGAGAACCACTGCGCGCATTTTCGGCATCTAAAGTATTTCTTCTACCGCAAGGCCTAGAATGCGGCTCAAGCCGCATGAAAGATATATGACGTTTGAGTAGACCATGCTCTAGAGGGTCGTACAGTGCATGACCAGTTTGCGAAATCCAATCAGAGTGAATTTACCCTCGAAGACCGGCAACCTTCAGGGAGACTATCATCAGTTAAAACGACCAAGCCAAAATGTGAACCAAAGCGAATCAGCACATAACTATTCGTGGAGTAGGACAAGGGCTTAGTGTTTCGAAATTAACCATTCATGGTCATCTGCAGACAGTTGGTTTTGTAAAACGCCTTGATGTTCAGATATCTCGCGAAAGGAGCGTGCGCAATGCGATGGACCGCGCCTCCATGTGCAACTCGATGCTCAAACAAAATAAAAATGAGCCGTTTCTGAAACGCATGAGCACGAAGGGCGAAAATCGGATTGTGTACAGCAATGAGGAACGTAAACGATCGTGTAGCCCCTTAGTGAGCCGTCACAAATCGTTGCAAAAGTCAAAATCCAGGTGCGGATGACTATGCCGAGTTGCTGATGAGATTTCAGAGAAATCACTTACCATGAGCTGTTGTCGCACAATCAAAAGTTGACTTAGGAAAGGTACTAGTTAGCTAGAAACTATGGAGGCAGCGATGGACAAAAGCGACCCGAAGTGGCAATTGTTAGGGCGTAATCTTCCAACAGGGTACCTCCATACCACACGTATATTTGGCCACTCGTCAAAAGTTGCTAAAGCTCGGGTGGGATGTCTTACCACACCCCTCATATAGTCCAGACATAGCACCATCAGAATACCACTTGTTTAGGTTTCTGCAGAATTCTTTGAATGGAAAATCGTTCAATCCGCTGGAGGACTGCAAAAAGCACCTGAGAGGGTTTTTCGATTTTAACTCTGGAACCTTCTATGGAAGAGGGGAACTGGAACTTACAGGGAGATGGCGAATCCTTACTGAACAGAATGGTGGATATATTGTTTCAATCAATGGATTTCTTCTTCTAGGAATTTTCATTCAAAGATGAATCAAAAATCGGCGGAAAATTTTCAGACAACCCAATACTTTGAACTTAGTAGTAGTCAAGTTTTTAAGAATCGAGGAACGCTTTCTCATAACAGCTTCCAAAAGAACCTATGAATTCTCTTCAACCTCAAGATGAGGACCGACTAGGAGCGGTTCCGCTCATTTTTTATCTTACTGATCCTGATCACGACTGACCACTTTATACACTTGTTGCATCACTCGTCCTGCGTAACTATTCGTTTTACTTATTGAAAAGAGGACGTGACGAGCAGAGGCGTCATCCGGCGTACCTCGCGGATTTACAAAGCACCTCTCGACGCTGAAACATATGAATATGGATGGATTATTAAGTTACACGATTTGTGAAAACCTACTTGATCAGCCTATCGTTATAACGGCTTCTTGTCAGAAAGTCGACACTTCTCGGGCGAGGAATAGCTTCTAAGCGTCTAGTCACATCCTCGAATTGCTGGAAAACATAAACTACAAATCCTTAACCAGAAAACAAGGAAAATGGGATGAATCGTTCGTCTGAAATTAAAAGGAAGGATGAATGAGCGCCTTAGCGAAAAACAGGTGCCGACTGCAACCCTATAACTTTGGAAGATTCATTTTAACCGGTCTAGCCTATGCCCGTAACATCGCCCCAACCCATACGGCTAGCCACAGAAGAATAGCATTGGCTGAAACCGGTGCTCCTTCTTTCCACTTGCTTTTGCCTCAAGAAACTGGATTGTTGACTCAACGTTGATTCAACGTTCACCCTAAATTGCATAGATCAATCGACCAACGTAGTAACCGATCCGTTAGGGTGGGATCCGGTATCCAGTTTAGGTCTACGGGAGCTCAACCACAGACCATCAAAGCTTGCCTGCGCAAAGCTTTGATTTTAGAGGGCAAGCTGGCAGAAAGGACCTCATAATCTTAGAAGCGGAGTTCGAGGAGAGGAGTGGAGGAGAGTAAAAGCTATTCCAATACTGCCAGATGAAAAATGTAATGAAATGAAAAAAACGAACGGTTTAGAGGAAAACACTACGATTGCGATCAAATAGCATTTTCAAATACTTCGAGAAAAGCTGAACCAGATTCGTCTTATCATTTGATGAACGATTCCTTGAAAGAGAGCACGACCAGTGATTTTGACCACTTACATAGCATTGGCATTTATTACATCGAGTTGAGGATATCGCGTAAAAGCGTCTGGTGACCCAATGACGAGCCTCCAAGAGGTGACCAAGAAACCTAGTACTAATTTCATTCAATTTCTTTCTTTTACGATACAGTTGAAGGGCAACTCTCCTGGGGGACTACTATTTGTTTCAACACTTAACGAGCTTGACCTTTGCTGGACGAATCAAAGGAACTGAAAGAAGGAGTAGTAAGAGTTCTCAAAGGCTCTTCTTAAAAATAAATTTGCTCTTTTTGTTTTGGCGCATACCCCTTGCGCATTGAAGTCACCGCAATCAGTAATGTTGTAAATAAGCATTCGCAAACCGCCATCATTGAGACCCCTACTGCAACTGAATCTATCCGTTATAAAAAAGTGAGGAGAGCAATGGAGCAACTGTAGAGTCAGCTTCTTGCCATGCTCTATTAATGGGGACAAGAGAGTGTCACCTATTCGCTCATCCCTCACCATTAGATACTCATTGAAAAAAACAAGCAGAATTATCCTGAAATACTACACTGAGTAACAAGGACCAACTTTTGAAAAGCTTTCTCAGCACTCCGCACCTGTGGGATCATCGCCCTTTCAGCTTTGCGACTACTATCGTTCCGGTGATTCACAGAGAAAAAAGGATGTTTTCAAGGGGAACCTGCGATAGTCAAGAACTTCAGGTACCGCTGTGCGTCCAACAGCTTTTCACCGGACCTCTTCAAGAGTAATATGAACATTTCTTCCCAAGTAAACGATTCGAAGCCAACAGACGAATCACTTTCTGAGCAGTAGAGAAAATGGATACAGAAGAACTCGACTGACGCCTCTCTTCGACGGCTGCAACAGCAAGTTATGTCACAGCATCTTCTCAGTAATGGGTGCAGCGGGAAGACACCATAGAAGTTGAGGTTGTGATTGAGAATCCACCAATTCCAATGGTCAAGTGCCTATCTGAGCGGTAACCAATGATGTTAAGGTAAGAGAGCTGCACCTTGACAGCGACTCGATTTGCCTAATCTCTTCTTGACTTTTACATGCCCCTTCGCAACACGCGATCGTGGTTACGGGTTTCCCATATATCATTTCTTTTCCCATCCAACTATAGGCACTAATCCTGCTCTCTTCCCCTACACTCAGAAATGAGGAAATACCGCTAAAGGTCATGGTACAACAGCTTTTACAGGCTAGATATGTATGGGAGCGATATGCAGAAAGGGATATATACAGGTAGTCGACCATTATTTCGTTATCTGTGGGCCAGGCTCACATATCTTCTAATCGCAACTCACCTATACTATGTTAAAAAGGGAGACTTGGGGCTCCTTAGGCAGAAGAGAATTGTGAACACTGAATTCTATAATACTTTGTGATCCTCACTGATTTAGGAACTTCTGGCATCATTTCCCTAGTAGAAACTGCCTGCAGAATGTGAGAACGAAGAAAAGCCGAGAATACACTGATCATATGCACTTACAGCGCTTGAAGTCGCCATCTGTTGCAATTGAGTATATCCATCTTTGGTGTAAGTCATGTTCAAACTCAAGATTGAAGTAGCCAAGTCAGGAATATATTCAGATTGGAGTCTCGTCGCGAGTGTGTGCAAGCTTAAACAGAGACATGTACAAGACTGTGAGAATTTCCAAGAACTTGATTATAAAGCAGCTTCAGTGGTTAGACCTGAGAGGCCTTAGAAAGAAAATCATTTAATGGCACTAATGGTTATAGTCAGAGACAGCGTGGATAACTTCACCGACGTCTCACGCTCTTTCGCATAGTCGCATTAGCGTAAGCCTATGTAAAATGGGTTGCATAGTGCATAGCAAGATCGCTGCAGTTCGCCAGAAACTGCTCAGAGGCGTTCCGGTCACGGCTATAAATTTTTACTTCTCAGAAAGGGCACACTACGAGTAAAACTGAGGGGAGTTGGCTGCATGAGAGGCACATTTGTTGCAAAACATTGACGAATTCTTATAGTCCTCCTCAAACTATTTTTCATTTAAAGTATCACCTGTAGGGAATCGTCGGGCCATCAACTAACCGTACGGCCATTTCAATCCAAAATTGAGCCGTCGCTTTATGGACCTGAAGTGTTCTCAGCAATTTGCGACAAGTACATGAGTAAGACTGACTAATCACAGAGCAACGAACAGCAAAGTTGTCGATATCCATAAGGTGCTCGTTTATGAATGGAGTCTCATACAAGGTGTGATACAGAGGGTAGGTCTGATGTTTGTCCATATCTGTCCATGAAAAGCTCATTGAAGGAACACCTAAATTGGAGTCTACAATAACTATTGAATTTCAAACCTAATCTGGTTTTCTGCAGCAGGTTCGGAACAACAACCAAAGATTGGAGGTGAATGCATATTTGTTACCCGTAGAGGACTAACGATTCACGCGGGCTACTTATTAGTCTCAGAGCACTTCAGAATAAAACCAAAAGACGTCTTGAGTGTTCCCATCAACTTTTTCAAAAAAGAAACAGTTTATTTTTATTCCGGACTGAATATGGATGCCTGTTAGCTTTCTCAACTTACCCAAATACTCCATGAAAGATTTCTGATCCGATCCTCCGGAGGGAGTGGGGATTTGAGGAATATCTGGATTACTGGGATCTTTCATGTAATGTAACCTGAATTCCTTGAAATTGATAAAATTGTGATCAACAGTTGTAGGACAAGTTATCACCATGCATCAAACACTGCAGTTCCATTAACATCCTTTTCATCTTTCCTGGGATTTTTCACCCGCTTCGCTGTTTGAATGACCTGATCTTGAAGCGATGGCACTGATTCGACAAATCTGAAGATAAGCTTCATGAGTATGGTCACTGGAAGTCACGCTGAATCGTAGCACTGCTTACATTGTTTGATTTCCTTGAAGGCAATCCATGTTCAAATAGGCGACAGCTCTTCGAGTGAGCAATTCTGCGAAATCCTCGACAAACTCGGTTGAGCCTAACAGACCGTACTCTTCAGCATCCCAAGCCGCAAACATAAGTGATCGTGCTGTAGTCAATTCATTGAAAAACGCTTACTATCCCGTAAATAGACTTACCGGGGCGCCAACCGGTTTCATTCACGACCTGCATTGTGGCTCGAGCAACCTCCGCGAGAATGGAGGTACCGGAGTTGGGATCCAAGGCACCGTAAGTCCACGCATCATAGTGATTTCCAAGAATCACATACCGATCTGGCTCTTCAATGCCATTTATGTAGCCGATTACATTACGAATTTGTCTAAAAAATGGGTATGACCGGCATGTGTGACGGAAGAGACGTTTTAGATGTGGTGAGTGAGGTTTTTGAGAAGATTTACAAGTACAGCTGATCTGTCTTGGGGACCATTATAACGAATGCCTACCGCAATTCAACAGACCTATACTGTTTGCACACCGTGACTCATATCAGTTCGTGGATAAACTTTTTTTGTTAAGATGCACATACACACCAACGTTTTACAAAATTTCAACGAACACTCACTTCACTTCGAAGTGTCCGTTAACAGTAATGGTTGTCTTCAAGTTGTCCTTTAAACCTGGTCCCAAGTTGTAAGTGACATCCAGTCCTCCTATAGAAACTTCGATTAACAGAGGAAACTACACTTGAGCCAGAGTTGGTAATACGGAGGAGAACATGCTCACGCGGACTTCCTGAGACAGCTCAACTATTCTTACAAAAGGAGATAATGAAATTTCTGTTACGATAGATTAACGATAGATGAGATGTTGGGACGTTACGCTAACAAAATTTAGCGGAGTTCTTTCAACAACTACATCGCTTTTCTGTCTGCAAACGGTAACTCAGTCATGGTGCAGACCTCAGACCCAATGAACTGAACTATCGCCCCCAGTCTCGCTGTCCAAAAACATCCTCAGAACACGACCATCATTTAACCCCCAAGAAATTCCAGCTGAAATTACACCTTTACACTTCTCTTTGTCAGGGAGATCTTCGCAAGCCATGCAAATTTCGAAGTAGTGCAGTCAAACAGCGGGGAGAGCAGTTTTGTTGAGGTAACCTCATGGTGTTCGATGTTGTTTCGATTGCTTATAAAGCAGTTCTCTATAAAAACTCACCTTTCCAAGCCGATGGTGCTGGCGCACCGTCTAACCTTGAAAGAAGTGCCATGGCTGATGTATACGAGATTGGGATAGCAGGAATCGATGGAATATCTCCTTCTGCACGAGCCTAGATCGTAAAATTTGCAGATGATCGTCAAGATAGAAACGAGATAGTTGGGAAAAGTCATATAACAAGTTGGTCATAGAAGAGTGAGCTTGAACTCAGAGCGGATAGTGAAACAAGCAGCTTTGTACAACCAAGAGCTGCTAAATAGTGAATACACACTGATTTATGATTGAAAACTTTTATACGAAATTCCTCAAAACAAACTAACTTATAATGTTCACTGGTGGCCTTAAAATGCAGAGTGGTTCAGAATAACATTAACAACGGGAATGTCTTTTAAGTTTGCATATACGTTGAGAACCGGCCTGCTGTTTTGGAATTGATCATCAAGTTTTGTGGGACCCATGAATTTTGACGGAAATAGCAAAGCTTTCTTGGTTGTGTTATCACTGTCAACCAACCTTTTCCTAGGAAAAATTAGGTATGGCCGCACTCGCGAGGAAGCTCAGCATATAGCGCAGGGTGGTCCATAACTACTGTTTCCAAGGAGGACGGTGTACCATTTCAGAAAAGTCACTTTCAATTCACAACTGCGCAGCTCGTAGACGTCATCGGAAGAGGATTCCCGAATAAAAATATCCAAAATGTAGCATGAAGAAGTAATCAATAGCTCAAGGTTCCATAATGTTGCATTTGGTGGATCATCAGGGACTACCTAATACTCGTTCTTTATTTTGTACAGGAAGCCACTTTTTTCGGATATGACCAAGAAAACGTGGAACGCGCAAAGTGGAAATCCTCTCACTCAGACCAGCACGGAATAACACCTAGAAACAGTTTTCTCCAGAAAGAAGCACCATACAGGCGACAACTCTCATAAGCACAGTAGACTTGCATCACTATCTTTGGAAGCTAAGAATAATTGCTATTGTGAACCCAACGTCAATCTCATGCTTTGGGTCGGTGTGAAGGGCACGAGCAGGACTCTACCCGTTTTCATCGTTCTCGGCGTCACAGTTTCATGAGGAGTACCGTTTCGGGAAAGGAGTTAACCTTCGTCTCGGTCTACAAAACTTTTCCAACCCTCGCAAAATTTGTTTTAGTTTCTTAGTCTCTAGCTGAACTACACCAATATCCTTAATAAACATTGCCTATTTAACCACCAAGTGGGGAATGGTTCCGATTATTTCACTTGACAACCAATCATCCACCTCATATATTTCGCTCCATTCTCAGCTAAAACCAAGCTATGATCTCTTCCACAAACACCACATTTTATTACAACCCAAAAGTACTGGTTCTCTTTGTTCTCCAGTCTGACCCAGACTCGATCATTTCTTACTGTTTTAAAGCTTATTCGAGGTTGAGCCTTTCTCACACATGTATTTCGAAATGCCGCGTTCACGAGAATATGCATTTTTTAATAGCAAGAGACAAGGGATACTCATGGACGGGATAAGGGATTTTCATGGAAAATGAATTCGGGTAGTGGGCTATTACATCCACGCTTAAGCATTTTACCTTTTCAGGATCAAGTTCTAACCCAAAAAGAAAGCGTGCCCGAGGGTGTGTAAGAGCCGAACGAGAACGAGGGTAGAGAAGCTTCTAATTTGATCCTGACAAATCGGATGCGTAGTTTTTTACTTGAAGTTTTCAGATCATCCCATAAAATTTTCTGTACACAGCTAATCTTGTACCTTTTCCACAGATCCTGTTTTCCATAGATTCGGCTTTCCAGCATACAACGGCGACAGAACGTCTCCATTACCAATATGAAGTGTGCCACGCTGAACGCTATGTTGAGGCATATACACTGTATTTGGATACACATCTTCTGAAAAATCGTGAAAAATGATTAATGGAGCGTATAAAAGTGACAAACACTACTGAAGAAATGCCTTGGCTTGATAGGTTAACCTCAATAGTGGTAGAGGAACAATTTGAGGATACGCGACGTATTTGAGGTTATCAAAATACTAATACCAAAGAAAAGCTCACTGTCCAATGTGCCATAGGGCGCGACTTCAGCTGGATCCGAAAAAAGAATTGCAGCAACAGCACCATTCTGCTGAGCTAGTGCGACTTTGTTACCACGAAAACTGCCACCGTAACGAAGTAGAGCGATTCTTCCCTGGCAAATGTGGCCATCTTACATGTCAGTCAAAGGTATCAGAATATGGTGACTGAGTCAATGACGGACGAACGAAATTTTTGACATTTTGAAATATTGTTAGACTTCTTTTTTGATTCCTGCGAGTTCAAAAGGAACACCACCCGGTAGAGGAGCACAGGATGATGTTTTATGATCATTGAGACAATCGAAAAAAACAACGGAGCCCGTGTCAATGAAGTTAATGTTTCTTCAACACATGTTCGATGATGCTAATGGTCAGTTTGCTAACGTTGAAGCCCCGATCAGGGATTTCCGAAGCCATATGAACATTTGCTCTTTAGAGCTTGGAGTAGTGAGCAAAGATGCTCATACTGCAGCAGGTGCATGACGAGCTTTGGAACCGGAGTATAGAATAATGGTAAGGAATGTATGTTTCTTCACCTAAGATCTTCCAAAACGATGCACAAAATGCTCCTCGTATATTCCCACAGTTCCTAAGAGTAAACGCATCACCAAACCATTCTTGTTTACAGCGTGACCTACCACTACCGCGAAAGCGATGAAAAGCATGTTTTCCAACAAAAAGTAATGTGGTTTTGTAAGTCGCGAGGCAACTGCACATCAGAAAAAGAGAATTCGTAGAGAAAGCACTCCATGCCACGAAACCGCCCCTACTTTGCTTTTTGCTTCGAACGACGAACTGACCGTTCTGATAGTTAGCCCCTTGACGACAATGTGGATTTCGACGCAACACGCCCATGGGACTAAGATCCCCTCCTTTGTGCGCGACCGGAACTCGCCGGTGGGTGGCACTGTCCCAGGAGTTCACTGGCGCACTGAATCTAGCAATTGGTAAGAATCAAGAAAGTCTGGTGGCGCCCAAAATTTGTTCCAATGTCCCATGTGCCGGTCATAGTGGCACCTACCGGTGGGTGCCATTGCCGTCAAAAGGTTAATGTATTCATTATAATTTAATACATGAGAAGACTCATCCATCCAGCCAAAATCCAGAATTAAAACCAGAATACACCAGCTTCGATAATAGTGAGCGAAGCTCACAACGACTTCTTCGCGTATTATGAGTGAATTAGATATTTTGAATCTGATTGTTTCTTTCTGGTATAGCACCATTTTCGTGATTTTACGCTTATAGTGTGCGTGTTTTTCTAAGCAAGAGGTCAAAGAAAAATGGGAAAAAAGCAAAAGTTTGAAAAAGTATCTAATGAGGGATGATATATGTACGTAGTACCTCACTTTGCACGAATTAAGTTTCCTTACCATTATCAGTTTTTAGCCAGAGTGAAAGGCACAGTTCACGATAAAAAATGTTCCTTAGATTCCCCCTCAGCATTACTCAGTGCCCCTAAGAGTAGCAACGCTGTCGGGTCCAAAAACTCAAGAACTAGGGCATAATAGGAGCCCCATTACCGGATCGTTCGGATGTCACACCCATCGACTGATGTTATATCAGAAGAGGGTAGAGGCTCTACAGATTGCATCATTCGCACTGGGATCCATTAGTTCTGCACACAATCAACTGATCGCCGAGTGATGAGAAGATGTTTCACTCATATTCTTTTATTCTTTGCTGTTCTTTTTGCTGATGCAGTCATTCTGCAGATTTCCTGCATGCATAATAGCAGCAGAATATCCACACTGCAGGAGGATAATAGAATATGAAGTTTGATTCTTCAACGGCAATACAGTCAGTCGTATGAATTTGCACACACTGCAGGGAGCTTTTTTCCGATCATTCCTTTCACGCCATTTTTCCTACCGGAAACTTGTCCAAACCTCGGTTTTACTCCTTTTTGAACCTTTGCCTTCTTTTAAAGTCGCCGATTCTCGCACTCTTTTCACCTTATTTGCACTCTCTGGACGATCACTTTCTTTGTCCGTCGAAAACCGAATACCCAAAAATATCGCAAGCTGTGCCTTTAACTAACTAACGTATCAACTAAAGTATCCGCCAGTAACATTAGGAAAATGCTCGGATTGCTTAACTATTAGGTTGAGTAAAAAGTTTTGATCGGCTTTTCAATCTTCACTTTAAAATGTCTTATTTCCACTGAAAGAGGATCTCAATTGGTAATATAGTCTCCATCGTTGTCCTAAACATACGTTTAACGAACCGGCAGTTTCTTGACTCCTGAAGCCTAGAAGGGTGGCGGCCGCGATTCGAAAAAGCTGGAGATCTCATTCTTGAGCTCCGGGCAGTCATCAAAATTTCTATCGCGGAGGTGATGTTTCAGAGCAAGAATCAAATGGTAATCAGACGGAGCGAGACCTGGCGAATAAGTAGAATGGGTTAGCACTGCCCATCTATGTTCGGCAATTTACTGACAAAGTAATTTCGCAACATGCGGTTGAGCGCTGTCGTGAAAAAGGCAAACATTTTCACGCTGCGGACGCTTCCTTCGAACAACGTCGACCAAACTCTGTAGCTGAAAAGCGTAAATCTAGGCGGACACGGTGGAGCCCTCAGCAAGTTATCCAGTGTAGAGCATTCCCTGAGAGTGTCCACCGACGACACAGTAAAACCTTCCTCGGACATAGTCTACTTCTCTGTTAGTCTTGGAGGTGCTTCGTCATGAGGCACCCGTGGGCTGAGATACGATGACCCTTCTGGATGCACCATAGATATTTGCGACAGCCGTCGGTGGATTATGCCCTTACAGTAATTCGTGATAGACGATAGCTCTCAGACAGCTTCGGACGCCAGTTGAAGGTTGAAGTCATTTTTGCGAAGCACTTCCAAGAGGATGCTTATATATCCTTTTAAAAATACAGGTTAGGGATCGGTCTACCATAACCCATTACGAAGTCCTTCCGAGCGGTCCTACGAAAAAAGGGACGAAGGTCGATCAAAACTTTTTACTCAACCTAATACATAGCCCTCTTTCATATGCACCACAGATTTATGTAAAAATATCTAAGATTTCTAGCTCCACTCACTTTGAGCGAAATCCCATGACTTTGAAGATATTGAAACTCCCTTTCAGTGCCGTGTCCACAATACACCACATCACCTGTCACGGTACCATTTGGCGAATAAGCAAGCCATTGTATTCCAGCATCTTAAATGGGAATGAATTGGAAAGACATCGGACAATGGACAGATATATATATTTATTTATTTATGTATCCTTACTATAATGTATATCATTTTCTCACGCAACATTTTAAACAGTTATGAGTTAATATCCTAGACTTAGTGCTGACCAACACTGAGGGGTTGATTCGCGGTCTGACTGTTGCGCCCCCTCTGGGTAGTAGTGACCATAATAGTATTCTTTTCGACTTGAACCTTCTGGCGGTCAGTGAGCCACTCATTAAGAAGCGAAGTTTTAAAGATGCTGATTACAACGCTATCAGGACATATCTGGCTGGGATTGATTGGTATGCCTCTTTTGGCTTCACTCACTCAGTCGACGATATGTATGAGCTTTTTTTAGCAATACTTCAACATTGCATATCCTTGTATGTTCCTATAATCCATGTTCCCTTATCTCGATCACACTTGCCGTCATACCTTCGACGCCTCTATAACAAGAGGAGGCAGGCCTGGGTCGATTTTACTCTGAATGACACACCGGAAAGTCGGTCCGCCTTTCGCAGGTTAAATGTTGTATTTGAGCGGAAGTTATTTAAGTACAACTGCTCCGTTGAGAGGAAAGTCATCGAGTCCAGTGACAAAAATGCATTTTATAAATATGTCAGATCAAGGCTCAACAGTAGACCCAAGCTTGGCTGCTTGAGAGGTTATGACGGCATGCCACTTCACAGTGATAAAGATAAAGCTGAAATACTTACTTCTACCTTTGAAAAGGCGTTTGCTCCGAGCGCGTCAGAGGATTTAACCGATCTTTCCGGACTCGACATGTACCCGTTTATGCCCGACACCGCGTGGGTTCAAGCTGATGACCTCCTTGCTATCTTGCTGCGCTGGCCTTCGTCCTGCTCGCTTACCCCTGATGAGATACCGACTCATTTCATAAAGAACGTTGCTCATGTCATTGTTGGACCGCTGCAATACATTTGCAATCTTAGTTTTATGAGGTCTGAAATTCCCTCTAGATGGAAAATGGCATACGTCACTCCTATATCGAAAAAGGCGCCTTATGATTGTCCGGATAATTATCGGCCTATCAGTATAACGTCAATTTTTGCTCGTGCTTTTGAAAAAATTTTGAAGAAGAAAATTGTAGCGCATATTATGGAGCACTCCATTCTTTCACCGTTTCAGCACGGTTTTCAAGAAGGGAAATCCACTGTTACTGCACTACTGGAGTCGCTTAACAACTGAACCACATCCTTGGATGAAGGAATTAGCGTGCATGTAGTATACTTAGATTTTTCTAAAGCTTTCGATCGAGTAGACCATCAAAAGCTAATTACTAAGCTCTCCTTGATTGGTGTGCATTCTCGGATCATTTCCTGGATCCGTGCCTTTCTAACTGACCGTCAGTTCATGGTTCGAGTCAATGATACCTTCTCTTTTCCACGGAAGGCGCCTAGTGGGGTGCCTCAGGGTGGCGTTCTTTCTCCTGTCCTCTTTAACATTTTTACGTTTGAATTGTCCTGTATCATTACTAGGTGTGGTGCTTCATGCACTGCGTTTGCTGATGACTTGAAGTTATATTGTCCGATGCGTTCGTTGGAAGACTGCTCGCGCCTTCAAATGGCCATTGATGCTGTTAGTAACTGGTCTAGAAAGTGGGGCCTGCCGCTGTGGAAAGAGAAAACTGGTGTTTTGCATCTTTCGTTAAAAAACCAACAATTTACATACAGCATAGAAGGTGCACCGATCAAGAAGGTGGAGCAGCAGAGAGACTTGGGCTTTCTTATCACAAGGAATCTTTCCTTCGACGTTCATTGCGAGAATATCGCACAAAAGGCTACCACAATGGTACATAACTTGTTCAGGGTCCTTACTACAAAGAATACGACGGTTCTATTGCGTGCTTTCAAAACCTATGTCATACCCATTTTGGAATACGGCACGCCGGTTTTTAACCCGTACAAAGCCAAATCGATCTTAGCTCTTGAACGAGTTCAGAACTCATTCACTCGAAAACTGATGATTAGGGCCCTCGGGTTTATATACGATGGTATACCTCCTAGTAAGGAAAGGAATAAAAACTTCCAGCTGCACACTTTTTCGCATAGACGAAGAAAATTTGATCTCATTCTATTTCACAAAATTCTCTATGGTCATTGCGGTCTCAATCCTGGTCAGTTTTGTATTGCACGGCCCACGGTTACCAGGGGTGCTCCCATCAAACGGTTTATCCCGCGAGCTAAGCACAACCTACGATTTCATTTCTTCACAGCAAGAGCTGGAAGGGACTATTTCAAACTTGCTAGATCTATAACCTTTCCGTTAAGTATACAAGCTTTCAAGAACTCAGTCGATCGTCACTTGGTTCCGTAGAGTACCAGTTTTATGCTGGTCTTTTTTTCCAGTCCTATAGATAAGTTTTTTTTTTCAATTATCTTTGTTTACTTTTTGTTTCCCTGCACGTTAGCTTCGTTGATTGTTTTGTTTTCCTTGGCCTCTTGGTATCATGGTGCTAATTTGATCATCTTCACATGAGTTCAGCTCATGTAATAAATATATATATATATAAAGCGCTCGCGTCTGTTGTCTGCTTGTACGTCTAGGGACTCATGCGTACCGCAACATTTGTGCCGCAGGAGGACTGGACGAGGGAAATGAAAGGAACTGCCGTAGTTGGCTTTTCGTTAAAGCAACTCAAACCTTGATGAATAACCACGATCGGAGAACCTACTGAGGGCAGATTTTAATCGGAACGAGGAGCTGTTACAGAGTAACTCGTGTGCTACTACCCGTCAGCTTGCTGCTGACATGCACTGCTCCCGGAGCCACATGAGCTTTGCCCTAAGAGCTATGGAGAAACCGTACGAGCTGGAGATACGATTCCACATGAACTGATTGGGGTTCTCTGCAGTGAACAACCGTGTGAACATCTGCTAAAGTTTATTATTCAAAATAAGCCGTTTCGACCAGCCTAACAAGATGGTCTTTCGGCAAGAGCAATGAGCAGTCTACGCCCTATGAGATCAACAGCCATCGCTATTTCCAAGAGGTGAGATACACTCGGGAAAGGTCCTGTACTGCGTTTGGTGGAGTGTACGAGGCCTGCATCACTACAATCCTCTACAATAGTACCACCGTTGAAGAACACACCCTTGGTTGCAGGGTAGAGATGCGGTGGGACTCGCAACTCGCAAAACTGCAACCTCTTATAAGTGAAATTTCGATGCTACACTACGACTTTTCGCGAAAGGCAGGAGATGCTGATCTTACAAAATTCGACTACCACGTGTTTCCCTCGTTTGCTGACTTCTTGAGATCAAGAGATACAGTGATCGCGAGCACCTTGGAAAGCACTTTCATTCCTCACGTCGAAGAAAGAAGTGTTCTGACAAAAGTACCCATTCACTGACTAATCGGTGAACCTTAGTTTTAGGATGTGGAATACACCACGTAATAAATTGTGACGAAAGTTGTCAATTTTGAATATCGGTATAAAAATTGAACATTACTTGGGACTCAGCCCAAAAGAGCGATCAGAACGACTTACTAATGGAGTTCTGTTCAGCAGGTATGATCGGTGGGCTGACACCTTCACTCTTGTACACTTCTTTTCCGCTTTGATCCGTGATTGACATGAAGTTCGGATTTGAGAAATCTGGATAAGACAGCAACACATCGTAGGCAACCGTGTGTACGTCTGCAAAGATTTCTATCGGTTCTGGAATCCGTGTATATGAAGATTACGCTTTTTTCTGTTGAAATTTCTTGTATGTGACTATAACAAATATGGGACTATTGACTCGAACGTCAAATCATGATAGTTCGTTACTTTCCATTCATATAACAAAATGTTTTCTACATTCACAGAAATACCTTTCAGAACGCGGAAATGGGACACTGGGATGAGGCTGGATAGCTTCGAGGCTCTTAGCTCTAAATAAGCTTCGAAAAGGCTTGGGGTCCGAAACTAGGACAATGAGAGATGAGCGGAAAACGCATCTTGCGTCAAATTCTTCGAAAGCATTGTATAATTGACAACGAGAACGGTGCGATCTTGATGTCCCAATAGTTGTCGATGCACGAGAGGCAGATTACTTGTTCAAAACTGCATGGAGTTAAGGGAGCTCTGTGACAGCTGAGGTCCACAACACGCTAATTAAAGGAACAGTTCAGATAAAAATGACCTCTGAGAATTCTTCTTAGCATAAACATGTTAGTCTCGAAGATAACACACGTTTTCGGGACGAAAAAAGGCCCATGTAGGGTGTAATACGGGCCCCAACATTGGCTCAGCCGACGCACACACCCAAAGGCGGACGAGTTCTCAGCAACGAAGTTATGCAGCGAGTGGTGCATTCCCGTTCACCACTTCGTCAGAAATGATACGGTGGGAAAAGTCTTGAATAATGAACTTTCTGCAGATTTTTTCGCTTTCGTCTGCACCGTTGAACTTCGACTACGGTTGGTAACAAATTTTAGCTGTTAAATAACATGTAGAGGGCGGAGGTGGTGTAGTGGCAAGTGGCGCACTATATCACACGCACGTTCAGGGGTTCGAATCCCAGATCGATGCCCGCTCAGGCCAACCAAGCGTTCCATCCCTCCGGGGTCGGTAAATTGGTACCAGATTCGTCTGGGAGGATAAAAGCACTGACTTGTATATCGGCTGGCCACCGCAAGTCATTGTATAGGCCACATACGCACTCATTACGCCACTACGATTCTGAATGGAAGTCGAGTGCGGGGGCGCATCCCTCAGACGGGATTGATTAACGCCAAGAACTTTATTTTTATTAAATAACATGTATAAATAGTGTGCGCGTCATTGAAGTGCCAAAAAAAAATCGGAATTAGGACTCCTAGTAAAATGTGGAGTTATTCAACGGACACCTTTGTTCAAATTTAATCTACCTACTTTGTAGTCCTGCCTCTCGCCACCTGGCCATGATCGAATCAGCCACTCTGATGTTAGCCGTCGTTCCAGCCTGATGTGGATCAATGGTGAAATTTCGAAGGTTGTCTCGAATCCGGTCTACATCAATTTTTTCTTGAATCAGGGCAGCGATTTCTTCGTATTCGACTGCAACATGAACAACTGCGGCTCTTATGGAAATCTCATTGTAAAGTAAATTTACTCACAAGGTGGAAGAATAGTGGACGAGGACGCGGGGAAGTTTGGACAAGAATTATTCGACTTGCTCTTCGATATACCAATGCCAAGCATTACTGCGCCGGCAACAAAAAGTGCAACACCAACGACCAAAGCCAGGAATCCGATCCATGCCTTCATCCGAAAATTGACCTGTTTGCTTTCCTTGTTGAAAAAAGAACTTGCTCAAAAGAAAGTAACAAAATTTCATGAAGATTTGTGTGACTGTACAACAGTCTAAGACGTATTACATCCCTCTCGCAAAGGCACAGCAACCATTCCAAAAAAGTTCATTTTGCCATGACACATAATTAGCACAAGAAGCAATCTACAATCTTATACTCATTTATTTAAATAGCCAAATTTTATATTCTTATTTACTTATTTATTTACGGGTAAAGTTCCAGATAGCTCGCATAGATGCCTTCGATCACACGAGAAAGTTTACGTCTCTTCCGCACTAGAATTCAGGGAATTCCACAATTAAGGGGACTTTTATCATAAGAAGCCTCTCATCTACGGTATAACAAGACATCGACCAAATAAACAACTAAATATTACTGCGCTGGGAGAGCATGCCCCAGAAACTTAACATTCTTTCTGAAATTTTTTAAGAGTTTATTTTTTACCAGTGTCGAAGTACTGCCATTACAGTACAGTAGAGATCACAATTTGAATCATCCACCTCACTTCATATTACTCACTTCGCTCCGCAGTGCTCACTTTACTCCATTAGCCTACCCACAAAGTGACTGCTTTTTATATAAGAAGAATAAGTTTTCCATATCACTACCTTTATCATAATCACAAAGTAACCCGGACAGACAGACCGACAAACCGACATACCGACATACAGACAAACCGACATACCGACAAACCGACAAACCAAGTTGCTGCTTTATATATAAGAAGGATTTGCGGATCTAAACCCTTGATACGAAGCGCGCGCAGATCTGCTCATAAGAGGGTTTGAGGAATAACTCGACACAAGTTCCGATGGGGCTTGGTGGTCGAATCGGAACTAGTAAAGAAGTTCATGTTGAATTTGGAGGGGTAATTTGGTCCATAAGTGCTAAAGAAAGAGTTCACGAAAAAGTGGCTTCTGAGTTGTGGAGTGAATCTGTGGTCCCTTTGTTTACCATATGTGGCGGTGTCAGGTCGAAAAACAGTTATTTACTGAATGCGGAAATTTAGCGAGGAGTAGTGTTATAATGCTTAATTACAGCCGATATCTAAAAAGTCCTTTTCCTGGTGTTACACGCTTAGATTAATTGTAAAATGAATGCGAGCAGCAAATTTCACACGAGAGTGACTAAACTCCGTGAACCTTCGATATTATTCACCACGAAATCTCCTAAAGCGGTAAACAGACCATGAAAAGAGCAATTTTTCTATCACTTGAGAAAGAGAAGACTGTCAACTAAATTTCTAATTGCAAGCAAGCAGTGCTGCAGTACACTTATGTAACAGAGACCATTGCAGCAACAGTCAAAAGAAAGGTGAAAGACATAGGGCCATGTCTCGCAATTACAACTTGGCGTTTGATGAGCAATGATTAGGTACATAAAGAGAGCGTATCTTTACAGATAAGCCTGGGATTAAATGATAACAAGAGCATTTTGCGCCTCCCAAATGTCAGAAGTTCAGTAAACAGTGTACTTCTACTGGTCAACCAGCGAACTTATGGAATTCATGTGCAATCCACTACGCTGAACAAAAAAAATGGGGTACTTCTGGGTTACTGCGCCCAGTATCGAAAATGACGAAAATTGTTTCATTCAAGAGTCAAACAGCAGGAGAGCTGGAGCACAGTTTCTGTCTGCAATAATAAAAGACAGAAGTCGGACTCTAGTACCACTCCTGTTTGAGGGCTAATCAAGAGGACGCAAATGCTAGCTGATTTGTAGTGAGAGGCAGTGTAACTGATGACCAACTATAGTTTGGTATTTATCAGGTCGAGTCATAAGTCCTCGGACAATGTGATAGTAATGACTTCTAGAGATCATAACTCGGGGGAGAGGTGACGAAAATGGACGTGCGAGGCATCTTTTGATAGAGTATGAAAAGCTCTCCCAAATACATACTGACAAACACACCCAAATGTTACCTTTCCTGCAACCATGCCCCATGGTTTCGAGCCGTCGCAACTCCACCTCCGTAACACCATCCTATTTCTTTTTTTTATTTGGCCAAGAACCCACGGAGACGTATGAAGTAAGTTTACAAGAAGGTTGCTCTTGCTAGATGCATAATTTACGAGTGGCACTCGAAGTTCACATCGGACGACCATTCCATCGGAGATAAAGACCGTCCGGGACGCTCAATGGAGTTAGTTTTGGACGTGCTGCGGAGCCAGGTGGAAGCCGATCCGTACCAAACTACTCATGAACTAGCAGTCACTCTTGGGAGTAATTCCACAATTATTTGTGGATCGAAGTCAATCGGCAAGGTGCGAAAGCTCGGTCGATGGGTGCCTCATGCTTTGAAGCAGTATGACATGGATTGCCGCGCCGACATAGCACTTTCTCTCCTCACGCTTAAGTGCAGGAGACGGTTCGGTGTTTTCGTTCGTATGTATTTGAAAGAGCTTTTCATGCCTAAACTGATGGTCGTATATCGATTGAGCTGTATGAAGACCGCTAGAGCTACCCGTCCCTCTTTATACATTGGCTGGCCACTGCAAATCATTGTATAGACCACATAAGCATTCAAAACGCCGCTATAACTGTATGAGGGAGCCGATTACGGGCGCATCTCCGAGACGAGATTGGTTATTGCCAAAGGCTTTATCCTTCGAAACGACCTCTTATTTCACGCATTCTCACGTATATTTGTCGGAAAGTGTGATTTCTCTGCAGTTATGTATGAGGCTGGGAAGCTAGAGGTTAGATCGGTCAAGGTGTGCGAACACAGTGATTTTCATCAATCTCCCTGACTTACTGCAGAGAATTTTATCCAAAAATGTGAAAAATGTATGAGAGGAGATTGAGCTCGCAATAATCTTTCAAAACGGAGTCTCTCCCTTGACTTTCCTAGGTTTATCCTCCGATTCACTTAACCCAAACTGTCCGACCCAGTTGATACAGGTAATTCACACTTTTCCCAGCTACCTAATTTTTCTTAGGACTGTCGTTTCTCTCGAACAACTGTGTTGGTTTGTTTCTGTTGAGTCAATATGGTTATGAGGCCAAGCGCATAAATGAATAAATAGTCCCTCATCTCCACACCTTCATCCCTTCCCAATTTTTGTCACTAAATATGCGTACGGTTGGAAGGCAGGGCGTTGCCCTTCTTCGCCATCACCATCATGAAGGGGAGGGTAGGATTCGCATATAAGATAGCAGTTCAGTAACAATAGCCAAAGAACTTTTTCCTCACTAAGTCGCAGTCCTAAATTTATTCTTCGAAACTACGCCTATATAAAGGAATTTGACGCTATCACGCAGGCCGACTGGTTTCCACCGTCTTCGAACTGATTAGTTATCAAAAGGAGAAGTGGGGTGGCATATCTCATTTTACTACTTATGGTTGAACAACACAATGAATCGAACTTTCTCCCAACATTTTTTGAGCATCTAAATGAGTTTTCTCAAACAAGAAGTAACATAAGTTATCTCACATCCCGCTCCACTCGGTAGTTCCGTGGGTATACCATGTTACTTGTCGCTCCCATGAAATATTTTTTTCCACCATTTTCTTCTGGTTCGATTAGGTTTGCCGTTGACATTGTCTGAAAAGATATTGTATAGATCTCAGCTCTAAACATGAGCGCATATACATAATCCGTCCTTCGGTGAATATTAACGATCTTTTATGTTTTTCTGCGACTTGCTCCTAATGGCGTAGCGATAGCGGTGCTGGGATGGTATGAAGTGAGCCACTATGATAAGCGAGCAAATGATGGGAAAAGAAAGTTAATAAGGCAAATACACTATATTATTGCATTAAACACTGTACAGCGACTATATCGGAGGCCGAAGAGTTTAGTTTAGATGCGATACTTGCGAACGTTTTGTAGAGTAACGGAGACACGCTGAAAGGAACCCTTAAATGAGCCCGCCTTGTGCCTACATGGCACTGTCATTTTCACCGCTTAAAAAAGTAGCTTCAAGCCACAGCTTGAAATTTTTGGTACAAAAGGCGTTCAACCCAATGGGAGGGAGCATCGCTAATTACAAGAGAAGTCGGCTACGGTGCGTATCCGAAACGGGATTGACAAGGCGTCTATTCAAAAAGGTCTGAATAAGGCGAAATTCTCTACGGGCGCACGTACGAAGGCATCAAAGGCGCAGCTCACAACCAAAATGCTTTTCGAGATATCTCCCTGAAATGAATTTGTGGTCTCCTCGTATACCGTATGTGTAAGATCGGAAGACTCTCTGGGTAAGGTCTTACAAGGGCACAATTATTGTACCGGCTGATGCCACAGTCAAAATTGGGCAGATTTCAACGGCGCCCAAAGAGGCTGCACAAATCATACGGGAAACCCATGATACAAATTCAACCAGCTAGTTGTGACCCATGCTGAAATCCCGTCTTCATACCTCATCCATGCCATTTCAGCAACGTAATTTCGTACAACTCTATTTTCACTAATTTGGGAAGCTTTAGTTTTTGCAAATTCAATAGTTTTTCTCGATTTCTTCGCCTCTCTTCCACCAACAACCCTGCTTACTTACTTAAAAAGGATAATTCGAAATTATTGTGAGTTGTGCCTCTAAGTCCGCATTACTTTGTGATACAGTAACCAGCTAACCACTTCACCCATCCGTTCCTTCCCATCGCGCAACTCTTTCTTATCGCGTCGTATACGTGACGGGCTTTCTGGTAGCCTCACGTTTCTTCTATTCTATTCCATCTGACCACTGCTTTATAAGTTCTTTTGGGCTGCGGAATCTGTTTTTGCATATGTCGACACCTGCCTATCGCTTACGGTGAGCCAACTTCAGAGTGTTAAGCAAGCTGAATAGGAGCGGTCCCAAATGGAGAACGGACCTAATTTCGGTGATTGATTGTAACGCATGGGCTGGCACATTTCCCTGAACTTGCTTTTTTTAGACTCTATGGCTAAGCTTGCTCGTTGAACTTTAGCCTTCGTATTTTGTGATACAAAGATAAAATTGAAATTTCAAAAGAGCGATACAGTTTTCTAGTCGTCCAAAGTGACGCACAAGTCATTTCCTTTGAAATTTTCTCGATTTAGGTAATGTTCAACTTTACCGCAGGTTGTTCTACTACGAACCGTTCCCTTCTTCGAAAACAACCGAAAGAATCTATCCCAACAAGTAGGGCAAATGATTCGAGGCAGATCTCAAAGGTACAAAAATTACGGCCGTCAAAATAGAACGAGGTTTGCAAATTTCGTCTTCTATCTAGTATGTAAAGGGCGGAGGTAGTGTAGTGGCAAGTGGCGCACTATATCACACGCACGGTCAGGGGTTCGAATCCCGGATCGATGCCCGCCTAGGCCAACCAAGCCTTCCATCCCTCTGGGGTCGGTGAATTGGAACCAGATTCCTCTGGAAGGATAAAAGCACTGACTTGTACATCGGCTGGCCACCGCAAGTCGTTGTATAGGCCACATACGCACTCATTACGCCACTACGATTCTGAATGGAAGTCGAGTGCGCATCCCTCATATGGGATTGATTAACGCCAAAAACTTTATCCTTTATCCTTTTTATCTAGTATGTAATGCGTTGGGATTCCAAAGAGCATGCGATCGCAGCCATCAATCATTAAGACTTCTTACACTTAAAGCAAATAGAATCGGGGTCATATATAGATCCAGGCCGGATGGATATCCGCTTAGGCCAACCAAGCCATCCATCCCTTCGGGGTCGATTGACTTTTGCCAGACTCGTCTAGGAGAATAAAGTACATCAGCTGACCACACTAAGTACCAATGTATGTCCTACACATGTATCCCATACACCAATACGATTCTGAGTGTAGGCGAATGCAGAGCGCATCCCTCGTGGCACGTCTTTTTACCACGACTAACAGTAAAGAAAGCTATTTCAGCGATTTATTTATTTTGTTAGATGATATTGCAACGGTCAGTGATAACTGTATTGTACGGCTCGAAATCGGGCTATCCCTGGTGGGGTCATTACCTTATGGTGGCAGTGTTAACGAGTTTTGATATCACTTTTGCAGTGCTGATAGTTCAGAATAACGAATTTCCTCCTATGGTAGTTGGAGATGTGAATCGAAATGTGCTGTGCTCAACTACTATGCATGCTATGATGACGATTTATTTCAAATAAAAAAAGCATAAACTCATAGTAAACATGGAAGAAACGCAAACCAAACAAAAGCACGTCTATAAACGGTAGGACATGCCTTGAGAATTGATAAGAAAAGGCATTACAAGCAAGCGGCGAAGGTAAATTCATAAAAGCGATCGAAATATACAATTGAAACACCCTTCCAAAATGAGAGAGGGGCGACACTGCAAGCGCAATGAGATGATTGTAATGATAAACAACCCATTTGTAAACATTCCCACTTTAACGAGAATGATATCTTCATTGTTTTACACAACATACATATTCTTAGTAAAAAAGGAAATATCTTTATTTCGTTTCTAATCGCATTAGCTCATTCACAACACAACTTTGCCATCAAAACTTCACGAAGCAAGGTTCAAAAATTTTGCTCTCTCAGCAAACAACATTCCGCCAAACAACTGATAGGGTAAAATGAAGATAAGGACTTCTGACAATGAGACGCAGAAACGGCTCACTACAAGCAGAAGTGGCTAACTACATTGTCCAAGGTTTTATTATGTTAGAGTAAGCCCACACCTGTTGGGAGAATCATTGAAATATTCCGGGTAATAAATCAAATCAAATCGAACACGCTCCGCAGAAATAGTTTTTTGTATTCTAAACTTCCACCCACCTTCTTCCTGACAATGGTACGGCTGTGTCGAAATACAGAATTGATCAGAGGAAATTCAAATAAGTACTAGCAATTAGAAGTGGCATACTGCCGGAAAATGCGGCACTTTGACCGTGGACCACAAGCCCGACTTGAGCGCAAATTTGTCATGGGAGCGCATTATTAATCCCGGACATCGGACATGCATTGAAGCCCAGTAAAACGAAGAAAGTTAGAAAGTTACTAAAACATTGAAAGTTAGCATAGTGGATGATTTTCTCCCCAAATCCTTTCAGGAAAAGGGCGCAGACAAAATATCTGGGGAGATGTCGAATGTAATTTAATTAGAAGATGCAGAAAGGGCTAGAAACGATTCGCTCAGAGAAGCGAATCGTCCGCGTCAATGTTTACAGTTTTTACGAAGAAGATTGATGATAGGTTAATCGATCGATGTTTCCAATATCTTTCATCGAAAAAAGCATTTGCAAAAAACTACGAATATCGTCGTCTATGGCGACGATCCCATACTAATAATCTCGTCGTCTCACCGTCTGAGACGACGCCCTAATTTAGCCCACGCCTTTAAATGATGTGGGGTCGAGCGGAAGTAGCATGGTCCCCACTACTTCCTAAAACAACGTCACGGGCAAGACGTAAGTTGTGCTGTTAGATAGACTGTTATTTGCCGTTATTTTACGCTTTCAAAGCGGTAACTTCCGCACTTATTGTATCACTTGTTGTATTTTACTCCGTTATCATCGGAGTTATAAGAAAACCACTGAACCACCCGCACAACGAACTTAATCCATTGCCTAACATATATCATACTATAATAACAAGGAAGGGTTCCAAGCCGAAGGGGCCATTTGAAATGAGACCTGCACTGGTAGACGTATTTTTCTGATGCTGATCAAAAATTTGACTCTGTGCCGTGTCCCTGAGACAGGGGCGATCCTCTTGATCATTGTAGTCCGTGAGGGACGAATGGGGACATTATTGGCCCCCGTAGGGAGTTGACGACCAACGGGACGACAAGTGATGCAGGTTATTTCAAATCTGCATTCCAAGTCTGCCAAACGATCCTCTGAACGAACTTATGAAAAGGTACCTGTGAGTGCGCTATCTAAGAAGTGACGGGTGCTGGAACTTCATCCCGAATTTCCAGGGAAGCGGCAAAGGTCATGCGGCGGCTACCCTATCCTTGCAGTGCGAATTCGAACCTTCGTGCTCTTAAGTGGTATTTTGATGCTAGCCATTAACTCCAACAATTTATCATCAGTATTAGTCGATTCTCGTCAGTCGAGAATTTATTTCACGATGCAGCTATACGAATACCTTTGCAACAGGGTATTTCTAGCATCACAGCAGATAATACAGTATGCTGATAATAATATAAAACAACAATAATAGTATACGGTAATACAGTACAATATCCATATATACTCATCAGCTAATACAGTTTCTATCAAAAATGTGTAAAATATCGGCCAACTTATGTGCCGATATTTACAACCAATCGGTCCGCCGGCTGAGGCCGGGCTTTCCTCCGTCATATGATAGAGTTGTTATGATCGGCGAACCGCTCGCTCCTCCTTTCAAACAAATGATACTTTTCGGAACACGAAACCTGACAGAGGACTAACAGAGCATGCTAGTCCTTCATCTACCTCAGTGTTTCCATCTTACCTCTTGTATTCCTATCGAATTTCAGCACTCAGGACCCAATTTGACATTTTTTAAGCAAGCCCTCCCTGTGGACGGAGTTTTGTTCCACCTTTTATCATCAGTAATCCCAGTAATCAGTTGTCTCCTGTACTCTTACCAACTTTGAACGCTCTAGGTCCATGAGAACCGGAGTTATGAACTTCTGGTCAATTACAAACACGAAAACACACCCGCAGACAAACCAACAGACAAACTTTAGCGCGTTACATGTAGTAGAGTAGGATGGCGGTCAATAGTGTGCTAATCTACTTGCTAAAAAGTCCAACAAATTTTACACTTTCTAGTTGTTGGAAGAATACCGCGAGAGACGTGGTTATAAGCAACTCTGCGAAGTTCCTCAGCGATTTTCCGCTGCTTGCGTTCCTCTGATATTCTGATGTGACCCGTGCGAGCCCCATTTGCCGTTGGCCCCTCCAACGCCTTTCCTACCATTAGCTGAGTCTGAGTAAAACTTAGCACTTGCTTAGGGGTTGGTGTACCTCTCGAAAAGGTCGCTCTTATTTGGTGTGGAAGTCGTCAGCCACGTTGGTGGTTCACACACCCATATTCGGCGAATGGTCCCACAAGCCCGAAATCTCCCTCACAATCCCCAGTTGTCTTGCCAATACCTTATGAATTATAGGAGAGCTGCGTGCTCAGTAGCGGCGACGAGAGAGGGGTGGGGCACCGTGAGTGCCTGTGAGATTGTGTGGAATTCGGACGAAGCAGCGGCAGATTTGTATGCGTCGAAAGAAAGTGCCAATTACAGGGTTTTAAGCAGAGGTTACCTTCAGACGAAGTGTATCTCGATGTCGTACAACGGCCTGCTGTAGTGAAATAAGCACCAAAACAACAACACAAATACTTCGTGATTTCTTGTCGTTTACTTTTATCTTACCCTTTCACTAAAATCGGCTTCTAGTACTGCGGCTTGGGCTGCAGGAAGCTCGGAGTCAAATAAAAATGTGCGGTCGGGAGGCATCAGTGCATGTCGACTGCTGATAGCTCCTTATGTGTCCCAGAAGAGGCGGAACGAATGGCAATAAGTTCCTCTCGTTCCATCCGGTATGAAGGCGAACATGAGCGGGATGACGGTGCCTTCACTGAAAACTCCCAGTAATGAATAGAATTGGGACAAAGGTCTTCTATTTATTGCTGCTGGGATTTGTTTATCCCGACCGTAACACTGGAAACCAAACTTTTTATTCTAACTTCGCTATTTAACTCTATCCCATTTGAAGCTTCTCCTCGCCGTGACGCTCTTCAGTGACAGCCTTTTCAGTGCCGCTGCGAGCCCCTGCTGCAGGAGTATATCCTGTCGGCTTCATCGAGGAGAATAAAGGATTTCCGATAAGCGCTTCTTGCGCAACTTGTGCGATCCTTTGGAAGAGCAAAGGCTTCTCAAAGAACTAATTTTTTGTTTCCAAATTATAAAACTCACAACTTGCCGGGAATAATTCTTTCATCTGCTCTCCTTCGGAGTTTTGCCTGGGGCTGGCAAATTACCCTAGAAGCATTGTCTCTTCCGCTCTCTGTGGGCTGCTTCACCTGCCCGACCATTGCGCGTCGTTCTGGGTCAGTGAAGACCGCATAAGAGTTAAACAGAGATGACGGAAAAACAAATGTGCCCATTTTTGTAAAAGACATTGGAATTTAATTAGGCTCACTGAATCTATCTAAAAATATCCTAGACAGAATTTCTGCCACTTCCACAGTGGGGGCCTTGGAATGTTCGAATCGCTCTCCCTTATCTCGGAGCACCGTTCCACTACAAGCTTCCGCGCAAAAGCTCTTGGTGTTCAAGGGGGCAGCCAGCAATGTGGACGAGCAGGATTCAGAGGGTCGGTTATGAATCGTCCATTCAGTAGGTGACAGATTTGTATGGGCTTTGGATAAGCGTCACGATATGCTGTCTTCAACGCACTACACCCACATCACATGCAAAGCGTGGTTAGTCCGTTCTTTTAGAAGTGTCATTTATAGCATGATTCATGGTCTTGTGGGAATATCAGCACTGCGATGTCCTTAGCTCTGAGCCTTGAGGACAGGTTGAATCTGGCGTCAATTTGTTGAAACTCCATGTTTAATTACGACGTTCTGCTTGCAGAGAGCTGGTATCCTCAGAGCTTTTTATATGCAGTCCTATTCTGGGTCACCGTACTTTCTCCAAGCAGTCCATGGGAACACTGGGACGGCCCGTAGACGCCGGGTCAACTTCGGTCAGCCCCAGAACGGGTAAAGTTGAAGTCTGCTGTGAAATATTATCCAATCGTTCGTATGCGTGGCGAAAGACAAAATGTTTAGAACAAAATTTTAACAACAGAAGCAACAAATGAAAGATTTCTTCGCAAGCTTTTTCTTCGTAATCACTTACTAGACCAGACGGATAGCAGAACTGTGTAGGTGTTCCAAGATCACCTGGACGTGTGATCAAAAAACCGGCAGCGTGCCATGAGTAAGGGAGAAACATCTCAAACCTAAGAGCACAGGCGTGAAAGTACATAAATAACAGTAACACTAATCGGAAAATCAAATCGCAGGTATTAACGCGAAAGTTGGGATAATGAGCTAGTACGTATGAGGTAATACATTGAACGTATTTGAATGGCAAGAAGAAATAAACGTCCAGCGTCTGTTCAACCTCGTAGAACCAGCTGGGATGTTCATCACCTTCAATTGGTTTTGTGGAGATAGTGCCGACTGGATAGCTTCATGATCTTCAAAGCATGTCCAAGAGCCCATTACCAGCAACAGTGATACTGGCGATTCCGGAGCAGCCACGCATGATTGAGCCCAGACTAGCTTCAACTGCTTGCTCATCATAGCGTTTTACTCGCTTTATCCTTCAAATTTCGAGCATGGAAGACTCCTTGGGAACTCGCCGCTGGCCATCAAACCTAGGTTGACGATTGCACGGCAATACAGAAAATTTCTTGTAACAAAGCTGAGTCACCACGAACAGCTCCCGACCTTGGTGGCCATAGGCGAAGATGTAGATCATAACTGTAAAAGAGTGGGCGGTAGCAGGGACCGACTGGACGACCCCTTCTACTTTTTTCGAACTTACTGAAGCTCACGATCGTAAAGTGGGCATTTCTTTTGAGAACCCATTCCGATCAGCGTTGCTAGCAGCATTTGATAGCCATTTTTCTCTTTTCTCTGTTGGACAATGTATCAACCAAAACTGGAGCAAAATGCCCTTCTTAAAATGTGTCCTGATGATCTGTCATCACACGGCTATGATCTAGGAGATAATCCGGGCGGCAGTTTGCACCACTCGTTACCGCACGATCATGGATGCCGACTCAAGCAGCGGAATAGATACCCACAGTAGCCGCGTAACGCTGATCGATGAAGGCACTTAATACTCGAGCCAATGTTGCTCTAGAAGGCAACAAATTCGAGACCAACGAAAGAAGTAGGGAGTATCCGCGGTACGACAATCGGAAAGCGAGCTCTAATGATCATGAATAGTAGTATTTGTGTTGAAAAGCCAAACAACTCACTAACTGGAACTGATGACGGTGGAGTATTCAATATAAACCGTTCGACATCCTTAATAATCGGATCGAATTAGCGGTAGTTCAGTGAAAGAATATTACAATCGACTAACTGGAAATGTGTGGCTCAGATCGGAAAAAGAAACACGACGACGACCGATAGTAGTGAAAATGCTGATATGAAAAGCTCACGCTTCTGAATATTTCGATAATGCGCTCTAAACGGAATGAAATGCAGCTCCAAAAAAAATTCGCCAACGGCCTGAAGCATGTTAAAGAAATATCGAAGGCAAGTATTTAATGTGTCCAAAAGACAAGAGGAAATCGCGCAAAATGTGCTGAGTTGTAGACGGATCAAACAACTTTATAGGGTGTAATATGTGTAGAAGAGTTCAACCGGTCGCGAAATCTGACATGAGATGAGCCGCTCTTGGGCTGGACCGACCTACAAATATTGTAAAATATTAAATCAGTTCTAGCTGAGTGTTACGGTATAATGATGAAATAACAACTGGCATAGCAACAGTGTCAAAACACTTGCGAAATGCAAAGGAGTTGTGGAATGAGCTTGCGGTGTAAATAGACCGACCTATAATTCTTGCGAAATGATTGATTGGTTCTGGCTAGTGGTACGGAATCATCTCATCGAAGAGAGGGACGATCAGGGAATTTTCAGATGAAAACCGACTTCTACGAAACATATCTTCAAGGGCATTCCGTAAAACTTCGTGAAGGCTTCCTTCAGCATTTCCAAGGTTCCAATCTCTTCCAAAGTGTTGGACTACTTCCCTGATACGATATTCCAAAGTCCTGTTTGAATCAAAAAAGAGGTTGTCTAGTTATCAATTCGCGTGCTCATCGCTCTGTATTTCTTGCGTGAAGCGCTTTGTTCCACTCGTCACTTATCTGCCCCACCAAAATAAAGCTATGCGTGCGACCCACATTGTGATGATCATTGAGGTCCGGATAAGCCGTGCTTTTTGACGCGTTTTTTGTACCACGACGGTACTCATGATCAATGGGACGGCAGGTAAGGCAGGTTATACCAGCTTGGCCAGATGCGTAGCTTTAATGTGAAAAAAGAAAAAATCGTTAGATGGAAACCTAATGATCTACAGGTGATTTCAACTCAATTAAATTGCATACATTCTGCCCTTTAATGTTCTACGCTGAAGATACCGAGTTAGTCGTCTAATCCATCTGAACGCAACCTGAACTTTGATTTCACACAACTCTCCGCTAATAGTGTTGTACGCTTGATAATTTAACAAGAATATCTGGAGATCTGGTCCACCCTTTTTCCATCATTGAGGCGAGACAGAGATTTCTGAGCCTTTTTAATGCCAATGCCAATGAAAAAGATACTAAATCTTCGTCAGGCTTTCAGAAACTCCTTTCGAGTTTTTGAATCTAAGGCCGCGATACTCAGCAACTGCGATTTAAGGAATTCTCATTTTTGTCGTTGACGTGACTGTTTTCTTGACTCTTATTGGGCAATCAGTAGAGCAAAATCCGATAGCCGCCTTCTGTCAGGTTGATGAGTGATGCTAGTTGGAAAAAAGAGTTAGCTCATGTGGCTAAGGAGAAAGCGCAGAAACCGTCTCCCAACCGCCCAACCACCGAGAATGTTCCTCCCCTTGAAAATCCATCGTTCGCATCTCTCGTTCCGGTCCTCCGCCATGTGCGGAACACTTCTGACCTTACACTCGTTCTGTCGATCTTGCTTCATGCCTCACCCATCCAAAATTAACTCGATCTCTCTAAGTGCTTCTACAGATAACACTGAATATCGCGACAGAAAAACAGACAGTCGGATTGGCAGGCAGCAAGCAGACACAAACATAGGCGAGTGCTTTGAAATAGGTTTGCGGTATCACCTGGATCGCCTAGCGTCATGATCATCAATTTCCTCGAGGAGCCCCAGTAAGGTCCTCAGTCGTCACTTTCGTGAGCGAAAGTTGTCCAGTATATCGTCTGAGACCCAAATTATAGCAATCCTTTTGATCAAAGCTCCCGTGAAGGAGTCTGACCATCGCGCTGTTCATTTGACATTTGTAAAGTTCTTATCAGAAATCGCACTGGTCTAACGGTCATAACAAAAGGTTATCATCATGTTTATGTGTAGTCAAACCCGAATATCCAGACAGCTAACTATTCCTCATACACGTGATTGTTCACAAACAGGTCAGTACGATTACTTTCGATGAAGGGCGTAGCTTTCCCCTAAACCTCGGAAATCTTGCTTAAAGAGCAAGAAAACGTACGATCTAGGTCAAAATATGCCGCAATCCGGGGTTTGGACGATGAAATCGCTTTTCTTCTTGAACTCAGGCATACAGTTTGCAAACTACAGAGAAGAGCTATTTGTGAACTATCGGCGCATCATTCACTGTCATTAGGGATTAACTCAGATATGCTATCTTTCACTTTGAAAAGCCGCTCGCGTTTAAAATTGGTGAATGATCAAATTTGTCCATTTTGGCAAAAATAGGTATCACAATGATCAGTAGAACATAAGGAATGCAAAGATCTACTTCTGTTCAGTTTTGGATTATGATGGCTGCTCCACAGCTCGCTGAATACCTAGCCTAGGAGGGAATGCCTTCTGGTTACAGCGAGCGTCGCTGCTAATGACGTGCACCCAGGAACTCTGATGGGCCGAAGACATCGAACTGTTTCTTATTCATATTTCAGCAAACCATTTTATAGAGCTCGTCGAGCTGAGTTGAACTATGTAACATCATATGTGAAAAATTGAAAACTAACCTAGTTATAAAGAAAAGACGAAAAAGACGCGGAGATGCGCATTTTTTGCTTTTTTTCAATAATTAGGCTAAGTATCGTAGCCGATCAATTCAAATGCAACTTAGTCTAACTGTGCTGTTGCCTGCTATGGAAATCCACTCGATATATGACTTTGTCCATAATTTCGCATACAGTACGAAGTGGCAGCAGCAATGATTCCACGCAACTCTTCCTTTCTTCTGGCTTGAAATCTTTTTCGATACTTGGTTTTGACAGATGAAATGATGGCCATGGATGCCGATTTCACAGCATGCAGTAGCGCTCAAAAGTCTCCGGCCGAACAATTTCTCGGCCGCAACTTTCTTCTCAGACGAGCAAATCACGTAGAAATCTTGATATGCTCAACTGAAGCATATCTCACACTATCCAACACTATTTGACTGTAAATCAGCATTATTCACGTATTTAATGGAAGGTGTTTGTTGGGATAGCAGACTTTGCTAAAAGGAAAGTCGGTCTGTATTATAACAGTACGTCTAAAGTTATTCGCCCCTTCCGTGCGCTTTTCTCCTTCACTGTGTTCCGCATTAACGCACGTACATTTTGGTGGTGGCAAAAAGGATATCAGTCCTAGAAGGACCAAGGTCCGTATACTCCATTATTTTGAGTTCGAGCTTTTTGGGATATCTGGAGCATGATCACCCTGCAGGTTCATAGTGATAAATATTCGCAATACACCCATGCTACACATATTGAAATTTCGCATGGCTAGATAATGGAGGAATGAAGTTAAGCCTTAAAAATACTAATGAAGAGGCATTTGGCCGAAGACTTTTGAACGCCACTGTATATGCCAACCAATGCTTTTGATTATCGATAAAGAGAGCAAACAGGAGGAGAAAAAGGACAGAGGGAAAGAAGACTTCAAAAACATCGTTTCGAGAGAGAAGCGCGTATTGCTTTAAGGTGACAGCCCTCAACTGTCAGTCATCGGGTCCTCTGCTTTCCCAGGAGTATAAGTTTCGAATGATAAATAATCACCTCATATTCGTACCGCATTCGGCAGCTTCATTCCGGCATCTCCGAGAATACATAGCTTTAGTCATGACACAATTTTTATTCAAAATAGCCTGCTGCATGTTCCGTAATAATTGCTCAAAGAGCAGCAGTACGTTTTGCGACGCTACCACTTTTCGTCGGGTGGGGGAACTCTTCCCCGATTTCCCACGTTCGCCGTGCGCCATGTGACAAACATTTTTAAGTTGTCCCGCGGTTTCAATCTGCAGCTACCGTACTCAGCCCGCTTCCCGGCCAACCGACCAGACACAATATTTTTGCTTGACTGTCTTTTTTGATTGGTTTTGATAGTTTCTTTTTGTTTATCGGTAATGATTGCTCGGAATGACTCCTTGAATATTACCTGCAACCACAATTTGCGCGCTCCGATCTTCCATCGCATTTCTGCGATACGCAGCGGGGGCGACAAGCGCTACCTGATGTCGAGGAGATAACTCCGGACTCCTGTTCGTTCTCTATTTTACTAAAAGACTATAGAACGACCCGTGAATGGAGATACCTATGATCCGTATGAAGTTAACTACTTACGAAGTTAGGTTGTTACAGTAGTTACAGTACTGTTACTTTTTTCGAAGTATAATTTTCCCTTTGGGATTCAGTTATCATTCCCCTTTTGAGGGCAAGTAGGATGTCAAGCCAACGAAAACTATGCAAACGGGCAACTGGCCCAAAAACCCTGTCGCTTTCCGAATTGGTTTTACATGAGAATTTAAGGCCGTGGCTACTTTCTCCGAAAACGCTCCTTCTTCTCAGATTGTGTATTCTGACAGCCCTTCGAATCCTTCAGAAGCATTGGTATATAATGCTCGAGTTGACTTTTTGCTTATTCTCCAGTTTCCCTTTCGACTGAATTCTAAGAAGGAGCGACCGAGCTTCTCTATTTCTGTAACAGTAGGAAAGGATACTGTTACGGAAAAAAAACGACTCAAATGCATATTGCTCGTTGAAAAGCATCGTGCGTAAGTTTCCCAAAATGTTTACTTTTTTATTGAGAATATGATCAAACAGGTAATCACAACAACGAATCCTTGAAATAGACAATATACCCGAGGTACAGAATCACGTAGATCCTGCATGATATGATAAAAGGTTATAAGCAGAAATCCTAGAAAGATGGTGCGAATGACAGAAAGCCAAATAAAAATAGAGAGAAAGTGAGGATTTTCCGGAGTATCAGCGAGGAGGAACATCGAGCAGCATGTTAAGCACCGCTCCTCATGTGTACGTACATAATAGGCGTTTCCAGAGCAACAGTTGTTGGGGTATTCTCATAAAGTAAATCAGATAAGGTACGAATAGGGAGGAAAGAGGATTGCAATTATTTAACGTAAAGATCTTTAAAAAGGGGATAGCCACGGGATGCATGAAAATTTCCGCGTACCTCTCGTTTTTGTTAAGTTTTTCTTATTGAGTTTGCCAAGTGAAGAATTGAAAAAAGTACCTGGTGGATTGTTCAAAAAACTTTTTTTAACAAGAAGATAGGGAGAAACAGTTGTACAAAATGGTACCGGCGTAGTGTTTCATACACCGGGTGGCTGGTTTCGAAGTCGCGGTGTGTGAGTAAGACCAATTCTCGACAATAATGACCCAGGTTCTCAAGGTGAAGAAAGGCAAGATTAATTGATATGTGTTGAGTAGTAATCTATGAATGACTAGAAATAGTATGTGCAGAACAATGGTAACATGGTAGGAAAATGGCGATTCGTATCATATCGTCGCTTCCCTCATCGTAACCGATTTAGGCGAATCGTAACTGATTGTGGATTTGGACCACGCGAATCCTCGGGTAAATCGGAGACGATCGTCCGTGTTCGCGATCGGGTACGATTGAGATGCCATAGAAATCCTTTTCTGAATCAGATGGAGGTCCCTTGTGATGAAAATGTTTGGAGCAAAGTGGAGCATGCAAACAGAAATATATGCAATCATAAGGCAGAAAGCAGGGTGAAGCATACTTGTTCTTATGGTAACTAGATTACTATTTATGCTCAAACTGTTTTTTTTGCACAAAGCGAGGATCTTCGGTCTTTGTTTAATGGTCGAATTTTCTTGCTAAAGATGACTTAGAGAAGCTAGAACACTAATATAGAGTGAATTCACCTGATCTGGTAGAACTTTTCTTTGTAAAACGTTCCTTCACCCAGATGCAATGAGGCATTACTCACAGGTGTGGGGCGACACCGATGAAATTCAGGTTGGGCTCTGAAAGCCAAGCATAAGCTTGTGCTTAATGCTCAGATAGTGCTTTTTTCCCTGACTAAACGCCCGCATTGCTTTTATTTGAAAAATTTTCTCGTGCGCGACAAAGCCTCAGGGTGTTTGCTCAAAAATGTTGCAATTCAGACGATTCTGCAAGCAATTTGGATTACTACTTCACATGGAAAATCTGGATCTGAAATGATCTGATCTCTAAATCCGATCGATATTTCTGTCTCATCCATTATTCCCTCGGAATTCATCGGATAACCCAATTCGATTGCTAAAGGTCGACCTTATAACTTCTGCATCTCAGTGGTATAAAGAATATAGTCCTTCGGGGTTAATCAATCCCTCTCGCTGAATGCACCTCATATGGGCTTTCATTTAAATAGAATCGCACTAACGTATTGAATGCGTATGTTTCCTATACGATGACTTACGGTGGCATGCCGATGTTCAAGTCGTCGCTTAGAGCCTCCCAGAGGAGTGTGGTACAAGTTAGTCGCCCCCAGAGGCATGGAACTTGATAGGCCCAGAAAAGTATCGATCGAAGATCTAGACCTAATCGTGCATGTGTGATATTGCGAAATTTGCCATTACACCACGCCCGCCTCTTACGGTTAGTACTTCGGTATTAGTTGTTTATTCGTTAAAAGTTGGATTTCTTTGGTTCACTAATGCTGGGAAAGCTGTAGCACTGTAGCACGATCACATCGAGAGAAATGAGCGTACAAAATATTGAATACCCACTTGCAATAGAAAATGTCACTGGCTGCTTCTCGGAAACGCTTTGAAAGAAACGCGTAGAGAATCGGATTGATTGTACTTGAGAGAAACAAAAAGATGTAGCTGAGCGGTTGTAACAATATTGACCAGTCATTGTTGCACTGCGGCGTTGTTGACCACATCTGAAGAACTACCTTTTAGCTTGCTTTTATTGCAAGTTAATCAGCCGTTTGTTAACCAGAGCAAAAATAGGATTTTTCCAACAAAGGTCGACTCAAGCATGAAACTGGGCACGGAAAGGTGAAAAGGTTCGAACAGTATGAAAAAGCCTAGTTGTTCCCGAATAATGGGATGTTCCCGTACAAGCATATCTTCCCCGAGCTCTTCTATTTACTAAATAATCTGTTCCATCTCAAACAGTTACCGTATGGAGCAGCCTGGCATGATGAGGTAGGGTCAAAATAGCGAACGAGGCGACGAGTACAATTAAGAGGCGCACCACCTGTAAATGATATTTATCAATTGGTACCGATACCGTATGTTCTTATGACTAATCTCTGATTTTAACTTTGAAAAAAAAGATGTGAAAACAGTTCTAAAAACTTAGGTAACTTAAGTTCGGTGCATCAAAACTCAAATGGTATATACATACAGTAATATAATAGAAGTCCGGTTTCCATTGTCATCTTCAAGCAGACTTGTGGAGAATCACACATGGAGCTTTCAGATAACTTTTACCTCACCTATCACGGCGAAGACAATCTTGAAGTATTGAGCACCATGAACTCGCTTGGTTGAGAAGCTGCACAATAGCATGCATGCAAAAGAGATGCAGTTCCAGTATTGCGAGACGAAAAAAACTTAAACCAAACAAAGCTCAAGCAAATTCAGTTGCGGTAGCGGTGAAATTCTACAGTGCTACATTGGTCAGGTCAGCTAGTGCTGTCACGCTTGCTGCGATGAAGGGTTGAGCTTCGCTCTGGTGTTAGAGAAGTATAAGCGCCGCTGCTGAACTACTATACATCCCTAATTCACCCCAAAGGAAAAAGTCTTTTAGCGTTAGTTAAGCTCGTTCCGTTTTCCACATTGAGCCGTTTCAAGGTCCATCCTCGATCTTCCCCTTGCTTTCGACGTGCAATAGGGACCAAATTAGGGTTTCGGAGTGTATGTGACATATGCAATGGCTTGCGGTGCCCAGTCGATGGAAAATTCAGTGTTTTTAACATCACACAGAGTCAGATAGCAGTTCAGCAACCGCTAGAGATAAAAGCTCGATTGGTCTAGGCCAGTGGGGTTGGTACACTGGACAATGCAGCGATATAGTCCTCCACTACACCATCTCGTCTAGAATACATTCAAAACACAAAAAGGAATTGGTGTTGGATAAGGAAAAGCAAGGAGTGCAAAAGTAAGAATTTCGTGGGAGGTCCTTTAGAAACCGAATCAGCAAGCAAAAAATGGCAAGCAGTACATCTTGAGTCTCCCAGTCTACCACGAAGAAAACAGAGGAAATTCGAGCAAATTCCCTTAGTTCAACGAAAAGTCGAAGAGAAACTGGAAATTCTGATCGTTTTACTCCTGTCTGTACCCATCGCTAAGGGGATCAGGGAGAAACGTTCAAGGGTTGTTAGAAAGCATCATGTAGTTAGATTGTTTCAAGTGTCAATTAAACATAGCAAAGGAGTGAACATGCGTGGTGCGATGACGACACAACAACGAACCCATGCAGGAGTGGCGCTGTCAATGTAGCGCAGTGCAGGTGGGCTGTACTGCACCTTTCTGCGGCTTTCGGTCAGATCTCTCTGACGTTTCTTCACTTGTGGATCGTCGGGCACCTGAAGTAGTGAATCTTGCTTGTAGACGGCGGTTCGTCCATTCGACATCTGCCAAGTTCCTCCCACCGGGACGCTGTTTTGCGAATCTAAACACATTATTAAAATAGATTTCACTGAAAAATCATCATGAGGGGTAAATTATACGGGGATTTCCGTGATGTCAGTATAACGAATGTAGCACCTAATGGACTACTGAAAAGGACTGATAGGCTGTACAACTTGTTTGCTTTGACTCTTCTTGTATGCCCTCAAACTAGATGTTGTGCGGGACACCTCCCACAAACAAAATTGAGAGGTCGCCAGAATTTGAAGCTGTGGTATCAATCTAATACAGTGCGATGATAATGATTACCCTCCCCCCCCCCCCCCCCTTTCCCCCCTCGCTACCACATCAATGGCACCTCTTCAATTCTCTTAACAAATGTATTGGGCATGTGTGAAAGTTATCAGAAGTAGTGAGAATGGAGGTAATAAAATAAATGTTTAGGTACAGATGATGAAATACTGAAACCACTGCTCCTTTTCTTCTCTTAGAGTAGCCCTCAGGCTTATAAGTAATATAAGAGCGTAGAAAGACGAGAGAGAAAGTGATAGGAAGTGACGAAGAGTGATAAGAGGTGCTTGGAGGGAAACGCTGGAGAGGATGCTTTTGTTGATCTTCTCGAGACCCAGTAGAGTGCCCGCCCCTACAAATTTCATAAATATAGCGGAATGGAGAAATATTAGGTGCAATGGTGGCAGAAAATGTAAAAAGTGATACTGGCAGCACCACTCATCAATAAAAAGGTATTATTGAAACTTTTCGTGTTTTCCTGATAATAGTGCCTGTAATCAAACATGAGGAAGAATCGTTTAACACTGAGCTTCCTAGTTTTGCGAAATTAGATTCGGTTTTAACCTTATTTTTTCTGATCTTGGGTGGCTGCGATCAAGGTGTTCGATCTTGGTCGATACCGGTTAACACTTACATTGTCAGGAGTGGAGCCGTGCCGCTTGTTGGGATGAATGACATGCGGTTGGTTACCAGTGCTCTTTCCGGCATCCTTGGTTAATGAATGTTTTTTGGTCAGGTCTTGTGCTAAGCTATTGAGAGGTTAAGACATGGAGGCCGAGCTATTGACTTGGAGACCTTGTTTGAATTGTAATTTATGAATTCTCTTCGAGAGCTCTCATGTTTTTCCATTCACAAGCCTTTGCTTGAGCCGACTTTTTGTTAGCAAGGTATCCGCGATCCGTAATCTCCCAGCTCGCCCATGTGCACGCACACAAGGATACGTCTACGAATAAACCGAAGGTGAAACGGACTCAACTCAGTAAGATGTGCTTCAATTGGACAGAACTCTTACAAAAGGGATCCATGGTATAATGGGAACATGATTTTTTTCTGTTATGATATACAAGTTTTTCCTTTCTTCAAATTCATAACACAGTCACAAAAGCCGTTGCCTTTCCCGTCTCGTTGATTTCAAACTACTCATTTTACTTGAGAACAAGAGATCTTCTTTTTTTCTTCTCCAAGCCTGGATTCTATACCGTTGTGAAATGCTTGCACAGCATCCTGCAGAAGAATTCCAGACGCTCAAAAGGAAAAAGACCCTTTTCTTATCGATTTTGTGATAAAACGCAGATAAGTAACATTGAGGTAACTCCTGGTGCGAACTTGGTTTTCTTCTATTTTTCGTCTTATGTCCATCCAAGCGGCAGCCTGCGATACCTTTACACGGCCGATGAGAAGCCGATAAACCAGACCAATTGTTACGACCGAGCACAAGCGTAGTCTCGTGTTTTAGAGTCCCGATGAGTGTGAACTTTGAAATGTCACTTTCTCTGGAATTTTTTAGAGTCCACTGACCAACTCCAAAGCATTCTTCCCAAACAAAAGTTGCCCTCGAGCTTGAGTGTAGGTCACATGCACGGCTCATTGAAGAAGAGTTGTAAAGGTCAACTTGTGAGTCCGGGTCAAGATAGGAGGCAGGAAATGCCTCAGTTCACTACGAAATCGAATTGGGTTTCCAAAAGGAGGAGGTGTGATTCCGTTGTTGATATAATGAGGTCACACTGGACACGTTGCGCACGACACAAAGCGCGGCATGAGTGAAGCCGAATGTCGTTGTGACCATTCAGAACAACTGGGCGCGCTTCGTCTTAATCGCATTAACATAGGCATCCACAAACAAAGAAAATTACTGAAAAATGGAAGCAAAGGAAACATGTCCAGAGGCTAGGCTCGCATACGAACAGAAGAAACCAAAACCAAAATATTAATCTTCCGAAAGAAGGAGCCCCCTCGTCAAGGCACACTAAGGTTGTGCCGCTCCATGCTTACGAAAACAGGCGCAAGTCTCAATTGCAGTGGGTCGAGGACCCCGTATGCGGTATGACCTCATTACCTTGACGATAGAATTACAACGAACCCGATTAGAATTGAGAGCCATGCCAAATGGTTTCGTTCAAGATTGGGTATTGCTTCTATAATGACCCACTCCGCTTTTGATACAAATGGACTTGATTTCACGTCACTGCCGACGAAATTCGCTAGTCTCTGATCTCATTATCGACGAAGTCCGCTGGACTTCGATTTTCTGATCGCACCCTATTTGCTTCTCCCCTCCCTCTCCCTTCCACTTCGGCTAATCTCTAGTCTCAGCTCTCGAAACTGACCGGAAGAACGCCCTGCCTCGCACGACTTTCCGGTGATTTCCCGTGCTGACCTGCACCACTAACACCAATTTAGAAGTGCTGGTAAAAGAAGCACTCTCTTCCACAGCAAGTCCCCGTGCCATGTTACTCCTACCATTTCTCGCTTCAGTAACTCTTCAGCCAATTTTTTCATCTCTTCTTCGCCACATTCACGGTTTATCATCAATTTCAAGTCGAGTCCGAGAACCCAATTTCCCATAGCCATTTTTGGGAATGCATCAGTGCTTTCTTTAAAAGGTGTTCGGAAAAAAATTTCTAAATTCCTCGAAGTTCCGATAACCTCTTATTCGTTTTCAAGCTAAATCAGCATTCCAGCATAACATAATAGTTTTGCTGTATAGGTTGTCAGTGATAGCCTCCTAAATCAAGTTACCGATAGCGAACACAATCTCTTTGGAAAGTAAGTGGGAACTCCGTTCGGGTTCGTAAATAGATCTACGTAGATGTCTTGTTTGCATTCATGTGATACTCGATCAGAAACGCTGGCAGCCTCATCACATCAACCGATCAGTATTTCGATCGAGCGCGTCCCATCAGCTCCTTTCAAAGTCTCTTTCAGCTAAAGACAATTTCAATCTGATCAGCAATCCGTCACTACCATTCCAGTCACTTACCAATCACCGATCACTCGGTGAACTGTGATTGGTGATTGGTGAATGACCGGAACGGTAGTGGAATCCTTTATCAGGGCTTCCGAAAGATATAAGTGAATTATATGCACTCCTGCAAATAACCTCGTGAAGTCCGAATATCCGAAATGTTATTCTCTGTCAAGAAGTCAAATAAGGTGTAGTGGCAAGTGTCACACTTCACACCAGCATGGTCACGAGTTTGAATCCCAGATCGATATGCTCCTCGGCCAACAAAGCCTTCATCCCTCCGAGGCTCGGTGAAATGGTACTAGACTCGTGTGGGAGGATAAAAGCACTGACTTGTACATCGGTTGGCTACCGCAAGTGCTGTTCAGGCCACATGCATTACGCAACTACGGTTCTGAATGGGAGTTGAATGTGGGGACGCATTCCTCAGACGGGATTGACTAACGCCAAATATCTTAATTATTTCTTTATTGTTCAATTTACTTTGAAAATTTTTAGGATAATTTCTTTCAGATTTGAATTTTCTTGCTACTGACTATTTAAAAGCTTCTTTCCTGGAGAGAACTGAGCGCTTATAACGAACAGCTCTTCACAAGCTGCTTCAACAAAGATTTAAGTGGTTCTCTACATGAGTAATTGCTGGAAATAACCATCTGCCAGAGCGCCTAAAATAGTATTGTGGGGAGTCAATGGGGAGATGGAGAGGGCAGGAGGAAATTGATCGCTGCGTCTGGATGTTTTTACCTTACGTACGTCTCATAAATATGTCCCACATTCAATACCTTATACCTTACAGTTAGCTAGTAATGACTTTCTATATACTGTAATTGTGATTTGCATTTGATAAGTGTAAAATGATCATGTGGTTAGTGTAGATCAATTGTTCTGATTATAATTTTGAAATTTCTGAATAGAATTCTTCGTCTGAATCAGCCCATGGAACAGACGTCCTAATGCATTGCCTCTACTTCGATTTCTTCTATCTGCTTCTTCGTTTCCATGGAAAAGGTTTTTTACCATGCAATAATATCTGAGAGATTGTAGCATTGTGACAGGATAAAGGCTCACTTCAGTCAATCCACTTCATATACCCGTTTATTCTGAAGCCTATTTTGCATCTCTCTCATAGAAACCCTCTTTGACTGTCAGTGTCAAAAGCTGCAGGTGTTGGCTAGTTGAATACGAAACGAACCGAGCAGCAGAGGCGATTTCTTGAAACCACACAAAGTGACACCTCACAGAAATGCGCCATGTTTGCGTTTCACGAGCTCTTGCTCTCCGATTCTTAAATTTCCAGTTTCTTCGGACTAGCTGCTCTTTCTCATTTGAGTCATCAACCTTTCACACCAATCTTCGGACGCTTTTTGCTTGGCCCTGCTTTCAATAGTGGTCGAATTCGTTTTCACCTCATTGGTTATATTCCACATTTTTATGACTGTTATCCATACGAGCAATCACTTTCCAGAACAGTAGCTTTTTTCTCCTGGCTTGATTCTTATGCTTGAATCGCAAACATCGCGCATTTCCATTAGAAAAGTAATTTTGAATGCTGAAGATTCTATGAGATTGAAAAGAGATCCAAAGAGCGTTCTTGACTTGAGCTTTTTTTTGAGAGGGCTCGATTGTTATGAGATCAGGAAACAATTAATTGCCATATTTTGCATTTGCGCAATCAATCCTTTTTCTCCAATCAACATTTCAAGCAGGTTTTGTTTTGTTATCGTGGTGTCAACTCGCGCACCACACACGACCTCCACCGCTGAATAATCCCGCGGACCAAAAAACGGCCGTCCACTCTCCAGGTTTCGTCCGCAAATGGGAGAGCGTGAGGTCGATTTACCTCAACTATTCAACGACGTCTCGCGCACCATCAGCGGCATATCGAACATTATGGGAGCCGTTCCGAGTAAAGGTCAGTCATCCGATATTGAACTACTTTTAGGAAGGCTAATAACTTTTAACGGAACTTCTCAATCCCAGTTACCGTAGTATAGCTGTATCAATTCGAACTTACAAAAATGTGTCCTGCATTTGGTATACTTCCCAAATCACCTGAGCCCATATGATAGGCAGTTTACAAACTGCCTATCAGATCACATCAGCGCCCAATTTTTAAATAGCACATGTGAGAAATTCAGCTGGAATATGCTAGTATCAATCGCTTGGGTAAGTATACGTGACGTGTGCAGATCCCAGCAGTGATACTGCGCAAACGTCTTGCGCCACGAAAGAGCAATCAAAATCCTCATAAATTCTAGACCTTTCACGTACGATGATTGCGATCATTTTAGGGGAATTACAGAAATCGCCCATCACGAAAATCCGCATGCCAGTGGTCGTAGTTCCATTCGAAATGTCTTGGATTTGCGATTGAGCAACCTTTTTGCCATTAGAAAATCGGGGTGCGTCGTCGGACCATCACTTTCAGTGTGTGTTTTTCTTAACTCTCACGCGTGACTCATCTTCTGTTTAACTGCAATTGAGCTGCAGATTGAATCATTTCCCATCCACGGTTCATATAGATAAATCGGCGGGTGTCCGAACTTCGCAAGATTGAGGTCAATTCGCACCTCCGCACAAGACGGCCTCAATCGAACGTGGACCTTCATATTCACTATGCTACCCAAATATCGTTGATGAAAAATAGAAAAATGACAATTAGGAAGTGAATGACGAGAGAAACTAGGTTTTTGATCAGACAGTTCTCAGTATGACTAGTCAGGAGTTTTATTTTCGTGCAGTATGAATATTGGGCTGCGAAATAAGTAAGTTCGCTTTTTTTCGTAACAACGTCAAATTTTTAAAAATAAAAATATTTTTGCTTTCCAGCCTCCCACCCCACCCCAAGCGGTATAGAGGAAGGTCGGCATAGTTTCATACCGTGAAACTTGAGAGTCCTACTCGTCTCTGTAAAGTAATAATGTTGTTCACTTCAACTCATGTTTGGAATTTTCTTCTTCACGTGTTCCGTCAAATTGTAAGACATGACGCGTCCGATTTTTTCACGGCTTAAGTCTTGTGAACTTCCGCCGCAAAAGGATCGACGCTGCAAGTGGAAAGACCTGTCTTCTGCATCCTGTCCTCTTGTCTGTGAAGGCAACTACAGTCTTGAAGTTCAATCATATTTGGGACGCCCCTGACCATAGATCCTGATCGGACCGAGGAGCTCTTACAAAGTAACCTATACGCTGCTAACTGTCACCCTGCTGCGGACAGTAGTGCTTCTAGAGCGCGAGCGTCCCTTTCCCTCCGAGCAATGGACAACTAGTACATGCCCGAGAGTTGGATACCATACGTACTAAGGGAGACTGCTGTGGGGCGGATGTGAACATTTGCCTAAGTTTGGTGCCCAGATGTTGCCGATTCGACTGGCTCGAGGAGACCGTTACTGGGCATCAGATGTGGGTAGTGTACCTAGATATATGTAGGTGTGTTAGCGGTTGGATGCAGGTCAACACCCGTGGCGAATTCCAATCAGTGAGCGCGATTTACCAGAGGACGGTAATGCTCTACGTTTTGTGAGTGCACGTTTCCCATACTACGATCTTCTGAATGTCACCACCACAGCAACACTGCTGACGCACACACTACTATTTGCATCTGTGTAGAGTCGCAGAACTGCAGCCTCCCGTGGGTGAAGGTTTTCTGGTACACGGAAACACTTGCCCAAGTATCATAGAGGAAGCACGCAAAGTTTCACAGAAATTCTTGCTTCCTAGTTCTCCGTTACCCTCCATATTGTAGTGATCCTGCACCAATCGACTACCGCTTAGTTCGCTCGCTTGTTCACTTTGGATAGAACAAGAGCCACGATAAATGCGAACATCTTGAAGTGGACAACCAGTAATTCCTCGCGTCAAAAACAGCACGGTTCTTGCTATAAAGTAACCTTTCATTGATCAATCGATGGCGGACAGTTGTAGTGTGAACTAAATATTACACTTGATAAAATTGGCTGTGAAGTAAGATGCGTAATTTCGAACATCGAAGTCAGAAATGGAAATAACTTATTACTCAAACTGATATATAATTTCAATAAATTTGGAGTTGAGAATTCCGTATTAGCGAATATTCCTGTCCATAAAAATGAAACTCTTAATCAGTAATGCTGAAGCCTTCCCAGTTCAAAAACATATTTTCTCTCTAGACGATGCACCTTCTTACCGTTGTTATTCTCTTCAGTTACGTTACTTATCATTTGGTCGCTTAAAGGCACGGTTCACCATAAAAAGGTTACTGAGTTCTTCCTGTGGGAATACTCAGCGCCCCCCCCCCCCCATGGATGGTGAAGGGACCCTCTCGCTCCCACAATCTCGGCGCTTAGGGCATAGTGGAAGTCTCGTTGCTGCCGTAGTTCGCTTTCCCGCCCCTCGATCGGTGTGTCACGTCGTTAGACGAGTGTTGAGACAATTTATTCGTTCTAGGACCCACGCACAATCAGCTCATCGCCGAGTGATAGACGATGTTTTTCTCCCATTCTTTTTTCCTTTGTTTTTCTCTTTGCTGCCGCGATCCCTTATTCAATTTCCTACTCCTAGGGGCTAAAAAGGTGATCTACTTCTGCTGTTACTAGGGTTTTTTTGTTTATTTATGCTTATAAGTGAATGAATTTTTGCTTACCGTAGTCTGTTACTCGCACCAGGACCCACACGCACGCAGTGAGGCACATTGTATAGCTCGTCCGAAAGCCCACACTTCTTCATTTTTCTGGTTTCATTCTCGTCCAGCCCCCTTTTAATGGTTTTTTGAAGCCTTTTTTCACTTTGGAAACACCGATGCACGCAGTTTCTTCACCTCAGTCGCACTAGTTTCGATCTTGTTTTCCATTTTTCATCATAATCTGGATTACGTAAAATTACCGTGAACGGTGCCTTTAATAACGATATGCATATAACGACCATGGGGTTTTCAACTGATCAAGGTCGACCAGCGCCGAGGTGCGAAGCGACCTCAATCGTACAAGAGTTCCCACACCCCACGATTTATTTATCTGCAAACATGACAGAGGTGGACTCTCAACAACGATTTCTGGAAGAGTTTCAAGACCGAAACCGTCAACTCTACTCAACCGTGGGATTCACTTCTGAATCACGATTTTGTACAAGCGGTATTATCACAGTCCCATGCGAATGACCATTCCTGCTTACCATCAGTGCTCAAAATCTGTTTTTATTAGGTTCTTTTTAAAGGCGCAGTTCACGATAAGTTTGAGGTACCATTATTGATTCAAAAAAGTTAAAAAAAAGAGTATAGGTTGGAAATAGTTGGTGAAAAAAGCGAGAAAACTCGCCATTTTCGAGGAAATAAGGCTCTTCTAAAGTAGGAGGAGTAGAGGTTGGACGAGATCACCATGACGGAAGTAATATGGAAGGGATGTTTGACGGGATCAATTGTGGAAATTGCGCAAAGAGCTTACTACATCAAACCAGAACTGTACAGAACTATCATTCACTGTCGCTATGGGTCATGACAAATTGTTTGAACTTCCTACATGGGTTCCCTTGTGATCGGTGCAGCAGCTGCAATGCCGGTGAAGCTCGTCTGAAGATACACCAATACAATCCTTGAGCCTTTATAACGCCATAATTCGACCGTTTTCCGACCTATAGCGCTAGATATGATACGAGGGGGCCCTTGAATTCAATATGTAGGGAAATCTCTGAAACCATTTTTATCGTGAACTGTACCTTTAACCCCTATATTGAACATGACGGTTAGTAAACAATACCAATAGCTTGCACTGCTTCTGAAAAGTGACAATTTTACGATTAAGGGACCAAGCAACAACCTATTATCATTTGGTCCACCCACGCTACTTTTCTATAAGCCTGACATCCTAACAAAAAGAAAATTTCTTTTTGTTAGCAAATATTGGTCTCGCCATCTTAGCATTGTCCGGCTGGAGGAATCAGGGAGACTTACGCGAAGGGTCTTCACCTCCATGCTGATAAATGTCTCATCTTGAAGACGGAACTGCCAAGCTACATGGGTGTAATATTGATGCTTTTAAACAAATAAGCAATTTTATGCATCATCTTGAGATAGAGCAGTTGACGATTTTGAGTTCTCAATCGAGAATCTTGATAGGAGAGGATTTTTGAAGTCACGGAGTCTACAGAGTATACGTGTTTCGATTCAGACCAAATATCGGGCTGGCTGAACTGGTACCCAAACGTTCATGCTTTCAGGAAACTATATGATATTTCCTTATTAGAGAGTACGTTTGATAAAAAATCACCAGTTAAATCGGTTTTGGCTTCAAATTTCTTCGCATTCCAGGTGCTTTGTCGGTTCAACCTTTTAAACACTCAAGTGTTCTTGGTGATTCCATAATCATTTACCACTGAATAGTATTAAGTGAATACCTCTGATTATCTTGCACTAGTGGAAGATCTACTACAGCTACTTCTGTTAGATATGAATCCATTAACATCGTAGATAAGCCAATGTTTACGGGCGAATCTTGTCTGGTTGCTCCCTTAATTCCGCCACTCACGCGGATAAGCGATTTAGCAAACATTTCACCTCACACCCTCGATCACGAAGATCACATCACCATTCGTTTCATCCTTAAAATTTTGCTGACTTATATTTCTTCACATCCGGGTCCATAATGTTTTACTCTGTCGCTCCAATTCAGATCCGTCTAACCCCTCAGCACAACACGGCGACAAATCCTCAGTTGTCAGTAATCTGTTTGGAAACACGTGCTTCAAAACATGCGGGATGGAAGATATACAGTATGCTGCACGGGTACGGTATTCTAATTTCGAGCTAGTTAACATTACTAAAACTACTTTCGTTTCAGTCAGCAGGCGACATGCTCATTTCATTGCGGATTTGCGTTGTGGCTACAACAGTAGTCCTTCTACTATGCATGATTACTCTTACTGGAGCGGTTCTCTATGTCATTTGGAGGAAGGTTGGTTAGTTACATCTCCTATGAAATAGTTCATCTTTAAGCGTGGAGGTTATCTCATAACAGAACTAGCAACATAGCAGTTTTTTGATCAGAGACCCATAACGCCCTTTTAAAGCTTCTCCATAATCGAAGGTCGATTCCGTTCTCGATTAAATATTTCCTGAACCTCCAGTTTCATCGAATTCTTGTCAGAGAACAGTTCCTTTCTGCGGCGACTCGCTTTACACGTAATGAAATCCTGCACTAATCTACACTTGAAATGAAATCTTCTCTTTAAAGGGAAGACATTTTATGAAACTTCCTTGCAGCCATCTTCATCACGATTCCCGCTCCCAGCCTTCGTACGTGACAGGTTTCAAGCCCGAACAGATATCAGCAAAGAACCATCATCTTCTTAGGATATCGTTACTGCACGATCTTGACGAAAAGCAGTTTCTCTCCTTCATTTAAGTGTGCCAGTCCTTTTACAAGTTCTATTAGAAGAGCTCAACGTGTTCACTGATAACCTAGTCTAAAGTGAGCTTTACAAGTATGTGATTCATACTATGCAAATTACTTACATCATCGAATTTTGTTAAGGTGTCTGTTAATTTAATATGTATAATATTATATAATGTATATTTTCCAAGGAAAAGTTCAGTATCAGATAAAGCTGAATTGCTGTTGGGGTATCTTCCCGTTCGTTTGCGGGCAGTAAAGCCTGTTGGGCAGAAAAGCTGTCATTACCACATGCCTTTTACCTTCGAGGTGGTTCCATCAATTATCCTACACCACCTACACATGCACCTTGGAACCCGCCTCTAAAACCCTGACTACCGCAGAAAGGGTGAGCATCTGGTTGGCGTGGTACTACACCCTACTAGAAAGGCGACTCCATTTTCCAGGGCTTTCAAGGAAATATTAACTCTCGGAGGTGTTTTGCTCGTTTTGCTTTGCCTGAACGAGCATTGGTCTGGATTAACTGGGGCGAAAGAATTGAAACCCTCGTGATTAAGTGGTCCTTAAGGGAGGGAACGCTAAAACACCAACTACGTGATAGCTTAAAAAGCGACTTATAACACGGAAAAGAAAAAATTCTGATTTATTTTTTCGTTTTTTTTTGTGAGCAATCTTGGAGCTACGTTTCTCAAAGGTTCATCAAATGGTATCTTGAGAATATGGAAGAGCATCGTGCTTAGGTACGGATTGATTCTGAGGCGCACTCCTAGGTCTGAGTTGTCCACTTTTTTTGGATTCACAAACCTTGTAGGATGAGGTTTGGAAGAGCTTTCCAAAGGTTCGAAGAAGTGGTCAGAAAGATTGTCATTGATTGCTTGACTAGAAGAATGGTATGTTGCGAATGATAGAGCACGGTGCCAAGGTAGCACAAGTTCTTCGAGACCCGTACGAGGCCGAAGTTTTGTCCATAACTCCTAGCCTTGTGAGACTTTCGTATCGCGTACTGCGGTAGTTAACAAAATATCAAGTCAAATCGAATTGAAATCCCATCAGCATTAGACCATATGAAAACTTATGCGATTCGTTCGTACGAAATTGATAGTGAACACCCTAGAACTCAAACATTCTCGATCAGAAAAGAAGTGCCACTATTGACTTCGGGGTGTTGCAGTATGTGAGCAATGCTTGAAAACCAAAAAAAATCTACACATCAATTGCAACGTACCACTACTTGGTCGAGTGACGGTAATCACGCAACTGCCACTTCGCCATAACATCATACCAATGTTGGTGTACATCAGAGCCAATACAGCCAAAGGCAGAATGTACCAGAGCACAAAAGACACCGTAACCCAAACACGTAATCTGAAAATGGCTGGATCACGATTGTGCTGAACGCCTCCGATAAGTGCGAATAAGCATTCACGTGTCCGTTCGACCACAAGCGGCAGCTGTTTCACTGAATCTATAGAGGCGAGTGTTCACTGCATACGGTATGTTGGAAGCAATGCTCAGAGCCCAGGTGACCAATGTCATCATGAAGCGAACGCGACGTCGAAGAATCTGTTGGGTCCACGCAGAAAACGGATGCATGAACACTAGAAAATTTGTTCGTTGACATTGCTGGTTTTTTTCTAAAAGGAAGTTGACAAATTTGGAAAATTGGAAAGTTTGCTTTGAGCGGAAACGGGGCTGGGAGTGTAAAGCAGTTTGTGGAGAATCCCATTTTTTCGCAGCCGGTTATACTCCCGGGATTCAAATCCTAATTTTGAACGTGCAGGTGACGGTGCGCGTGAAAGACACTCGCACCACTTGAGTTCATAGTCGGCGCAGGCGACATGCGCGTCGAAATTAGGCTCCTTTAAGATCACATTATGCCTTGGGCACCAATCCAAAAATGAACGGCAGGCAAGAATGTCTCACAGTCACACGGGAAACCAGGCCTTACTTATATAGGTCTGCTTTTTTTCACAGTGATTAGATGAGATCAAGCCCAGTTGACAATGGTCCCGCTATCAATTGCTGAGTGATTTCGAGGATCCCCAAACTACGCTGAGTGGCCCTTCTTCAGATTACGTTTGTGCCTTGGGGAGTCTCAAGCTTCAGTAGGGTCGTGGAGACGTTCAATCGGATATCCAGATTGTTTTTAATTGATGTCAGGCTATGAGGAAGACAGTAGTGCCAGACATTAACTAACAAAGTTTCAATAAAAACCTCGTGATAATCTAAGATCTAAACTGCATAAATTCCTAGAAAGACTCTATGAAGGCTAGTTCTGACCTTCCTGAACCCATTCACCATTTAGCGGGAGAGATATATGATCGTTGGGCAATACGTAATGTTGGGGCAGAATCATGTGTGTGAACGAACGAGATCAGCGCTATTTTCGCTGAGTTCTCTGATTTCGATGATACTATCTCTAGAGAGATTTGCTCTACTTGAAACTAGCTGGAAAAGCTGAATTTCCTCCACACATGTTCAAACTATACGCCATATAACAAACCACCACTACGGTTTTGGAAGTCGAAAGCAGGAACGCATTCCGGGTTAGGTTTAAGCCAAAACCTCTATCCCTTATCTCTGCAACTCTACAGCCTGGAACGCATTGGGAGAGGCACCGAAAGATGATGCACGCTTGAGTTTCTGCACTTATCCAGAAGCTGTCCCGAGTGGTTACTTTGAATCAGGCTTCAGAATGAATAGTGATAATGATGTAAAGAAAAACTCACCCAGGTACTTCTCTATGGATACGCACACCAAAATACCGACGCTCAGACAGGGGATGAAGTGTAGCATGAATACGTATATGTAACACATCGCTTCACCTAAAAAATGGTAAAACTATTTTTTGGTTTCGAACATGTGAAACACGAATGGGATGCTTTCGAAGTTTGCTCGTTTACGCCCTTCACAAGCAGCTAATAGGTTTCTCAGAAGATAGTAGAGAAGTAGTATGTTCTTTTAACAGAAATTCACTGTACGTATAACATCTAAGCAGGGTCCCCGGTATCTTCTCCCCGAAAAAGGCGTCGCGTTCGCCTCACCCGATCGCGCGCAGTCGCGTGTTTTGAAAAGAAAGGTTTGTGTTCCCAGTGCAAGGATAGGGTAGCCGCCGCGTGACTTTGCCGCTTGCCCTGGGAATTCGGGGAGAACTTCCCGCACCTCATCTAAAAACACTATGCCTTATAATTGTTCTAGTAGGACCACTGATGTCTTCTTGCCTATAAGTACAGAAGATGTAGACGTCATTCGAGAGTTTGGCCTGTTGGGGTTTCAGTTTTGTTCTTCATACAATGTAACATCAATCACGCTTTTTTGTGGAAAAGTTGTTCTTTGAGCCTCACCTTTTTATGTTTCCCTTGGTTTTTATGGTGCAGAACTCAAATTATGTGCATGCAGGTGATTCAGCTTTGGAAGCATTTTGTATGCACTGATAAATGTAAAGAAAACTAAGCATTAAGTGGATAAGAAATTCACCTATTTTTTAAGAATAAAAGAAGAAATATAGGATTTCCTGATGGCAGGGACAAACGGGCGGCACCGCACCTTTTGAAAGGCACAGTTCACGTAAAAGGCTTTTGAATTCCTACTTTAGATAAACCTGTGACCTCAAACAACAAGTATAGCCTAAGGGACGCTGTTGGGTCAAAAAATAGCAAACATACGGAGTAATGAGGGCCTCCAAAACCAGCTTAGCCTACGAAAACACGTCCAATGCGCGTTACAACAGGTCGTCCAAGTACCCCTTAAATGTGGTGTGTGTCAAGTCGTGCGTCCGAGGGTGCGCGCGGCAAATTGCGCGGCGAAGTTCGTGCTAAATTTGGACGACTCCGGCGACTATCATTGGGGCCCAAATCTGAAGTAGGGTAGATTAGTAAGGTCAGCTGATCCTACTATTCTACTGTACTTCGAAATTGGGCCCCAAATAATAGGCGCTAAAGTCGTCAGAATAGGTATGGGTTTCGCCGCGCAATTTGCCGCGCGCACCCTCGGACGCACGACTTGACCGTCCCCCCTTAAAAATGTAGCTTTTTTGCAACATTCTCGTCCGGCCCCTGATTTTTCTTCTTTTCTAAAGCCTTATATCTTTGAAAATACACCGATTTGCGTTAACCACATTCCCAGCTATCATTTAAGACGATTGCGAGCTTGTGTAAAAATTTAGAAAACTTAGTTCTATAGTGGCAAGCACCATCTGGAAGATTCAAATGCGGAGGCAGTTTGTGTATGTTTCAGAGCATAACGAACGATATCACTAATGACCATATAAAACTTCTATTTACTACTATTGAATAAATAATTGGAAACGGATTATCTCACCAAGTGTCCAGTTACCGTGATCGAATCCCACAATGTGAACCATGTTTTGGAGAATACAAAAGGCAGCCACGAGTAGATCAGCCAGCGCCAAATTTGCAAGGAAATAATTCGTTCCGGTACGCATTGTCGGATGTAGCACAATGACAACAATCGTGAAGATATTGCCTGGAAGTACCTCAAGTCTCAAGGCCAGGCTGAAAAACAGGGGAGAAGAATGTTTCTCTTTGCATTTTAACTCACAAATTTTCCTGGCTACAAATCTTGATCTTAGAGCTCTATTCAATACCTATCCAGTTCTCTATCGGGTTATATTCGAGTTATTCGTTTACTTATTTGTTTTTGCGAAGAGCAGCTTAAGGCATCCCTAGGAAAAGATGTTGGGTGACGCCATACTTACCCAGTAAACATACACTGAATACGAATAGATAGATAACAATCAAAGGTAGGCGAACAGCCGGCTGATCAAGAAGTGAACCTTCTTCACACATATCCACCAAGTCCTCCTCAACTATATCAGTAAGATTCATCATGTTGGGTAGTTACAGCCTGAAAACTGAAAGAGTTCATAACAAGAGGTATTGACAGTCTACTTACAACATTGAGAAGGGTTAAGGGGTCATAGATGAAGATCGATATAATTTTATTTATTTATTCTTATATTCATTTATTCTTTTATTTATTTATTTATTACACACCAAGAATGTACCACTGAGAAAGAACAAAAAAAACACAGAAAACACAAAAAAAGTTAAGTTAAGCAATAGCTCTATTGAGCATTGTCATAGAATTGTTTGATACTGCAAGAGTGTGATAAAGGCTGATGATAAGCAATGAAATGGGAATAGCTAAAAGTGTTGATAATTGAAGTAGTAGCTGAAACAATACAGATCAATTACAGATGCAACTCGCAAGGAAGTCTCAGGATCTTATCAGCCCTAGTTAAAAATCACGGCGTTCTTGAGGTAACTTTCTGAACAAGGAAGTGGAAGCATTGGAGCAGAAGGTGGCATCGGTAGCGAAGAAAGCATGAAAAGCCGTATTTATCAATTATATGAATATTTCTAAGTCAAAGAAGTAGGGTGTGAGATCAACATGATGGAATTGGCATGGGAGGGATATTCGGACGAGATTTCAATCTAGCATGGGAACGGCTAAAATCTCCTCCAATGCCACATCGAGTCACAAAAATCGCTTAATTCGTAACACGGTGCCTTTCGGGGATAGTGCAGCCTTTTCTACGCCGTTAAAACTCGTCCACTTTAGGTCGTGTACAGAGAAGTGGGCTTCGAAGCCTTTATTGCTCCCGAACTGTTTTTGACCCAGTTTGGCATACTTGGAGCCCACAGTTTCGTCCAGATGAAGATGTTGGAGATCATTTTTTCGTGAACTAGCCCTTGAAGCCGTTATTATTCTGAATGATCATGGGACCTGCATGGTAGGCAGAAACCTTGAAGATGAAATGATTTATATAAGATGATTATGAATAGATGTTGGAGATTATCTTAGCAGACCATGCAAGCACCAAAAGGCAAAACAATAAAAATCATTCAACAGAAACTGAAAACCTAGACACAATCAAAATATTTTGTTCTTTTTCTTTTTTTCAGATGTGATCTCTGATCGGGTATTTTTTTTTTGGTAGATTCATGTTTTGCATGGATGTAATTTGCGCTAATGATAAGAGATTTTTTCTCTTGTTGTCAGCCAGCAATAATTTTCGATCCAAAGCAGTCCTTTGTAATGAGGACTGTCCTTTGTAATCATTGAAAATTCATAAGGAAATTTGAAGTGATTCCTCCAAAATTTTTGGAGGCAGCACTTTTTGTATAATTAAATGAAGTGCTATCAACATTTGGACGAGTTTCACTGGGACTTGCTTCAACATTCAAGTGAATTTTGACCTTTCTTGCTCTCCAGAGAGCTCAGTTTACTAACCATAACCCTAACATCGCTTGGATGAATTCATGCAAGTAAAACTATTTCAATTTCATGTCAAGATCAATCAGACGATAAACAACGTTCCCATCTAACGGTAAATACAAGCTCCTACCCCAAAACAACGAAACTGGCTTCACCATCAACGAACAAGGAAAACAAGAGTGTTGCAATTTTAAATGTGAAATTTTAATTACGCTTTCAGACTTCCAACATTGCTGCGATTAATCTACTTCCGTTGCTGGAGTCATACGCTTGAGTGAGAAGGTGCAACCGATCTTCTGGACCCCATTTTCGCTAGACCAACTTCGAAACGTTGACTAGACTAGTCTTTTTAAGAATTAATCCATGAGAAACTGTAAAGGAAAGCGTGTCAAGAGTAGGCATGGAGAATAACAATTCTGAGGAAGTCAGCTTGGGAATAGGTGAGCATTCAAAATATACACCATCCCTGTCACGCCGTGTATTTTATGACCGATCGGGTATTTGCGAATGTGTGAGCGTATTCAAACAAATACTGATGACACTGAGCATGTTGACCATGGGTGTCGTTAACATAGTGATTGAGATGTCGCTGAAAGATCGCTCCGCCTGCTAGAGAATTGATTGTCATATGGGCTACTAATATGTAGGAGGAGGGGAATTGTTAGATAAAAACAGATACGACTAACAACTACTCTTGAACATAGGAAAACAAATCTGAGTGGGGAAGAATCCCATTTCCTTGTTCTCCAGAGTAGAGCATGCATATGGAATGAGAGAGGGCATGCAGAATCGGAACGGCTATCACAACAGAAACTTCTTTTGGAACTTTGTCTTTGGAACTATTTCAATATTTGTTCAGAATATAAAGGTTCCCACAGGTGTACTCATTTTGGAGCAAATCATACAACATAATAAATAAAGGGTAGAGGAATAAAAAAAAGAATGTTATCCGGAAAACCGAGCCACACAATTACGATAAGGCGCAGATGTTCCTGCGTTGTTGAGATCTACGTGGGCAAATATAAATTTATTCAGAAAAAGCACTAACTTTTTGCATCGAGGTGTGCCGAACATCCCGATTTACACCTGCCCTTGATGAGCTTCGGTGCAACTTTCAAAACAGGACATAACGCTTCTAATTCTCGCTTCATTTTTTCAGTTGACAATGTAAGTATGATGAGCAGGTTCCAGCTGCTCACTCTAGATTTTTTTCTTTTCTTAATTCTTAAAAGCACCGTTCGCGATGATTCAATGGGCGGGTGTGTCGATGACGTGTCCGTCTCTCGTTCGATGTCACGTCAGACAGTCAGACGTTGCGTCGAATGAGAGGCGGACACGTCATTGACACACCCGCCCATTGAATCATCGCGAACGGTGCCTTCAAGGTTAATGCCGTAATTTCGAAACCCTTATCTTAAAACATAAGAAAATTCCCTTTCGCTGCTACTCTATCAGATCTAATGCTTGGCCAACGAAGAAATGTAGTAATACGTCCAAATTTATGTAAAGTGAAAGATCTGCTTTCATTATTCAAAATGCAGGAGGATCGCTGAGAGTGGTGGTAAGCTAAATAAATTGACTCACCCATATTTTTCCTTTCACGTGAATATGGGCTATCCGTAATCCATACCTAATAATATCAGCTATTTTTGCCTTATCTCTTGTCTCCATGTAAGCTACTGGTGAAGTATGGAATCTAAGGGTATTCGCTGCTTCAGAATTTCTCAGGGTACTCGCCTCAATTTTTTGCGGCAAGGTGTAATTCACCATTTCTCTTTCTTTAATTGATGCAGATCTAGTGCTGTAAATTATAGTGAAGCTGAATTTTACGCTGAACTTTCAGTTCAACTCCTATTTTTGAAACATTTTAAGCTTTTTTATGATTTTCGATCCACTAACGTTGTGTGGAACGATTGATAGCGCATGCAAAAGAGGCGACCACCTTGTATGAGCTCGGACGCATTACAATGGTTTCCAATAGTATTACATTTTTACTATGTTCCACATATCCATTCTAAAAGGACCTCACTATTGTTGCGGAATGCTCCTTGCTATGTTAGCAGCTCAAAATCCTATCTGTGCCCACAAAAATACATAACTCATAAACGCTTATATTAAAATCGGTAAATACAAAGTTAATACCGACATTCACATCATTCTTGAAAGGTATCTCATCATAAACAATCCTTTAAAAATATGTGAATATAAAATAATCCTAAAAATAGCCAAATTTACCCTTCTAACGGGTGCCCTGAAGCCCGCAGTAGAGGTGGAAAGCCCATTACTGATATACCATTTAATCTTAGATAAAGACTGTTGCTTGAATAGTTGATTTTTTATAAGTTGAGACCAATTAAGCTTTTGAAGGAACTGCAAAATCTCTGACATATCTGATCAGCACTTCTTACACTTCTTCCAATCGTATGCTTTACTTTATTAATGAGCGCATTCATGATAGCTGAAACTCATATTACGTCCTCGGCGCCCTATTACTACCCAATCCTACTATATATAACCCGCTAAATGTGTCTGTTGGTTTTTCTGTGTGTGCCTGTGTAATTGATCGGAAAATCATAACTCCTGCCCCGTGGATCCAGAGCGTTAAAATATGATAGAAATACAGGAGGCAGGATGAGAGCATCTATTTCGGGCGGCAGGACTTAACTCCGGTCACAGGAGGCGAGGCGTGGGCAAAAAAATGTTAATTTGGACTTGAAGCGAAATTTTGAAACTAAGGTTGAATAAGTTGGAAATAAATCAAGTTACTCAAACACATAGAACTTGAAGAGGTTTGTTCATGTCGAACGGGACGCGCGTGTTGAGCTGGGTGTTTATGTTGGAATGGTGTTAGTGAATGAATAACTACTGCTCTTATCTACCGAAGCCTCCAACCTTGAAAAAGGTGCAGGCGGGGAGGAGAGGGGGGGGGAGAGCCTGGCATCAGCTGGGCGAGCCGACTGGTACATATTAAGTTGATCTCAAGCGCGTACGTTTCTGCAGAAGCGAAAGATGCTATTTCCGGGGCTTGCTGAGGCATCGTAAGCCCCCTACGGACAACAATTTTTCTGAACTTGGTTAGTAGGTAGCAGTAGAATCAGAACAGGCATATCTACTCGGAGGGCCGATTAAATGAAAAAATGATTGCAATCGCAATTGAATGATTAAATGAACAGGCCACTCCAAATCAACGCAGAGTTAGTTGTTCACAAACGGAAGAAGCTTTTGACTGCTGCAATGGGAACACAGTCTTTTCCGATACAGAACTGATCACGTATTCTCGTAACCATGTAGTAAACACTTAATGACGATCATGCTTATAGGCCCAATTCATGTTCGATTTGGAAGCCTGGAGCTGGAAGATAGATAAAGAGCAGATCGGCGGAAATGAGGAAAAGAAGGCTTCTGAAAAGAAGAGGTAGGGGCTGTACAGAATCATGAAGATTGGGACAAGATTTCAGCCGTGTGCGATTGCGTAATGAGCTGGATGCAGCAGGCGACAAAATGTTGAAGACTGCTTCTTACTACCCTACGAGACCGTTAACCTGACTTCGACCAGCCAATATGAAAACCAGTGCTTCTATCCTCCCGGAAAGTGTGGTACCAACCAACCGTCCCCAGGAAAACATAACGGTTACTTATTCTTGACGAATATCCAGCCGGGATTCGGCATTTGGAACAGTGCGCATTGGTAGTGCGCCACTTTCCACTGCACCACATCCGTCCGAATTGTTTCAAATGTAAATTAGTTCGTTCCCGGCCTATGCACATATGGAAGGACTTCGACTTTGGCAATTTGCTTGGGAAAATCAGGTAGAAGCTCTGAACCAACACTCAAGGCTCTATCTTTTTTAATGAGCCTTCCTTCACTGTTCCACAGGAACACAAAGAAATTCCATGGTAATTAAAGCCGTCTATTTGACGTAGCTCCAGTATCTTAATATAGCATGCCATGCATGCTTGGCTTCGAGAATCTCGAAACTCTTGTTGCAACACCGAGTTTGTCATCATGTTTTGAGAAAGCTTCATTTCACAACAGACATACGTCACGTTCAAGGTGGCGTTTAGTTGTCGTGAAAAACAATCCAAACATGGTTATTAAAAGAGTCTGAGCGAACAAAAACAGTTTTTCTTGCAGATGATGCATCTTCAAGGTTCTCCATTGCAACTACACATATACAGATGAATAGCCGACTAAAAGACGTCAAACGCTGGAAAAGAAGGGGGGAGGAGGAAGGCCCGGAATAAAGATTCTTCCAGCCAACAATTGCAATTTCGGTTCCACAGTTTGAAAGAAAAGCTCAAATCTGGAAAGAAGCATGCCGAGACTTACAGACAGTCGCACTTTGACACCACCTTAGTTGTTACAGTTATATAAAAGTCCATTCACATTAGGCTCTAACAACCTACATAGTTCGAGGCCAACGAATGAGATTATAGAGCACTCTATGTATTGCCAACCAAGGGAACTAAACCGAAGTGAGCATAAACTGTTGAGCAACTTGTTGAGAAATTTCAAGTCGCAAAGTTGTGGAGTGGTTTTTAGAGAGAATCTGCCACGTAGTCAGCCCTTGTGGAGATTTTTGAGTAAATGCTCTCCGGGCTCACCCTACATATTTGGACCGCATTTCTCCAGCCAGTGAGATTTCTGAGTTGCTTTCTCTTTTTCACGCACCTTAGAAGGCGGGAACATCGAAACCTCTGTCAAACATAGTAGATATTAGAAATGTCCTCCGTAAGCTGAGAAAGAAACATTGGGAAACAAATTGCCGAGGTAGGTCGAGGGTCGAACTTTGACACTGCTGTGAAAAGCTAAGCTAATCGGTAGTACAGTACATATGACTATTCCTTTTGAGGTACATGTTCAAGTGAAGTAGTAACAAGCCGTTCCCAACACCCTCAGGTGCCTTCAACGAGTTGATATTTCAGAGTTCGGCCTGTAATCGGAGCACGCGTACTTCTTTTCTCCGACGGAATAGTCTACAGCCGATTGATCTTGGATTCGAGCAGGGGCATACAACGACATCTAGACCCTAGAAGAGAGATAGAAAGCATGATACGTTCCTAATACTTCGGAGTAGCTATTCATTTTGCTCACTTTAAGCAAAAGCAATTAGAGCAAGAGCTGTGCTGTTTAGTAGCTTCTGTTATGAAATCCGCTTTGAGTAAGCCGATTTTGTGCAATACTGAGGTCCAATTTTACTCAGAGGGACTCGTCATCCACTGAATCTTACATGGCTTATGACATGGCTTCAACAGTGAACAACTAAATGAATCGATCTTGATGGCTTCTTGTTCAACCTTCGTGAAAGCCAAGGATCATGCTTCTAATGGGTCGACGAATCCTTTCGAACTCGAGACAGGGGAACGATATGAATAGCTTGGAATCAGTCCCTCAATGTAGTCGTTACATGGTTGACCAACGTTTTATTTCGTTATTCTAAGCGTTCCGAGATTCTCAATACTCGATGACAATGGCCTATACAATGAGAGAACAAGGCAACACGTAACATCATCGCCCTTTTGCAAGAGTTGCATGAAACGTGCGTGCTGAACCCTTCCAAACTCTCCGAATCAGCATCTTTGATCCTTCTGGATCCACTTTGAGCCATCGAATGATGCTCTGTTCTCAGATTATCGGCAGAGGAAAGTGGACACTCTGTTCTGTCAGTATTAGTAGTCGCACTCCACGTCATGGTCTTGAGAAGATCCTGTGTCGTCGGTCGAGAAGGTGTAGATTCAGCTGAGTCAATGGAATACCGAATATAAACTTTGCAGTACAGTAATTGCTCTGTATCCTATCAACAGTAAAGAATCTTGAATCGTACCAATTCGCTTTTTTTTTGGTTGACGACTTCATAAGCCGGCTCAAGATTAGGATTTCCAAACCTTAGGTATACTCAGCTCGCAATCAGAGTTCAATGGTATACTGAATCAACTGAACAATGTGGTGTTCTAGACATCTGGTAACAATTGTTACAGCATGGTGACCTGTGTTCAATACTTCGCCCGGCTTCAGGAACACAAGCTTCAAATAACTTTATGACAAAAGAAAAAAAGAAATGCGAGTCGGAGTTTCCAGAGTGAATATAAAATCTACCCAAAAGGTAGTGAATAATCGCGCTATCAACTTCACAAAAAAACCTTGGTCTATTTCTCTGATGTCAAGGCTCAATTTACATTGTAGGAGAGGTTTCGAAGAAAAGGAATTCCCATCAGGTTGTTATTAATCTCATCTTAGGCAACAACAAGATCTCAAAATCGGTATGCAATAGCACTTCTTTGAACACACTACAGAAACTGGTATTTTAGAAGGTAAATCCGTGGCTCTACTAAAATTGTTGGGTCCCATGCAGATTTCCGTAAAAGAATAGTAGGGAAAGAAAATAAAAATAACAGAGCACTCTTGAAACAAATGCGATCCTAGAAATTGCAATATTGGCACATTCATAGTAGCCTGCTGATCAGAAATTTGTTTTCGCACAGCGCACGAGCGACATCTCGCATAGTTAACACTTGTGTCATGCATAATGGATATATGTACATATATAAAATTTTTTATAGTTGTTTATATGTATATATGTATGTTGGAACAAAGGTCAACAGAAAAAGATCACAGAAAAGGATTGTACGATCAAACGGACCCTAAAACCATTTGTATCATAGTAATCCCTCAAATTACGCTGATTACTGATTGATCAAATTATCGCTGAACTCATAGGAAAGGAGTGGATTGCAATTTTTTGCTTGGGGAAACATCATGGTCTTTGACTTTGACGATCACGAGAAAAGTATGGGTCGGGAATTTCAGTAAAACGGGAGCACAGCTATTTGGCGTCCGGATAAAGTTGCTCTGCTCTGTTATCGAATGAGAATTCAAGCAAATAAATGCGACCAAGTAGAGATGGTCTTGCATACCTCGGCACTGTGGACAGTTGACGCAGCTGATCTCTCTCTTATGAACTCGACTTTTAATTGGATGCTTCCTGCTACCAGCTTCAAATCTGAAAATTCGAATTCTGTACTTATAAAGAAACACAAATTCTAAGTAGCGACGCACATGGATAGGATTGAAGGTGGAACGATAAAGTTATTTACAAAGATTCTGCAATATAAACATGTAAACATGATATCAGAACAGAGACAAGGATTGATTCGCGAAATTATTCGAAAAAGAGAGAGGCTGCTCGGAAGTTAATCAAGCTTACTTAGAATGTGCTGCCAAAGGTGAATATCTCGAAGAACAGCAAAAGTGATGGAAAAGAATGAACGGACTGGAATGTCAAAGCCTTTCTGACGCCTCTGAATATTGAAGACATCGCCAATCATAGAGAAATTATGGGAAATTAGAGAGTTTGCTGAAGTGAGCATCCAGCTTTCACGGAGATTACAAGTCCGATTCCTGCAACAGCTTGGCCTACATAATGAGTTGCCGAGGGGGTGACAATTAGGCGGGCGATTTTCTTCAGCGACCTCACAGCTCGAGAACATTCACAAAGTAGAAAAGTACTCGATCGACAGATGCTGCCCACCGGGCTGCCTGTGCCGATCCCTACACAGTAACAGTAGCGAAAACGTTCGTGAGACAGCAGCACACCAATGAGGCCTAATCGCATCATTATTACATCCATTTTTCTTCAATCATGACCAACGAAATGTTCTATTAGGTTGTCGGAAAAGTCTTTGCGCATTTTGCAGTTTTTTTTTAAATTTATTTTTTCCTTCACAATAACTAACAATTAACAAATATATGCACTGTCATTATCGACAAGGCATTGCCATTTAACATGCAACTTGTTGGTCCCGCTTGCATAGAATTCCTGAGGTTTCGAGGAGCAAAACTGGTCAATGTACGCCTCGAGTTGATTCACATAATCGAAATTCTTATTCTTTAAATGATTTGATAGCGAAAGGAACAGGTGATAATCCGTTGGAGCCAGGTCTGGTGAATAAGGTGGGTGGGTGAGAACATGCCATCCCAAGCTCTGAAGTTTTTTCTGGGTGTCCTTCGCAATGTGTGGGCGAGCATTGTCGTGGAGAAAGTATACTTTCCGCTGTCTCTCTCCTAGAGCAGCAGCAACGCGATCCAATTGAGCACAGTAGACTTCGGCGTTGACTGTGGAGTTCGGTGGCAGCACCTTTCGTATTCCACCAAACGCTAAGCATTGCCTTCTTGGGATGAAGTTCTGGTCGGGGGGTCGGAATTCCATGCTGTCCTCGTCCGAGCCACTGGCGCTTCCTCGTGTAGTTTAGAGTACCCACTTCTCGTCGCCGGTGATCAAGTTGTCCAGCCATGAGAAGGTGCGTCGAAAAGTCAACAAGTTCAAGCATGCATCTCTTCTCATTTGGAGCTGGTGGCCACTCAGCTGGTGAGGTATCCACACTCCGTATCTCCATGTCCTTCCGAGGCGATGCAAGTGGGCAGCTACTGTGTCGTGATGGCTATTAAGCTCCTCTGCCAGCTCGCGGGTACTACGTCTGGAATCTTCTTCAACCAGCTGCAGAAGGAGGTCGTCATCCAGCTCAGCTGGTCTCCCAGATCGTGGTTCTTTGGTCAGGTCAAAGTGGCCAGTTTCAAACTTGTGATACCAATTTCTTGCCGTGGAGTAGGAGACAGTGGAAGGTCCCATCGCATCACATATGTTCCTTGTCGCACGCCTCGGATTGACGTTTCTTCTGAACTCATACAGTAGAAGCAGTCTGACTTGCTTTAAGTCGAGAGCGATTGTTTCAGCCATAACCGTTGCGAAATGCAGAGGCAGATATGGTGTGATGAGCGCATTGACCTCCACTAACACATGTTTCGCAATGGAGGTCTCTAAGCTAGTCCCAAAGATTTCACAACATGGAGACCAAAATGCGCAAATACTTTTCCGACAACCTAATATTTCACGACAACATCTGGGAAGGCGTCCGAGATTCAATAGGGCCCACATCGCTACTCAATCACATTTATAAGTAGCCTCATTTGGTCATCTTTCAATACACACGCCCTCATAGTGATTTTGTGGGAGTAACTCCTCCCAGAACACATGGTTGTTTCTCCCGCAAAACCTCGAACCTACTGAAAATTTGTTGTACCAGGAGGATTTAAGATCTACTGCTACTCTGTGGGAATACTCTAAAATGAAGTCACTAACGCTGAAAAAGAGGGGAGGGGGTGAGGGGGCGCGGGTGGGGGAACGAGCAAGTCATGGGTGAATCGTATTTTTCATCTGTTGTTCACCTATTTATAACTTCTATTAGATAGGATCTCCATTGATTAGATACACTGCCACTCTCTTACTGTTATACTCGGAATAGACCTAGGTGCTCTTCAACTATTTTTTCATGCTACCAGGACTTACGCGTTGATACTCCCGTCACGATATTGACATTGCCATTTGAATAAACGGCTACTTATCGTTTATCAGCCGTCTATTCAAAACCAGACGTCCTTTACTGGTTCCACTGCTGCATTTCACAGTTCCCCGAGGGATCATCGTAAAAAATATTTTCCACGGAAACAATGACCAATGACGTCATCACAGCATTTGCCGTTCGTGGGCTGTGATCAACATCGTCCAGGTCAATCCCGGCCCGTTTTTTATGCAGTCGGCTCACTAGCAAATTGTCTACGGGAAGGGTAAAACAAAGGGCGAGCACGACCCCGCAACTCCAAATCATTGCATTATTTATACTCGCCTTCAAACGCCCTTGCTAATCCGTATAGGTGTTCTTTCAACTTCGTCAAAGAATTGTTTAAAAAAAAGCAAACCGATAGAAATCCTCCGTGGATTCGAAAAAGGAATAGAAAAAATTGGGGTTTTGCCCTCCAACAGGAACTTATGCAGATAAGAAGGAGCGCAGATTCATGTAATTTCCAGTGGCTGATCTTTGAGAAGCAGTGGTCTCGTGTTTCATAAAGGCATACATATGCGTATGCATTGAGTCTACGATTCTCATATGTTTACCCACAAAATCTCAACGACGAGCATCGCCATTGAACTTTAGGCTGAGACAAATATCAAGTCTTCATAAAGTCTGAACAGAGCACCAAATGATAGGACCCCTGGCTTGTGATGAGGTGGAAACACATCTATTAGGCAACGGAACTAACCACGTGGTCTTCGTGTTAAGGAGCAATCCGTCTTACTTACTAACCTTTGAAGGATGGCAAAAACACGAACAGTAGTAGAATGGAAGAAGTCGTAAGTGTGGTCGGAGAAGAGAGACAGTTTGAGAAAAGTTCGGTTAAAAAGACAGGCAAACGAAGGGAAGTGCATGGCATATTGAGGTAAGTTTCGTCAAAGGACGGACAAATGAAGGGAAATACCTGGCATAACTCTCTCGAGAAAACCCATCACCATATGCTGCCCGCAGAGAAAAGGTGTTGAAGGAAATTCGAAAAGCACTTCAGACATAAGGTTGGCGATTTATGGACAAACCTTCAGTCTCGGACGGGACTCTAAATTGTACATGTGCTTGCCGGACACTCGTATTCAATGTGTCCTGAAAGCACAAGTACGGGCTCAAGTCCCGCCCGATACTTTAGTTTAGTCCATAAATCGCCAATCTTGTGAGACTTTCGGAACGCGTACTGCGGCGATATAACAGCAGTTGACGAAACACAAAGTCAAAACAATTATTCGGATACTACATTACTTTTTATGTAGTGTTTGAGGGAGTTAAGATCAATTTCTACTTAACAGGAGAAATTCGGAAATCCCAGGACGGCTCACTACCATTGAAGAAGTGGGGTAGGCGGGGCAACGTGTAGTGCAGGTCACGAGCAAGCTATATTTTTCACCTGTTGTTCTCCTATTAATAAATTTTTAGAAGATAGGATCTTATTAATCGAAAATCACTTCCAGTCTTCTAAATGTATCTCAAGAAGAAACAGTGGGATTGAAAGGGACGGGGGTAACAGTGCGCTATCAAGCGTCGAGATGTAATGTCGGAAGAGATGGTTCATTGTCTACAATTTTATTTTTCATCTGAGCGATCACATAAATGTTAGACCTCCGAAACGCTGCCTTTTTCATACAGAAAAAATGCCAGTAAAAATAAAATGATGACTGAAAAAGGAGCGAGTCGCAGTGGGATTATAGCACTTCACATCCTCCACGGGAGGACTCACATAGAACACGAGCTCCCGGAAAGAAATGACTAGAAAACACTATCCTGTGGGGGAGTGACCTCATGGGCAGACTGTCCATGATCACGAGAATAGAACGATGAAGCTTAAGCGGTACTAGGGCTAAATCCATCATTGTAATAGTATCATGCCTAATCGGATCATCACTTCCACCTAGCAATCTACATAGTTGTTTTTCGTGGCATGCTACTCAAATATAAGTGATGAGCTTAGAGATATTGGAAAATAGTTGGAGATCTAGCATATTACAGTGGATATTCACGATGTTTTTGAGCTTCAAAAACATAGGGACAAGAAGTAGTTGCTGTCAGATCCCTTCTTTTTTATTTATTCGAAGAAATCCGTAAAACGAAAACGTAATTAAGGGATTCCTCAGCAAAATGGCATTACTGCGGCCTTCACTGCAACAGCTTAGATCTGTTGAAAGATAACGATATCAGGCCAGTCCATGTGAAAGAAGTGATTCCTTTATGTAATTATGATTAAAAGGCACAGTTCATGACAATTTTGAGGTATCCTTTTTAGTCGAAAAGCGGAAGTATGGGGTGGGAATAGTTCTTTGGTAGTGAAGAAAGCGAGAAAGTTCGCCGATGACTTTGGGAAAAATAAGTCTCCTCAAAAGTATGGAAAATAGAAGTTGGACGAGATTCCCATGACGGAAATAACATGGAAGGGGTATTCCGACGAGATTTGATTGTTGCAATTGTGCAAAGAGCTGACTACATCAAGCCAGGACTGTACAGAGCTGCCTTTCATTGCCGCTATGGGTCATGACAAGTTGTTTGAGCCTCATCCATGAGTTCCATTGTGAATGGTGCAGCATCTGCAATGCCGGTGGAACTCGTTCGAGGATACACATGATACAATCCTTGAGCATTTATAACGTCCTAACTAGGCCGTTTTCCGACCTGATAGCGCTGGATATGGTATGAGAGGAGGCCTCAAATTCGTTCTATGAAGAAATCCCAAGAACCATTTTTATCGTGAACTGTGCCTTCAAATGAAAGAAGTCGATCGAGTTCTGGTCACCTTACGCGGGCACGGGTGGGTTACGGGCAAGAAGCCGCCTCGGCATGACCTATGCTTTCCAGGTACTGCGTTCTGAATCCATCATACTGAAGAGATCTCGCCTCTAGAAAAGGCAGGTTTGGGTGCGAATACCGCCGGCAAAACCGCCGCTGAAAAAATATGAAGCTGAAATATCTCATATCAGGAATATTTCCAGCTTCACTGTCCACTGCCGATTTAGGCTTACCGTTTTATCAAATTCACAGTGTAAGGCTGATAGCTCTAGCCAAAAAAACCATGGCCATAGGCTATTCGAGTTTATTTTTGAAAAGACACGCACACCCTCCTCTCTATAGCAATCTGACAGGTACCTGGGCGAGTAGCTGTTTTTCACACCAACTTGCAGTTGTACTGGGCAAGTCAGAGCATCTGGAAGGGTGGCTCGGCTGGGTTCGGTAATGAATTGCGAAGTCCGGGTTATGCATGTAGTCGCAGCTTTCATTCGCACTATTTTACCCTTACGCCTTTTTTCAGAGATTGAAGGGACGAACGTGGTAAATAGACTACATCACGTAGCATTAGAACATGATACTGAAGTCGAGACCATGGGAGCGGTTTCGCTGCAGATTGCAGCTCTTGAAGACTGCCTGTGGAAGTCGTTCTCTGACTGTTAAAGGATTCTTCCTTGATGAAAATTGGTGGTGCAAAGCTGAAGGACAAAATCCTAGGGCTAGCGGAACCATCTGATTGTTCACCTGGGTGAGTTGGCGAGGCAAAAGCTTGAAAAGAAGGAGTTTGCTTCCTCTTGAACACGATATATTGGGAGTAATTAACAACATTTATTAGTTACTGTAAAGTTTCTAATAACGGGGGTACTACTGTTCATGGGGTGCTGACGTGCTAAGAGACCGCTTTGTGATTATGCACTTCAAGAAGTATTCTAAAGAGCCTCTTACACGAAATGTAGTACTCAAAGTATCCTACATAGATAGGAAGTTTGAAAAATTTCAAAAATTACGAAACGTAATATCGACGTTTTAAGGACCTTCCAATATGTACAGCAATAAATGAAGGATGCAATGGAATGGAATGGAAGATCGAGCCGACTAAGTTCCAAGTGTGAAGGTGCAGGTTAAACTCGGAGAACCTCAAACGAAAAAGTTTTGGGGATAGCTCTCTGTTGAATCTTTGGAGATTTTTTAGACGGAGAACAATGAGGAACCGATAAACTACCACTATGATCTCGGATTACCAGAATGTAATCGAGGCGGCATCCCAATCGGAAATCATGCTGATGTCAAGCCATCGAAAAGCAAACAGCTACGCTCATTTGCAATACCACAACCAACGAAATCGAGCCAAGGCTAAATTGCGCTGCAACTCGTTGTCGTCAGCGATTTGATGGTTAACTGGACAGTCATAGTCACTGAGATGTATTGAGAAAAGAGAGCAATGTGTTCCTGCTTAACGGCACGATTAAACAATAACAACTGCAGAGCAGTTCCCTCTCAGTTGCCTTACAAGTGGTCCTTGAGTTCCATTACCGTCGCCAATGGCAAGATGAAATGGCCCTATTCACTTCACGGGTGCTTAGAAAATCGATTTCGGAGAGAGATTTTGCAATATTCGAAAGGAAGGGTAAGGAAAGTAGGAAAGAAAGCTATTCGGGCATAGCCTGAGGATAATCTTCGATAGCGCCATCTCGGAAAAAGAGCCGTAGTGCCTCCAATAAAGATAGGCTCTTCGACTTGGAACCCATCCAACACACAACACTTATTCTCCTTAGTGATTCCTGTGTTCTGTCGAGGACTATTACGGAAAAGAAACGGCAGTTATGTCTCGTCCATAATGGTAATGTGGAGCTTTCACTTACAATTACAAATGAGGAGCATTCATTCACACTTGACCCCTCTTAGTATTGGCTTTGTTAATCTTGAACCCAGAAACCTTGACTTTGGCTTTATACAATAGTAGTGCACTATCTATTGTAAGATTTGGAATAGCACAGTTTAGAACTGAGGGTTAGCCAGCAACTGGAGATTTCACAGACTCTAGTGGGAGAGCTGAGAATCAGCAGCAAGAGTTCGGCTGTCAAATGGCTTTTTGGCTTGATAGCGTTTTTCAACGGATACGATGTAAAGAGACTTGGAGTGTGAGACTTATCCGTAAAGCTAAAGTCACAACAAATGCTAATTAGTGCATGCTCCTTCTTTTACTACTCTGTCACAATTAACAGTGCGCTTTCCGAATTTGTCAACACCACGGCAAAAGGGCTGACGGGTGGTAGGAACGGTTTTGTGTAATCGATCCGCCGCACGCGGCTGTCGCGGGCCATTTACCTCTTCATAACAGTTCTAGCGTTCTTCATACACCTCGATCGCATGCGATTATTACTTTTGGCATGAACCTACTGTTAGTTCTTCTGTTCCTATATTTCTTACTTGCTGCTGCTCTCTGCTACCTTCCTTTGCGCGCGACGTCTTTCTTGCCGCGACGCGACATTTTCGTCCTACTGCACCACACCCAGACTATAGGACACAAAAATGCTTGACAGAAAAATCATAAATTATAAATGAATACACTTCTTGAGAAATTGAAGCGTGTTTTGACTACAAGTGTTGATGGCTACAAACTGTTCCAGTTGCTGCAATTGGCTCGACGCGCAGAGTCCGGCTTGAGTAATGCGTGTCTAAAGGTACTGTTCGCGATAATTTTGGGGTATCTAGTTTCAGAAATATAGTGAAAGTGATAGTTCAGAATAGTGCAAAAGTAGAAGAAAACGCCAAAATCGGAGTGTTTAGAGAGGTGTGAGGCTTCAAAAAAGTGGTAAAGTTAGTGATTAGACGAGAATGTGGAGGCGAAAGTTGCATGGAAGGGGTATCTGAACGAGCTGTTCAAAGGCGCCTGCCATTGCATACAGCCGGCTGCACTTGGCTGCCTGCAATATGTGGGTCCTGGTGCGAGTGGTGCAACTATGCAGCTTAAGAAATCGTCCGCCTCGATCGTATACGTCGGCTGAGCCGGCTTTGGGGCTCTTATGACGCTCTATCTTGACTGTTTTTCAACCCCACAGCATCCTTTAGGCTATCCTGGGGGGTCACAGTTTCATAACTGGGTACAAAATCTAGCTTCTCTTTTCGTAAAACCTGGCAGTGTATACCATTTATGAATGTATTGTAATTCTTCTGCCGACGAGATTGTTAGGTGAAATTTATTAGTGGCCTGACCTCCCGACGCAACGTCTTTCTCAAAGCCCGAAACGTGGGCCAGGGTTTAGCGGGTGCGGTTCGTTGCGCGTGTCCGTCGAAACTAGGTCACGCCGCAGCCGACGCACGCGGCGAGTCGGCCCGCGATATTTGACAGACGTCGCAATTGTCACTGGGGCATACGCTTTGCTTTTGGTCCATGGCAGTCAGTTCAAGAAGAAGATAACACAGACAAATGCAAATCATTTGCTCCAATGACACTTCGTAGTACTGTAATGTCATCTCGAGACCTCAGTGTGATGCGCCGCGCGCAAAGTGGGAGGGGTGACCTACTTTCGACGGACACGCGCAACGGACGTTCTCCGGGTTTAGCAGATGCCCTCCAAACCGCCAACGTTTGCTCCCTCTTTATTGTTTCTAATGGAACGTTAAAGAACAAATGGAGAAACACGCATCGCATATTGACAATTCTATAATAACAACCACTCGTGACTCATAGCGACAGTAGAAAAAAAACTTTTGGATTTGTTAAGGCGGCTCTCGTCCTAATACCCTGTTCATGCCATTTCTTTCATGGCAATCTCGAACAACAGCTTATCTTCTCTAACTTCAGAAGGCCTCATGGATCGCGATTTCTGCGGACTCAAATGCTTTCGTTGTTCCTTTTTAGGATACCTTGAATTTCACGTTACAAGTATTATACGAGGTTGAGAACTCGTAAACACGGTCGCACCGCTAGGAAAAACTTCCAACGGCTCGTTGCCGAAGAACGAGATCACTTTCAAAAGTCTTTTTCAGACTCATTGCAAAAAAAATAATACGTTTACAATAAAACATGAAGCTAGAAATAGAAGCTCTACTTAGCAAAAATACCTCTTATTAGTGAGAATTTCCGAATGCACAGTCGGCAATTAACTATGGCAAGTAGCTGCAGTAAACAAAAAACGAGCCTTTATTTTGCTACTCACTTAGCCGGTGGGGCGCGTCTAATTGGCCTTTCTAATTGTATGTACCTTCACTAATAATACGATTTCCGGAATAGAAAGGATATTTACATACACAACTTCCTTCGTCGACTTTTGGAGCGCTTGTTTTTTGTGATCATTCTTTTTCCATTTCACTATCCCCTCTGAAAACACGAGGGACACGAGAAGACCAAAAAGTGGTGAGATAAGTCACCAACAGTCATGAAAAATTCTACGGACATTCACAAACGGGGATTTCAAACAGTAAGTCGGATGTTTCCAGAAGAAACGGCCTTCTAGTGCTATTCAGAGTCATGCATACTGTAAAAAGCCATACCGTACGTCGTATTCACAGAAGAGAAGACAGTAGGTTTCTAACCAAACGACACCACCAAAAAGTTTTCGCCATGACCGGTAACTCAAAATTCTGGGTACTCAGTTATGCGTAAATGAATTTCTTCTCGGCGTGGTTATTTACATGCTCGCCGTTCCAACATTGAACCTCCACAGGAGAAACAGCAAAATAAGGGTGGTCTTATAACTGGTGTCTGTTCATATGAGGGCATGGCTGAAACTCTTTAATGGTACGTTCAAACATAACAACAGACACACTGAAAGTGCTATAAAACACAATTTTCGGTATGACTCTTTGAAAAAGAATCCCAAGCTGAAGCTGTTGAACAACAAGGCAGAACTGATGCTCACTGAAGCCTGAGAAATTTCGACCAGAGCAAACTACTAGCAAACTGCATTCCCGAGGGTAATCATGTAGTACGAAGGTTGTTTGAGGAATAAGCCAACATTTGAACATCAGTTCCTACCAATTACTATCTACATCAAACACTACGAGAAAATATTACATTGAACATATGAAGAATGGAAAACTGGACTTCGGAGAAGCCTCTGCCTTCGTACGGAGTTTTCCTCCACTCTTATCTTGCAGAAAATCAAAAAATGTGTTTTTAGTTCTATTTAAAGCACAATGATATCATGACTCTAGGTAGTTATTTACGGTACCCCATATGTAGTAGAAGGAAACCCAACCTTAATGCAGAGGGTAGTCCGGCTGTTGACGTGAGTTGGTGATGTTGAGTGGTCATAGACCCCTCTTCACCTACTCTCCTTCCTAGGATGAGCTGTTCTGTAAGAAACGAAAGCTATGTACGAAAGTTGTGGCTACATTATGGACTCCTCTAATGTTTTGAAAAACTGATTCACCTACCGTTGAGCTCGTGTTTCTGGTTCAATTTTTTATTTGGTTCAAGCACAACGCAGTCGAAAAAAATCCTTTAATTTTTACCTAGTAGAATTATAACTATCGAATTATTCCCTGACTGGTTGGGGCTAATTTGTGGTTTGCTCTGCTTTCCACGCTATTGCTTCATCTATGCATAAAACACACAATAAGAGCAGAAGGTACGATGTGGCATGGAGCAACAACCATGTGGTCATTTCCCGGCGTTGAGCCTATTCATTTGGATTCGAAGGTATGGGAAAACGTTATTTTATAATGAAGACTCGAAATTAGGAAGTGAGAGACTGGCCCACCTTCCAAAAGGACGGAAGACTTCGAAAACAAAGCAACGTCGAAGAGTGATGAGGCATTGTTTTCAGTATAAGAGAAGATCGAAAACTGGAAAATTCGTCACTCCTGCGCTATAAAGGTTGTAGCATTCAATTAGCCCGAACGTCGGCTTGAAATACTGTGTTAGGGACTAACACTTTTTTTGGAGGGCCAAATACGAAGTTGTAGATTTAGAAATGGGATAGTGTGCTGCACCTTGGTGGATCACAGATCGCGAAAATACATGGAATTCAAGGTGACCGCACAAAATGAGGGGGGGGGGGGGTGCTTGACGAAAAAGAAATGTCTTAATTTTTAACAACTGAAGCAGCGAAAGTTCTCTCTTGACATTGAAGTCTGCGGTGCTCGTTACTGCTCCATGTGGTTACAGGGCAGTAAAAACAAACTTCTACTTGCGACACTCGTAATGAAGGAACAGCAAAGCTAGTCTTCAAAGCGAATTGACCATAAAAATGTCAAAATGACTACCAAATTGCGCCAGATCTAAAGATGCTATGATACCTGAAAACACCCTTAGTTAGTACGGCGACGTGGTGGTAGTATACCAGAGGGGAAAAGATGAGGAAAGCTTCGAAATCAGGAGGAAAACAGAGTGTCAACACTGTCAACACGCTCGGCGTAATCAAAAAGAGTGTGGTGGCAGTAGCAATGAAGAAAACACACGCAAAATGGAGGAAGAACTTCAATTCCCCAGAGAACTGTCACAACGAAGTATAGCCCATTTCGATGATCTGTGCCTTTAGACTGGCTCACAATCGACTCACTGCCAAAATGTTTCTCTATTTTGATCGAGAATTTGAAACAATTTTGATCGAAATAAATGCAGCCAACATCCAAAATCGTGTGAATTCACAGGGTTCTTAACCGAGTCTTCGTGGGAATTCAGTTGAGACTCTATTTCACAGGAAGGCTACGAACTCGAGACCTTACCAGGTGGTTAGTCGTTATGGCCCTGAAAATATGGAAGCAGGTACAATTAGAGCGTTGCCAAGTGTAGGACGAGAAGCTGTTATCCTCGATCAGCAGAACGAGTAAAGGTAGTGTGGACTTCACCTGATTAGTTATCGATCAGAGATTAGCTGAGCAGAGATCTTAGTGGTTACTGCACATTTGAACTAGTAACACACCCTGTTGCCATAGCGGTTCACGAAAGTGCTGCATCAACAGAAGTGGCTCCAGCTTTGCAAAATGTCTTTTCGATTGTACGTAAGGGTTTTCTAACGGTGAGATATTGATTTCGCCTGACGTCTTGACAAGTTCGTCATCAAAAAGGTCTGGAAACGTCCAAGACTTCATATACCTAGTACGGTGAGAAGTAACATCGCAACAAAAATTTCGGAACACTTCCAGCCTTTGAATGCGGGGAACTTGTGGAAATGTCGGGAGAAAATCTACATTAGAAAATATGTTTGGCCTAAAGGTCAAGTTCCAACGGAAAAGCGCCTCATCTACAAGACGAATATGAAAATTGCAGACTGGATCGCTCTTCCGTGACCTCGCACTCCACAGCAGTGGTTTTGTTGACGTCCCCACAGCTCATGTCGTATCCATCGAAATTGCTTGCTAACATAAACTCGGTTCCTCCACCTTCTTCCAATGTGTTCGAATAGTCTGGATGTTATTTTGGTGAGGAAAGCAGTGGATTGGTGAAGGGTGCACCCCACCGCATTACAGTCCTTTTCGCTGACCCACTACAGTTATTCTCAAGTGAAATTATAACAAATATTGTTGGTCATTTCTCGGTTGAGGGTTGGTATTATCATTCGCAAACGATAGGTAAGAAACAGAAGCACTTTCAGAGATCAGTATGAATATAATAGGTTTAATATAGGAAAAAGAAACAAATATCAATTCCAAATAAAAATAGTTTGAATGAGAAGACGGATTATAATTCTTGCTGACGCAAGCGTTGGAAGATCTTTTTTCACTGCTGTTACACTAAAAAGCCTACTTGAAGGGGTTATCGTTCAAGAGGTCAATCTTGACTGTTCTAGGTGATCCACGTCCGACGGCTTGAATTCTTCTGCAAATTTCAAATCAGGAAACCGCTTCTTAGCCTCCCACCCGTAGATAGAAGGGAAGTTTTGACGTGTTTTGGATGAATGGGAGTTGACAATGATCTATAGGTCAGCTGGATCCTAACTGGTAGAAGAAATTGAACAGAAACTCGTGTTCAAGAGCGTCATGCTCAGAATCTGGAAATGGATGGTACAAATCATCAATGTGTACCGAAGATATACTTAACAAAAACTGGAAACTTTCTCGAAAAATACATTTCATACCAGCCCTTGAGTTGTTGAAGACATTGGAGTTCATAGCCACTTAATTTATTCAATATTATGAATATTTAGCGAGTTTCCATTTCTTCTTTCTATTTATGCTCACAAATAATTGCCGTCCACCATATAATTGTTATCCATGCTCTTTGTTGTGACTCCCAAACAACTACTTAGATCGATCTTTCAGCAACAAAACAAGCGTCTACATGATATTCATATCCTAGTGACTAAATTAAGAGAGTAGAGAAAAGAAAACATGGCCGGTCTGCGGAACCTTCAGTAAACACTGTCTTGACACTATATATATCTTCAACTGAAGGCAGTATAGCGATTGTGTTATGGCATCATATCTTTCCACAACAGAAGTCAATTATGGAAAGGGAGCATTGAGAGAAAAGGGCCAGCAAACATTTGAGTGCTCTCGGACTCAACCGTTCGGTGACCCGTCGATATGAGGCTGAGGAGGCTCATTTTCAATGTTGTCTTTTCGGTAGAGGATAACTAAAAGGCACTGTTCACGATAAAAAAGGTTTCTGAGATTCCCCACAGGATGAATCTGAAGCCTCGCGTATACCATATCTGGCACTATTAGGTCGGAAAACGGCCTAGTCATAGAGTTAAGAAGGCTCAAGCATTGGCCGGTGTGAAGCCTCGGACGAGTTTCACCGGAATTATAAATATATGAATTGTATTATTATTACCGGAATTATAACATAGCGATCACAAGGAAACCCATTTAGGAAGTTCAAAGAACTTGTCATGACCCATAGCGACAATGAAAGACAGCTCTGTACAGTTCTAGCTTGATGTAGTCACCTCTTTGCGTTATTGCAATAACTCGTCTCGTCTCGTCCGAACATCCCTTCCATGTTAATTCCGTCATGGCAATCTCGTCCAGCCTCTATTTTCCCTACTGAGGAGCCATATTTTTCTCGAAATCGGCGAATTTTCTCGCTTTCTTCACTAATGAACTATTCCCAATATATACTTCCGCTTTTCTAATAGAAACGACTATCTCAAATTTATCGTGAACTGTGCCTTTAACAATGAACTGTACCATGGTAACTTCTACAGCAGCACTAAATAAAGAGTTCTCATTTGTTTCAGTCCCTTGAACAAACCCGTTCGGTTTAAAAGTATTCTTTGAGCTTGGGGTAATGTTTTCGTTGGAATATGCAAATCGTACGCGTCTTGGAGGCCCACTACTCGATAACCGTCATGAAGTTCGGACATTGCCGCTAAGCTGAAATTTCAGACTCCCGCCTAAAAATTTTTGCAGAAGAAAATAGATGCTAATACAGTCTTCAAAAGCTTATGTTTCAGTTCGACTGCTGCGTAATGGTTCAAAAAAATATGCCTGGAAAACCCTGCCAGATAAGTCAATCAATCCAATGTCGGAAGAGTTCCCGTTTACGGATCAAGGTTGAATTGGCTAACAGTTACGGAACAAAATTTCTCTTTTCTCTGAATTATTGCAATTATGCTGAAGGCACTTCAATGGCATGCGCATGCACTCTTTGCTTTCGTTGAGAGACCTTCAAAAGGAACTTTATACCTTGCGGTACTTGAATATGGCTGAGAGGCTGAGCGAAAACGATATCCATGCACTTTCAAGGAATAGTATTCGGAGTTTGAGCGGTACTCCCGAAAGGGTTATGACAGGGGGAATAAACCACCAAAAAAAAATAAGGATAAACAAAAAAAAACTGAATTATCCCATTCCCTCGAAGTACTAGATATCTTGTTTTTAAGGGGTGTGAATGCTAACCTGCTAATAGGCTCAAACTCTGGTAATGTATTGTTGACTTTAATTTCGTCTTTTTGAAGGCAGTCCATCTATTCATTTGCAATTGACGATCGTAGAGATCGTTTATATGAAAATGAATGAATGGGAAGCTTCGACCAGTTCGCTTGAGGGCGAAGTATAACCTCACGAGTGCGTATATGATTTCCAACAGACATTCTTATGAGCTTACCATCGAAGAGCATTCTCTACTAGTGAATTGAAGGTAACAAAATCTTTTACAAAAAAAAGTTCGCGCCGAAATAAACGGCTCTCAATTATGCATCATCCCGACGTTAAAGGCTTGGTTCACGATAAAAAGGTTACTGAGTTCCTCCTTCAGAAATACTCAGCGCCCCCCATGGGTGGTAAAAGGGACCCTCTCGCTTCCACAATCTCGGCGCTTAGGGCATAGTGGGAGCCCCGTTGTTGCCGTAGTTCGCTTTCCCGCCCCTCGATCGGTGTCACGTTAGACGAGTTTCGAGACAATACAGATTGCTATTATTCGTTCTAGGACCCACGCACAATCAGCTAATCGCCGACTGATGAGGCGATGTTTTTCTCCCATTCTTCTTTCCTCTGTTTTTCTTTTTGCTGCCGCGATCCCTTATTTAATTTCCTACTCTTAGAGGCTTGAAAAGGTGAGCTACTTTTGCTGTTACTAGTGGTTTTATGTTTACTAGTCTCTGTTTACTAGTGGTCCGGACGCCCCACTCTTCTTCATTTTTCTGGTTTCTTTCTCGTCCAGCGTGTTAGCTTAAGCTCACCATCAGATCAGTCTTTCTCACTCTGATCGGCCCTAGAGGCCTGATTGGCCTGAGCTGAAACTATCCAGGATTTGATAGAACAACCTCTGGTCTAACCATGAGTGCGCTACATTGTATTCCATTAGTCACCTACGCTCACAAGCATACTAGCATGCAAAAAAATATCTGAGGCTGCAGTGCTCACCCGATTATGCTATAGTTTTCAAGCGCACGTCGTTCCGATTAGAATGCTATCATCATCAGTGGTCTCATGAGCTGCCATTAAGTTTCTCAATACACAACTTGATAAAGTATTTCGGACGCAGCGCCTCGGCAGTACGACCCCCCCCCCCCCCATGCAAAAATTAGGGTACATCTAGAAAGGGCCTTTCTGTCACACTTCTGTCGAGCACTTTTACTTTCTAGCAATGATATAGTATATTCCTGTTAACATCTCATCGCACCTCTGGCTGGATATTCAACATCCACATATCCAGATGTGGTGATGAGCAGTGGGAACTGTCTCCAACAAGTCTACAAGCGACAACGGTTCAGCTCATTCAATCCTGAATTTTCCATAGCAAAATCCTAATTCCATCCAAAAGTGACTACTCCTCAGCCGGCGAAATATAAGGAAAGTTGGCTAGTGGAAACTATTACTTGACTATGTTTCCCTCAATGGGTTAAATGGCACAGCTCGACCGTGTGGCTAAGAAGAAGAAAGGAGGACAAGGTCAAGTTAACCTTCCTTATTATAACGCTTGGCCACATATTGTTGAGAAATTCAAGAAAAGTTGAAGTCTTGGCTGGCTTCTCGCCAACCCTAGAGCCCTGAAATTACATCAAAAAGTTTTTTATGCTCTCCAATTTTAGGCCCATCGTGAAGAAAGATCAGACGCTAATCGACAGGAACATCGAATCAACATCCAATTTGTCTTTGATCAAAAGACAACAGAGTTCTGTGAGAGGCACAGAACGAGTACCCCAGTTGGTACTATGTACGTTGAAGATAATAATGCTGCGTGCATATTGTATACCATAAATATATCTTGAAACAAAATAAAAAGCAAAATTGAAAAGTGCCTGAAGGGTCTGGAATTCAGGCCTAAGAAGGTTTCCAGATAAAAGGGCATAGATGCCCTTCTTGTTGTAACCCTGTCGTCTCATCCCAGGCCACCGCTTGGCAACGCACACTGAGGCAAGGGTTCAAAGCGATGAATACCAAGACGGTTGACAGTGGCCAGCGAAAGCGAGTGAAAATCACAGCTCTGCTTCCAGTCTTTAAAGGCTACATATGTCCATGCGTGAAGTGACCCTACGGAAAGCACAGATCAAAACGATATATATATATATATATTTGTTTATTAGGAAATGGTTCTAATGTTACTACCGACTCTTTCATGTTCAACGTATCGTTCTTGACGAACTTCAATGAATGCTTCAGCTACGGATATTCCGATGAGAAAGTTAACATCAACAATCAATCATAGCTCCACTGCTAAGGGTAAGGAATAAATGAGAAACAGTCAGAACCACCAACTTCGGAAGATAGCTATGTATAATACTACACTTGCTTCTCCCACCTATAGATAATACTGAGCTGAAAACTTGAATGTGATGAATATATATGAAAAGAAGACAAGTACTCAGACCGTTTGTACAGCATCTGCCTTAAATTCGTAATATTCAAAGTTATTTTTCCATTGTTCTGGAGGTTCCTTCGGGAACAAGTCCGCTAAAGCCTTCCCTCGCGAAAAGAAAGTCTGAGCTTGATACAAAGGATGATGAAATTCTGGGGAATTTTTCGAGCAACGAATACATGAATAAGCAAGGTATGCCCCTAGGCTTAGGCAACTCTAACATCGATGTTGGACAACCCAATGCATCGTATTAATGTCGTCTTGCGCCGAGGTGAAAGCTTGCAGCGGCTAAATCTATCAGCTACACACCTATTGAAGATCCTGTTCACCGTTTACCAGTAAACCTTGGGTTGACCCGCTTCGCTGCTGGAAACTTCAGCCTTCTCACAGTTTGGTAGTGCAGGAAGGCACCCATATGTCATGAGTTGCTGCACTAAGACGAGATAGTCCTGGCTATCTTCTTCACCGCTCAACGCCAGCATTTGGTCGAAGCGTTAAGATAAACCTACTGTAAGCGTACCTACAGTGACCACAATTTTCGCTTCGGGAGCCTTCTGAAAAACCACCGAGCCTCGCTAGCCCCAAGTTGCTCGTATACCGTACTAAAGGTGTTTTGCACGTGTTGATTACCATGGACTCCGCTTGCGTTAGCATTAGTTTGATGAGAGGGAGAGTTTGTTACCTACTATGGTGATACGAAAACGGCAGCCAACGAGTCCTTCCAATCATAGTTTCCCGAATTTTGTAGGAGGGCATTTGTGTTTTTTCTTTTGAAGGATGGAAAAAGGCCACTGATATTCTCGACAAATATGATTTCGACATTTGATTGGAATGGAAAATTGTTGAAATAAATTCAAAAAAGCAGCTTAGTTATGGAGAGCTTTCTTGCCTGCCTAATATGTGAGGACCCTCCTCACATGCAATATGTGGCTCTACATATCCGGAAATTTCACTATATCGGATGACCAGAGAGAGACTCGTCATCGAATTTCTTGTTTCCGGCTTTGAAACGTTGGAGCCAGGCTCGCACAGACCGTCCAGAAAGAGGGCTTCAAGCTTAAATTCTTGGCACTGGTTTTGTTAGACTTAAAAAGCAGAGTAGTGAATTCAAGCTTGTGAAAGAGTAGGTTTTCATTATGGTGAAACAGTGCGACCATCATGGGGCTACACAACCAATGAAGGAGAAGGAGATCACGCTAAGTGCATACAGGAGGGCAGTGTTCCTATACAGCAAAACCAAAGGAATAATTAATTTAGGAATAAAAGAAATCCAAGAATAATTCAAGAATAATTGAACTATCACGGAATTTCATGGTAGATACATTCCGACCAACCTGATAAAGGGAGGATAGCTTGTGTGAGGGCAACAAGCCGGGATCGAGGAAGCAAGCCAAAATGATAACTCCCATGTGACATGATAAGACCCATAGTTCAGCATGAGCACTCAAATGTACATTCCAGACTTGTCTGTCATCAAGCAATGGAAAGTTACAGTATGCTTAGAGAAAAAAACCTGCCAAGAGCAACAGGGAAAAGAGCAAAAGAGACTGTAGTTTTTGGGAATTTGCGTACACGCCATGGGTTTTTTCCAAGCCTGAGCCCATTTCAAGGAGACGAAAGTCTAGCATTTAACGTTTTAGAGATTCAATAATATAAAATGCTTAGAACCAATTGAAACTATTTGTTACAACAACAGATATCACGCCTCGACATTTCTCCCCTTTTCAACAACGGATATCAAGCCTCGACATTTTCCCCCTTTTCTCAGCAGATACGTGACACGTTTCATACAGGATGCTTATCATTCCCAGTATAATCGTGGAAGTTAGTGCTGTAGACATAATTGTTACCATATTTTACTAGCTGCACTTCTCAGAAGAAGAGTCTCATGGAAATAGTGTCCCGAAAGCTTGCTTGCACCAAAACTGAACTATTACAGGCTTATCCAGAGGCTAGTTCCAGACTTCGTTGTTCCTGTTTCAAAAATAAAAGCCGGTACATCAAAGGCACAGTTCGCGATAAAAATAGATCACGAGATGTTACTCTGGGATCAATCTGTGGCTCCCTCGCATGCCATATGTGGCACTGTCGGATCTCTGAGCCCTTATAACGCCTAGGTAGGGCGTTATAATCACTCAGAGACTGTGTCTATTGCATGCCGCTCATAGCCTATGAGTTTCAACGGTATTGTACATAGAAGTTGTACCCATTCACAGGGGATACTCATGTAGGAAATTCAAAGAACTAGACGTGATTCATGATGACAGTATAAGGGTGTTTCGGATATCTTCGGGTTGATGTAGGCGTTTCTTTGTGCAAATGAAGTATTTGAAATCTCGTCCGCACAACATTTCCATGTCATTTGCGTCATGGTGATCTCGTACTATTTTCAGTACTTTTAGGGATCCTCGCAACATCGGCGGACTTTCTTGCTTACCTCGTTACCGATGCACTACCCTCAACCAACACTTCCGCTTTTCGAGTGGAAAAGGGTACCTCAAAATTATCGTGATTTGTAACACTTTAGGCTTGCGCCACTAATTCGGAAACCCTAAAGCGAGGATATCGAAGGGTCTGATCAGTTTGTTCTAAGCGGGTGAAGGTCTATTTTATGAAATCCTCAAATATCAAGAAAGGCTCACTATCACTATGACTCGATCTATTGCATCTGAAATTATATCTATCTGAAAAGCGTATTATCAGTTCTCATTATGACCGATTTTCATCACCCGTGATGGCCTCTCATAAAGATTTTACCAAAATCGTTTACGGTATCGAGAAGAATGGAATGTGATGCACGCGGCACGACTGTACAAATTATGGGAAAGAGTGTTTTTTACGGTAATAAATGTCGGACATTAAAATACCAGGATAGTGCAGCAAGAACATTTGAAAGCGAAAATAGCCAAAAAACGTGCTAATGTCCTCGTGATCACTGAGAAACACAACGACAAGAGACGGCGCGGCAATGACGGAAGAGTCGTAAAGTGGTCGCCAATTGAGGGGTGCTCTGTTGTATCGTACGGTAGAGGCAAGCGTTGTACACGACTATGTGATCATAGGGCTTGGGCGTAATGCTCAAACATGTTTCCAATCCCTCCACGTTGAATATCACAGCCTGTGCAACTTTGACTTCAAGGATAGGACTCTCGCTGGGGAGATGGGCGTCAGGAACGATTTTGGGTAATCGCTTCGCCGCACACGGCTGTCGCGGATCACTCATTCGCCATTATTACAGCTCTAGCGTTCTTCATCCAGCTCAATCGATATGCGATCATTATTTTGTGCATAATTCTACTATTAGAGCTTTTATTCTTGTATTTCTTACCTACTGCTGCATCCTGCTACATTTCTTCGCGCGCGACGACCCTCTGACCGCAACGCGACCATGTCGTTCCTAACGCACCACACCCCTCTCGCTGTCTTGCTCAACACCCGAACACTTGTCTAACTTGTGATTTTCGTCTTTTATAAATATGTCAGCTTAATCACTTTGCTAGGTAGAATTGCAACCCTCTAGAATGATCAGCTGGAATGCATATAGTACTTCAGTATTGTTTTAAGTGGAGTAGGCTTACCAGGGAGGGGTAGTCTACTTACCATGGAACTTTGAATGGAGACTAATATCAATCGGTAAATTTTGAATGCTGCTCACGAATACGGGAATTAAAGCTTAGCTTAAAGATGGCCTTCCTAAAAAAAGTTATCGGGGCTCGAAATTTGCTTGACCGTAGTGTCAATTGGAAAAGCGAACACGTCACTCAAATATCAAACGTTGTGGTAGTATCTTCGCTTAAAAGGCGAAAGATGCGGGTTTGTTCCCCGCCACCGTCGAGGTTTTTGCATCGTGTTCCTTCGTTTTATCAGGGACTTTCAGTACCTCTTCTGACATTTGTTCGAGTAAACGTATTACTTCTGCTTTATTTGCGCTTGTTACATTCAAGGAAGAATACATCTGCACGGTGATTGCATGACTCTGTTTCACTTTAAATTTTCACTTCCAGTTTCACACTCAACAGAAAGATGCCAGAGATGTGTAAGATGCCTGTGAGGAACTGAACTCAGCATTGAGGGGAAAACCTGAAAAGAAGTGTGTGAAGCACACACGTTGTTCACAAACTGCAAGCCCCCTATGCATGCTGCTTCTCCACAACCGGAGACAAAACAGTTATTTTCTCAAGTTTGAAGAATTACTCGTTACGAGTGACACGGAAGCCTGGGTTCTCATTAACACACCCTGCTTGTACCATCATGTTGCACTTGGAAAAATTACAAGAAAACTCCAAAGTCAAATGCAATGGTCAGAGCGGGCACATCACACAACAATTGCAAGCCAAGCAGGTTCTCCACAGCATGCACAATAATTAGCATTCCAAATCAACTGTATGTTATTAGCAACTGTATGTACTGTATTATTTGTATAGCCATATTTATATTATCCTATTTTTACCATCTATGCTATATGTTACCAGTTGGCCTGCGCATGATACCGTGAGCGTCTCACGACTTGTGATAAATTAATTTCCTTGAAGATCACCTGCAGCATAATGGTCTCAGCAACGCAGTAACCACCTACTTCCGAAAAATGGAGAATACCGTTCTCCCACCCCAACTAATAACGTATAAACCATCTATCGAGAGCGTACATGTCTAGTGAATTGCGTTTGGCAACCATTTACTTCGCTTATCCATATATTAACCAAGACAATCTAAAAAATTAAGAAGGACCTGGAAATCATTTACTTTCTTGTTCACCCCTTACCATTAGAATACAATACGGGGTGCACTGTAAAGTTGAGTACGCGTCCAAAGCAAATTCTGAACAATTCTTCCATAAGGACCAATCGGCCCCTGGAAGCACTAAGGAGTGACCACGTATTTATGTAATTACTTTTTTAATGAAACTCAAGTGCATGGCGCAATCCATAACGAAGCACTTGCGATACTTCAGGATATCAGCTTATAGAGCTCTATGCAGAGTTTAACGGTATCCCAGCTTTTGGATTACTCCACTCTGGACCGAGTTATGGAGGAAAGACGAAAAAGACGCGAGCTTGCGGCATTTGCGTGAATTTTCGAGTTTTTACGGCGAGTACTGTATGTACATAATTGTTCCATATCGCTCGGCGAGGGGCGTTTAGTACCCTCCGGCTAATCAGTTGAGCTGTTTAGTGTTTTTTACAAAACTTCGCAAGGGAACGCGCATATACATAACTATCCAGATCCGCAATAAACAAAGGTGCCTGAGCTTTTCTATTTAATAATTTTGGGTTATTTTTCTTCAATTATTGAGGAAGTAAGGTTGCTTGTGCAAGACTATGCGAAGTTTCACCTTAAACTGTTGAGTTTGTTCATTCTCTACGAAATAAAGCTGCAAAAAGAATATAAATAATATCCCTTTGGACGCTTGATCTACTATTTCTGTTATTCTCCTCGGTTGCCAACCTTTTACGGGCCTAATAGGGATATGTGGATAGCGTAATGGCCAGGGTTGGCCGCGCGAAGGGCTAAGTGAACTCAGTTTTGGGAAATCAGAAAATAATAACAGCTGATAAAGGCTGATAAAGGATCAGAAGTTTTTGCTCATGACCCCTATGAAGTGAAAACGTAGTTGAGATGATGCTCTCTAAGTAGGACCAGTATGTACACACTACAGCTTGCACATTTGAAATAAAGTGATCAGTGATTGACTGAATGTTCAACTCCTTCTTCACCGCAACTTTTAACCGAGGCAATCTCATCCTACCCGGTGCTCCTCCTCTCCTAAAGCTTGATTGAGAAAATTTCCCTCTTGGATGAAAACGGCTCCGAGCATCATTACAGGCTAGCAGAAAATCCGCTAATTGCTCACCTTAGTTTTTGACGAAAAGATTGTTTCTAGGTTGAAAAGATGAGGGAAGTGGAAACAATTTCAGTATCAAAAAAGAACGAAGCGTCGCCTCTTTTTCGCTTTTCAAAAGGTAACGGTGATTACTGCACTCTATTCTCTGTTCGCTGAATTATAGAGAATAGGTGAGTGAGAAGCTTTTCGGGTGAGTGGAGGCCACCTCACGCTGATATTCTCAAGATGAGAAGGGGAATTGATGAAGACACCCAGTAAAAAAGAACAATCACACACACATAAATGTCGAACACTGTAAATGAGAAAGAAATAAGCAAGTGCAAATCAGTACGAGGAAAGACTGTGCATTGTGCATCATGGGAAACTGTGGCAGATATAGGTCGTGAGTTGTTCAAGTAATACTTAAAAAGATGCGCAGAAAAGGGCCTGGGGTAGAAAAACCTCAAGTGACACGATAGGAAGCGGGAAAGAAGTATTTGAAGGTAACGTGCAACAAACATGGAAGTAGAGATCTGACGAAAGGGCATGAAGCTAATTTAAATTTTCTCACTCAAAGGCTCAGTTTCTCTTGAAGAGAACAGCCTTCAACCGTTTCAGGCTGTGGTTTCAACTATTATATATTCTCGAGGACCCTTTAAAGCAGGCGGATAAAGAGTATTGTGGCAATGAAGATGAGAGCAAAATGGTTAATAAGAAAGCGGGAATTTCTCTAGAAGTTGCAAAACAAAAGGAAAATGAACAACATAAATCAGGAATATGCAGAAGTGAAATTTAGAGAACACTCCGATGTTTGTACAAAAGCAACAGCAGCGAGGTGTTCGAAGAGCGTCAAACCCGAATTCGTTAGCATTCCAATGTATTGAAATTCTCACTATGGATTCGGTACTCAGCAAGATTTCTGTGCAAAAGTCTTACTTGTTTTTATACTCGATAGTAAGGCAATGATGCGAAAATGCTTTAACGTTCATTGAAAGCTCAGCCGATGAAAAATATGTGCCGGAGCCATTTTGTAATATCATTGCAATGTCAATTCAAAAATAGATCGACGTCGTGGCAGCCTTATGACAGCTAATCATGGTTTTCCGAGCCTGCATGACAGCCTGCACATTTCTTTGGTTTTTTTATTCTTATACTTAGACCAGTTGGATCCTAGCTAACGCCAGGTTCCTTTCCTTGTTGTGACAGTGTTGTAATAATCGGCTAACTCACCGTTCCGTCTTTGAAACGAATGATACTTTTCTCGACAGGAAACACAGGGCTAGCAAAGCAGTGTAATTGGTTTCATTATGTACCCACGCTTATGCCTATGATTAGAAGTCTCGATCTGTTGCTTTTCATCTTAAAAATGACCAACCATTGAATATTCGACTGTTAGGAAACCAAAGCCTTGGATGGTGCTTACAAATGTTGTCGAGTGATTATAATGCCATTATCAGATGTTGCTATCCATGGAATTTTTCTCCTACCTATATCGTTGGATAAGAATTCCTGATATTCAGCAGTCGGAACAATTTGTCGCAGTGATGTCGAAACGGAAGGAGATGGTGCTTCTTCATTGAGTCACACACAATGCTGGATAGCGGCCGTAATCCAACAGCAAGAGATGGATCGAAATCTCATCTCCTGATAACGTTATCGGTCTCCATCGCTGCCCTTACCATTGACTTTTTGTAATCTCACACTACCATGCTGTTTTATTGAATGAAACATACTAAAATAGTGAAGCTTCATCGCAAATACCGATGGCATTAGGATTTTGATCGGTAAGGGACTATTGCCCTCTGGGACCCCTTATTCCCTCATATCGGATGTTATCACTTCCTGTCGCCGACAATTATGATCCCTTCACATCCTACATCACTTATTAGAACGCCAATGTTCCTTCGTCAACACGGAAAGCGTCGCAGACCTCGTGGCTCTCACCGTCTTCGGCTCGTTATCGATCCCTATCACTTGTTAGCAATCCTTGTTAGCAATCCAACAATTATTTACGGCCCCTTCACAATCCACACTACCTACTAAAGTGTCAAGACTCTCGTCTAACAAGGATTTTTGAATCTTGTTGCTCCAACCTTCCATGGCTCGTTATCCGTCCTTATCAATCCTTTTCACCAATCATTTACGGTCCCTTCACATCCCAGCCACCCACTAAAGTGCTAAGGCTTCAGCGTTAACAAATTGAGTTACGAATCCTGTGACGTTTGCCTTCCAAGGATTCTTATCATCTGCTCTCAATTGTAGAGGTGTCGTCGTTCCACAAACTAGTCATTGTTACCTTAGAGAGATGGGTTAAGCGTGGCCCTCTATTACTGTCGAGAACCTTGTGCTTTTGCTGCTTATATCATCTCCGTTTTGTAGATGACATCGTACTTGTAAACTGAATATCGATATGTGACATTATTTATGGAAGGATCGTGTCGAGTAGTAGTAGTAGTAGTGTCTATACATGATATCGTGTATCATAGTATCATGCCTTTGCCTCTCATAATATCGCCATGTATACATTAACTTCGTCAAACCAATTGATATCAACTCCACTCAAACCATAGTCCAAATCCACGTGACTCCCACTGCGCACCCGTGCCTTGGCGGGAAATCGTCACATACAAGCAGGCCGTTTCCACTCAAAAGGATCAATACGGCTCCTCAGTGAGGAAGCGGACGAAGATCTTACTCTTTTTTTGTATTGCTACTCATCTGCTAATAAATTCTTCTATACTCGCCGTAAATTCCAGGACACACCGGTGCATCCGAATACTGGATAGCTCCGAGAATTCGTGACACTGTCCACTTCCACTGGGCACCAAAGAGTACTTCGTCGAGACCCAGTTAAGGAGAAAGGGGCTTATCCCAACGCAACAATGCTTATGACTGAAGCTAAGGGAGACAACGTTGATGATGAAAAAAGGCATCGCTATCATTCTGCCACTAGTGGTCATATTCTCGTGTTTGGCTGGCCTCTTTAGGCATTGTCTTCCAGCTCTTCCATACGAGTTCTATTGAGCTCAGGTTCAGGGTTCGCTTTGCAAGTTGAAAACACACACTTCTTGTTGACTTGTGCTTTGAATCATTATCCTGCTAACAGAATCTATCTGTCAGACATCTTTTCCTGCACTTACTGCAGCACATCATTAATCGTCACGTCCCTTTAAGCCCCGCCCGTAATCGCTTGGCCAATTCTTAGGACAGCAACCTTTTTAGTTTGCGATAGAAGCTCACGGATGAATACCGACTCTCACCTAACTTGAAGGTGGACTTGATGCACTTTGACTGAATTTCCGAAAGGATGCCTGAGAGAAGTCCCACATCCTCTCTTCTATCGCTTCCAAACAAGTCAATTTCGCTTCAATCCTTGATAATTCTACACTGCTCCGAATAGCCTACTCATACTGGCACCCTCGCTTCACTTCCACTGCTGTCGACCATTAGAGAGACGAGCACCAGATCTGGGACGGCACATGATCCGTCTATTTTGCCTTCAGCTTTGCACTGAGTCCGGTGGAACTCTGTGCCACTGGATCCTTCTTCAATTGCGAACAACTGAGGTTCATCTGAAGTATGTCCACCCATAGGTGGGTTTCCGTTCGTCCAACCTTTGTGATTCGTGAGTTCAGTAGGAGCGAAGGCCTGAGTGGCCAAATTTATTTTCTTTCATCAGACCCCCTAACCATGCTCACGCAGTGGATTATCACATTTAATTTTTCATTACCATCTAATCTTCACGGAATAGTTCTAGGTTTCTACTGTATAAATGAAAATTTAGTGGGTCCATGTCACCTAACGTCTATAGCATTCCCGCTCAAGCATTAATCATTTGCACAAGGAATCTTGCCCTACGTGGTGAGCCTTACAAAATTCAGCTGTAGAAATAACAGTAACAAGTACGGACAAGCTCTTCTGTTAGATGCCATGTGTTTTAGTGGTATTTACGCACATATTCCAAGTACCAACAGCCGAAGTGGGTGACCTAAAATGGTGTTTCCGGCTGAAGAGGCTATCAAGGGATGGATACTAGGTCGTAGTGGCCATTCAAGATGGGATGCATACCAACGTAAAGATTTTCAAATGCTGATCTCAAATCTAATTTCCAAATCTGCGAAACGATTCTGGAAACAGAGTTACAGGACCAGTGTCCTCTGGTATCATGCCACTTTGCTGCTTTTATACGAGAACCAAACAGAGCTTGAACGTGCAGTTGGGAGGCTGATGGACTGGTAGACGTGCACGGAGGTTCGAAACCTTGTTGAATGTGCTTGTTTTGCTTATTTATAAGAAGTGTTTTAAACGCTTGCAAAACCCTGTTACGGACCATATAGACTACCTAAAGCCCTCCATCATATTTATGGAGTACCAGAAATGATTATACAAGTAATTTTTTGTCGGATCAACAGACCGAATAGGGAGGGGTGCTCATGGAAACCTGCTCCCGGCACTCGAGATGTGGTCAAAAAGTCCATCAGCTCGATGCGCATGCAACAGCGGGCTGTCGGATGACTCGCCAGGCTATAGCGCTATTGATGGAGCAAGGGTGGAAGTGATATGATAATCCAATACAAAGTGTTTGAAGCACAAAAGGCTCTCACAATGTGGGCAACGCATGAAAGAAAGCAGAACTAGACCTGAACGGTGAGAGCACTTGCGACTGTCACGGTTCCAGTCTAGTTGAGGTGGAAAACAGTATCCCACAGGAGTTTCAAATCCTCCCAGGTCCTTATCCATGTGCCGTGATGCAAACCGTGAAAAGTAAGAAAGAGGCTTTTTGAATCTAGGTGCGCTAGAAGTACACTAGTGAGATAAGGCGAATTATGAAGTTGCGTTTGCTGACGTGGAGGTCCAGATCATGAACACTTACGAAAGAGACAGTACGCTTGTTCATGGCTCTAAGTAGAAGGAAAAATATACATCGGGAGGCTCAGTTTGAGAAGTTGCGGCAGGTGGAATGTTGAGCACTTTCACCTCTTTACTAGTTGGCAAAGCACCCTGAATCACTTAATGTACCTTGAACGAGCTCCATGAGTCGATGACCGGTAGGGTTGAAGGCAAATCTGTTGATGCAATCCACGATCTAACTCAATCAAGCCTAAGTTCCTTGCTCATCATTTGGGTTGTATTGACCCTGACCTTAAGCGCAAGGAGCAGAAGGGCTCTATGTGCATCCCTCCCAACTCGGCCTGTGGAACCGAAGGAAAAATGTACTTGTATCGGCATTTCTGGTCCTCCAGAAATACGATGGAGGGCTGTAGGTAGTCTATATAACGCGTAAAAAGGTTTTACAAGCGTTTTAGATCTTCTTATAAGAAAGCAAAACAAGCACATGCATCGAGGTCTCGAAGCTCCGCGTCGCGTCCACCTGTCCATCAGCGTCCCAACTGCGCCATCGCTTCACCTTTAAGCTCAGTTTGGTTCTCGTATAAAAGCAACAAAGTGACATGGTACCCGGGACACCGGGTCCGTGACTTTGTTTCCAGAATCGATTCGCAGATTTAGAACCCAGATTTGAGACCAGCGTTTGAAAATCCTTACGTCGGTATGCAGCTAATCTTGAATGGCCACTACGACCTAGTATCCATCCCTTGATAGCCTCTTCGAGCGCATTTTCGGTTACATTACAATGTGTCCCTCAGGAACCTGTGACTCAGATTGTAAGAACTTCATGCCTGCCTTGTAACAATGATAACGAGACACAATGCTGATGTTATCAGCGGAAGCTGTGCACTAATTCGTTCGTCTGTCGAACTGTCTCTTCTTTCCACTCTCCATTCTCCTCTCCACTCCAATACAGATACCACGTTGAGCAGCATCAGTATGTTACTCTAAAATGATATGTCGCTTAGCCACCGGAAAAATGGCAACAGTATGTTCTGGGTTCTGAGATATACTGAAGAAGTGGTTAGATTCCTACTGCATATGAGTCTTTCAATAAGTAAATATGCGCTTCATAACATATGGTTTATGAATTATGAACTGTCAGTGTCGCTGTACGATTGACGGCTTTTCTACACAGACCTCCCCCTTCAGCGCAGCTCACAGAAAGTAGTTCAGAAAGTAGTTCGAGGAAACCAGGTCAGGTGATCGCAGAGACCAGAGTTTTCGGGAAATGTGATGAAGTCACAGAAGATGTACTTCAAGAAATTCACCGACTTGTGGTCCACTACCCTCGGTCCATCCCGAGGAACCAGGAATTTCTCATTATTGTCAGCTGCGTTTTCCGACGCAAAACGTGACGCAACAGTTTTTAGAGTTTGACAAGTTGTGGGCAAAACGTTCTAGCGCTGTGGCTGGGAACGACATAAACGGGTTTGAGTCTCGTCCGACACTAGACTTTAGCCCACTATTTGTCATATTTGGAGACCTTTTTGATGGTGATGGCAATTCATTACTCAACGCCTCACAGCATGACTTTGCATAATGCCTCTAAAACTGTGTGACTCTTGCAAAAGCTGCGTCATGAGCTATGACTCACATGGCACCATGCTGCTGCATACAGTCGTTTAATCCTGTCCTCAATTTTCTATCACGGATTAGCTGCATTTAGAATATAATTTCGCAAGTTTCACGAAATCTCACTTCAGAGATGTACCCGAGCGTGGTACGGGAGTTTGGTCCATGAGTTTGAAATATTATCGCATTACGAGTATCTTCGCAAGACTTTGAAAAAGGGAAATCATCCCGGAGTTTGTTCCCTGTAATGGAATACAGCATTCCGATTATTGACTACTTCTCCTACGTAGCACGAAGCTGGCTGAACTTGCATTACAGAATTTGGTGGGAGAGGTCAGACATACGCTCTCCATGGGATATTAACATCAGTGATGTTTCAGCCAGAAGTTCTTAGAAAGTCAGAAAGTGTCACCAACGGATTAACATTATCCATTATGGAAGGTTATCAAACCACCATCAGAAAATGGGATTTGTAATGGTGCAGCTTCATAATCGGCGACTGGGCGTTGAAGTCATCAATTCAGGAAATTGTGTAGCCGAATGCATTTTATCCGTTACCCATGACCGCGACCAGGGAGAATCTTACTGTTGTTTGTCAATTACATAATTAGATCCATAACATTCTCCCTATCAAATTTCGCATATAAATGGTTTTACTTCATCGAAAACTCCTTCCTTTGACCTATCAAACCGTTCAACGCTCATCTGTTCCATAAACGCACGCGATCCCGTGGATAATATGACTTCCTGGAGAGAAGGGAAAAGAAAGAATTCAAAAAAGAACCTGAATTGGTTCATACCTATACCTTTTTTAGCACTCGTTTAACGAACAATTCAGGAAAAGTTGTAATGACTGATGTCATTTGTTTTCGACAGCTGCCGAATGGGTGACGAATTAACAATCCCGACCACCATAGGAGCGGTACACTGGAGCCGATCAACCGATGATGTTAATGGAACGAGTTGCAAAGCGATCAAAAATGAACATCTCGACATTTCTCATCACCTTCCTTTTTTTGAAGAAGTAGCAGTTCAAAGTACTGTCTTACCCTATCAAGATTCAAAATAAAAAAGCCATGGATTCAAGAGCAAAGGTCGCAGTCAACTATGCATTGGTGAATAATGCTAGCTCAAAGATTTAAAAAACACGTAAACTGAAAACCACTATTAAAGGATAACACTTGTGCTCCGGCCTTGCCCAGAAATGACAGCTATGAAATTTCCTGAGTACCTACAGACATTCACCCAACCACAATTCCTTTTTCTTGACGCCACTGTTACACTATTTAGTGGTGCTGCTTGCAAGGACTATGTACTTGATGTCATATGCAACTTCAGTTAATGTTGACATATAATATATGTACTATGGTCCAGAGAGACTGTAGCCAAGGAACTTTGAGTGTTTTGTTAAGAAATATCTTGCAAAAGTGCAGTCGTGACTTGAGTCACACGTGAACACTTTATCAGAAGACGAGAATCGAATCGTCCGAATGCAGGACCAAACAGCGCCCCCTTAGAATATCGTCTCTATAGCGATGTAATTGAGGGCTCACTGCATGTTATAAATTCGAAACGGGAGGTATCTTTATCCCCCTACTCCAAAAATTGACGATAGTTATTCACGTAACAGGATATTCTCAAACAGTCTCAGAACTTCCGTAGAATGGATCTCGTATCAAAAAGAAAAAATCAAAATTTCATACGGCACAGCAAAAATCATTAACTTTGTCACGGACTTCCGCTTTCTTCAATCAGACCCTCGCATAAGGACCTACGTATTGAGACTCTTGATCAGTTTCGGCGTGATTACAGTCTGCGTATGTTTAACTGAGCCTTCGAGATACTATGTGGTAACAAATCAACTTTATCGATGGCTAATCGTTTTGACGTTCGTCTTTCCCAGAACACTAGCAGATAGGGAACACTTGGTCGGCACCTAGGCTCAATTAAACATGCCCAGAATATATATGTTGTTGTTAAGGTCTGACGACGAACATGATGTGCCGAAGGTTTACCAATAAAAAGATATGCTTGGGATTTTGAGAAGCAACTCTCTGAAACAATAACAAGAAAGATTGGATGAAGCTTAGGGACAGCATGATCTTAGTGATAGATGAGCGTTGAAATAGCCGTCCTGTTCATATGAGGTAATCAAGTTGGCAGGCATCCAGGCAACTTACACCTGAACAACATGGAAGAAATCAAAATGAAGGATAGGATAAAGTATAACGTCCTGAGGGGGGGGGGGGGGGTTGATCAGTCTCGTCTGAGTGAAGTGTCCACGCAGGATCGACTTCCATTCAGAATCGTAATTGCGTATTAAATGCGAATGTGGCTTATACAATGACTTGCGGTGGCCAGCCAATGCACAAGCCTGAGCTTTATCCTCCCAGACAAGTCTGGTACCAACTAACCGACCCCGGACGGATGGAAGGCTTGATTGGCCTAGGCCGTTATCGATGTTGGATTCGAACACTGACCGCGCGTGTGTGAAGTGGAAGAAATAAAAATAGATCCCAAAATTTTAGAGGACTCAGTGTAGTCTATGTCATTTTCAAGTTTTAATCCTTACAACATGACTCAGTAGCGTGCTCAAACGAAATAGAGCGAACATAAATAGAACGAAGGAAGCGATGATGGAGAGCAAATTGCATAATAAATATAATAAAAGAGAGCCTCGTAAACACGGGCTAGGTGTTGCCTTATTTTCTCCCTATCAGAAACTCGTCAAGTTTGAGTGAGAGCTATTGAACGGGAGTCTCCTGGTTCCCCATCCGAGGTAATAGCTTCAGTACAATCTCAGACTCATGATTTCAGACCAGAGCTCCTCCTATTTCTTTTCTGATTTCTCTCACATTTTTATAGCAGGGACGACTTTCTGAAAAGAATTACGCATCTTTTTGAGAGCGGAGGGCTCTATGAGAATGAGCTCTATAAGAATATCTTATTAGTTGCACTGACAGATGAACTACGTAGTCGCATTCGTTTATGCTCACCGTTTTAGTGAGGCAAGACATAGAGACAACAGTCGAAGGCTAGTTGTTAGCTACATATTACAGAATCTAATGACGATTACTCGTGGTAATGGAATCAGCGCGTTCACCGTTTGCAGAGGCTAACCTCCAGAAGACATGGACAAGCGCCAAACCTTTGTCAACCATCAGGTCGTTAATTAATCGAGAGTTCTTCGAGCAGACCGTCTTGCGGCTTCTTCAGCGAACTACCTGGAGAAGGCAGAGACAGACAGACACAGAAGACTTCAAAAAGACATTTACCCAAATGCGTTATTATAAGTGAAAACATGGATCTGCCTCCTTTTCGGGGCTATGAGAAGTCGAGAACATTAAGTGGTGGTACTCCATTATGGGTTTTGAAAGATTTTCGTTTAGACCGGTTGCCCATTTTTTCAATTCTCGAAGGCATCTCCCACGCATTACCTACTTTGTTTTGCTTGAAGAAATAGAGAGCTAAACAACGGCCAATTGGATAATCAAACAAATAGAAGGCATAGGCGGAGTCTAGAGAAGTTAACAAAACTCTTTACTCTCTAAAGGCTTACCTAAATACAAATTTGGATCAGTTCTCGATTTGTATCCCAAATTCTGAATTTAAATTGATTTCGATATTAATGATTTGATAAGAAACACAGAAGGTTCTAGCAAGCCAATCAGTTTGACAAAAATTGAAATTACTTGGAATCGGCGAATCTCACAGAGTCCCAGACTACGATGGATAGAATGCCTCTGTCAGTTTTGATCTGTTGTCGTCAATAACAAGAAAGGAGTCTCTAGCAATGCAATGTTTTTCACGAGAAGAAAGGGATCCGCTGGAGAACCCATAAAAAGAGATGTTTTGAGACTTCAGGAAAAGAGGAAGCGCACAATGAGTGTGAAAACTGAATTTCAAATGGTTGAAAAAACATAATTCCACAAAACGGCTGGAGTGTACTCCATGAACAAGACTGAAGACTACGTTTCAATTGACTCCAGAAAACAAAGATTTGTACAGAATGACAAAGTGACAATGACAAAGTGACAATAACAAAAGGTTTTGGTTGCTGTGCAATTGTAAATAAGCATGTGGGCAATGTCAGAAGCCCGGTGTCGCAAATCCACGAAATTTTATGTGATGTTTTGGTGAAGATTGTTATTATTTCTGATTGGTTCCAATATTACTATTACTATTACAATTATACTATTACTATTATTACTACTATATTACTAGTGGTCTTCTTTGCCATTGCTCTTCGCAGTATTCATTCGAAATTTGCAGCATCTATGTGGTAGTTGATCCTTTGATTTTTAACAGACATAGGCTCGCCATAGAGTACAAAACGAGGTAAGAAGAAGGAGCAAACGTTTTTTCTTCGCTTCATCAACAAGTGATTAGACGCAAGTTTGCAACGGTTGGGGAGGTCCACGAGTTCTAGCTCTTTCGTCTCAAAGTGAAACACTAGATTGTGCGTTGGTCAGTACTGATGTTGTGGTCAAAAATTGCTCTCAAGTATGTGTATTTTTGAAAGCAGCAAAAATAGGGGTGTAGTGCGTTAGGAACGAAATGGTCGCGTCGCGGTAAGAGGGGCGTCGCGCGCGAAGGAATGTAGCAGGATGCAGCAGTAGGTAAGAAGTTCAAGAACAAGAGTACTAGTAGTAGAATTATGCATAAAGTAATGATCGCACATCGATTGAGCTGCATGAAGAACGCTAGAGCTGTAATAACAACGAATGAGTGGTCCGCGACAGCCGCGTGCGGCCAATCGATTACCCAAAATCGTTCCTAACGCCCGTCTCCCAAAAATAGGTATTGTTCGGCAGTGAGAGTAGTAGAAGCTGTTGAGAAATGTTGACATTTGGTTTGCAAAAAGGAGAATAGAGTAGTGCTTGTCCGACCCTCTTGCATTTTGGCTTGATTAGTTGAGCCGGAATGGTGATTCCTCGAGCCTACCTACCTATTGGGTATAGCGTGGAAGAATAGAATTTTTGAGACTTTTTGAAGCTTATAATCATGTGAAGGAAATTTACCACTTCCCTCAAGAAAGAGTCGATTAAGTTTGTAATTAAGTTTTTGTCTTTTCAAGTTTTATAATTTACATAGTATAGGGACAAGTGAGAGATCTTTTTCCTAAGAGTTTTAATGCCTTTTTTCGATGCCTTACGATTCAGACGACCACTAATCAAGGTTAAGTTTGTTCGGAAATCATCGTTACCACACGTTCAGCTGCCGAATCGCAGGAACAGTTAAGCGATGATCACAACTCAACGGTAAACATTTTTGGAATGTATTATATGCTGGACAGATCGATATTCGCCTAGACCAAGCAGACCTTCCAACCCTCACGGGTCGGTTGAGTGGTACCAGGCTCGTCTGGTAAGATAAAAGCACAGACCTGTCCATCGGCTGGCCACCGCAAGTCATTGTATAGGCCACATACGCACTCATTACCCCACTACGATTCTGAAGGGAAGTCGAGTGCGGGGCGCATCCCTCAGACGGGATGATCAACACCTCAAGACTTTAAGACTTTTACTACGTGCTGGAAAGCTCAGTGAAGCAAGTAAATATTTGCAGCTCAGGTAGCATTACAAGGTACAGAAAAGGAATTGTAGCTACGATTGAGTAAGCATTTGACAGAAGGGAGAATAACATTTCTGGTGTTTTTGGGTAATAATTGTCAGAAGGAATTATAGTATGTCTACTAGCTCAAAATGATACATTTCCCATTTGATTGTATTTTTTCAAACTAGAGCTATTTAGCAGATTGTACAATTTTAGGATTGTTTTCGCTTCCTGCCATCATCTGTGCGTGTTAATTTCTAGTGTTGGGATGACCTCTAATCAGACACATTTATGCTCTCTTTTTAACGATAGAGTGACTTTTGAATAGCTACTATGGAGAGGAAAGCGGAGGTGTTGGTGGAGATCAGCGCAGTAGCGGAGAGGAAAGCGAGAAAATCAGCGAAACTAATGAAATCTAGAGGTTTCAAAAATGGTGAGCGCATAGGGTTGTACGAGACTTCCACGGCGGAAATGGCATAAAAAGGGTATTCGGATAGAATTTCAGTTGTCACCATTGCCTAAAAAGCTGGTAACACTATGCCAAGAATGGCCAAATTGCCTTCTACTGTGGCCATGGGTCACAACAACTTGTTTGTATTATATTTCCAGCACGGGTGGCCCTTGTGAATGGTGCAGATGAGCCTTTACAAAGCTGTCTGAACTCGTCCACCTTTGGGTGTGGACGTCGGCAGAGACGGTGTTTGAGCCTTTGTTGCACCTTTTATAGGCTGCTTTGGACCCGACAGTGCCTCACACGACATAAATGGAGGTAATAAGTTCGTCATAGTTGAACTGGAGCAAATTTTTTGTGGACGACAGAAACGATAAACATTCAACGCGACAAATGCGATTAGAGGCACGGCTACATTTCTGAGCAAGTTTGCAGACTAAATAATAGGTTGATGCGTAATTATTGCGGATTTTGTTCTATTCTCTCCATACAAATCTCAATACTCAGTTCGGGATTTGAAAGAAATAATAAACATGTTTAAGAACTCATCTTCCTATACGCCACATTATGCTCTATTACTTTGAGAAAAGTTGGGAGATGGCACAGTCTTAAATGATCTAAACGTACTTCTCGACGATTGAACATTCAGCCAAATCCAAATTGAGAATGGTATCTGCTTTATCGTCCACCCTATTTGCCGACAGAAACTCCTACAGATCATCACGTTCACCGTTCGTTGAGAAATTGGCTATCGAACAGATCTTTTGAAGAAGTGGATGGCTTGATGGTGGACGTCAAGGGGTGGATCGCCTCCAAGAATCGAAAGTTCTTCGCCTATGGAATCTGACTAGCAAATGGGGAGCAGTGCTTGACTTAGGTGTTGGATGTGTTCTGGAGTAATTATTAGAGCATGTTTCCGCTAAATATTCCTATCGTTTTTTTCAGTGAAATTTGTTAAAACAAATCCGCAAAAAATTAAGCATCAACCTAATAAAAAGCGCTCTAGATAGTTAAGTTCTGCGTGTGTCCAACTCGAACACGCCAAATGGAACAACGCTTGATGACTTTTATCAGCTGATCTATTCGTATATAGAAGGCACTACCCATGGTTATTAACTCGTTTGAAACGATTACCGGCGAGTGAAACAGAAATTTGTGGGAACATGCTCCCATGAAACAGTGCTGAAAGTCTTGGAAAGTGTGTGAGAAAGGAAAAAGAAGCTGTGGCAGCTCTTTGGGTTGGAAGCGATTAATATTGTCACGCGATAAGCAGCAAAAGTGATCAAAGGCATTGACATAGCATCAGCTCGAATGATAAGAGCGGGAGTAGATAGAGGGGAGGGGTTTTTGTCTGAGAAAGCTTTCGCTTGTGGTCAGCATTTCCTGATCACGGTGCACAGCATCACTACACAAAGTGAAACCCTCCTAACCCGTAACTCCCTCCACCTTAGAGACCGAAAATTTAGGAGGAACATTGAAGCGTCACCGCTCCAATTGGGAGATGCGACAACGGAGGTCGTCGATTCTCTTTTCTCGGAGGGACACTGGTGTGAAGTTTGCTTCAAGTTGTATAAAGTTCTTCAGCTGATAGTAATGTTAATTGAATCTATGGTCACCTGCTTTATTCTAACTGCTATATACCGTATTACGTTTGGGGCTCTAATTTTGCAAAGGCACTCGTCTGAAACGAATAATGTGAGCAACCGAAATCGAGCTGTAAAAAATCAAATGAGCATGAAAAGCAACGAGAAATTCTTAAAAATGCAAGCATAGATGACAACAACAACAAGCAACTACATTTGATAGCCAGCCTCATCTTATGCTCTAACTCATCATACCTGAGTAAAAAAAAGAGCAGTCATACGATGTTCAAGTTGAGCAAGGGATATAGTAGCCGATAGATTGTTAGCTGACTTCAAACAACACCCGAGGTACCAGCCCTGAAGAAAAATTACTGGTCCGCGAGTTGCTTCAGTCCTTAAGAGCGGAATGTGAGTCATTCAGATCCAGCGAAATTCTTATGAAATATAATATTTGAATCCATTTCTGCGTTTTGCTGTATTCATTCCGCATGTAAGGACAGTGACGTAAAGAGTGGCATTCCTTACCACTTCAAGACATGGAACGCTCAAGATCTCGAGACATTTCTATAAGATAATGGCCAATACACCTGTCGCATAGGTGATAAACCTTCGAGAAATATCGAAATAACTATGTGAGACTACATTAGAAAACAAGTAGTTCATTTTGGCATCTCTTCCTCGACCTCGCAGTCAGAAATCAAGCAGAAGTGCGGTTTCCTTTCATTCAGTATGACTTGCTGATTTGTAGCTGCAAGGTCTTTTTTGGTCTGTGACGGAGGAAGTGTTGCTAGAATAGTAGAATAGGAGGACAATCATGTACGCAAGAATAAAAATTTCTGATAACCTGGGCCTATTCGGCAAATTTATGCCATGGAATTGAACAGGAAGCGAGGAAATGAGTTTGGGTGGAAGAAAACACCGGTGTGTGTGTGAAGCACTTCCCACACCGTGACTAACCGTAAACATCGCCGTTGCCTACTGCCAAATTGAGTTTTCTCTGAGAATATCAACGCGAGAAAGCCTAAGAATGAACAGAAATTCTAGGTGTTATTGATGGAGAGAAAGCCGAATTAGAGCACCTAGCGATGCTTTTTGAACAATGAGTCGTTAGCTATACTTATTCTGTAGGAACGAAGAATTCGCTAGAACAGACTACGCAGTGGGCCCACTCAAACATTTCTCGACTTCATTCGGTTACCAAATTTCAATTTTATGTAAGGCCGAGCTGATTTTTTTAGTAAAAATGTAGCAGCTTTATGTGATACAAGTTCTCTACTGGCATTCAATTTGGATTTTCTACACAGCAAGTATCCAAGAAAACTCGCAGTCATTCCATACCCTTCACAGCACATCCGACTGTCTTTCTGCTTCTATGATCCGAACAAAATGAAAAGAGGAGCTTTATGTTGGCGTAGCTGCCAAATTTGAAGGTCATGAAGGTGGCGTTATGTGGTTTTGTGGTTTTCCCAGCAAGCTAAGGAAATGATGGCAGTTCTCTCCTGAAGATCGTTTTCATTGATAAAACGATCTTCTGCCTCCATTGAAGGTAAACAAACACAATTTACGCCCAAAGAAGCCTCACCTCACCTCGTACAAGTAGCGTGATTCTCCTTAGTGTAACGTCATTTGTGCCATATCGGAGCGAAGAGTTTATGTCCTTTTTCCCGAAAGTTAAGCTGTTTTCGACGACAGTCACCCGAAACATTTGGTGCTTCTACTCGATTACTACATTCTTCAAGAAGGTAAAGCCCCATTGCATTGAAATTGTAGTTCTTTTCATTGATCCCGACTATGTACTGCCAAACACACTGGATTTATCAACGTGTCTCGTTAGTGGTTTTTCTGATGCATTGGACCCGACTGCTTGTGATTCGTTCTCATAAGTGTAATGAAAGCGTGATTAAGTACAAATTCACAAATTGAAAAAAAACTTGGAAATCCTGCAGGATAGAATCAAATAAGGTTGGGTCGATTAGGTTTTTGGAGAATGAAATGCTCTCAATCGGGGCCTAGATATGCTTTGACGCTAAAGCGACAGAAAAGGCCCCCACAGATAGCTCGTTTTGAATATACTCATGAATATATAATATTTATCACATAAAGATAAAGATAAAGATTTAGGTGTTGCGCACGTTTACTCAATTTGGACAAAGCTCGTGTTCCCTTTGGTTTCTATTGGATGAAGTGTTCATGCAATAATACTGTGGTCGTTCCAAGAATTGATACTCTCACCATTTATATTCTTGAGGGCAATGTTCTACTCGTAAAATCGTACCTATGGGAAATTGTAGGATGAAAAACCAATTCTATCAGTTGCTCTGGTCCCATATCACCAGATGATTTGACCTCGACGAGATAGACACAAAGAAAATAAAAGTTAAAAAGATAAAGTCCTTGGCGTCGATCAACTTGTCAAGCCCCTGCTTTCAACTTCCGGTTGAACCGTAGTATAGCGGCCTATCAATCATTTGACCAATTCGATGAATTGCGATGGCCAGCCAATGAACAAGTCAGTGTTAAATCCTTTCATAATCAGATGAGTCTGTAGACGACTTTGATCGCAATTGACCCAATTAATCATCCCCAGAGAAACAGAAGACTCGGTTGACTTAGGCTAGTACATATTCAGGATTCGATCTTTGGACCTGCATGTGGGGTAGTGTGCCACCTGTCACTACAACACATACGCCCTACACAGAGAAATGTGCAAAATTATACTGACACCTCGGTTGAGACTCGATTTTTTTCGCAACCAAATGAGGATAAATTGGAGTAATATGGTGAGGGAATCAAGAGCAGCGTTTTGGTTATATGCCAGAAGCTGTGAGGCAAAACCCTATTCGAGAAGCTATACATTTTTATGACATCATTCGCCGATTTTTAGAACCTATTGAACCATCAAAAGAAGTCAGCGACCCGAGAAGAATTTCTGCGGGCCCATGACCAAAAGGAAAAGACAACCACGTCTTCAGAGCCTTCTGACTGACCAACATAGTAGAGTTTTCAAAGGGAAATGATTTCTGACAATGTCAGGTACGAGAGCCATTTATTTCTTAGATCAAGAGAAATATGTCGCAAAAGTTACGAATTGCAAAGTAATCAGGGTTTCCACTATCTTATCAAGAGAAGTCAAGCCAGGATTATGCACTGAGCGCTTTATCGAAAGGGGAACAAGGGTCAAAGTGTCTTCAGCACAAATTGTAGCGTATCTGATTGGTTTGAGAGTTAGCAGTGCAAATGCAGATTGTTATAATATTGATTACAATAGCAAAATATCTTTTAAATTGCTATATTGAATTTATACGATATTAGTTCAAGTATAAGACGATCAATTGTGAAAAAGGAAGGTTCATGGCTCTTGCTGGGCCGCTACGCATTCAACTTCCCCAAAAGTACAATGCATCTACATGGTAGCTAGCGTGTGGACGCAGAAGAGTCTCATTTGATATCAATGGTATTTGAGAGTGTCGGAATATTTCTGGTCAGTGGAAAATGAGACAGAAATCTCTACATACATACAGAACCCACCGAGCGCTGCGCTTATATTAGGGGTGTGCATTAATTCCGTCGCCGAATTCCAAGGGCCGTTGCGCGGACCATGTTAGAGGTTTACCGGTAAAACCTGTCATGTTCTGTAAGGTAGGGTATTCGCTACCTACTTAAGGGCAAACCGTCTCCCCGGGGGGCCCTTTCCCTGCTGTTTGATTTCGAGAAAACTGGCATTGAAGCCCACCGGATGCTTCTATGGAGGACAAGCTTCATCTGAACGAACTTGCTGAGATAGTTTCCCTTCACTAGAGAACTTGCAACGGAAGCGGAATGTTTATTGCCAAAAAGTAATGCTGTGCGTGCATTTGGTGGTGGGATCAAAAGGGTGTTGTGTACTATGAGCTACTGAGCCCGAACGAACCTGCTACTACTGACCGCTACGAACACCAATTTGACAGTTTGCAGGATGCTATCATCTAAAAGCTCACCTTAATCGCAAGAAAATATCACGAGGTGCCTTTCCACTTCAAACATGCCAGACCCCATGTTGTGAAAAATGTCCTTATAAAAAAATTGCAGTTGTTGGTTGTGATCAGGTTGTTCAGCCCGCATACTCTCCGGATCTTGCTCTTTCTGACTACCACCTATTACGGTGCATGCAAGTCAGTTTGATAGATAAACGCTGCCGGAATGCCGAAGAATTGCGAAAATGGGTGGGTAACAAGATCGCCTCAAAAGATGAAGACTTCTTTAGACAAGGAGTCAACAAGATACCAGAAAGATAGCAAAAAGTTTCAGCTAACAATGGGCAATACATTGGCTGATGTACATTTAGTTTTAATTTTGTAACAAGTATGTTTCTGCACGCGAAAAACGGCGGAAATTAATGCACACACCTAATATATAGAAATATGAAAGGAGTCAAATAGCGCGGGACTGAAATAGGCATTTGAACACTACCTCCAACATTTTAAACTATGTATTTTCCCTGTTTGCTTTCAGGAAATGTTCCTAGTGCTTGTCAATCATATTCCAGCATTTTTTCATCTGAATGGGCATATTGACATGGTATCTCCTACAGTTTTGAGTAAGGATGCTTAACCTATAATCATACGCCTGAGGGGTGAATTCGACTCATTGTTCGGCTTCTTACCTCTCCGTCAGACTGAAGCTTTATCGAAATAGACGGTAAATTATAAAATTCGTAATAGTAAAAAGAAAGTAGAAACTTTGGAATAAATATGATCGATGGCTCTGCGTAAAAGTAGCACACTGGGGAAATAAGGACTGCAAAGAAATAGACAGAGCTTACAAACTAGGAAGTACCTTGCTCACACAGCAAATGCCGATCCGGCTAATCCGGTTTGTAGTTTGAGTTATTGTACATTTCACATACATGGCATGCAGTCTTTGAGATGTCATGTGCAATACTCATAACCTCTCAAAGACGTGTTGGAATGATACTTTGATATGATGAGCTACTTTAGAAGATGCGCCATATACTTAAAATTTTCCGAAAAAGACAGGGCCAGCTCGGAAACTCATGGGAAAATGAATCATGAATCAAGTGATCATGAACTACCCACGGGTCCAAGCTGGAAGATAATCGAAAAGGTAGCGGAAACGAAGCGATAGGCTGTATGGGGTACCTGACTTGAACACCGCTCTGTTCCAGCAGCTGCATGGTGTTCCGAGGGCAGTGAGAAAAGCCTTACGGTTGCGCTCCCTTAAGGTCGATGTTCCGGAATTCAGGCTTCTGTAGAGCAATCTACGGCTACGAGCTTCGCTGTTCATGTCATTTAAATCACAGTTGACGATGAAAAGAGACTCTGAGACTTCCCTATATATTAATTCGAGGCTCACCCTTATACCATACCTTTTTTATGAGGGCGAAAAACGTCCTGGATGGGGCACAATAAGGAACCAGAGATGTATCGTGTGAATGCCGCACCCCTAGTGGACGAGTTTCAACAGCTTTGTAGAGGCTGCACCATTCACAAGGAAACCAATGTAGGAAGTTCAAACAACCTTTCATGACCTGCGACAGTGAAAGGCAGTTCTGGACAGCCATGGTTTGATGAAGTCAGCTCTTTGCAAGATGGAAGCGAGTTGAATCTCGTCCAAAAACCGCCTACATGCCATTTCTGTTGCGTTGATCTCGTACAACCTCCACTTCCACTACTTTTAAAAAGCTTGATGTAGGCGGATTTCCTCTTTCTCTTCGCCTCCGATCTACTCCTCTATATCAACGCTTCCGCTTTTCACCCTAAAAAGGATAACTCAAAATTATCGTGAAGTGTGCCTCTAAGTTATATTTGGACTAGTGTCTTCATCATCATTTCGAGCTGTCATTTCGGCTTCTGTATGTTAAGCCAGTTCATCTTTAACGAAGTAACGAAGAAAGTAAAATGGAAGTGATTTTTTGCGAGAGATCGAGTGAACATTCGACTGTGGTCGGTCTCCTTAAGGAGGTGGTATGAATATTTGAGAACCAAAAACAAAAAGAATTCAGAAAACTCAATAATTTTAAGGTATTGTAAACAAAGAGTGCAAAAGTTGAGGGATCATAAACGAAAAGCGAACCAATGAAGCCAGAAAAGATATATTTCGTAATGGAGTGCCTGCTCCAAATTGGAACGAACGATGATTTCGGAACTTAATTAGATTGCAACTGTGGTTCTATTAATCACCTAGAAAGCATTATGACCCTTAGAAGTGCAGCAACGCACCAGACGAGTTTGATTCATTTCCAGGCAGCCTATAGGATACAGGATATCTTGAGGATGAAACTCATTGAATACCAATGCCTAACAGATCGTCATCACGGGTTGTCAGTGTTCACGCCCAACCAGTAGCCTTTATTCATTCATTCACGACAAGGAGAGGAATAGGCAATCCTATGTTCCTGGCAGTCCGGCATCCTGGCAATCCTATAGTACGAAAGTGTTGTTCCCCGATTACAGACTGAAATAATATCCACCTTAATGGGTGGAGAAATAACGAAAAACAAACACGAATTCGTCTTTTACTATTTTTCATGACTTTGAATTACTTTTTACTTTCTCACATCGTGTGCTGTTTGTAAAAACCCTCTAAACAAACAACCTTCTAAACATGATGGATGCTTCACGACTCACTGAGTAGTCTCAATTGGAGCGAATGCTTTCCTGATGTACTGTAAATATAGCAAGCTCCTTTGCCTCCACCGTCTTTGACGGGCTGGACACTCAAAATCGAACTTTTATGGATTTTCTGGCTCATAGTTTGTAGAGCTGGATGACCTGAGTTATATGGGCTGCATACCATGTGGAAAAAGTGAAAGCCATTCTAGTTCTGAAGGAAAACGGAAAAAAATGAAAACAAAGCGCGCACTCGCTTTTTTTTTGGGAATTATCTCAACGAGCCCTGCGACTGGGCGGGATTACCGCTATATAGGTAGAAGAAGGGGAAGAAAGAAAATCACCTGTGCTACAAACTGACTTGTTCGCTTAGAGTTTAGCCCTGGGTAGCGTCGACTTCAGCGAAAACAAGCGGAAGTGGCAAATTAATTTAGTTCTATTGACATAGTATTAATGGCCGAGAATTTATCGGTCACTTATGCAGAACTTCCCCTAGGCTTCTGCCATAAGGTAGCTCGGACTTCTTTCTGGATTTGGCTCTTTCATTGAACTTGCAAGATTTTCGCCTTGACAAGAAGACTTCTATGAATGAGGCATCAGAGAAGTTGTAGAGCGCCGATAGGAGCTCGTGAATAGCGATGAAAATTGCATCATCATTTGGTTCCTTGAGCTATTTCATGAAAAACAAGTCCTAAAGCGACTATTCCTTCATTCTTGGCCCCCGAACAATGTTTAACATGGGCCCAGGGTCCAGCCTTAATCGAAGTCAAAACATGTATAAGCGAAAAATGCTCCTGGATGGCATAGATAGGCACCTCACAGTGCTCATGAAACACATATAGGATTAAAGTTTATTTGCAACTCAGGATGAAGCACATCGACCTGCAGAAATTATAAGGAGAGAACTCAATTCGGAGAAACCAATACTGTGAAAAACAAAAAAAACTACAGGGCTTATCAAGCAACTCAATGGAATAGCTCGTGACCAAGCAAAGAGCCAGTCATCTCTTGTTTCTATAAACATAGAATAAAGAATGTAGACTGCTGATTTGGCTAATGAAATACGATAAACATAATCGAAAAATAAATAATCGAAAATATTATAGGGAAGAGGATGGAGGAGAATGATCAAAGCCATAGTTGGACTTCCATTTGCACGTACACTGAACGAGAGCTGAGCGTTCAGTGCCCATCAGTGAGAAAAAGACCTGAATGAAACATGTTACATAAGATGTCGAAAGTAGAAGGGGATTTTCCTAAGTAATGCAGCACTTTTCGCGAATTACGTGCAACATTGCCAACATTAATATTATGCACCGGCGGGAAACCGTCCTCCATTCAACTGATGCTAGCTTTCCAAAGTATCGCGCAGGCTGCCGCCGCCCTACCTTCCATTTCATCGCACTGCCGCTCGACCGCTACCGGAACTGTCTCATCAGTGGATAGTTCCGGTAGCCGTCGAGCCGGCGTGTTTTTTGCCAGTGTTTCAAGTTTGCTCGTTTGCTGACACTGCTCCGCCACGCGAGCCCGGTAGAGCTTTATAGCTCCTGTTCCCACTCTATATCCTACGAGTTGCACTTCCTGCCAGTAGGCTGGAGAAGTACCTGTTCTGCGCTGAGTTCCCTCAAAGCGATGTACAGAAGCGCTCAAAAGTATTCGGAAAGCATTGTCGGCCGTAACTTTTTTTCAGCGGACCAAATCGTATGAAATTTTGATATGTTTGGCTGGAGCATATTTTACACTGTCCAACACTACTTGACTGCAAAGCAGCCATATCTACAAACTGATGGGGAGGCGTTTGTAGACTATGTTGAAAGCAAGTTTGTGACGTCTGCAGTTATTTGAACCTTATGTACGTTTTTTTCTCTCTTGGGTTCGATATTAGCGCTCGCACACTTTAGACATGGCAAAAAGGAAAGAAATTCCAGAAGGGCTCATTCGGATTTCCAGTTGATTTTTTTTCAAGTCCTTTGAGATATCCCGAACATGATCTGATTGGTGGGAAATTTCACACTACACCCATGCTACGCATACCGAAATTTCGCATGATTGGATCCAGTAGGAAAGGAGTTACGACTGAGAAAGCACGAGCGGGGAAGCATTTGGCCGAATATCTTTGAGCGTTACTGTATATACCCTGAATCTGCGTCTACTTGCTAGCCCTGTGCATTGAGTAAAACTTCGAGGTATAAGATGATTATAACATACCAATGAACCAAGAACACATTTATTCTATAAGGTTATGTGATTAATATGAATGCGTGAGAAGAAAATAAATGGCTAACTCTGAACGCAAGTCAGAAATATAAAACCGAAATTACTACAGCTGTGTCGGATTATCCGAGCCGCCTCCCAACCTCCTGCGGTGCTCAGACGTAAAGGTGCACCGTCGTTGACGAAGTGTCAGGCTCCGAAGTATTCCTTGCGACCACGACAGCATGGTGCTAATAGCAATGTCAAGAACAATGGAGGCCAATCGGCAGGCTATGGATGACTGTGGGCTCCGGCAACGTCCGCTGGTATGATGCAATGCGAATGTTGACAATAGCCATGGGATAAATTCTAACCATGGCCACGTGGCGCCCTCTCACTCCGTGCTTCCCGGCGGAACCACTGCGCGCGCCAACATAGAGTCGAATAACACGTTACCAAGGCTGGAGTGGATGAAGATGCTCTGAAAGTGGGAAAGTTCTATACCCATTCACGCGCTCGTAAGTCCATCAGAGTAGCCTCCATGGCCTGCTGAGCGGTTCTTTCATATCCCCTTTCCCTTGTGTATTTATCAACCATTTAAGGAACTAACCTGCAAAACAATTTCCAAAGTTCTTCTGTTCCATCGAAGCCCAGTGGCCTGTTGCATATCCAATTCGATCTACAATCTTTTTTCCTCTGTTTACATGTCTACTCACCTCGTCTGCTCTTTCCCCTATCTGTCGGATTTACCGTGTATATTTATGCCATATTCAAGACTTACATGAACTTATATCAATATCTCAAAAGATTTAATACGGGCAGGTTGCGAATCCCTGCCTTCTTGGAGGGACAACTCTCTAGAGGGTGCAGGACTGAAACACCGCTTTCTGCCGTGGTCCAGCTACTCTCTCCTCTACGCGTCCTACGTCGCGTCCATGTGGACATTAGCTTCGAAAAGCGTCCAAGAGTTCTCAAATTCCCATGCTTTCCCACTAAAGGTAGGTATAGGGATGGCGGGTAGGTTCGTGGTTATCTGTGTTTGTGCTATCCCCGAATGCATTAGTATTTCTTGTCCGTCCCTCGTTTGCATCCAAGGCGCTTACTTTTTTGCTTCACGTTCTACAGCGGCTTTTTGCGCGTTAGCGATGGCTGTTTCTGCTTTTCAATATAAAGATCTGCCTGCTGCTGATGCTCGGGCGTGAGACTATCCGCCAATGAGTCAATGGTAGTTGTAAAATTAAATAAGGCCTCCGATACAAGTCGGGAAGTTGAATGAAGTTACAGGGCGCAAAGAAATGAGAAACGAAAGATGAGAAAGAAGAAAAAAAGAAATCTTTATTATCAAAATGCACTCTGGAACTTTCACTAGAACAGGTCCGAAGAGCGAAAGGTATGAAAAACAAATCAAGCAAATGTGAAGTAATGGATATGTTCCGTGCTCTAGATCGGCGCAATATCCAAAGGCAAATACTTAGTGAGGCGAATAATGAAGGGCGTACCGGTGTCCAGTTGTTTGTGGTCCGAATCCGTCTATATCGGGCCGATGCACCATAAAATGAAACTCGCTTGCCACGCGAAGAAATACGAATACCACCAGTAGCAGAAATTTATTTCACCTCAAACTTGGGTAATTAAACATAGTGACATACACCTGACCCAACAAAGACTACTGACATGAAGTGAAACACTGGGTCAGAAGAGAGCTGGGAAGAAGATGAGCAAGTTCAAGGGGTGCATAGGAAATGATGAGCGCATAGAGAGTCGGTGCCGCATCTCGCAGGCAGGGTGCTGCTGTGGGTTGTTCTTATTTATATCGTTTATGAGTTTTTTAGATTCTGCTGAAGACAAGCTCAATTCCCATCACTAAAAAGCAACAAGAGCTTACTGTGATCTGGGGATTAGCTCGCTTTCTCATCGCTATCAAGTGACCCGAATTCTAAGTTCCGACCGCATCGGAGCTGCGATACACTCGGTGGGAACCGAAGTACGCTTATCTTGTAATTATAAGGTTTCTCATATACACTAGCTAAATAGTCAGCAATTGCTTCAGTTTCCGTATAGTTGGTCAAATATTTATTCCCTCCGGAGTCTTTCAAGGTTTGATGCAATTTTTAGGTTGAGCTGACCTTTCTGATATATCCATAAAGTTTTTCGTATTATCTTTTTTAGCTAGTTGTTTGGGTTCCCTTGGAATAGTTTGCACTTTCACTACCGTCTGACTGCGGGTCCGCAACGTCCTGTCCTCCTACCACTAAGAGAGAGTCGAAGGAGCAACACGTATAGGCAGGCAGAGGACAGGCTCCCATGTAACGGTACTCTTGCCGTTTTACACGGCAGAGAGAGGTGAGCACTAACGTTATCATGAACAGAAAGTTCATGACACTCCTCAGGGGCTTGGAAAGTCATAACGGAACGTATTTCCATTGGGCTGATAAAACTTCTTGGAATCATTCTAATTAAAGCTCTTGATTTTATGAAAAAAAGGAATAATTTACAACAAAACGAAAGGATTACATCATAAGTGATATCAAGAATGGAGCAATGAACTATGAAAAAGACATTACAAGCCGACAAACCAACTGTTGAACAACGACCAAAGCCATTACAAACATGTGTGCCAGCGGGATTGTCATGGGCTCAATTTTCATCATCGCACAAACTCATCGTAAACAAAAAATTTGAATGATTTGGTTCACATCGGACTCTGTTGGAATCTTATTAAGGGAGTTTGAAGGGGCAGAAAGCGAAATGGTGACCGCCCATTTCGCTGTTCGCTTCTCTAAGAGACAATAGCGGCATGGGCCTTTTTCCTACAGGATGTAGTAAAGTGGTTGACGTCCTGGAGACAACGTTCACATTTGTATCTTAAGTTGAGTTATTTGCGTCATTCAAACAACCGAGGGTACTTACGAAAATCTGATGCAAAATGAATGCCGTCACAGATGGGACAAATTTGTTCTCTACGGGATTTGTATTTACATGCAGTGGGACCATTACTTGAACGCGATTGGGGGGCCGATTGTGATCCTCGAACAGCATGAGTTGAATAATTACCGGCTTCTTGCAGGTTCTTCGTGATGAACGATTCCAGATGATCACATAGGTCGTGGATTCGCTGCTTGGTTTCCATTTCCACGCCGCTCTGCGCGTCGATCACGTAATCGATTTCGTTATACCTTTCTCCTTCAATCCCTCGAGACGGTCCAGTCTATTGTTGGTCTTCACCATCATCCCCTGAGAGAGGAAATTTGAGGTTCATTCAGAATGTGTACCGAATTTGTAGAGTATCTTAGTGGACGTATGGACACCTTCCGTCGCTTCTCTCGACTTTGCTTCTACCCTTTGTAAGGAGAAGTAATTGACAAAGTGAATGAGAGCACATGCATGGTATCGTGGCTTATACATATTCTATATTGTTGTGGTTGATGTTTCTTCTTGGAGATGAAATCTTCTATGGTTGTTTTGAGATTGCATTCTGGTATGAGATGCCTGAGGCTTAGTGAGTGTTATCTTGACTCTCATCTTGAAAATATTTCAGACAAAGAGGTTTGTCTTGTGAAGGAAGTGATTTTTTTCAACAAATTTGCGCTCGAGGCTCTTCTTTGAAAGATGTTGGATTTCAGACATTCTACAGTAAGGAATTTCTGTGAGTGGCGGTTGCGGTCACGGATCGAGATTTGAAGTGCTCCATTTAAATTACAAAAATTGTAACCTCGTGGCGTTTTTGTGGGTCAATACAATTAGATTTGAACTCCATGTAGCTCTGCGAAGTGGGTGCCAATATTCGAGGTTTGGCAAAGTGAATATTTCACCGTTGGAATCCACTTCCCTTGTCCAATATTTTCTCTCTGACAAATTGATATCTTGCCGGCTTACTAACCTTCTTTTTTCTGTCAGAGTTTCGGTCTGACACCGAGTTTTTAGGAGTATGTTCCTCTTTTAAAAAAGAACGACAGGTAATCGGGCTGCTACTGGTCTTTTATACAGGTGTGCTCCTCTCGATTGGACTTGTTATGCGTGCACGGATTAGACTATTGAATTGTGCTTGGTATTGGTTTGATTTCTTCAGAATTCTTTGGAGTGGTGCCCGCAGCTATGATATATAAAACGAGGTCTAAGAAGGTAAAAACATCCCACGAGAGGGTACGATACTGATATACTATGCGCGCAAATGGTATACCGGAAAAAAGGCAAGTGCGAGAATGGGGTAATGGAACTTCATTTGTTGTTTTATTGTAATGTGATTTCCGACTTGAAGTCTTGTCGACACACCATGTTCTCGCTGCATCACTTCCGGATGTACATTTAATGGCTCACTTCTCTCCTGAATATGTCAATACATGTTTTTGATCAGCCATATACTACGAGTCAAATACATAGGTCCCAATCGGTCGGCTACATGGAGTATACATGAACTTCAAATCTGCCATAGGAATGAGGATGAAGGAGATTGGAACAGTTCACGTCTTTGCGACCAAACATTTTTACGACCCAAGTCAAAATTGTGGAATGTATGTGTGTACCGCTTTTTTTCTCGAGGTCACAGTGAAACTCCTCGAGCTAACAACTTTATTATACTAGTAACAGCAATTAGTGAGTAAGAATACGATAAGAATAGATGGAATAATCGATGAGGTAGTGGAGCTGGGTGGCGAGTGTAGTAGAGCTGACGACGAACGGCGGTGGTGTCACGACGACGACAGAAGGATCCGATGTAGAGAACACTGCTGGTCTGCAACGCTTTGTTCCCCTCAGTCGAAGAAGTAACATAGGCTGACAGCAGACAGGCTCCCACGTAACGATACACTCGCCGTTTTATAGGGCGAAGAGATTTTATAAAGCGGCGAGTGTATCGTTACGAAAGGTGGGTACTAACGTCATCATGAACAGGGAGTACATGACAAGGGTGTTGTTCAATCGTGTCTGAGGGATGCGCCTACGCATTCTATTTCCTTTCAGAATCGTACTAGCATACCGAATTCGTGGCCTATACAATGACTTGCGGTGGACCGCCGATGTACAAGTCAGTGCTTTCATTCTCCCAGACGAGCCTTGTTCCAATTAATCGATTCCGGAGGGATGGGAGGTCCGTGATCCGTGATTTGTACCTGTGAGCATTCCTGTGCGTCACTGCCCCTACACCGCCTCCACCCTTCAGTTCCGCTACCTTGATTGAACTTTTATCCCTAATAACATCTATATTAGTCAGAGCGAAAGCATAGACATTAGACGTACTTTTGTCATCGTACCTCATTGAACCTATCAAATTTGAATGTAAAACATGGAGACTACAACGGCTAACCACAGTAAGCTGGTGCTTCTATCCCCGATACTAACGATACCAGTGTTCAATTTCCGCCACAGTTGCATCCACGACACATGGCGCGAATCAACTTTACTATACCTCAAACGTGAGTACTCAAATCAAGTTGGGTAACTAAACACGAATACTTTTTCAATAAACAGCAACAGTAACACAAGTCGTTCAACAAGAAAAGAGATGCCAAGAATCAAAACTCCGAGCTCATGATCACAATGCACTATTAAAAGGCATATGTATGATAATAAAAGAACAGCAGAGAAATCGCAACAGGCACACAGAGGTGCTTGCACCATCGAGGAAGATCTGATCTTACACCGCTTGCAAAGGTACTTATACGAAGGTTGGTATTGGCCTCACAAGATCGAGCAGATAAGCGCAGAGTTCTTGAAAATTCCCGGCATAATTCCGTCAATTTAATTAGATGGGGATGTTGGATGCTGTGCGAACGACATATCATAAGAATCACGGTCCAACCGCCATGCTCCCTAGCTCGGAGCCCTTCAGGCGTGGTAGAAGCGTAGATCGCGTTCCAGCTGCTCGATTCACTCTGTCGCTCCTGCCAAACTGTACCATATCCTAACCAGCCTCTCTGCTACCCCCTTGCTTTCATCGTGTAACTCGCATAGAGCTGAGGGATGTTCATATCTGCAGCAATGGAAGCATCGCACATACTATTTCGGGCGAACTTTCCTCTCCTATAATGTCCGCATCTTCTCCGTGGCCAAATAGGTTGTTGACGCAAGTCCTCAATTATGTGACGGAGATTGTCGCGAGACCACTCGACTGTACTAGCCGTCGGCGCATATCAACCTGTTCTAATCTCATGCGCTCCTCTATGACTTTTGCGGCCACTGCTTCTTCTGCTTCTATTTCCTCGGAAATTCGACATTTTCTGAAGTTGCCTTTAGCTCTTGGTCTTGCATCGCTATGCCCTCAAGCGCAGGCGACGGGTGACGCGAATTAGATCGTGAAGAATAGGTACTTCGTCTCTTTCTTCGAACTAAATGCTCTTTTCAGTGTGGTCCACTGCAGGGATCGCACTTTGGTGCTGCCTCATGGCGACTGAACTGAGCTCAACGAGGCGCCACAGCGGCTAACATTCTCAAATGGAAATTTCAGCTATCTACTCGCTGCTCCTCCGTTATTGACGCCCTGATTTCGATGGGCATTTGGCGATACCGATCGAGCTGCTGTAATTGGTCTGTGGCAACGCTTTCGATGCCATCCGGCTGTGTTAAGAAGGGATGTTTCGCTTCATCATGATGGGGCGGTCCATCCACACGAGCCAGACATCCTTTTTACTGAAATTTGTGACGCATAAAAGTGCAGAAGCGGTGAAAAGGGTACGGAGTTGCAGAGGGAATCAGCAAGGGTTTTTGTATAGTCGATTCTGAGCTTCATTTCACTGATATCAATATGATCCCAACACATCGCCATCTGTTCGAGCATAAGACAATTATCTATCGAATGACGCATATCGTTAGACGATGTACAGAATGACACGACACTGACAGCTGAAGAATGTTCGAGCTAGTGCTTTTTCTTTTGCGAGCTCAAGGAATTCCTTAATACTTCGATTGGAAATACTGTACCATTCTGACTGGTCCTTTTTCCGTAATCTATTGACCAGTTGATAACTTCGTAATTTCTCAATGCCGTACGAACGCGAACCACTGAACTGTCGAGCAAAATGCGTTAATTACACCCCCAATTCGAGGACTTCCTTGCAGGGATCTTCGCCTCGTACAGACTCAAAAATCTCTTTAGAGAAATCCTCAGCACTTTTCATTACTGGTTACTCCAAATGAGAATGGAATGGCCGCTTGTACGGAAAATATTTGTGGTAGAATTAGGAGTGCTCGCACGAACCTCGCAGGTGGCTGCGAGCATTGCGCCTACCGCCTTCATTAAGTGAGAGGCTGTAAATGTTAATGCGGAATTGTACATGAATGGTGACGAAGAAGAAAAAATCTGCATAATTGATTAAGTATGAGGTTTTTGAAAGAAGCCGAAGGTTGCACGATGAAAGGACTATTTTGATGACATACCAACCACCGCAGAGAAGGCGTATATTCGTGTAAAAAGTGGTTTCAGCATCGCTGATGCTCAGAAATTGCTTCACTCTGCCACTGCTTCACCCTGGGTCGGTACTACTTGCAACAGTAATTTCGTATCATTGTACTTACAACAGTAGTTTTGTTTTATTGTGCTTATCGACCATTCAGTATCAGCCCTTCAGAGCAACTAACACTCGAAAATGGACCACATGATAAAATCATCCGATTGTAAGGCTCTCCGAGCAGTCAACTAGTTGCATCTTCAGCAAACATGATCCAGGACAATACTGTACTGTCACTACGAGACCGCTAGAATCTTTCGCTTCTATGTTTGGTCTCTTAGGCGCTTGTATTGAGTCCTGATTGTGGCCGTTTTTCGATCGTGCAACTACCCATACGAGTATGAGATCCTTCCTGCTATCGCACCTAATTATGGTCACATCGCACATAACCGCAAAGCCTCAGGATTTAGGAATTAAGCCTAACCTTAATTAGGTGCACAGACTCCGTGCTCAGATTTGCCTGCATATCGCTATCAATAGTTTACATCTTATGCCGCGCGAGGGTCAGGTGGAACAATATAGTAATCAACGGCCTAACGTTTCGACATTCTCGTCTTCTTCAGAGTCCTAAAGCAATTCGAGACTGTTTGCAGAGTTCCAGAAAGTAGAGTCCAGAGTATCTTCCAGTAGCGACAGCGGATTCGATCCGCCTGAGCGGTAGAGCTTTGGTAAGTAATGGTACAAGTCACGGGAATTGACTAGCCATAACATTGTAATGCGCTTTTTGGACACTGTGCAAATAGCCTCAAATTGCTTTAGCCCCCTTTGAAGTAGACGAGAACGTCGAAACGTTAGGCCGTTGATTGATAAAGTGTTCCGTGGCAGTGTATCCCTACACCACATAAATGTGAAGAGAGCCAACTTGTGAATTGAAGCCTATAGACAGGATTGTCAATTCCCTACTCCCGATTTTCACCTTTGTTTCGCTTTCTCCGGATTCCAATCTTGCACCCGCCAGTAATCCTCCCATCCTGCAGCCTTCATCTCTATGAAATTTGTAAGCCCCAGGTGCCCATGTCCAGATTAGAATTTGCGCGCATGCTGATAACGGGTCGTACGTGATCTACGTTAGCAGAGAATCGATACCGATTGCCGCCAAATGTTTTGAATGTAAACAAAGGACGAAACACTGCGTAGTTGAGCAACTTTCTAACATAATCACAGATAAACTTCCGAACAATCGGAATCTATTCTTTTCTCACAAGGCATGCGAAGATTGAGATAAGTTAGAGTGTGAAGGAATGAAGTCTCCAGGCGTTGATTTAACCCGTCAGAGGGACGCACTTGACTACCATTCGGAACCGCAGTCGCGTATTGAATGCGCGTATAATGGTCTTTCACTGAGTCACAAACTCTGCTGTGTAGCGGCCGCTATCTAATAGCAAGAAGTGGAGGGCAAGCGTAGCACACCGCTTAGGTAGAAGACTCTCACCTGCAGCTCAGAACATTCCGACCTAGTAGTGAGAACGTTGATGAAGTAAATAACTGAGCACTATGAGAGGACGAGTGCAAGAGTATTGATCTCGATGGTCCGTGAGTAGCGGGTCATCACATTTTAACTCAGTACAAAGTAGGGTCGAACTGTTTCGTGAAAATTCCGGCTTTGTGTTCGTTGAGTGTAGGGACTGCAATAATGATGACGCATGTTAACCCACTGATTAAAACGTGGCTGCCTACGGACGGCGACAGTGTTTTTTTTTATTTATCTGCCGCTTTTCAGTTTTTTTTTTGTATTGAAGCTTCGCATGCACAGCTACATCAACAGGCTTCTAGAGAAACTCGAGGGGTACATGCGTTTTGAACGAACGTGTAGAACAGGAGGTCGAGATTTCTGGCTAAGCACGTACAAGAACACCCGACGCCCCGTCATGAGCGGGGTACTGCAACTCATATGCATTCAAATGAATTGGTTCATTCTCCTCTCCTCTTCAATTTGACTGCGCAAATTCACTGAGATAATGCTTACCTTACGCACGTTCTGTTCTCGGGGGCGGGTCCATAGCATAAGCGTTCCTCTTCCGTTTCCTTTGCTCCTACCGAATTTGAACCAAATTTGGGCCGGTGTGATCCTATCGTCTGTCATCCTACCGCTTGTACTTCTACCAAATTTGATTGCTCTAGATCCAATAGGACAGGACTTATGAATTTTCGAGCACACACAAGCACACGCGCTTAGCGTATTTTCAAGATACTAATGACGCATTTCCGGTGGGATAATTTAGGAAAACGCTTAAAAGAAAGCTATATGTGGCATTTGTTGCGTTTTGAAGAGATATTCTGGCATGATTCTTGAACAGGGCTTTTCTCCTCGTGGTGTTTCTTGCAGTAGCCGTTGCATCTTCTTCGATTCGCTTTCGGACTGTTTTCATTCCATTATGTAGATTGCTTTGGAAAGGTTTGCCGGAGTTTTACGAAATAAGGGTCTTACAAGTACATCGTATGTTAGTTGTGGTGAACACTCCTTCTCGCGTAAGAAAAAAGTCTGTACAAATCCATGACTACTATTTTGTGGACAAAGTGGAATATAACCTTTCAGTACCATCCCATGGAGCGATGCACAACTGGATAATGAGCCAACAATTGTTTTCGATGATTATGGGATCGCTCGATGAATAAAATTCGCCCCAATGCGAAGCTGATTTCAGCGGCAAATCTCTCGTATATTTTCACTCCAATTAGCAGACCGTATACTTTGCATGCAATACGGCTCTCTTCCTTCAGCAGCTATAGATACATCAAAACCAGTTCTTCTTATAGCAGCGACTAAATTTGTTCTTTATTTTTGGCTAATCTCAGCGATATGAACCAGTTAGCATAAAAAAGCTATCTGCCACTAACCGATCCTTCGAAGACTCTATGAGAAAATTTATCCCTCGTGCATAGCCACAGTGGTATGGTATTTTGTTGGAGTCTTGATCCCACACGAAGGATTGACAGATATATTTGAGAGAGCTCTACCTCATGTAGAGCACAATAAAACATTAGCATGTTTTACAATTTAGAATATACATTTTGTAGGTGACTCGGCACTACTTTTATGACATTTTTATGGAGCCTCATCACAAGTGAAAGGCACGTATAAAAGTTTGTTGTTCTTGAAAATGTGTGTCCCGCCGGCCACAGCAGAAGAACGAGAAAGATGGGCGCGGTCATTTCGGAGTGGGCAGTCGCAAATGGGTTAACGCGATTCTCAATGTACAACACTTGACAGTTTTGAGGGATTGTAACCTGTCGACCAAGTGGATGACTCTTCAAGTTGTGATGAATCTCCATGTGACTGCCAACCTAATTTTTGAACAACATCATGGAAACATTATGAACGCAGAATGTTAGAATATACGATTTCACACTACAAATGCCTTGCGATAAAAGTAACGGTGAAGTCGAAAAACTACCGAGTCGACGAAAATTGGTCACGAATGGATCGCTGAAATGCGATTGGCGTAGTCGACTAACACAGTTTGTCGTCCTACGCCAATCGCAATTTCGGCGATCTTGAGAGGCAAATGTGCAATTTTGCAATTGCTGTGCACCATCCTTCTTGGAAGCTCCTCGCAGGACTTCCCTATTCAATATGCAATCGATCCGTGCTGCAAAACAACTTATAGTCGTAAAGCCGAATGTTGGCATAGATAAGGTATCAAAGATGCCTTATCAATTTTAACGTTCACTTCTGAACGTGTTTTGTTTCCTAATATATAAGCATTGAAATGAGTTTGTATAATTCATTTGAACAGAAGTCAAGCTGCGCTATAGTAGCAGAGTCGCACACACATGGTAAGTACGGCGTTTGTTGGTGACTAAGACAATCCAGATTCACAGCATGACATGCAACAATGTGGAGCAAATCCACATCAAGGGCTGTGGAGCAAGTTCCTCCATCTCGCCAGGACGTGACATAGTACTGTCTCAAATGGAGAGACTTGATAGACTCAGCTCCTATTGAGCATGATGGGATCTATTGAGAGATAAAAATTCAAGAAAAAGGTCTGCAAAACAAGGCATTCGTCTCATACTCATATGGCAAGTCTTCATTTACGTTCCGCTCAAAAGAATTTAAACTTTTTGCCACAAATCATCTCGAACTCGATGTTTTCGGCTGATTCTACGACACCACCTTTTTCGGTATCACTGAATCTCCTGCGATGCGATATACGCGGGAACTTACTCCCCGCCATCAGAACCACTTTTTTTCAAAAAAATCGCAAAATTGACCTGATTTAGGTGGTTTTGTTTTAGAACTTTTTATGTTCAAAACTGCTTGATGGTTCTTGGTTCCAATAGTAGACCGCTTTCAGTGTGGGACGAATGTCTGGGTTCTGTTCTCTGACGGAAGAACAACTTTCCACCATTGCCACAGGCAGTATGCAGGGATGAACGCATGCTCAACTTTCAGAGCAATTTGGAGTGTCGAAGCTTCAATTACAAAACCTTTCGGGTGAACCAGACCTCGCGGAGGTTCTGCCAAACGCACCAGCACGGGAAGGTCATGGATTACCGCTCTTGCAAACAGTAGAGAGATCAGTCGTGCGTCACGACAAGACCTCAGGCGAACCCTCCTACCATATAATGACCGAAATGACGACGACAGAAGCGCCGCTACCATCTCAAAGAGTACCATCGGGAGACGATTCCACGATGCAGCATTATTCGGAAAAAAGACAGTGAAAGTCATCGATTCCCCTAAAAAACAGACGAGCTCGACTCCAGTGGGCGCACATGCAGTGGACAATCGGCCAATGGCGTGAAGTCATCTGGAGCAACGAGTCAAAGTTTGTTTTGTTCGGTACGGATGGGATTCTGTTCGTAAGACGACGTGACAACACAATATTCGACTTCAAGTCCGAAACCAACTGTCAAGCACGGTGGCGGTCCAGTAATCGTTTTGGAAATGCTTTTCCCAAATGATGCCTCTACACTGTATTTCAAATAGTATGGACCAGCAGATGTACGTAGACATCTTGTAACACTGCATGCTACATTTCGTCCGTCGTGTACACGGCAGAAAATTCACGTTCCAGCAAGATAACGACCCTAAACACAGAACTAAAAGATTGTGCGAGTGACTACATCATCGGGAATTCGATGCCTCGAATGGCCTAATCAGTTCCCTGATTCGAGCATCATCGAACCTGTTTTTCATGTGTATTTTCGAAGCTCTTGATACTCTACTTTGTTGGTCAGCTTTCGACATATAATGCCTTCTTTGGACCTTGTCTTCACAATACATAGTTGCAAACAATCAGTCAATAATCAGTCACTGCATAGAACACATCGGATAGTAACAAATCAACCGGAACGGATTTATCAGTGCGGAACCTGAAAGAGAAATGGTACACCGCTCTTCTCCTGAGGCGACTGAGTATGATCATTCAATCAGTCTCAGGAGGTCACGCATCTCCTCCTTCGCGTTGATTTCCGGCTTGAAAGGGTCTATTTCCCGTACTTCCTTTCCAGAAGCCGTACCAAATATCTATACAAAACCTCACATCGAAAAATGGAGCGTTCTCCTTCTCATGCTTGAGTGTACGGTGCCAGGAAAAGTTGCTATTTGGGTAGGCAGCGGGATTGGCTAAGGCTGTTCTTATTCGTCCAGGCTGATCTTCAAGGGTCTTGTTGATGCTGAATTAGAAGGTATTCTCAATGGTAATGGATACCTCGGAGGCAACACGAAGACCTGGGCCCCATACAGAACGGCTGACGGTGTGAGCCTCATTCGGCCTTTTGTTAATGACAAAATGGCACGTGAGGTGAATCGCGTCGTGAAGAACTCCGAGCTTCCCATTTCGCTTTTTTTCCGTCCTCCCCCTACACTGAAAGATCTCCTGACATCTTCTCGAATCTACGAAAAACGGTGTCGCGAGTAGTCTTGCCGCTACTGTATATCCGAGAAAATCTGCGAGCTCCAAAGCACCGTCTATTTGATTCAATGCGGAGGATGTGGAGAGAAATATGTGGGGGAGACCGCAAGGCCCTTGTAGGTCCGCCTGGACGAACATAGAAGAGCGTTGGCCGATCCCGCTGTCTACCCAAATAGCAGCTTTTCCAGGTACCGTACACTCAAGCATGAGAAGGAGAACGCTCCATTTTCCAATGTGAGGGTTTTGCATAGATATTTGGAATGGCCTCTGGAAAGGCTCATGGAAGCACGGGAACTATACCGTATCAAGCCGGAAATCAACGCGAAGGAGGAGATGCGTGACTTCCTTAGACTGATTAAATGGTCATACTCCGCCGCCTCAGGAGGGGAGCGGTGTCCCATTTCTCTTTCAAGTTCCCCGCTAATAAGCCCACTCCCCTCTTCCTCATTATTTCCGATTGGTCTGTTACGATCCGATGTGTTCTATGTAATAGCTGTTTATTGACTAATTATTTGCAACTATGTATTGTGAAGTTAAGGTCTGAAGAAGGCATTGTACGCCGAAAGCTAACCAATAAAGTGGAGTATCAAGAGCTTGGAAAATCCACATGAAAACCAAGTTCGAATGAGGCTCAGATATAGCAGCATTTTGAAGCATCATTGAACCCTTGTAGCAGGATTTTAAGAAAAGGATAGCCGGTAAAACTGCCGAATGCTACTCAGATGTTCTCCCAAACAGAAAGAATGAAGGAAAATTTATTATTGCCTTAATTAAAAATCATTATTGTTGACAATAAATCAAAAAATCAGCCGAAAGCATCAAGTTCAAGATGGGTAATATCAAAGAGAGTTTAAGGTGTTTTTTAAAATGTACATATCCAAGCACCAACAACAAACCATTCGCTCCTTTCTTTCGCGATCCCTTTCACGATTGCCTCAGAATCCGATGAAGATGGCGATGTGAGGAACAGTTCACCTGCATTCATAGCTATTTTACGCGATTGGAGAGCGCATTCCCCCTTCCCATCTTGCAGAGAGCCTTCCTCAGAGCATGAAAATCCTAGAGGCCCACTCAACAGTTCTTCTTCTCCATTTGTCGTCATCCCTCCTAATGATATGACCGGCTGTTCGAGTTTTGGCGTTCCACCGGATCGCGAAGGCGAGACATTCTGCGCATATCGTAGCTGCGTAGTTTGACTTGGTTTTGAGTGTATCTCCGGCGCGTAACAGAACGCAAAAAAATTGTATGTCCGAACAGATTAGTGTGAAACTCAGGAGAAGACAGATTTTCACCCGACGTTTTACGTTTCTTTGATACAGTCTTGAACAACCTAAGTTTGACCTTTGATAGTCCGAGCATACTTCACCAACTGTGTCATCGTCTGGTTGATCAGCCCTACCTTCTTCCTGCCTTATTGATTTCTGCGAACGCAGTCTCAGATTCTGCAACGCTGTTTGAAAAGAGGACATTGTCGTCCCAAAAAAGGAGATTTGAGAGGAACCTCTCATCCATAAGTACGACTGCCTGGTGACCTCCTAACCCATATAGCACAGCTGTGAACAGCTTCGACGGAATAGTGTCGCCCTATCTCGAACTTCTTTCAATGGGAATGGCGGGAGCGCTTTGGGACGGCTACACCGTCACATCGCAGCCAGCTGGTGTCCTTATGCAGAGAGGCTCTATCCCTTGGTCGATACCAGGTCTAAAAGGACCTCATTTGTTTCAACGCAATCAAAAGTTTTCCCAGTCCCTTAGTCAACAAAGGGGAGGGCAAGTAGTATTTCGAATTCACGGCACAATTCGATAACCAGGCCGACCGCTTAGATGTTATTTGAGGTAAGCAGCGGAATTCATTCCTGAATCCAGCCTCTTCAACAGGTCACAACACATAACAGTGTTGGTATAACGAGAAATTAACACAGTGCCTCGTGTTATTCTGTGTTTCACTAGTGGTGTATCGAAGGCGACGTAAATGCATCAGCCATCTAATGCAATTTTAGCAAAGGGGTGATCTTCTGTAACTAGGCCTCCCGATGGTAGCAGCAACAGGGTGGATTAGTTTATTACGTGCGAAAACCTAAAAAATCGCTCACTCAGGAGCTCCTCCACTGCTAAGGCTTGGTTAAAGAATTGCAGGCATGTCCTTACTTGATACGAAATGACATGTAACCCTGCGTTCATTCCTTGATATACTAAGGAATAAGAATATTCTGTTCTATATGCCTCGACCCCCTTCCTCCACTAAGTTTTCACCCTTCTGAAACAAAACCTCAGTGGATGTAGAAAAGTGTTGTCAAGGCGCACGAATCACGCGAAGACTGTACGTGAGTGTTTACGTGTAATTGGATGAGCGTCTTTTCCTCGAGCCTGCAGCAATGTTCCCTTGTGCCTTACAATGGTTGGAACATGCCCCTTCTGATAAGAATAAAGGCTCACTCTTATAATATAACTTTCCTGGAAATTCCTAGAAACGCTTCCCAGAGAACTAGGAGCTTGAGAAAGCCGTCAGTGATGTTAAGGGTCGCAGCTAAGCTATGTAAATGCTGCAAACTGGTGCGCTCGAAATCGGCAAACAGGAAAGGTCGCCTAGTGATCTGACCTCGCGTCGTTCTCTCAAATGCTCCAGAGTTATGTGAATGGAAGTGAGCCTACTGTGAACCGGGACGTGGCGGTACTGAAGGGCTGAGCGTAAAAGGAAGTTAAATGACCTAGAAGAAGAAGAAGGGAATAGTTTAAAAGTGTTGATCGGGTTTCCTATGTAGTATTGCAATACGGGCTTCGAGGAGGAGTGATTTTAGAGTTTTCAAGCCATTTCCCTTTTCCCAAAGTCTCAGGTGCAACATCATAGACTGTTCCTCCGAGTCCTTTTACATTAGAAAATGTGTGGTGGTGAAGGAGAAAAGTTCGGCCCTCTAGACTGAACCACACTGAGAACGGTTTTCACAAGCAGTCGGTTTTCGCATGCGCTCAGCTGAAATATATATTCTATATCGAGAAATGCATATACCTTCGGTAGGAAGGGAAAACTGCTCTACGAGAAGTGATTCTTTTTTTGTGTCTATTCGCAATCGAGGACACTCATTGGTCGAGCACCATCCACGTGAAACAGCGTTGCCTCTTCGAGTTGCAGCTTCCTCTGTATTTGAGCCAGCTGCTGGGGGTTAGACACATCGCGAGTACGCGTGAGACATCGATGCCAGATAGACTGGGGGGCGCGCGAATCACGCGTGACCCCATTAGAGCTCTTCGCACACGCAGTATCGTTTCAGTACTTTTCTGTTGAGATGGACCAAATAAGTTTGCAGTAGTCCACTGCTTCACCATGAACAGGGCAAATCTCTTTACTATGGCAAAAAAGCCCCTTCGAGATTGAGAATTACCCTCATAGATCAACAATTCACTTGACAAACGTTCAAAATAAGAATAGCTTTAATTTTCTCGACCCTAGAAAACGCAATCCTTCTGTAAACGTGCATAGTTGGTCATTTACTTACTTATTCTACTTATAAGTTCTTATTTCTTGCGTTATGATGGTAGGCATGATGTTTTAGCGCTTTTTGTCCGATGACCTCATTATGTTGGCGCGTGAATCGCACCACACCCCAGATAGACTCCATAGGCAATCTGGATTAGACAACGTAATCTACGCATGAATAACAAGAATGGGTGCATCAACATAACTGGTGACCTCTTGTGTCCGATCGGAATTCATAGCTCGTGGTCTCGCGGACATAGAGCATTCAAACTGGTAGAAGGCGGTAGGATGGGTACGCCTATGGTGAGTGAAGGTCCAGAATTCGTCCACAGGAGAGTGCAAATGTTGTTGACCTGGAACTAAAGCTTCAAGTTTGGCAGGAGCATCGGCGGCAGGACTGCAACGCTTATGGCAGGTGCCAAGACTGGAATCCGCTCAGCAGAGGTCAGCGCGCACGAAAACGTGCGGCGGAGGGGAAATTGATGAATCCTGCATACTGGGATTTAGATCATTAGGATTCGGAAGAAGTACGAGCGACAGGACGGGAACAATTATGGCACAGGGCAGGACGGTGCTCCGTACTGGAGGGAGGACGTGCGCGAAAATCGTCAGTTTTGCTCTCTCGCCACTGATAGCGGTTATTCGTTCATCTCTTACAAAACAGGAGAGAGGTCGTATACGGAATGAACGGATGAATAGTAAAAGGACTGTCAGGACGGAGTTAAAGGAGCAAAAGGGCGTCGTTCATACAATGCGCGTTTTCTGGGACGTCCCAGAAAAAGCGCAAAGTATGAACGACGACTAATTTGATGTGAGTTTAACGCGTTCTTGCTCACAGTGACGGGAAGTTGGAAGAGTCTGTAGTCGATTAAACGGTGTCCTTCTTCTCAATAATGATGTGGAAGAATCGGATGATGACGCACCAGTAGGACGAGTTTGTGATAAGGACGGCTGTCTACTGATGTGGAGAGGCTTTCCCCATTCTTATTTCACAGGAATCTGCTACTGTAGGAACTGATGGAAATACCTGCTGCGAACCTTTTGATTTCTTGCGTACTTCCCTGAACGACGAGTAGCTCGCTTTCGTAATATTGCGCGGGTCAATCGGTACGTACTCATTAAATGAGCAAAATTCAGGGAACTGATGCAAGAGAAGATTTCTAATACTACGCTTTTGTATGAGATTTGTGAAGATGCCAACACTGTGCCACTACTGGTCCACAAGGAAACTGTATGCCGGATACATCTGTTCGTCAACTGCCAAGGGACAGATTCGAGGCTAAATGTCCAACCTGCACTTCTGTAACGAAGAAGTCTAGCCTTTTCACTTCACGGAAGACGTTTGGAGAAGTTATCGGAAAAAAGAAGAAACTGCTGTCAGTAGAGGTCACTCGAAATGGTCGATGAACCCGTTGGAAAGCATGGGGCTGTCGGCTGTCGGCTGCTCCCAACGCATATGTTCTAACTCAGGAAGAGAAGCCTGGAGAGATGTTACTAGAGTTCATACTAACTGTTGTGTTTACGAAAAATTCGTTTGTGCGCGATGCTTAAACGAGAAAAACTGAAGTTGTTGATTGTGTGGATAGAGTCGTTACCTTCTAAAGTTTTTCTTGCCAACGGGAATCTGGTGTAAGCTAGCCCATGAGTATTTCATTGATTTCGAGAATATTCAGAAAGATCCTACCTCATATAATTCGCTAAGTGTGTCTGTGGCTTTGTCGGTGTTTTTGTTTGTTTGTTTGTCTGTGCGTGTGTCGGTTTGTGTGTTTGACCGTAAGTTCAGAACTCCTCTTCCAGTGGACTTAGAGTGTTGAAATTTGGTGGGACACTCATGACAGGTAGATGGACAAGTCTCCGTCCACAGAGGGCGGGGCGTGCGCGACAGAAATTCTTGACCGTAAGGTAATAACTCCTGCTTACATCGAGCTAGAGTGTTGAAGTTTGGTAGGTGTCATTAGGTGATGTAGGATATGAGGGGATCGTTGGTACACGGTGACAGGAAAGATAATAACTGATAAGGGAAGATAAGGAGTTTAGTAAGGCAAGAGCCACCTACCAATCAAAATCCTAATCATCCGGAATTTACAATGTAGCTTTGTCTGCCCAGAATGTTTCAATCGATAAGACTGGATGGTGGAGTAGGGTGACAAAAGTAAATGGCAAGCGCAGTGATTGGAACCATTAGCGACACTACGATAAGCAGATGAGAATTTTGTTCATTACTTGCTATCACATTACGACCGCTACCCAGCAAGGTCTGTCTCAATGAAGTGACTCTATGAAAAACCCTCTTCGTTCGACATCATTTTCGAGAGAACTTAGCCGAACGCCAATTATCTGAAATTCTTAACTAATGATATCTCTGTAAAGGAAAAGGTCATAGATAACATCTGATAATGGTGTTGTTGTCACTGAAAACATTCATTCGTACCGCCCAAGGCTTCGGTTACCTAACGATTGAATCTTTATTGGGGTACTTAAGTATAAGAAAGAGCGCAAAAGATTGATACTCCCAATTCGAGGCGCAAGCGCCTCGAACTAAATACGAGTACCATTTGCGTCGCCCTCTTAGTCCTGTGTCAAAGTTCGTGCACAGGAAACTATTATTTGTTTCAAAGGAGTGGAGAGTTAACTGATTACTACGAGTTTGTTCAAGAAGGATAGCCCGGCGTTAGCCGGGGGACCGACTCGTTATGATACAAGAAAATGACCCGCAATTTTCATTTCGCAGCCCATATTGTCTGCCACCGTCCCAGCAGTGGGCTGCCATCGGCGTGAATGTGTTAATACAAGCAGGACTTGAGCAGGAGACCCCATGCCGGAGGGTGTGAAGTGTGTGTGTGGCCGTAAATCAAACGCAGTTCTTCTGAACTATAAAGTCTAAATATGTATGAAAGCGGTTTAGACGGTAAGTCAAATATAACACGAAAATTAGGAGAGCATGGCGTCAGTCGGGCGATCCCACTAGTAATAGTAAACACACATTCTTTAGCATACTTATAAACTTTAGCAATTGCAGAAGAATTTGAGGGGAAGGAAAAGACTCCTAGAGAGGATACACTCGATTCATAAATATAATAAAAGAAAATGGAGTAGAATAGAGTAGAGTAATAGAATAGAATAAAAATCCATGAACAGTACGGTTTCTACTCTAAAATCACTGACTTTGGTTTGCTTTCTTTCCAGGATTTTCCTCATGCAGACGATAAGGCATGCCCCCTGCCATACTCATATAAGATGCCTGGGCCAATAGAGGTCGGATCCTTGTACCACATACATGGTAAAATAGCAAATCCGGCATATAGGTAGGTGGAGCATGGAACAGTTTGAGTCCTGTGATCTGAAGGACTTGCGATGGAATGGGAATTTTCAGAGTCGAAATCGACTTTCTTGAAGGCTTCGCCGCTGGATCTGCTGGTCAAACCGTCTTCCAAGTCAGCATTCGTCTCGATCCGGAGCCTGTTGTCATTATGAATGCGAAAGTAGTATGTCTTCCTACTTATGACACCAGAATTTCTATGATAATCTTGCAGCGTCACACAGCAAGGGCCGTATTAGTTTTACGGAACTACATCCAGCAATTCACACCTTGCCCATACATTGTGTGCTCCAATGATCAATCGGATTTCTGTTGCATGCGATACAGCGAGAACCTATCGATGTTCGGCCCATACTCAAACCTTGCAGGTTTCTGAAATATCAAGGAGTCCGTCAAGTTCGCGTTGCAGCCTTATACTTTTCAACCCTGTTGCTTATATTGTGGCTTAGGTAATTACAAAAACAAAAGTGAAAATCCTGCCGATTGTTCGGGGCAACATTCAAAGAATGTAGAAAAGCCTCATAAGAATGATGTTCCTTGGCTGAACAGAATGATGAAACGTTCTAACGGACTTCGCTTCGAATCACACTTTGATGTAGGGTGGACAATGGGGAAAAGAAGAACGCGTGGCTCATCCCTTCAAGGTTGGAATGCCATTCGATGTGAAGATCAGGTGAGTTTAAACAAACTCCTTGGCAGAGGACCTCTACTCCTACTTTGAATATCACAAATCAACTGAACGCCTACGCCCAATCTCCATCCCTTGTAAAGATTCCAGGTCGAACAGAGTTTGCGAACAAAAAAAATAATTTACCTGTTCGAGGTGTTAGGCAAATGACGTGATTGCTTAACTTTTCGACGTGGTCAGAAAAACATCAGAACATCAAAAACATCAAAAGAGACCGATTTTTATGGGATGGTCGAAGGCAAAAATGGAACGTCAAGTGTAGCCCCTACAAATATTAGGTTTATCCTTAGAGTCCACTTCTCATTGTAGTCTGATTTTTAGTGGGTGTGATTGAAGTTTACTCCTCCATGCAATTGCAATACGTCCAATTGTTTCAGGGTGTTGAAAGATTTTATGGAGGTGTACATTCCCGGCCAGAGCTCACACCAGTTCAATCATCGTCTCCCATTCACTCAAGTCAATTTCATTGAATGTAGTGGAGAAGCAACATTCAACGGTTTTCACTATGCTACCGAATGGTGAGGAGATTTTACTTTTTGCGCACGCCTACATGGAAGTAGGATGTGTTGACGAAAAATCCGTCCTGCTGAGCGCTCGACCCTTTCTGGGGCATACAACATTAGCAGACAGATAAACAACTCCAAAAACTATTGATTAAACAGGGTGAGGGTTCCTTTACGCGAATGGCTGCTTTCATAGTCGGCGATTTAACCCGCAAGCGAGCGAGCGACCGGAGGCGGCACTTCCCCTTGTTTACAACTGAATCTTGGTCGATTCCGCTAGGCAGTAGTCCCCAGGCGCCCTCTCGCACGCGGGCTAAATCGCGGACCATGAAAGCAGGGAATGCGTGTCGCGCTCGCCGTGTCCTATAGCGCGAAGTCACGCGGTGATCGAATGCGGCGAGCGCGGCACGCCGTTTCCGTTGAACATTTCCCACCCTTCTCCACCTGTCCACAGTGGCCTCCTTCTACATTCCTTTAGCGTGATCAGACATCTTTCGCTTGTCTATCCCATTTCTTCAACTTTAAACATGTGTAAGTCATTTTTATACATTCGCTAGTCTACGGGCCACTAGATGGACCTAATTTTTTCACAGCGACGGGAGCGCACTCGAATAGTCGGATCGCCCGCCTAACGGCATGCTCTCCTCCTTCTTGTGTTGAAGTTAGCCCTCCTCCTGCACTCTCTCGAATTTTGAAACCTCTGGTTCGAAAAAGCAGTAGCTATTGATTTTCAGCAAAACACACATACACACGACCTCACTTCGTGCTTTGGGCTCATTCCCTTTTATTCCAACTTAACTGCGTGTTGTCATTGTTGTTTTTCATTTCATGCATGGTCCGCCCCTATATTCCCTGCGCCTCTATGGGCTTGATCAAATTCAGCTGCTTTCTGCACCTATCATCGGTGGCTGAATGCAAAGTTCATGATAAAAATGGTCTCAGTTCTGCAATTAAGAATACCTAGTAACCCCGAAGGTGATAGGAAGGACCCTCTCTGCTCAAAAACTCGACGGTCAGGGCATTGGGAGCCAAGTTCCCAGCTCGCGCAAACTTCCCGCCCCTCGCTCAATGTCACGTCAGACGAGTGTTGGGCGATACAGATTGCAAGTATCCGCGTCAGGACCCATACACAATCGACCGATCGCCGAGTAATGGGGCGATGTTTTCCTCCTAGTCTTTTGTTCCCTATTACTCTTTCGCTATTGATCTCTAATTTAATTTGCTCCCTCAGGAGGCTGAAAAAATGGGCTGCTTTGGGGTTTCTAGGGTTTTTTGTTAACCTTGCTCATGAGTAAATGGGTTTTTGCTCACCGTATTCATCTATTCGTACCAGAAACCACACGTACGCGAAGACGCACATTGTATGGCTCGTACAAACGCCCGCTCATCTTCATTTTTCTGGCCGATTCTCGTCCAGCCCCTTTTTAACGATTTTTCTGAGCCTTTTTTCTTTTTGGAGACACCGATTCACGCAGTTTCTTCTTCTCCATCGCACTATTTTCCATACTATCTTCCGTTTTTCGTCATAATCTGAATTACCCCAAATTTTCGTGAGCTCTGCCTTTGAATCTGTCGTTACACACAATCCAAATTTGAATGCTCCAGTTCTAAATTAGTATTTTTCACGTACGTCCCGCCTGCCCTGCCGTGGGTGGAATTAAGTCATGCCAGCTCCTTTCAGCATTTCCGTGCAGGCGCCTATGTTCCTGGAAATATGAATGACTCAGGTCCAAACTCTCAATTTTCGAGCACGCCCTGCACGGAGCCCAATCCTGCCACCCACCGTACGTGTTCCTATCCTGCCTCCGGTATTCCTACCAATTTGAATGCTCTGGGTCCACGGGACAGGAGTTACGGAGTTCCAATCCGACACACAACACAGACACACACACAAACCCATTGACATGAAGTAGCGCTCAAAAGTATTCGGCCGAATGCTTTCACGCTTTTTCGCTCATAACTTTTTTCTTCGTTGAGCAAATTGCACAAAATTTTGGAATGTTCAACTTGAGCATATTTTACACCATCCTACCCTGTTTGACGGCAAAACAGCAATATCCACATAACTGAGAGCAGGGCGTTTTTTGCGATAGCAGGCTTCGCCTAAACAAAGTTAGTGCCGGCTGCGATTATTCGCACTTTATGTTCGTTAATCTTTGCTACAGCGTCCATTAACGCTCGTACACTTTGGACATGGCATAAAGAAAGAGATCTCTGAAGGACCATCAACTGTTTCCATTTGATTCTGAGTTCAAGCCCTCTGGTATATCTGGAACGCGATCAGATTGCAGGTTAATGGTGGTAGATATTCACAATGCACCCATGCTACATATATTGAAATTTCGCGTGATTAGGTCAAGTAAGAAAGAAGTTACGATTGAAAAGTACAAGGAGAAGCATTTCGCCGGATACTTTTGAGCGCTACTGTAAGCGCGTTATATATAGAGGATCATATAGCAAACTATAACATATGTGTTCAGTGCCATCGATACATTACCTCATGAGCGTAAATTCCCGGGTGGAAACTGGCAAGTTCGTAAGTACTGCAAAACATATGTACATGTAAATTAGCCTTCCCTAAATGAGTTACTGGTTTAGAAACTGAACTGATAATTTTCGGAATAGCTACGGGAGACAGCTGGACAGTGGAGCTACTTGGAAGTGGAGGCAACGCCCTGTTCCAGTTTGTTGCAAAATATAAAGAGAAAGTTGTAAGTTCAGAGCGCTAGCAGTAAGTCATTGGTCGCTATAACAAGGTTTAAATAAAATTTTGAACATTGTAAATTTACAGACCGTTCGTAACGCAAACATTGGAGGAAACTGGGGGAATGAAGAAAAGACAGGACAATTTCCTTTCCAACGAGATCGTGGCTTTGAACTTTCTCTTGGGCTCGTCGCTAGTGGCATTAATGTAATGTCTTTCGAAGATTACAAATCCTCATTCGAGTCGGTTTCTCAGCAGTAGTAATTAGAGGACTTGGTAAATCTGTTTAGAAGTAGAGTTCATTTACTAGTTGCGATGGGATTCTCTGAACTGAATGACGAGTTAAAGGAATCGTTGTTTAAGAAATGATTGTTTTTGGAATATCTCTAATCTCCCCATTAACAAGCATGTTATACACATCTGGTTATCGTCAATATGTGGAACGTGCAAAATTATTCGTATCTCACCAAGCCTTAACAATTAGGTATCACATGCAAAAAGTGCTAGATATTGGTCGCGCACGCTCTGACTTAGCAAGAACACGTGTTATTGGTGGATCATCCACGCCGAGCAATCATGACCCTACCTAGCATGCACACGGCGGATTATGTAGCAGTTACACCTAGGTGAGAATGCCGTGATTAAGTCAAGAGATGAAATGAAGAAGAAAATGTTAATAAAGCTCCCTTACAAACATTTGACTTCATTTTATTTTGCTTCTTTTAGATGCTCTGCAATAACGCTCGCTTTGGCCAGTTTGCCCATCGTACTGGTTCACCATTAACCGATTATCAGGGCATAAGAATCTCAGGCGACGCGAAGATCGTTATGGTGCGATACGCCAAACGCCCATAGTGAATCGACAGCCTCTTCTTTTCTTGTTTCTTTGCGAACACAATTTCTCGAGCATTATACAGTCATTGCTGTATAAATGAAGTGTGTGCAGAATCTGTTATTACTTTTTTGGAGAGCATCTGAGTTGTAGACCAAAACGTCAGCATCCAAAGAGACAAAATAAGGCTTTGTACTTGGCAACTTGCACACAAGCAATAGATCAATCATAGCCCTGTCATTTTAGAGAAGTGCAGGAACATGGAAAGATCAAGAGAATGTCTACCGAAGCGATAGGATTGCCTCCATCATCGAAACCGTGTCCTGAAGAACGAGCGGACATAGCGGTTGCCGAGCTGCTGAAGTTGTTATGGTGTCCGGAACGTTTCGAGAAGATTATGCTTCATAAATGGGAAAAAGTGTCACTCTTAAACGCGCAGGGAGGGCTATAGATTTAATAGTAGCAGGGAGGGGCATGGTTGATAGATCAACACTAAAGCCGGTCGATATTTGATGTGGTCCTTAGAAGTATGATATGTAACCGTCCAACGAAGTATGTGCCATCGATACGACTACTAAGAGTGAATGAGCTGAATCCTGTTTGCGCGCTGAGAGTAGAGAGGTGGAGGGAATGAAGGCGGACCGTGAGTGAACTGACCCTAATGTGAAAACAGTCAGTCAAGTTGGAATAAGAGAGGAAGCAACCATGCAGAGATAAATAAACATACACATAGGGCTTGAGCACGATCCCGATCAGATGGAAGATGCGTTTAGGGCGGTTTAAATATATGCACTGTTAAAGTAATATAGTACAGTATGATTTTTCATTACGGGTCTTCTAAATGTCTAGTTTGAAACAGAATTCTTTATGAATCTAGATGGAAGTACCTACTCTAGATGGTTTCAAAGAATATCATACTCTGTTTTCAGCGGGCGTGGTGTGATTCACGCGTCAATATATTGAGGTCAGACAAAACGCGCTAAAACATCATTCCTACCATCATAACGGAAGAAATAAGATTTTGTAAGTAGAATAATTAAAGAAATGAACAACTATGCAAGTTTACAGATGGATTGCGTTCACTAGGATCGAAAAATTTGAAATCATTCTTATTTTTAACGTGTGACAAGTAAATTGTTGACCTATGAGGTGAATTCTCTTTCTTGAAGGGGCTTTTCTGCTATATTAAAGAGATTTGCTCAATTCATGGTGAAACCGTGAACTACTGTACTCTATTCATGGTGAAACCGTGAACTACTGTAAATTTATTTGGTCCATCTTAACAGAGAGGTACTGAAACGATGCTGCGTGCGCGAACAGCTCTAATGGGGTCACGCGTGAATCGTGCGCCCCCCGTTTTCAGCTAGCGCTAATATCGTTAACACTTTCATCGATCTGTCACATGCTTGGCACTAATCTGTGAATCTCAACATAAGACCCTTGTTACATAACACGGATATAGATTATCCTACTTTATATAACTCGCTAAGTGTGTCTGTTGGTGTGTCGGTGTGTGTGTGACAGGAAATTCATAACTCCTGTCCCCTTGGACCTAGAGCGTTCCAATTTGGTAGGCGTAAGGGGCGGGGCAGGATGGGAACACCTATGGTAATTGGCAGGGCCGGACTCTGTTCGTGTGCGTTAGAAATTTCGGGTCGCAAATCCATAAGTCCTGTCCCCTAGAGCGTTCAAAGTTGATAGGAGTAAGGAGGGCAGGAGGAGAACATTTCATTTATGGTTGGTGGCAGGACCAACTCCGTTCACAGGGGGCGGGGCATGCGCGTTAGAAATTTTGGGTCGCAAATTCATAAGTCCTGTCCCCGTAGACCTAGAGCGTTCAAAGTTGGTAGGAGTAAGGAGGGCAGGAGGAGAACATTGATGTTGGTGTCAGGACCGGACTCCGTTCACGGGGGGCGGGGCGTGCGCGTTAGAAATTTTGGGCCGCAAATTCATAACTCCTGTCCCCGTAGACCTAGAGCGTTTAAATTTGGTAGGAGTAAGGAGGGCAGCATGGGAACACGTAAGATATGTGATAAAGGTGATGACAATTGGAAAGAGTCGATAAAGCATCTTGGAAGGCGAGAGCCGCAGGATCCGCTACCTCCTCCGCATTAACGGTGAAGCATTGTTACGGCAATAAGGAATATGGCTTGAGAAGGGACCGTGGATGTTTAGGGATAATGATTGATAACATCTGTTAGAGATAACGAGCCATAGAAGACGACAGTCATCGAGTCTACAAGGTCTTTCATATTAACTATGCAACACTTTAATAGATAGTGTAGAATAGGAAGGGTTCGAAGGTGATGGGTGACAAGGACTGATAACAAAGGAGCAAGTGCTGACTAAGAGCCTATGAAAAGGCTAGATCTAATAGGTTCGTTATCCTCTTCATGTCAACAACCATACCTTGGTATTCGAACATTGTTCTTTGATATTTTTCATTCAATAAGACAGGTAGATGCAGTGTTAGGAACCGATCAACTTCAGTTTTCCATAACGAGATGAAAATTTGGTTTATTTTTCCCTGTTGGACTATGACCGCTATCCAGCAAGGTTTCCGACTCAATGACACATCTTGGTTTCTTTTTGTTTCGATATCTTTTGTGACTAAACTCATCCGACCGCCAATGATCTAGGATTCCCAATTAGTGATAAATCCGTAGCGAAGAAAAGTTCGCTGATAACTGGGTGTGATAATGTGCGGCATTATCACTCGACAACATTTGTGAGTGCCATTCAAGACTTAAATCAATTGTCAGTCAATTAAGCCATCGTCAGGACATTTCTTTGAGGTGAAAGTCTCACAAGGTTGGCAATTTGTGGGCAAAACTCCAGTCTCGCACGGGACTCGAACCCGTACTTGTCCGTACCATGTTATCCCCTTCATGTCAACAGCCATACCTTGAAATTCGGACAATGTTCTTTGACATTTCTCATTCAATAAGACAGATAGATGCAGTGGTAGGAACCGATCAACTTCAGTTTTCCATAACGTTCCATAACATTTCCAGCTTATCGGTTCTGTGCTGATATTGGCCGACCGGCTCAACACGTTGTACGTGTGAGTGCTGATAAGCTATGGCATATAAGCCATTAAGAAGGCGAGGGCAAGCGGGGTCTCGGTAGTGTAAGGAAAAAGAGGAGGTCTTCGGAAAGAACAAGTACGGGCTCGAGTCCCGTCCGAGACTATAGTTTTGCCCACAAATCGCCAACCTTAAGAGACTTTCGCTTCGCGTGCTGCGGCGATAAAACAGCAGTTGACAAAACATCAAGTCGAAACAAGTTCTTTGAGGTGAATTCAAAGTCATGATTTGATTTGAGATGATAACTTTAAAAAAGCCTATGGCTGCATTCATAGTCCGCCGGACGGCCGCCCCGGCGGAGGCAGTGCTAGGGAAGGGGGGAGGGGGGGGGGAGGATGGCAGAGGCGAGCCCTTCGAAGGGCTATAAACAACGAGAGACCTGATCAAAAGCCATTTGTTCAAGCTCTTGAATGTTTTGTCTTTGATCTTGTCACTCGTTGTTTACAGCCCTCCGAAGGGGCTGGCCGACTGTCTGCCTCCCTCCTCCCCCCTAGCACTGCCATTCGCAGAGCACCCAGTATCCCATCCGATTAAAATTTGTTTTGCCAAGAGTTTTTCAAGAATTCTGCGCTTATCTGCTCCTTCCTCTATGGTGCAGCGGCCTCTGTGTGTGAGTTTTTTGCTATTTCTCCTTTACTATTTTATTATCACACATATGCTTTTTTTATTATGCCTTTCTCCTATAGGCCTGGGGTTTGATACTTGGTATCTCTTTTCTTGTTGAATGACCTATGTTACTCACGTTTCTTGAAATTGCACTTGGGCTCAATGACCCAAATTGGTGCGGTATTGCAGCAATGTAAGGCTTCTAAATTCGTCATCTAATTTCTAGCGATTCTGAAGGAAGATGCCTTCCTGATCACTGATATCGTCGAATATCGGATTTCAGGTCAAGATGTGCCATTACAACCACGTCATCGATTGCTCTCTCGGTCAGTGAAATGGTACAGGGGTTGTCGAGACACACAATTACCTTGTTTTGTGTGATGGCTCGACATTCCGCAACAAATTCTTTTGAGCGCTGGTTTTCCCTCATATGGTTTCCAATACAAAATTCGCGCACGAGAAAATTACTTAAACTGCTGCCGATGGCGAGATTCAACTGCATTCCCGCGCAGTGTGCACTCGTCGATATTCTTGCCGTTCATGAGTTGTTCAATGCAAACAGTGAAAGAGCTCAGCTACTCATTTAGAAGACCTGTAATGAAAAAATCTAAACTATATTTCATTACTTCAATAGTGCATATATTTCAACCGCCCTAAAATGCATCTTCCATCAGATCGGGGCCGTGCTCAAGCCCTGTGTATTTATCTATGCATGGTTGATTCCTCTCTTTTTCCAACTTGACTGCGTGTTTTCACATTACGGTCAGCTCACGCACGGTCCGCCTTCATCCCCTCCATCTCCCTACACTCGGCGCGCGATCAGTCACTCTCATGTGAACGTTCTCGGTCCAGATTGACAGTTTTCAAGTAAGTTCTATGTATCTCTTTCCTAGTCAAGTTGTGACACCTCCAATTAGTGCACCCATCGTGACAACCGTGCTCTCACCAAGTTCCAGTGCTATAGCTTTTAGAAAACGAGAGCTACGAATTCTTACCAAGACACCAATTTTGACTCACGCCCATCCCCCTGTGGGCGTAATCACATTTGCCTCACGCCATTAGTGTTCGCATCCTGCCACCTGTGCTCCCACCAATCATGACAACAAATTTTCACGAACGCCTCGCTCCTCCAGGCGGAGTCTTCACATGCCATCTGTCATTACTATTCCTAACCTGCCGACTGTATCCCTTACAAATTTGGTAGTTATACTTCCAAAGGTGCAGCTCTTGCTCACGCCCCGCTTTCAGTGTTAAAGGTCTACACCTAGCCTCTGCCATTGGTATTCGCGGATAATTCGACCTCTATAGGTGGAAAAAACAGAGCTATGATTTTTCAATCCGACCTCTATGGGTCGTAAGAAATAGAGTTATGATTTTTCTCTTTGACACGAATTTCTGCACACACCCGACACGCGCATATCGACACACGCACACAAGGGGGAAGTTCGATTCGTGCGATTCTGGGTGCGCGCTGCAATTTGCGCGGCGGAATCCGCGACGATTCAAACAACTCTGGCGCATATCATTAGAACATAAACTCGGAGTAGAGTACTTTATCAGGGTTGGGCAATCCTGCTAACATACTTTCAAATTTGAGTCCCAATGGTGAACGCTGCAGTCGTCCGAATCACCAAAATTTGCCGCGCGCACCCGGAATCGCACGAAGTGCCACACCTTCCGCACACGTATACACCGACACCCTCAAGCCGAGGCAAACATCGGCCCACCAACGGGCAAACATAGCGCTATGTATAATGAGGTCGTGTGAGCAGGTTAGAAATAAAAAGACTAAAGGATAGTTTTCGGCGTTAATCAATCCCTGAGGGATGCGCCCCCGCACTCGACTTCCATTCATAATCGTAGTGGCGTAATAAGTGCGTATGTGGTCTACACAATGACTTGCGGTGGCCAGCCTATGTACAAGACAGTGCTTTCATCCTCCCAGACGAGTCTGGTACCAATTCACCAACCCCAAAGGGATGGAAGGCTTGGCTGGCCGGGCATCGACCCGGGATTCGAACCCCTGACCATCCGTGTGGTATAGTGCGCCACTTGCCACTACACCACATCTACACGCAGGTTAGAAATACCTGAACATATTTTGTTAACTGCTGTTTTATCGCTGCAGCACGGGTCGTGAAAGTCTCACAAGGTTGGCGTTTATGGACCGCCGTGATACTAATCATAGCATAGTTCAGTATCACCACAGTCCTTCGACTGTGGTGATCCAATCATCCAATCTTTTTTTCGAACTCTAAAGAATTTTTAACGTAGTACGATATTTGTATTTCGGCCTCCCATTTCATTGCAAGCTCCGACCATATCAGCGCAAGCCCCACCTACTACTAAATTTGCCCAACTTTCTTTCGATAATCCCAGAGCATTTCTTTCCTGATCCTGAAACGCTCTTTAACCAAGCAATAAATTTCGAAAAACAAACGTATTTTATCCCACAATGCATTCACAGCACCTGAGAGAGAGCTTCGCTGATTTTCCGCATGCGTAGCACACCTTAGACATTGCTCCTTACCACAATTTTTTCTGGCCTTTAGATTTTTTGTTACAATGAAGCTATGAGTCTATTCAAAAAGTACCGCTCACTCCTATGACGCTCCGATGACCGCGGATGAGCCTTCTCCTGATTTGTTGACTCACTCCCAATCATTGCTCATTTTTTCCCCGACGTCTGAGCTTTCCTGGAGTGCTTCTCCCGAGGCACCGCCTATACCACTACATGACCCGACCCCTGGAGATGGGCCCATAGGCTACACTGATCTTGCCATAGGCCCTGACCATTCCCAAACTGACCCAACCTCTTGGAGTTCTCCTTCAGTTTATACCCAATATGGCGGCAGACAAACGGACAGATAGACACACAGACACACAGACAGAAAGACAGACAGACAGAAAAACGGACATACAGACACATCATACTGTCGTTTATATATAGTAAGGACGCTTGGCTATGAAGCTTATTGAAATGTCGTGGAATACTGGGTGTCTTTATTGGGCATAATAATTGAGTTATCTAGATATCTACAAGTTTGAGCTGGTTAAGTTGGAAGAACCACTGCACCATGCTCTACCTCTCTAGCGTCAATTGCTAGAGCCACAAAAGATGAAGGCGTAAGTTTCGCAGGCGTGTAGTAGTTAAGGGACGATTTCGAATTAGGGCGATGAATTTTGAGCCTGAACTCAAGTGGAGAAAAAGTTTGGGATGATTGACTTCGCGCGAAAAGTTAGGATGATTCAAGTACATCGACTCGGAGTTCTATGTCAGTGCCCTGAACCAGGATACCAAGCCCTTTAAATCGTTTTCGAAAAATGTTCGGCGACTCCATATGAATCATAATACGAAGCTCAAGTTCATGGCGAAGAGGAACACCAATGTCACCTCTCGAAAATATGGTATCGTTTCATATGAAGTGGTGATGAGCCGGTGAAATTGAGAAGATAAATTGTTATGTGCTAGCAAGAAGCGCAACTGCTGTACTCGTGGGTGCATCAAAACTTTTTCGCAGTGTCAACCTATTGCTTTGGTAGGGAGACTACAAACGTGTGAATTCTTCTTTGTTGCCATGTGCTCAAAGGCGAATAAATTTTTCTACTTCACGTGAATAACTCGGTCCTCAGCGAAGGAGCTACCTTCCGTTGCTTAAGTGAAACTTGCAGTATGAAGTCGACTAGTTGAAGTTCCCATTCCGTATGCACTTCATACAAATTTTGTGAATGCATACTTTCGATAACAGATTTGTTTATTGGTCTAGACTTATACATGGAATTATGGTATCATACAAAAGAACTATGTGCACAATGTGCAAGTAAACTTCGAAGAAATGTGTACAAATTCATCTATCCATTAGATCGAGCAGCTTTCAGCAGTGAGCAAACACTGTCGATTCCCCTGAAAAGATAGTCTGACATAAGCCACCTATGTCAGAATCGGCAAAATATTTCCACTTTAAACTTCGCGGTGCCTGTTCGATACTCAGAACTGGGTCACCAAAGATGAACCTGAATCTAAACTTACTAAAGCGTCCGGGAGGCTATGAGAAAACAGTACCTCTAAACGTTTGAAAGCATGTCGCTCGCGAACGCACTGAAGAGAAACTGTCGATTCGATAGCATAGAAGGCGGCAGAGTTGATAGATCGATACTATTGCAGATCGCGGTGAAAATCGCCGACCGAAGGATGTGCCATCAATGAGACTACGGGAGCCTTCGCTTCGACACTAAGGCTCAGAATGAGATATAGTGACTGGTTGGGTTGTAGTGACCCTGTCTTGTCACCCACCATAAATGGCAGATCGCCTTATTCGAGACATAAATGGCACGATCGCCTTTTTCGAGAAGAGGCTTGCTTCGACGAGTTTCGTCGGAGGAACTGTCGAGTACAAGAACTTCTCCCCAATTTCCCACCGCAGGCGACAAAGGTCACGCGACGGCTACCTCATCCCTTCACTGAAAATTTGAACCTTCCCCTTCATTGCGCCGGATGCGCGCGATCGGGTACGGCGAGTGCGACGTCGTTTTCAAAAAGAAGATACCGGACTCGGCGAATGTCCACTGTCCTCAAATACTGACATTGATTTGGCCTTTCATTAGAGCAATCCTCCTCGAGTTGTCAGAAAAAGGAAAATACGGTCTATACTCCTTGTTCTATCACCAACAACGTTCTACACATAAGTCACTTCCAAAGCAGGACTATGCAAACATCGTACTCAGGAGCTCCTTGACTCAAAGCGAGCATCGACATAAATCGAGTTCGTTTTTGCTCAGAATGATAAGTAGACGTCACATGAAAATCCACACAGCAAATCGCAATGCCTACCAGTGGACGTAAGGCCATAGCCTGCTATAATGCAAAAGGCCAAGAAGGACAAGAACTCATTTTTCCTCTGCTCAACATGGTGTTTCACTATGAGACCCCACCACAGTGTACCGCGGTAAACACAAGAGTGCTCTGTTAAAAAGTGAGGGAGGTGTTGTTTCGAGTCCCCATTTCATATCTATTACAAGGAAATTTCGATTGTGACGGGTAGTGCTCGACAACCCCACGCGAGGACATCGATAGATTAGCTGAAAGTCCTGGTGTAAGCCAACTACCCCGCTCCTCACCTATTCACCTGACTTCAACCCACACTACTGTCAAATTTCCAGAAGCCTATACGCCTGCTCTTGAGGGAACGAAATTCATCAACTGTTGAGAGGTCAAGTAAAATGGTGAATGAATGAGTTGCGCCTCCCCTTCATATTGGAGAAATGGCTACGATTCTGTGTTCGGTTCATGGAGAGACATTGTGGCTAAGCAAGCCTACTATCTTGATTAGTGATCTAAGTTTATCGTTGTAGTTATTTCGTGTTGACGAGACCGACTGAATTTTCCTAAAACTTTTGGACACCCTAACACCATTCAGGATTCCGCCTGAATAGCCTAATATTTTGAACAGGCGTGTTTCCAAAGGACCACACTTTTTACCGGGACAAAAAAAGTTATCTATCGGTAGGTGCAACTCATGCATACAACCATGCACAGCTATCACGGGAGACGTTTGTTAGAGCTCTAACCACTTTTTGCCTTCATAATTCACCATAAGAGCTACTCGTACTTTTGAATTTTTTCGATTAAGACTTACTCAACACCAGCTTTTGTAGCGCATTCACACAGATCGGCTGCGTGGCTCTTCCAGCTCGAAGCTCCAATGCACCTTTTTAGCGAATTGCGCAGGTTCTCTTCAGTTATAAGAGGTTGGCAGCTAAAAAGGTGAAAATAAAAAAGAAAACAAGGATTTATAGAAACCTTATATAAGTAATAGCGCCCGTGATGAGTATGATAAAGTTTCTGAAAGAATTGTTACGGCAGCCGGCATGTATTCACATATCTCCAGTGCTATTCTGAAGCATAGCACGGATTGAGAAAGAGGTCAGGCAAGAAAGAAACGAAGACATCAACGGGAACTCAGAGCCCATGTGCTGATTTAGGGCACTCGAGGTGAAGCACTGTTTTAAAAACTTGGATTCCCTTCACTCTCCACGATGAACTACTTTTTCCAGGCTCTCAAATCAGAAGAAAGCTCAGTTGATGCGGAAAAGTAGTGCGCAGCGAAGAAAGAAAAGAGGTATCGTCTTCCAAGTGTATAGCACTGGCTATAACCCTTCTCATCTTATGACTAGTGTTGCTCTCAATGAATATGAGTCTTGAAGGGGTTAGATAACTCCGGTAACCTCCATCGAAAAAACATGACTGCTCTATATCCACTGTTGGCACCTCAACTTCATGGCGCAGCTCGCAACGGATGATCCTTTGAGCGGTTCACTCAATACGAAGACATCGTCTAGCGCTATTAGCTCCGAGACACATACAAGTTGTCCGAAGGTACCGTAACCAGATGAGCGCACTAACACACACATTTCAACAGCTTGTCTAAATACCCCTTCTATACAACCCTTGTAGCCACATTCTCGTCCAAGCCCATGATTTGTTACTGTTTTGAAGCTCTATACTTCACTTATAACGCCGATTTCCGCAATTTCTTTGCCGCTTTCGCATTACTGTGGACTATCAACAAAGGAGTCGTGGACTGTGCAAAAATCTAGGCTTACTAGCTCATCATCAAAGCTCACCGTTCAGGTGGTTGGTCTGCTACTGTGAACAGAAGAATGAAAAACGAGTTGTGGTTCCACTAATATAGGTAGGTGATAACCGCGTTTACCGGAAAGATTAAATATGGATAGTAAAGGCACATCCCACGATAAAAGTGGTTTCTAAGATCTCCCCTCAAGATTATCCAGCTGCCCCCAATAGTAAATCAAAAGTCGCTGTCGGAACTAAAAACTCAGTAGACAGGGCATAATAGGAGCCCCATCACCGGCTTAGTTAAAGCCACGGTCATCGGCCGATGATATCTCAGAAGAGTTGCCCAGGCGATGCAAGTTGCGCTATTCGCGCCAGCACCCACACCTTCAGCATCCAATCAGGATCCTTCAGGATTGCCGTGTTGTGAAGTTATGTTCAAAGCGGAGATAAATGGAAATTATTTCTTCCACGTCCTTTGGATGCTTAGATGCATCAGAATGTCCACAATGCAACGGAATAGTGAGAGAGGACTAGATCCAACCTATCAGCGATTATTATATAAGCTGGGGGACGGAAAAGTCGTGCGTCTGAAGATGCACGCGATTAATGGAGCCACGAAATCCGTGGCGATTTGTAGACTCTGGCGTCTATTATTGAGGGCACAAACTTGAAATAGAGTAGATCTGTAGGGTCACTGATACTACTGATCTACTCCATTCCAAACATGCACCTGACTGAGAGGCACGAGGGTCGTTCGAATAGTCGCAAACTTCGCCGTGCAGTTTGCCGCGTGCATATCCGGGCGCTCTAATGCACGGGTATGTGACACTACGTGCGTCCGAGGATGCGCGCGGCAAATTGAAGGTTGTAACGATTTGAACAGCTCGAGCGCCTATCATTGAGGCCCAAATTTGAAGTAGAGTAGATTAAAAGGAAAATCTGACCCTACTGAACTACTCTGAGTTTGTGCCCCTGTTGCCGTCAGAGTCAGACAAGTCGTCGCGCAAGTTGCTGCGCGCGTCCTCAGACGCACGTAGTGCTCGTCTCCCCGGGTATGTGTACAAACGTGCGTCCGAGGATGCGCGCGGCAAATTGCGCGGCGAAGTTCGTAATGATTTGAACAACTCGAGCGTATATCATTGAGGCCCAAATTTGAGGTAGAGTAGATTAGGGGGATCATCTGATCCCAGTAAACTACACTACTTCGAGTTTGTGCCCCGAAACACGGCGCCGCAGTCGTACAAATCGTCACGAACTTCGCCGCGCAATTTGCCGCGCGCACCCTCGGACGCACGTTCGTACCGTCCCCCCGTCTCCCCGGGGGACGGTCAAGTCGTGCGTCCGAGGGTGCGCGCGGCAAATTGCGCGGCGAAACCCATACCTATTCTGACGACTTTAGCGCCTATTATTGGGTCCAATTTCGAAGTACAGTAGAATAGTAGGATCAGCTGACCTTACTAATGTACCCTACTCCAGATTTGGGCCCCAATAATAGGCGCCAGAGTCGTCCAAATTCGCCGCGAACTTCGCCGCGCAATTTGCCGCGCGCACCCTCGGACGCACGACTTGACACGCACCCCGTCTCCCTTAATACGCCCATACCTGATTAGCTGTACGCAATTGCAGACGTTGCGGAAGGGTATGGGGGGGGGACGGTACGAACGTGCGTCCGAGGGTGCGCGCGGCAATTCGCGCGGCGAAGTTCGTGACGATTTGTATGACTGCGGCGCCAACTTTTGGGGCACAAACTCGAAGTAGGGTAGTTTAGTAGGGTCAGATAATCCTCCTAATCCACTCTATTTCAAATTTGGGCCCCAATGATAGGCGCCAAAGTCGTTCAGATCATTACGAACTTCGCCGCGCAATTTGCCGCGCGCATCCTCGGACGCACGTTCGTACACATACCCGGGGGGGGGGGTATGGGTACATACGTACGTCCGAGAATGCGCGCGGCGAAGGACGTGGTGATTCGAACGACTCTGGCGCCTATCATATTGCCCCAAACTCGAAGTAGAGTTGTTTAGTCCGCTGATACAACTAATCTGCTTTACTTCAAATTTGGACCCCAATGATAGGCGCCAGAGTCGTAGGAATCCCCACGCACTTCGCCGCGCAATTTGCCGCGAGCATCCTCGGACGCACGTAAGTTCCGTCCCCCGGGGTACACACGTGCGTCCGAGAATGCGCGCGGCGAAGGACGTGGTGATTCGAACGACTCTGGCGCCTATCATATTGGCCCAAACTCGAAGTAGAGTTGTTTAGTCCGCTGATACAACTAATCTGCTTTACTTCAAATTTGGACCCCAATGATAGGCGCCAGAGTCGTAGGAATCCCCACGCACTTCGCCGCGCAATTTGCCGCGAGCATCCTCGGACGCACGTAAGTTCCGTCCCCCGGGGTACACACGTGCGTCCGAGGATGCGCGCGGCGAAGTGCGTGGTGATTCGGCTCTGGCGCCTAGAATTGGGGCCCACATTTAAAGTACAGTAGATTAGTAGGGTCAGCTGATATAACTAATCTACTTTACTTCAAATTTGGACACCAATGATAGGCGCCAGAGTTGTTCGAATCACCACGCGCCTTGCCGCGCGCATCCTCGGACGCAGGTAAGCTCCGTCCCCCGTTGCGGACAGCTTGCATAAGCACCTCTTCTACGCCATTCTTTCCACCACACTCTCATCCAACTAAGTATTTTCCTACTTTTTTGAGGCCTTGCATTTTTCTAAAACGCCAATTTTCGCGTTTTCTTTGTTATCTTTGCACTACTCTGGATATTATTTCATGATCAATCAAAACCCGGATACCCCCGAATCACCGTCAAGTGTGCCTCAGAATGTGCTCCAAATGCACTGCTTGTTGTCAGTATATTCCAAGTAACATTGTCCGTGACTGCCGCGAAAAACGGAGGCTATCGGAAGCAAAAAATATTCAAAATTGAATGACGTTACTAACAGGAGTAAGTAGCTCCCAGACGGAGGTGGAACCTACATGATTTTCGGATTTTCGCCTGCGCAGAGGGAATGAGCAAACTAAGTTCTGGTACGGTAGTATGGATAAGCCGGGAGACGAGCATTAGGAACAATTTTGGGTAATCGATTCGCCGCACGCGGCTGCCGCGGACCACTCATTCGCCGTTATTACAGCTTACAGCTATTACAGTACTTCATACAGCTCAATCGATATGCGATCATTACTTCATGCACAATTCTAATATCAGTACTTTTCTTCTTGTATTTCTTACCTACTGCTGCATCTTGCTACATTCTTTCGCGCGCGACGCCCCTCTCACCGCGACGCGACCATTTCGTTCCTAATGTACCACACTCTGGATAAGCCCCTAAGCGAATTGAACGAGCATTTTAGTTTGAAGCGCGCCCTAAAGTTGCAAAAATATCGAAAGAACACCCAGACAACACATCACATACTCCATCCGGTCCACTTCACTGTGTCTATGAAACCTGTTTGTAACCACATTGCGTTACAGAACGTTATGATCACCTTTTTCCTTCGTAACAGAATCCACCGCTATTCTTCTCGTCAACAAAACATTTCTTAACACAGCCGCCGAACTTCATTGCCGATTCGGCAATGGGTCTGAAATAAAATCGAGAAAGACGAAAAAAGTAGATGGAATGGTCATTTATCATTCGTCCTACCGTAGGCCTGAAAGCGAAGCATTACTGATCATTTCGGCGCGCGCAGAGATAATACGTTGTTCGCCCACGTTGAACATCCTCCGTAGGTCTACCTTGGGGATTTGTGGTCCTTCTCGTGTATTGACACAGCTGGAAAGTATATTTCATAAATACATGATGTTTGTTATGTGCTTAGAACTGTAGCTGTGCAACTTGGGTAAAACTCATCCAAACAGATGCTGACGTTACTCCACATCTTTCACAAGTGAGAATTTTCGAACTAGGAGTTGACAGTGGAAAAGGGAACAGGAATGGTTCCTCGTGCTATGAAACTTGTAGAAACAAATATTGCAAGGAAAACTACATTGCCAGACCGTTGTCAAGCGAATCGAACTGTTTTCGATGATGAATGGCATCACAGACTGATGCAAAAAATTGGTTTTCGTCCTAATTCCACGTCATTTTTCTTTGGAAATAACCCGGAGCAGAGGAATGTTACTTTGGGTGGTATAGCAAGTGGATCGAGATCTTTCAGCAACACACATATATCTTGATGTTCATCACTAAAATGCCTTCTGTTGAAATTGGGCCGGTTTCAACACAAAAAGTTGTTATATGTGTCACCTTCACCATCGAGTGTTTTTCCATGATGACATTCGAAAACGAAGGTGAAAGATGGTAGTCTATTCGCTAAGGAATCTGGCCGCACGGTGATAGGGATCTCTTCATTTGAAAGACCAGCTCTTGACGAGTCACTCTTGCAGTTTATGATCAGCGCTATCATATATGAGCGAGACGGCGAGGAGACCGGAGGTCCCCACAGTTTCGGAAATTATCCCACTTAACTACTGACAAGACAGGTCACTGTTATGAGGGTACCATTGCGAGAGAGTAAGGGTGGAGGGGCTTGGTATCATTTCACGTTAGGTTCGTCGCAGCGCTAATCACCGTAGTGACGGGAGTGCTCGGTTTCTCGAGCTCGGGAGTTCTCAGTCATCAGAAACTGAAAAGGTTATGATGAGCCTAATGATCAAGATCATCCAATAAAAATTTAAAACTTATTTGAACTGCAGGGTGCCAAAATTTTTTTCTCAGTGATCTAGAATGTTCTGTATAATAATAACTAGATTCATCGAATAGCGGAGTAATAACTGCAACTAAACTTCCTCTTACCTGTCAAGATTATTGCTGATACACTTGATAAAGTTACCAATCACTGGCATTTTGGTCGTAATGCATGTATGCAAAGACTGTGGATTTGATGTGATCTAGGAAAAAAGTAGAAGCTATACTGAAGGCACTACAAGCCGCCAGTAGATCGTTACCTGCGAAAATACTGTCCAACATCCATCAGCACATTCAACCACCTGAAATGAAAAGCGTTGGTGGGAGGCTTTTAGATCTACCATGTCTCAAAAACTGATGATGCATGTGATAATATGACGCCCACTGTTACTGACCTTGAGCTGTTGCGCCCTTTACCATTATAGCTTTTTTCAAAGTAATCGGAATATTAACGTCACTTTGGCCAGTACGACTTGTCACTTCGTTAAATGTCAGCTTGATGACCCGCCGAAGTGTTACAGATCGGGAACAATTGAACAGAAAAGATCGATTTCACTGCTACTTCCTCTTTGGCCAATGTTTCACGATTTTCTCTGACGGCAAGTTAAGAAAAGCTTCGAATACAAACATTCAATCTAGGCTTCCAGTCCGTTCCTTAAAGGCAGTGTTCACGAAAAAATTGTTTCGGAGATTTGCACATGGTTTGAATTCGAAGCCCCCTCTGATACCATTTGTGCAGGAATTAGGTCGGAAAACAGCTGGATAGGGCACGATAAGGCCAGGAACTTTGGGGGACGGGATGCCTCCGCCCCTCGCTAGGCTGGCTACGGGTTCGAATTCTCCTTCACCACTTTCGCATTGGAGCGAAGTTGGCGAAAAATCGATACGCAGGTTGGCAAATTGCCAGGAATGATCAGCTGGTCGACCGCCTCGCACAGGGGCTAGTATTCGGCTGTTATTTCTATTACTCGCGTATCGTTTGTTTTTTTTTTGTTATTAATTTTTTACGGTATCATTCTTTAACTTTTCTCGTAGATTTATTGAAGATTTTAACATATTTTGTGTAGATTATTGCATGCAAATGTTTTTTTTATTCCAGAAACTCCGTTAATTTCGATGTGTTGTCTGTATTGCGGACATTGCGTCGCGTTCGTGCATTTTCGCGCAAACACTCCCTAACCGTCGTTTTTTAAATGTGAAATACGTCCAACCCCCCTTTCCAGCTCTTTTTTTGACCCTTTGTATTTATTTTTGTTCATCGTTTTCTGCGCTTGTTTCGTTGTTATCGCTTTATTCTAGAGTAGTCCTATCAACTCCCGTCAAAAAAGGGTACCCTAACTTTTTTCTAAACACTGCCTTTAAGTGGACGCCGACGCTAGCGTCAAGAGGGAGCATGGTTGGTCGTTTCAAAACGAAACAATGGATCGAGACGTCAATTCATTAAATCGTATCGAAGTATCGCTCTGATGCGATCCCGGAGGCTTCGCACTAATACAGTGATAAGTGACCAAGAACATAAATTAGATAGAAGGTGCCCAGTCGCTACAACCTCACAATTAAAAAGAATATAAACAAAATTTGATAATGAGCAACGAGTGTATGCGAAGGAAAGAGTTCCTAATCAGCCGACTAGTCACAAGAAAGTAAGATATGCACTGCACATGTTCAAAGGACAAGATCAAGTGAGCAAAAGATCCTTGATATGTGCAACAGCCACAAACTTCTCTACCATCCCAAATCCTGTGCAGTGTTGTATTGGTGAACAAAAGTGACCACCGGAAAGGTGAACCAAAGAGTAAAAAGAAGTGGTCTGCATGGAAGTAGTCATGTCACAACTGACCAAAGATGGTTATTGTGGAGGGGAATACGGAAAGAAAGGCAACAATTTCGAGGTGCACTTTCAAGTCGAAAAGCGGAATAATCGGCTGGGAGTAGTGCATCGATGGTGAAGGGAGCGAAAAAGTTCGTTGATTTTGCGCAAGTAAGTTTCCTCAAATGTACAAAAAAAGGTTGTACGAAATACCATTACGGAAATGACATTGGAGGTATAGTCGGCGAGATTTTAGTTGTTGCATTTGCGTAAATAGCTGACTGCAAAATCGTTTAAAACTGTGCTCCGCTGTTGCCATTGTTCATTGCAAGTTGTTCGAACTTCCAACATGGGATCCCTTTTGGATGATGCAGCCTCTATAGTGCCGCTGAAACTCGTCCGCGCGTACATATGGGACAATCTTCGAGCCTTCATCATGCCCTATCTAGGCCGTTTTCTGACCTGATAGCGCCATACATCTACAGTGTACGAGGGACCACTGATTCATCCCGGCGAGGTATCTCATAGGCTGCTTTCATAGTCCGCAGGCAGGCGCGCTGGCGCGCAGGCAGGCGCGCTGGCGCGCTGGCGCGCAGGCAGGCAGGCGCGCTGGCGCGCTGGCGCGCAGGCAGGCAGGCGCGCAGGCAGTGCTAGAGGGGAGGAGGGAGGCAGACAGTGTAAGGCAAACAGTCCACGCCCCTTCGAGGAGTTGAAAACAAACAACCTTCGAAGGGGCGTGGACTGTTTGCCTTACACTGTCTGCCTCCCTCCTCCCCCCTAGCACTGCCTGCGCGCCTGCCTGCCTGCGCGCCAGCGCGCCAGCGCGCCTGCCTGCCTGCGCGCCAGCGCGCCAGCGCGCCTGCCTGCGCGCCAGCGCGCCTGCCTGCGGACTATGAAAGCAGCCATAAGTCGTTTTTATCGTGAACTGTGCCCTTGAACACTTATCATACTAGCTGGGCTGTTGTGTTAAATGCCTTCAGTCAAGTAAAAATGGGAACTAGTCTTATATGAAAAAAAATCCATCGCGCGAAAGTTATAATGAGAAGATGACTACTGACAAGCCCAGAAGGCAGTGTCAGTAATGTTAATAATGCAGTCTCCGAATTTCTCATCGAATGTATAATGACGCCATTTTTTGGTTTTAAGTCTGGATGAATTGTTTACATTCCGGCAGCATTCACAAGGTTAGAGCGTTGCATTCCGACTGGTTCGCCGAAGATCTATAAGATTTTGAAAACTGAAAGTGCACTTATTCTTTTGGATTGATGTGGTACATAAGAGGCTTAACATATGTAGCTAGCAACGTTCCCCAGTCGGAAAGAGACTTCTCTTTACTTTCTTCGAGGCTCCAGCCAAAGGCTTCGTTTTGTAGCTATTTTACCAGCAGATTCTAACCAGTGTTAGACGGGGGACGCACGATTCGTGCGATTCTGGGTGCGCGCGACAAATTGCGCGCCGGAATTCGTGATGATTCAAGCGACTCTGACACCTACTATTGGAGCACAAACTTGAAGTAGAGTAGATTAGTAGGATCAGCTGATCATACCCAACTATTCTACTTCAAGTTTGTGCCCCAATAATGGGCGTCAGAGTCGTTCGAATCATCCCGAATTCCGCCGCGCAATTTGCCGCGCGCGCCCAGAATCGCACGAATCGGTACACACCCGTGTTAGACAGGTAATGGCAAGGGCTCTGAGCTTTGCTCTTCAGACATTCTCACTTTTTAGCAGGAAGCTATATTCTGCACAAAGAAGATTTACTGTTACGTCATTTTTCAATGAATCACCTACAATGCCTATTTTTAGGATCAAACCCTGATGACAATGTATTCGTATAGAGCAACAAGCAAGATAGCCCAAATACAAGCGTTAAAGATAGGTTGTGCATAAACCTTGTGCAGCTCTAGGGATGTATTATTTGGTGAATCCCATGTCTGGGCACTCCTAGTCCTCCTTCGGCACCCAATAGCGTTCCTCATCATTCGAATAATCCCAATCGTTTGACATGACTTATACCCCCTTGGATGAAGCTGCAGCTTTAATTTCGATTGCATGGCGATCGTCTGTCAGTTTTAGCTGGCAGGATTAGATGAGGTGGCGCCCTTCCTCCCAGGGACCCCAGATATCCTTCCTTGTATGCTTCCAGAATAGGTTGGCTTAAATTAGTCCTGGTGGGAAGAATGACACTACGGCTTTCTGACGTCTGTCACTAATGCATGAGCTGGATGTATATTAAGAACGACTGTCGAATAAGCGACTTTCTTTAGGCATATGGCTTATGACAGGCTTTTTGTAATAGAATGATCATTATAAGTTTAGGAAAAAGAAAGAATTGCGAATGTGGACGGTACTGTTTCCGCTCTTCTTAATTGATCGCAATTACACCTAGAACTCCGCTACCCCTTTCTCAAGCATAGTACTGTCATAGTTCAAAATCTATTACGGTCCCTTAAAATTCAAAATCTAGATAGAGAGTAAGATGGAAACGAAAATATCCAGATAACCACGATACCTGCCCTTCCATTTTCTTAACGCATTCAGCATCTTCATCACAACTACATTCACGAACGGTTTGCCCAAGTTTCGCCTCTTTCAGCACATCCATTGCGGCTTCAACAATCTGAATGAAAGTTGTATTCCAGTTCGAGATATCTTCCAAATTTTGAAGTCATAGAATCAGTGCTTCAGACTACGCACGATCACACAAGATGCGGAATGATGGCAACTGAAAGGTTATTTATAACAATGACTTTTTGCTGATGCTGCGTTCAAGCGATGCCCTTCTTCACTGATTCCTACCTTAACATTTTCGTTTCTTGCTTGCATCACCACTTCATGCAAAAACCTTCCGATGACGCAAAAAATTATGCGGACGGAGCGCCTAACAGAGGACGCCACTTCTTTATCTTCCCAGAATTAACGAAGTAGGCTCAGTCTAACAATTTTTCATCAGGATGATGCATAATTATTGCAGATTTTTTTAGAAAATTTTCTTAAAGAAATGATAGGAATACTTAGCAAAGACATGCTTAAATGATTACTCCGGAACATATTCACTATCTACATAAAGCACTGTTCCCCATTTGCTGGACAGCTGGATTCCACAAACAATGAAGTTTTGATTCTTGGAGGCGATCCACGCCCTGACGTTGGCCATCAAGCCATCCTTTTCCTTGAAAGTTCTGCTCGTTAGAAAAATTCTCAATGAGCACTTGACGCGTAATGGATAGGAGTTTCCGTTGGTGAATAGGGCGATCGTAGAAGCAGATTACATTCTTCACTCGTCTTTGACTGACTGTTTCATCGCCAAAAGTCCGATGAGATCACTTTATGACTGTGTCATCTTCCATCCTTTTTCAAAGTAATAGAGCATAATGTGGAGTATATGAAGATGACTATCTTGGCATATTTCTGTTGAGGAAAATAGGAAGATTATACCTAAGATAATCTCAAATTCAGTACTCAAGTTGTATCGACAGAAAAGGACCTGCGAAAAAATCCGCAATAATTACGCATCAACCTATTAAATTCATTCTCTACCTTTGCAGTTTATTTCGATATCCTTCTTCCTCGTGAGGTATGCTGTTTCCCCAACTCCTTTTGTTCTTCCTGAAGTTAAGCTCCGATCCTCATATACATGAGTGTGATTGCTCCCCGTACATGAAAACAACTGCTTATCCTGCTCGTTTGCTTGCCATCATGCAACCGTAGCCTTGGGCAAGACAATAGATTCGCTTTCTCCGTTTAGCACATGCACCGGCGTTATTAAGCTAACGCTGGTGGCCATTCACGCTGGCATAGGCTCGATTTGAGAATGCTATTTGGTTAGGTAATTAAAATGAATGATTGGCGACTGCATTGCCAATCCATAGTCTTCGGGGGGCTTTGAAATTTATTTACCAATGTGGATTTATAAAAATGTATAATGATGCTACATCGAAGTACTCACTTTATCGAAGCTGTGACTAGCTCCATGTGCTTCGGCCACCAACAATATCAACAACACAAACCGCATCTGAAAAATTCATTGACACAATCTCATGACTTTTTTCTTGGAAGCAAAATGTAATGGTTGTCACGTAAACAAAAAGGATGGATGGTGGAATGCCAGAAAAAGTGCACTGAAGAAGGCACGGGAGAATCAGGCTCAGATTTGCATCTTTTGGAAGATACAAATACATGAATAATTGAGTAAGTAAACAAATAAACATGTAACGAATTGGTAGTAAATATCATAATCACTATTGGCTGGAAAACATCAGTGATTTTCAGCCCAAAACTCTATGTTGTTACCAACGAAAGTTTGTTCTCCGAGTGAAGTACAGGATGAGGAAGCCGAAGAAGTCGTTGCTGCTTATTACTCTGAATGAAAAAATCTTAGCTTACCTTAGGCCCACAACAGACAAGGAACATTCTCATCAAATAATCAATCAAATCAACTTCAATTTAGGTGGGCCTCGCTGTGCATGATTCCTCAATCTGCAGGACCGCGGAGTGCGCTAAGCTCTTATTTGGTCCTAATTCTTGATGCGGTTCACTCAAAGCTCTGACCCCTTTACACTCCGCCCACCTTCTCGTCACGTTCAGTGAGTTCCCTACGTTTTCTACTCTGATCTAGTAGTCATTTGATTGATCATTCGGTTGACAACCAAATTTTCTTTCTTATTTTTGCACGGCGTGCGAACCAAAGGATTATCTTTCTTAGTTTGATTATCTTTCTTAGTTTGAACTACATTCTTATGTAACACATGCACCATATCCCCCTCAAGAAAAGCGACAGCCTGGGTGATGAGCATTGGGTCTGTCCCCTTTGGGAACGGCGGCAGCCTGGGTGATGCGCATTGGGTCTGCTCCCTCAGGAAAAGCGGCAGCCTGGGTGTTGAGCATTGGGTCTGCTTGGAACTGGAACTAACCTGCTGTCATTAAAAATCAGTCATAATGCCGAGAGACTACGGCAAGATCAGATGTACAATCTTAAGAGTGAAATATTGTTCCTAGTACTTCCTTAGATTACCAGCTGGGCCTCGAGTGAATCAAGGCATAGAGTTTCTCAGTCTTATGAACAGCTGACCAGGAATCGAGTCTAATTTTTTCCACTCCATAAACTTTAGTCCCTTACAGTAAGAGATGCTGTGCTGATCAAAATCCTTATCATCAGGCTAGCACTAGGTTCCAATCATAAAGATCAGAAAGACACCTGAGCATTTTTCTCAGCTGTCTAGGAGAGGGGGGGAGGGGAGTGGGGGAGGGGTGAAGCGGTGTGGGGAGGGGGGTAGGGGAGGTGGTGTAGGGTGGTATAGGCCAAACATAGCAGTCGGTGAAAATCAAGTCCTGCGCACAAATTCGGAGGCTACACTCCTGTAGCGATTATGTGGATAGAGAAAAGTCTCTTTGTTTCTAGTTGGGAATAAAAGTCCCGGAAAAGCTGCATCGCGGGATCAGTTTCTATGGAATATTTTATAAAGACTACAGATATCGAGAGAAAAGCTATATCAAAAGAAACACTATTTGTTCTGCATCCTTTTGCTTTAAGGTTATATGAATGACTAGCTATTTTTTCAATATAATCCAAGGGTAATTATATGTCGGCCGCAGATAAAAAACCAAGAAAGTCCATCGATAAAGCATCAAATGAGATTCCTGCTTATGACGCCGAACATAATGCTTTGATTAGTACTTGCTTCTGATATTACGTGATCTGATATCATTTCATATGCAAGGGTTTTACTGGTTTTCCCTTTCCCAACAGCATTGGCGTTTGGCACACTATTTCTGGCGGTTCTTTCTCTGCCGGTCCAAGGTAGATTTGACAAATGAGGTTCAGGACGTTTCAGGGAGATAAACATCTAAAAATTTCGTTTAAAAGAATGCCTTCAAAGCTCTTAAGAATTCTTCACACATTAACACGGTTAAGAGATTTGCGTAGGAAGGAAGTTATCAGTAAACTTCCAAAGAAGCCCGGAATTTTGTTCTAGACCATGACCACTACTGAAGGCTGTGAGAGTAAAAGCAGTTGCAAAGACTGAGCTTCACCTCAGTGTGACGAATATTTCACAGCACTGAACGTTACTGTAAATGATGATACGGATATAAGGGATTAGGCTTTCGTCTCTGCAGAATTCAAATGGGATGTGAAAGTTCATCACACCAAATGTGACACTATGAGAGCTCACGGTTTTTCGCACATCGCTCAAAAAAGGAGTTTTACGTCATCAGATTAAGAAATATTCCAGCCAGGAAATTGTTTGAGAAATTTACGACAGATATCATGACTTTCACGTTCCAGTCATTTATGTTTTTGAGCGCGCCAGAGCTACCGATTCAATGGAATTTGAAAAAAAAATGGTGGTGGTTCAGTCTTCAGAACACAGTAAAGCACACACTGTTGCGTAAAGGTTTATCTTATGCAAATTTCGGCGATCACGACGTAGCAACAGAAGAGGACATAAGGTGTATCACAATTTTTTAAACGCCAATATAATAATGTCAGCAAGGGTTCGTAGACTGAGTGAAGGCAGTAACAACAATGAAATAGCTATGAAAGTGCTCGCAATAATATGTTCGGTGAATTGTGTTACACAACGATTCTCACTGAAATTTTCCATTCGAAACCAGTTACGGAGCACCTTCAGCCACGCCCACCACGGTCTTCTTTGCAGTTTTTTGTGTCCTATTCGGAAAACATATGCCATCAAGACATAAACCAGAACTCATATAAAAGGATGACAGATATGCCTTGAAGAAGAGAGAAATCGTTCACCGATCCTTCTTAAGGACTGGCTGTAAACGAACGGTAAATGAATGAAATAGTGAACGGCTGGAACTTACTTTCAAGTATCGTTTTTTTGCCAAGTTGTTCGGCAGGTGATGACATGAGAGCACCAGCATATCTGCAGAATAGTTTTTATTATCAGAAAGGTACACTGAAGGTTTCAAAATTCGTGTGTTCCCTATGTGCTTCGCGAAAACCGGTCCAGTTTGAAAAAGTCTATTCATTTATGCATCGCTTTTAACGATTCATTGCCTTTTCTGTGAACTAAAACTGGAAGGAACCATTCATATCTCAAACATTGTGCGGCGATAAACACCGACTGGAACACATTCCTGATGCAGTCTACCCGAAACTGTAAAAAAATATCGCATCAGAGATGATATGATAGTAGCAACAGTAAGTCTAATTGTGGAAGGAAATCCACGAATATCCGCTTTCATTGTTTGTCTGTTCAAGATGCATTAAATCTTCAGTGAGCCGATATCGATGTTTTCTAATGTTCATTATCTACTTTTTCATTTTATTGATGATGATTGGCATGAACCCTTTCCCCAGATTAACAAAATTGTGTTCTTCTTCTTTATAAAACATTGACTGGATGTGTTGATTCGCCAATTTGTGTACATGTGACTCTGTATGTTCTTCTACGGAATATGCAATCATGGAAGGAAAAAGGATAAGCAAAATCTGTCTATGATCCAATAGAACACCCAAGAGAACACATAAAGACCCTGCGAGAGAGGATACGAAGTCACGCTTAACAACTTCTTATGATTTTTCATTCTTGAAGGACCACCACTACCTAGCTGAATAACTGATTAAAACAACCACCTGATCACCTGTATCACCTGTATCACCTGTCGTCCCGTTGATCATCGACTTCCTCGAGCGGGCGCCAGTAACGTCTCCATTCGTCCCTGTCACGAGCCAGAGTGGTCCAGTGAATCGTTCTCGCTCCAGGGACACGAGGTTCAACATTCCTTTCGTTCAGAGCTTTCGTGAAGAAGTCTGACCATCTCGTTGGCGGCCTTCCTGGAGTTCGTTTGATGTCCCGAGGAATCCAGTCAGTAACCGCCCTGGTCCAACGGTCATCACTATATCGCATAACGTGTCCGGCCCACCTGATCTTCGATTTCTTGGCGTAATCAACGGCATCCCTGATCTTCGTTCGGTGACGGAGCTCGGAACTCCGGATTCCCTTCTGCACTTGCGTGTATAGGGAAATTCCGAGCATCGCCCTTTCCAAAGCGCGTTGAGTAACGCTGACAGCATGCTCATCCTGCTTTCGTAGAGTCCAGGTCTCCGAGGCGTACGTCAAAGCAGGAAGGACAGCAGTGTCGAAAAGGTGAGCGCGGAGCCGGGTGTTCTTTGTCTTCTTCACTACTCCCTCGATATTCTTAAATGCTCCCCACGCGGCGCGTTTCCTTCTGCACAGCTCTGGAGCTAGGTCGTTCATCATGTTGACTTCCCGACCTAGATACACATAGCTAGAGCATTCGGAGATATTCGTTCCGTTTAACGTGAAAGGAGCATCAGGTACCAGTCCGTTTTTCATGAACATCGTCTTCGTTAGGTTCAGCCTCAAGCCGATCTTTCCACAAGCACTATCGAATTCGGCCAGCATTCGTTCCGCCTGCTCGATGTTCGGTGTTATAAGCACGATGTCGTCTGCAAAGCGGAGGTGATGTAGGAAGCGGCCGTCGACCTTCACTCCCAAGTCTTCCCATTCCAAATGACGCATGATATTCTCGATTCTCGCATGATATTTTTTTTTTTTTTTATTAACAGTAATAAAAAAACCACCTGATGTAAGCAGTAATCGTATCATTCCTTCACTACCAAACCTGTTTTCAATTGGTGCCTTTTCAAAAAACCGTGTACTTCTCAATTGCGCAATCGAAGAATAGGGGTTAGATAAACCAGTCAGGCAAAAAAATCAAGATGGAATGTAGAAGAACTTTTCACCTCTCATGCTCCGTGTATTACGCTGCCAAGTGTGTGTCCATTAAGATTGGCCATTTGGTGCGCTAATCCTCTGGACTCTTCCCACTCCTCGTTACCGATGCACAACTCCACAGCCGTTTTGTACATGTTTCGAAATACTTAATATTTGGTACTGGTTTCGTTTAACAGCTCTGGAGTGTGCTAATACTGCGTGAATAACGATATTCTGGGAGCTTCTTTTTCTAACCACCTTACACTGCATAAAGCAGACAGCAATATCTGGTGCAAGCCGCTGCCCCTTTGTGAGACTCCTTTTCTGTGAATAGTGTTCTATACGGATCACTTGAATATATTGCAGATCAAGCATTCCTTGATAAGAGCCATTGCGTGCTCTGCTCAATTCAAACGTCACAACACTTGTTCTGTGCTAGTCAAGCATTTCTGAAATTGTTTGCCAGAGCTTCGTTGGTCCTCGTATTTGTGTTGAGCGCAGACACGTCAAATGACTCGACAACACAGCTGCGTTGAAATCCGTAAGCATGTAAGCGATTCAAGAATTGTTCCATATTCGACGGATGTGATGGTATACGGATAAGGAAATGACCGATAATTATATTCAGAAACCATGAAATTCGATCGGTCGGTCCATCATTGCAATTGATTTTAGACCCTACTTCGTGAGCCTGCGGCAGAGGTGATTGCATGTTTCCAGCACACAATTTATGACTTTTTTGAAGGCCATGGAATACCGGTAACACGTGGTTTTCCAGCTTTGATCTTATGATGAGTCATTCATCCAATTTTGCCATCTTCCCTACATGGACCCACAAGGTGTTTAATTTGTGTGTTTGCATATGAAAGGCCTTTCTGTCAAGTTCTGGTAGACTGTTGTGTCTGCTAGATAAAGTTCTGTGATTCCCTTCCTGAAGACTGGCGTGATACCAGAAATTCTCCACCTTTATCACTGTCAGAAAGGCGTACATCATTCCGTTGTATTCTTACCCTTGATCCCTTCCCCTTCATTGTTCGCGTGTCTGGATGAAGCGCCTTTCGCGCTCGAATCTACTGAGCGCATTTAGAACTCCTGTCGAGAGGATTCAAAACTTGATGTCTGATTCCGGGAAGCGGTTCTTCAGAGCCTTTGTAAAGTGATTCGACCCTTCAATGAATGGAACGGAGTATTGGAGCAGTGCTCTCTAGCTTTCCAACTACTTGTTCTTATGAGCCGTGTCGTGTGTCGCTAATAGTTGGGCCTTGACGTTATGGGAACTACACATAATTTCACGAATCTGAGCGATTGCTCTTTTGCGTAATGAGAATGGTAGCCCCAAAGTCAAAAATCTATAACTTTAGAAGAAACGTATGCATCGTCTTCGGATATGACTCTTTCCGTTTCAGACATGATGTTTGGCTGTCGTGAGTGTAAGCCACCCTATAGCTGGTAAAAGGAAGAAGTATTATTCTACAGAACATGTACAAAACGAAGAATGGAGTGGAGTTGTGCACCAGTGACAAGCCGCGGGAATAGCCTAGGAGGCTGGCTAACCAAATAGCTAATCTCAATGGATACACACTCGGCATAATGACCCACTATGCAATAGTGTGAGAGTGCTCGGCTGCATGATACACGGAGCGGATCTTGGTCTTCTCCATGTGCAACTGAAGATAAGGTCGATTACCATTCATATTAGATCGTTTGAGCGCTGCTATATACTATAGAACTTAAAAAGGATGTATATCCCGACTCCAATAATATAATTGTGTTTCTCCAGATAGACTGTGGATAGCGTGTAACTTCCTTTCCAAATGTGGTCTGCCATTCCCGCCAGATCACCTACAGTTGGAGATCTAACATTTTTCGATCGCGAACGTCGCGATATTCCCCACCACTTAGGGTCCAGTTCTGTAACCCGTGTTAGACAACACGAAACGTATTAGTAACAAACAATTCAACACTTCATAAAATTCACGCCGGATAGACATGTCTCTGTAGCTCCTCCAGCCGCTCCTTTAACTCCTAGATCCTGCGTTCAGCTTCCTTCTTCGTATGCGTTGTTTGGGCCAGGTTTCTGTTGATTTCCGCAGATCTTTTTGGTAGGTCGCAGACGGAACTATGGTGTCCATACCTTTTGCAGTGATAACATTTCACTTTGTACTTGCGACAGATATAGTGTTGGAATCTTATTTCAAGGAAGCAGGCGCATCTATGTTCCCCCTTCAGTATCGATCTGCGCACCGAGCTTTCCTTGTAAATCGCACAGGAATCGCTATAATGTTCTCCGATTCCGTGACTAAAAACACAGCAATTCGTTTTCTCGTTCCATCGTCTTATGACCCCTCGACTGAAGTCCCTCGGCTCACACTTGGGTTCTCTTTTAACTTTAGCGATGAGATTGTCGAGTTCCTCAATTTCTGCGTATGCGTCGAAGATCTCTCTATCTATTTGGCGCCTGCGCTGCCACATCACAGCCTCGTATTCTTCTCCTCCATCCACTGCGACATTTTCCATAAATTCTGCATTCTGCTAGATAACCTCCACTTCCTCAGGAGGGTCCGGCTCTGGCTGAAGCACCTCAGTGCCTGGGAAAGTAGGCACATTGTCACTTGTATGGTAGATGGTATCCCCTGCGAGCTACAAATCTCTGCAGAGCGTTCAGGAAATCTCCTATTGACATGCTTTGCACCAACTGTAAGTGTATCATTCGCGTCACCGCGCACGTAAAAATCATAGGTCTTGCACTCCGTCTCGTTTTCCTTATCAACAAGGAGGTCGAAAAAACCAAGACCAATATGTTGAAATGCGTGGCTGCGTACTACGCGGCGACTTGGCACATCCTTTGTTTCTGGGTAAGCGTAGGGTAGATCGTTGAATCGAATGATCGCGACGTTCGCGATTAAAAAGTGTTAGATCTCCAACTGAATGCGATCTGGCGGGAATGGCAGTCTGAACTTTGGTCTTTGGCCTGCAGGTATGAAAAGGCCCCCATCATTCAATAGGTTCATTCTTCTCGATCCCTCGCCCACGCCTCGAAGTCCTGAATTTATTCTGTGCTGCCATTTATGGTATTTGTTGCTGTTATTCGCTGTACTGTATAAATAGTATACTACTACTGGTCCACCACATTTGGAAAAGAAGATATACGCTATCCACAGTCTATCTGGAGAAACACAACTATATATATTGGCATCGGGATATACATCCTTTTTAGAACTGCTCGAAAAGAGGGGATCCAGCCAATGACTTTCATTTGGTTGACCCACCAAGAGACAACATTATGAATCAATTTGCTAGGAAATGTTTGGCATGCACATTGTCTTGCATCATGGATAACTGTGTGATCTCCATGTTTGGAAAAGTAGGAGACTGTGCACAAGGGGCTGTGGTCTACCAGCTTCAGTGTTTGACTTGTGATGCTTGCTATATTGAAGGAACTGAAGAACAGATATGACAGAAAGAAGACAAGAAAAGACACTGAGCTAGCGAACGAAGGAATTGCTCTAACGCACCGATTGGAACGAATGGAACAGAAAGCCATTCTGGATGTGACTTTGACGTCGAGTGCACGATTTTGGTCTACGAGAGCAGACTTGGTGCCAGAAAAACTTTAGAGGCCTCCTGAATGAGAAATCGAAGTTCAAGCAAGAATAACGAGTGCATAAACATAACCGGTAACCTCTTGTATTATATACCTCTGTGTGAGCTTTGATGGAGATGTCACTTATACACTGATGCTTGTCACGTTACGATACTATTATATTAAGTAACGTGGTTGATCGGCTGTCTCAACGGCTCTATCATCTCCAACATTGAGCAGTTTTTTGAATTCTTGATTGTTCAGCCTTGAATTTTCTGCACGGATATGGATCTAACGCTCCCAGTATCCCTCTGGCACCGATCTCATCCTTTTTGATATTGTCTCCTTGTATCTTTGTCAAGACAAGATCATTGGCCAAATCCGAAATATGGTGTATCCCCTGCTTCCTTTTATATCAGACAAAATCATCGCGGAAATCTGAAAATGCCTAGCACGGGCAGATTTGACTACTGATGTCGTCTCGATGAAGATACCAGGAGACACCTCCGAGAATGAGATCGGGACAAGAAAGGTACTGGAGGCGTTACATATCTGTGCGAAAAATACAAGGCTGAACAATCGGAATGAGCGCTTAACCATAACAAGTGAACTGTTGCTATCCATTTCTCTTTGTGGACTTTGAGATCACCCTGTATTCCTTATTTTACGACAATCATGTCTCATTGGTCCCTTATTGCTCATATAGAATGGAACGAAACGTTTACCAATAAGGCGGTTCAGCTAACACCTACAGATTGTCTACATAAGAAATTAAGGGGAGTCAGCTTACTGCACAATTCACCAACGCCAGAAGTACCGATAACAAATGGATAAGTGAATGCTGAAAGGGGGCACAAACAATAGTTAGTTAATATGAATGCTAGAGGCAATCAAGTATCATCATAATTTGCAATACTGAAAACAAACACATCAGAAATAATACTAAAAATAGGCTGTAATACGGCGTTTTGAGCTATAAGAAATCTACTGTCTCATGCGGAGAGAATCGCTATGAAGGTAGTTGTAAAAACACGTATTGCGAAGAATTGTTATGACCCAAGCAATTCATATTTCCTGGGAGGAAGCTGACCTGAGGTTCCAAGTGTCGAAGAATTATGATGTGCTAACATTTTCGAGGAGATGGCCAACGATATCGAGGTTCTACAGATAGTTGCTGTTAATTGGTGATATACCCTGCAAAGGCTGAGTTACTAACTGACAGGGTTCAAGGGAAATCGTTTCTGGCGCAAAAATGTCTTCAATATCGCGCACACGAGGAACCAAAATGTGGAGACTTGGACGTTAAGCGAACAACAAATTGGAATGACACTATGTTCCAATGAATAATAATCGAACAATTTGACTCACTGAATTCTCATATATTATGAGAATCCAGGTGTTCGGGAAATTTTGAGAAAATTTTGCCTTCCAACTTCGAAAGCATGTTGCTCCCGAACGCGCTGAGGAAGGACTACAGAGTTGATAGCAGGAAAGGGAATTAATCATGGACCAACACCATAGCTGACCGTCATTTCACGTGGTCGTTCGAAGTAATCGTCGACCGTACGATGTGCCATTGATGCGACTACAGGAGCCTTCTGTTCTCCATTACGAAACTGATCGCTTTGCCACTCAGGCTTGGGATGAGATGTGGTAACTGATTGGTAGCAGTGACCCTCACTTATCACCTACCATAAAAGGCACGATCGATTCCTCTGGAAAAAATTGCTTCGACGAAGCTCGTCGACGCGAACGTCCACTGTCTCAAATTATCGCCACTGTTCTGACCTCCTGTGAGAGCAATCCTCCTAAAAGTCTCAGGAAAACTAAGAGACGATCTCTACTCCCAATCCATCATCTACGACAATCTACGCGGAAGTCGCTTCCAAAGAGGCCTCTTTGCAAATATCGCACATCCTTGACTGAGAAGGAGCGTCGACTGCGAGTTAGTGTATATCAGAAGCTCCTCGACTGTAAGCGAATGACGACATCAACCGACTTCATTATTGCTCAGGATAAAAAGTAGATGTCATATGAAAATCCCCAAAGGAAATCGCAATGTCTAACACATGGCGTGAGACCACAGCCCGCTGTAAAGCGAGGCGCTCACGCACAGAAAGGAAAGAGCTCATTCTCCCTCTGCTCAACAGGGTGCTTTACTATGAGATCCTACCAGGGTTCACTGCGGTAAATGCAACAGCATTCTGTTACCGACCGAAAGATGCTGTTTCGAGCCCTCATCTTCCGCCAAGTACAAGGAAACTTTCGACTGTGATGGATCGTGCTCGATCACCCAACACGAGAACATCGATGGATTTAGCTGAAAAGGCTTGTTATAGCCTGACTATCCCACTCCCCACATATTCGTCTGACCTTATCCCATATGACTGCCATATTTACAGAGGCAAACAGGGTGCATTACAGTGGAAAATCTACCAACTGTCAAGAACTGAAGTAGAAGGTAGATGAATGAATTACGTCTATTGATATGGAAGGAATGACATCAGTGGTCCGTCCGGTTGAGGGAGAAACATTGTTGCTAGGAAGTGCCACTATTTTGATCACTAATCTAAGTATGTTGCTGCAGTTATTTTGTGTTGAAAAATCGGCTGAATTTTCTCCAATATTTTCGAACACCCATAAATTGCTTTATGAAAGGTAATGTAAAAACAGTAAGAACTTAGTGGTCGAATTCGCCTCCATAATTCATAAGAGCTGCATCGTCTTTTGGCAATCCCCATCTCTGTTGAAAAAAGGAGAAATGAGCGTAAACAAACATTCCTGTATTTCAGAATAAACAGAGACTCGAAAGACGTTAGTCACTGCCGAACTATAATTATGTAAGGAGCAAGCAGAAGAAGCAGATACTCAGTAAAATAAGTAGAAACCTAGCCACACTGAAAGAAGAAAAGTTGTATGATATGCAAACTTGAGGTACGGTCAATATACCTCACACGAGGATGGGTGTGGCGCAATAGGCACGAAGTTGTCGCGTCGAGGCGAGAGAGACGCTGTGAGAGAAGGAATTCAGCAGAACGCAGTAGCAAGTAAGAATAAAAAGAAAGGAACAAAAATTCTTCGTGATTGACGATTATGATTGTGTGACTGAAAACAGGACTTGAATTTCTTAAACTTCTAGTTAAACGGTTACGTTACGTTACCATTAAATAAGAAGGAACAGAGAGAGTTAGTTGATTGGTATATTTTAATTCAGTTAAGTTAGTTATTTTAATGTTAGTCACAAATAACTTGAGCGATTGAGCTGTATGAAGAACGCTAGAGCTGTTAATAACGAGGCAAATGGTCCGCGACAGCCGCATGCGGCTGATCGATTACATAAAACCGTTCCTACTGCTCGTCCTACCACGGGGATACTCTCAGGCAATGCAAGTATTGGAGGTCTTGGTTGCCCTAGTAACTCTGAAGCCTGAGACCAGTTTTGAAAACACTGAAGAGATAGTCTTGATGTCAGTAGGACTCTGAAGCCTGAGACGAGCATTGAAATCTCTGAAGAGCTGATTGATTGCACTAGTAATTCTGAAGCCTGAGACGAGGGTTTGCTTCTCTGAAGAGACAGTCATGCTTCCACTCGTGACTCCGGATACTAAGACGAGGTTCAAAAGTACGTAGGGGTTGTCATTATTGTCCTCTTGTGTCGCTTCGAGAGGAAAATACAGTACTCGCCGTAAGAACTCAAAAATTTGCGATGATACCGCGAGCTCGCGTCTTTTTCGTTTTTTCTTTATAAATCGCTTTAAAATTATTTAATCGAGGAGAAAAAATACCGTTGAACTCAGCTCATCGAGCTCTACAAGATGATACCCTGAAATGTTGAAAATGCTTTATTTTGGATTGCGCCATGCACTTGAGCTCCTTCCGAAAAGTGATTGCATGCATATGGGACGCACGCTTTAGTGCTTGAAGGAGCTCATTGGTCCCCGAAGATGATCTGTTCAGAACTCGCTTTGGACTGCGCCACGCACTCGATTTTACTCAGTACAATGGGGAAATGATTGTTGGTTTTGTTCAGTCCCCATTGTTCCTTTTTTGGTTTCAAGGCTGCAGATAAGTGCACCTGCACTGCTTCTGTACTCAACACTCCTCTTTATAGGTTCCATTGATAATATGACATCAATTTACGGCAAAATAACAAAGTCGATTTTTTTGGCATTTTCCAATTTTCGGAGGACTTTTTCTCCGGAACCTGAGGAGGCGGCAGCGAGGCACTCCACTGTCGTAGACTACACTTTGTATTCTGCGAGGCTGTTATGGTACACCCTATCATAGATCAAAATTTCTCCCTTGGTATGGCCCCATACTTCGAACTTCGTCAAGCCCAATTCATAAAACAATGTTTTTTCCCTTCCCCTTGGTCTTTCTGCAGCTGCGTTGTACATCGCTGGATTCCCTGTGAAAAATTCTATCGAATGATGTATAGAACAACCCGTGACGCAAACCTCTCTCCACAACCACTTTCTGCAGTAGGCCTGTCCCTGAGCGGTTTCCTGCAGAGCGTGTTTGGATGCGCATGCGGCAGGGTACGGTAGTGGCGGGAATTCAGAGGCTTTCGAATGGTAATTATATGAATGGGGGATTAGATCTGCTGATGGCGGGTTACTGAAGTGGCGGGGGGGAGTTGGATCGATTAATGATTACTGTAGTGGGGGGTAAGATCTGCAGGGGACGGAGTACTGTAGTGGCGGGAAGGTGGGGCAGTTTGAATGGGAGTTCTGAGGCGGTCTGAAGGGGCGGTGGTGAAAAGGGGGGAGGGGGGGGGGGTAGCTCAAATAATTGTTTGAGTGGGAGCAAGATCTGCAGGAGGCGGGTTACTGTAATGGCGGGCGGGAATGTGGGGCAGTTTGAATAGGAGTTTTGAGACGGTCTGAAGGAACAGAAATATACGGAAATCCGTAACTCCAGTTCCCATGGACCTAGAAAGTTCAAACTTGGTAGGAGGACAGGCGCCATGGGGGGAAAACTTATGGTGGGAGGCGGAACTTGACTCCGCCCACAAGGGGCGGGGTTTGGGCGAAAATTCATAACTCCTGTCCCAGTGGACCTAGAGAGTTCAAACTTGGTAGAAGTACAGGCGACAGGATAGGAACAATTATGGTGGGTTTCTGCTCAAACTCCGCCTACAGGGGGGCAGAGTTTGAGCAGAAACCCACCATAATTGTTCCTATCCTGAGCGGAAACTCATAAATCCGACAAAGGTCTATAGTGAAAATCAGCTCATATGGCTCCGTTTCTCATGGCTAGAGCTCCTAGCGCACGCGATAGCGTGCGTAGCTGCCTGGTTGAGATTATGACATCAATTTACGGCAAAATAAAGAGTCGATTTTTTTTGCATTTTTCAATTTTTGGAGTTTTTCTCTGGAACCTGAGGAAACGGCAGCCAGGCACTTCACCATTGTAGACTAAACTTAGTGTTCTGCGAGGCTACTATGGTACACCTTACCAAAGATGAACAGTTCTTTCTTGGTATGGCTCCAAACTTCGCTCATCGTCACGCCCAAATTACAAAATTATGTTTTTCCCCCTTGCCGCTCGAATTTTTGCAATTAAATTGTATACTGTTAGATCCTCTGTAAAAAGTGCTATCTAATGATTGTTTTTCCCAGCGGAAAGGGAAAAAACGTTGTTTTATGAATTCGGCTTGATGAAGTTCGAAGTTTGGGGCCATACCAAGAAAGAACTGTTCACCTTTGGTAAGGTGTACCATAATAGCCTCGCAGGACACTGAGTTCAGTCTACAATAGTGGATTGCCTGGCTGCCGTTTCCTCAGGTTCCGGAGAAATATTCCTCCAAAAATTGAAAGAGTGCAAAAAAATCGACTCCTTATTTTGCCGTAAGTTGATGTCATATTCTCAATGAAACCTGTAAGGAGGAGTGTTGACTGCAGAGACCGTAGATGCACTTATCTACAGCCTCCACATTATAAATGTACGATGGGAACCGTTCCTTCAGACCGTCTAAAAACTTCTATCCAAACTGCCCCACATTCCCGCCCGCCATTACAGTAACCCGCCTCCTGCAGATCTTGCTCCCACTCAAACAATTATTTGAGCTACCCCCCCCCTCCCCCCTTTTCACCACCGCCCCTTCAGACCGCCTCAGAACTCCCATTCAAACTGCCCCACCTTCCCGCCACTACAGTACTCCGTCCCCTGCAGATCTTACCCCCCACTAAAGTAATCATTAATCGATCCAACTCCCCCCCGCCACTTCAGTAACCCGCCATCAGCAGATCTAATCCCCCATTCATATAATTACCATTCGAAAGCCTCTGAATTCCCGCCACTACCGTACCCTGCCGCATGCGCATCCAAACACGCCCTGCAGGAAACCGCTCAGAGACAGGCCTACTGCAGAAAGTGGTTGTGGAGAGAGGTTTGCGTCACGGGTTGTTCTATACATCATTCGATAGCATTTTTCACAGGGAATCCAGCGATGTACAACGCAGCTGCAGAAAGACCAAGGGGAAGGGAAAAAACATTGTTTTATGAATTGGGCTTGACGAAGTTCGAAGTTTGGGGCCATACCAAGGGAGAAATTTTGATCTATGATAGGGTTACCATAACAGCCTCGCACAATACAAAGTGTAGTCTACGACAGTGGAGTGCCTCGCTGCCGCCTCCTCAGGTTCCGGAGAAAAAGTCCTCCGAAAATTGGAAAATGCCAAAAAAATCGACTTTGTTATTTTGCCGTAAATTGATGTCATATTATCAATGGAACCTATAAAGAGGAGTGTTGAGTACAGAAGCAGTGCAGGTGCACTTATCTGCAGCCTTGAAACCAAAAAAGGAACAATGGGGACTGAACAAAACCAACAATCATTTCCCCATTGTACTGAGTAAAATCGAGTGCGTGGCGCAGTCCAAAGCGAGTTCTGAACAGATCATCTTCAGGGACCAATGAGCTCCTTCAAGCACTAAAGCGTGCGTCCCATGTGCATGCAATCACTTTTCGGATGGAGCTCAAGTGCATGGCGCAATCCAAAATAAAGCATTTTCAACATTTCAGGGTATCATCTTGTAGAGCTCGATGAGCTGAGTTCAACGGTATTTTTTTCTCCTCGATTAAATTATTTTAAAGCGATTTATAAAGAAAAGACGAAAAAGACGCGAGCTCGCGGTATTATCGCAAATTTTTGAGTTCTTACGGCGAGTACTGTAAACTTGCACATGCATAATTTTGCAGAAAGTCAATCGGCATCGGAATATTTTCTGGATCCGTACTTGCATAAGATATAGTAGAGGTCGAGTATCGAGAACGGCCTAATTTTTGATGATAATCGTGTGAAATTCTTCAAAAGATGGTATAACTCTTCCAAGCGTTCTATTGAGAGCAGATTCTACCGACTTGAGCTTTTCGTAGACTCCCTCCTGGCACGGGGCATGAGGCGTGATATGTTTACGTTTTTATCCCCTTATTGCTCAAAACCCGTGCTGTAGCGAGATCAACTTGGTCTGCCTTCGCTTGTTCTCGAAAAATCTTTTGACCAAGGAGAAATGTTGAAGCATCATCACTTGTTATCGAGGCGGGAATCCCTTTCTTCCCAAAAAACGTCTCAGCATATTCAAGCAGGACACTGTACATGAGTCGTGTACAATGTCCAAATGAATCAAGCGGGTGTCTATGTAATTACGAATTGCGTATCCGTCAAAATATTTCTCTCACTTTGGAATAGAAAGCTGGAACAAAAACAAAATACAATGCAAAACGGAACTTTTACGAATTTATCACTAACTTCATATTCAAGCATATATTTATTGTGGCATATACTTTCAATAATGCAAATCATAGTGAATTTATTAGAATAGCCACTGTTAGCCAGAAGAAACGTGGGTTCAAAGTCTAGAAGTGAAAGGCACAGAGAAAGCCAAGAAAGAGAAAGAGGGTCACTGCTATGGGAAAACAACACTTAGGAAAACTTTACTCAGCAAAATGAAAAATCCAATAACCAAGTTCAGGTGTGTTAGGTGAAGGCATAAAAATGAAAACTACAAGATACGCGGTCTAAAAAACTGTACCGTGATAATAAAAGAATAATAAAAGATAATGACTAAAGTACAGTACCCATGAAGTCAGAAAAAACTAGCTTAATTATGTGAGCATGCTATTGAAACGCATTGTAACTATTAGTAAATGTGAAGACGCCATAACAAAGACCAAAAAGTGTAAATATATAGCTTATATGTTTATATACTACAAACAAAAAATATTTATTTCCTCGTTGTAAACAAGTAACAAGAAGTTTGATTGTCGCTGTTAAGGATGTTTTCAACTAAGTATCATGATTGTAATTGTCAGTAAGGTTGAACTTGTATCCAATGAAATTGGAATTATAGATACATCTAACTATGTCATCATATCCAGATAATGTGGGTATCTCTATCATTTCTTTTAGTCTGAAAATGGAAGTGTCGGAACTGGTGCATGTAAAAAAAATTCCAAGAATCTCAGTATAAATTACCTCCATCTTTGTTTTAGTTGATATATTAGTATCAAAATAAGGGAATCGAATGACCTCAATATTAAATTCATCAATCTTGTCATAAAGTTTGGTGATAAATCTACTGTCTACTCTTCTGATGGGGAGGTCCAAGTAACTGAAGTGTTCTTCTGTGGTATGTATTTTTTACACTCAAGCTTATCTTTATATATTTATTATACAGTTACTGTGATCTGTGACCTCTTTGTCAGATTCTTATTCACCATTCTGAATAATTGTGTCATTACTATGCAAAGTAGTGTGTAAACAATGTAAACTATTATTATAGTCGTTCAATTAAGGATATGTGTCTAGGGAAGAATGGTGGAGGTGTAGTTAAGATGGTACCTTCACATGCAGTTCTCCAATTCTCCATCGTGCATGACTCTGTGAACGGACGGTGCTGAAATCACTTCGAACCCGGAAGAGATTGAAACTGTTTTTCAACTTATGGAAGCGCCCTGAGCAGGATTTCTTCCCTGGGAGAAAATGAAAAATAAAATAAGCGCAGTGGTCAAAAATAAAAAACAAGCAATGAACAAGCAACGAGCGCGAGTATAGCGATGGGATTTAAGATGAAGGAAGCAAGAGAAATCTGAAATGCGAGAAGGCTCTCAACTTGATCGACAGGATATGATAAAGACCTAGGGGGCTTTCTGTCAAATATAATCAAAACATGCACAAAATGAAGAGGCTCACGACCCAGCTAGCACAAGTGGAAGAACAAAAAAGGGCACCGAGCACAAAGCAAGGCAGAAGTCCAGACTGCCAATGACTGCCTCTAAAGGAATTCTAGCAACGTTTTTCCGCCGGGTCAATAGATCACAATCGATTCATGTAGGCGCCGAGCCGGTAACGTTACGATACAGCGGCGATATATTCATACTTTCTAAACATTGAAATTCGGGGCTCTTGGAAGGAGTTTTATGAAAGGAGTTCAGTTGTGGTGACGAATAAGCATCTGCATTTATGATTATTATAGTGTTCCTTTTAACTTTTCGAAGTGTGTTTACACAAAATGATTTGTCGATAATCACTTGTCACTTCGTGAACAGTTTGTCTAGGAAAAAATGAGGAAGAAAGTACATTGAATAACAGTAGTAGACTTGATGAAAAAAAAATCCTACCTACACTCCGATCATGAAAATTATAAAGTCAGGAGAATTATGTGTTCTATAGTGAGGTGACCTGATAGCACCGGTCAATACTAACCCACTTAACAATGTGTAAACAACTGCTTCCCTAGGTTCCTAAAATTCATCTTTTCACTAAGCCTCAGGCGATTAACGGCTTCTGAACCTCACTCTTACAATGGTTGTGTACAGTCAGTTATAACATTATAAGCACATCAACTAACAACAAACGTCTGGAGTAGAGCGCCAACCGGGGACTTGATAGGTGATGGAGCGTGGGACGGAGACTTAGATTAAGTCTACCTCCTGGTGAGCTAGCCTACAGATAATTCAGTCACTCTCCGCAACTTTGAGAATCGTAGGAACACACACTGATTACGTTAAAGGGTTAATACGTTCACCTACGACAAGCACGAGCTTCAAGGTTCTATTCTCCTATACGAGTGGTAATACCGCCATAGCCGTGCGAAATTTGTTATTTCTCGTCAGAATAATAGAGGTCATATCATGAAAATAAAATTGTCATTAAGTAAAAATTAGATCTCGCTAAAGGAACACTGGAGTGTATGACTGAAGTGTATGATTTTTTGCTTCGTAAACAAGTTTTCCAAGCAAAAACGATGGCTCACCGTATGAAGAGCATGACGCCAGTCTGTTCTACCATTACATACTATTATATATGTTGATACCGTGTTCACTATTGATAAATACATCTAAAGAAACCTTGTGAAAGCACTAAAGAGCCTCAACTCTGAAATCTTATCTCTGAATTAAAAGTATCTTCATATCTTCATATCTCAGTATCTTCCTCGGTGTACCGTTGCAGTTTCTTCATATAAAGATAAGGTTTTGTGAAGGTGGAGAGGAACACCTATGGCAACAGAAAATTTCTTTGTCGAACATCTCTTTGCGTTCTGAAAATACTTTATCCAGATTATATAGAGGCGAATTCTGTGCGATAATGCTTTTGCTAGAGAGAGAGAACAGCATCTGAGGGGAAGCGTATCGTAAGGAACTCTCAGCTTTCCACTTAATTTGGTTTTCGACTTCTTCCTGTCCACAACGACTTTGTAATATCGTTTGTAAACTGCTAAAAAAATGGCGCAGTGAGCATTCTTGTTGATACTGTCCGACTGAGAAGATTTACTATCTTCAGAGCACCGTCTACTTGCTCCAGTACGGAGGGTGCGGAAAGACCGCAGAAAGTCTTCAGGTTCACCTTAACGAGCACAAAAGGGTGTCGACTACTACCACTGCTTACTTAATCGACAGTTTGTTCGTGCACAGTATGCTTAGATATAAAAAGTAAGAGCCTCAAATTCCTATATAGCTTTGCCCCGGCCAACAGCACGGTGGGTTGGTGCGTCAAGACAGAAAACAAAGAGAAAAAAGGGTCACGTGGATTTCTAAATAACTCGCGTGATGATACTTCAACGCCTCAAGTATAATATAATACAATGTTGCCCCATTTTTTTATAGTTCTCGCAGACAGCATTAAATTTTACTTCCATGCTTTTATTAACTCCTAACTGAGAGCATGCACCGTTGAAACTTCTAGCATCGAATAAGACATGTGTTGCTTAAAATACACCCAAAAATACAAAATGAGAGCCCCAAAAGGCAATATTTAAAGAGATTTGATGAGGTTCAAAAAATGCAAGATCTTTAAATTGCGCTTTGACAGTCTCCTTTGACTTTTCTTGATATACCTTTCTGTCGTGTTTAGGTAGACTTTATAGTTGCACAGCTAGGAACAAGCCAAATTTTCCGTTTGGGCTTCTCCTGAGCATGTAGAACTCTAATTCCTGACTACTATTCTGGCCTGAGGGAACTGTGCTAAAACTAGCTCGGATTACTGAGCTGCTGTAAAAAAGAGTCGTTTTTTACGAGCTCGAAAAACTTGTCTTCAGTATCAACCTAGAGTCGTTTTCGTTTGGTAAGTGTCAGCATAGCAGCTTGCTACCAATATCTACACGGGCAAATTCACGCACCACTGACCACTCTCATTGCAACGCTTCCTGCTTTCAATGCATTGGTCCCCAGTTGTTTTACTAGCGACTATTTAAGAATACTCAGTTCATCACACTTTTGTGGCATGAAGTAACTTTGCCACTCCTCTGGTCCAGATTCTCTTTAGCTTCACCATCTACTGTTTGGCTGACTTCAGAATATTATAATTGGCCTCCCTAGCTGTTTTTGCATGGGCCTACATTCAAAAGGTATAAAAGCTATTGAGGACGTCGTAAACCTCCAGCCAAGTGGGTGCTATACGATTTTTTTCATGCAAGTTTCATAAATTCAAAAACGCAATACTTACACCGGCAACCGAACTTTTTTATCTCATTTTTTTTCATGACTGCCAATCACTACTGCTGTTCTTTACTGAAAGCGAATAGAGCCAGTTTTCGGCATATTTCCTTACCAAAATCTTCTGCCAATACTTTGATTTTCGAAATTTTTGACAGGGCAACCTTACTGATAGCCCTGAGATTCCATTTCAATCCTACAACACAATCTGTGGCCGAGTGAGAGGTACGCAGTACGTACATACAACATGATGAGGTTGTCAACCATCGCTAATTACCCAGAAGAGGAACTGCAGAGCATTGTAAATTAAATGAATTTTCTATTAAAGTCCTGAAAGATCAGCTAATGCTGGAGAAGAGGATTATGCCCTTTCCGACAAATATGTGTTCGTGCCAGGCTTCTTAGAAGGCTATTCCAATAGGTCTTTTCCCGCTGGAGTAACTGATTCAGTTCTTCAAGAGAGATCCAGCATATGATCACAGGCGTTTATTTGCTCACTTTCTCAGACTAAGTATTGTCCTTTTCAAACATAAATGAGAATTGCCAAGCTGTCAGCAACCCCACACCTGGGTAGACGATCGACTCTTTCATGAAAAACCAAGTCATCCAACCTTTTGACCCAGCGATTACTCCGATAGTACATACAGCTGTATAAAACCACATCTTCTTCGTTGGCTGATTCCCGTCATTTATTGTATGGATCCAAAAAGCCGCTACAGTTTTGAAAAGACGAAGCCTGAGAGGCAACTCCAAAACAAGACCGATCACTTTTGAAAAGGTCACTTTTCAATGCTAATCTATGCGATCATAAACTCGTCTAGCTTTCGTGTAAACAAACAGTTTGTGTGCTAAACATCATGGGTAAGGTAGTTCAGGAGTGTGAATCATATGCAACGATGTACTGCGAAGGCCGATAAGAGCACTCAAATATGAATGAAAAACGTTTTCGAGAGCTCGCTGCTTTCCGACCGCAAGCGCGCTCAAAGGCGCTTCCCCAGGCCTTCCATTGTATCTTCCATGGAAGAAAATCTTCCACACCCTAGTGGGAGATTTCCTCTCACTGCTCAATTTTCATCCCTGACAAAAACCTTTTCACCGCTCAAACTGTTTTCATAGGACATGGGAATCCCTTCCGAAGGGCTCTTTTGTGAATTCATACTAACAACCATCGTATTTTTATAAACGTATAAACTTCTGTAGTACAACTCGATACAATGGTCTCACAAAAATCACTGTCATCAGTTCCATATAGATTGTAATGTAAAAGTAATTGCAAAAAAGTGTAATCTACCGATCTCTCGCAGAACCGTTTTTCATTTTCGATCCCTGAAATCATTCAGAAGGTGAAATTACATGCTCACATCTCACTCATTGGGCATATATTCGGGTAGTATTCCTATGGGCCGTTGCCAATTTTTGACGCTCATTCCTACTGATAGTGATACTACATAATGGAGAAGTATGAATGCATTGTAGAAAATAAGTTCAAAATAAATGTAACAATGCTGTGAAATATTATATCATTTTGTAAGGTTGTAATTGATATCCAGCTGCAGGTGTTACCATTGTGAATGAGTGGCCACCAAAAAATGTGAGGGATTTCATTGGAGGCCAGCCATGCATGCAAGCAATTCCAACTGAGTGCTGCTGTTTTTCGCTTCCTCCCACGGCGATCTCGACGAAATTCGGCACTGCTCCACATTAGCCGAATTGTACTTGGAAAAGTGATTCATCTCTTGGGAAACTTGTCTAAAGCCATTTTTCCATTCAAATGCTATTGGTAATTGATTTGAACTTAGTAAAGTCAATGAAACCAGTATTGTATGCTACAATAGTGTCAAAGTTCCAATGCTTATTACTTACGCCCATCATTTAGAAAAAGAAAAAAGAATTTCACTCGTGTGCCAGGGAATTTTTATATCGGCACGCTGTCTCTTCTTTACTTTCTCTCCGTTGCTCGTCTTTTTCCTTTTTTCAATGCTGTGTATTTGAACAAGCCCTACCATACACAGTATTTGCATACTCTAATGTCTTCAGATTTGGCAGATGCTCATGACGGTCTCACAATAACCCTTATGATTGGCGTTGAGATAGAACCTTGAGAGTGTGCGTTGTGTATACTTAATGTTAATGCCCTATCGGCCATAGTCGACAAAACATTGCAAAGCTTTTTTCGAGGTCAGGATAAAGATCAAGAGCCGGTATCCGGAAAGCACAAGAAGGGTTCTGATGCTCTGCCCAGGCTCGCTACACTCATGAAACCGTGTATCAAAAAACTCTTTGTATTTTCAATTAATCAGCATCTGACACGATTTCGCAACATTCCATTTTATTCAAATGAGGAAAAGTTTGAACTAACCAACTGAAAAGAATGATCTCTTGTTTTTGGCATGATTTTTTGAAACTATATTGGGCTCGGTATCTCTGGGAAGATTGGCACTCTATCTGAGTTCCGCCCTGGACAGCTAAATCATCGTTTTGTAGGTCGGTTTTTCTCTTGAGCTTGAGAGAGATTCCTATTCTCCTCTGTTGACCTGTTCTCGACTTTTTGTGACCTGGGATAGGTTTTCCGAAGGTTGGATATAATGGAAACCGGTCACGCAATGGACACCTGTGCACGACCTTCCCAAATATTTATATTTAGTAAAATAGGGCAGTGCTTGAAATTCCAGGGCTAATAGAGAATCTCTTTTTTCACTCTCTTTTTGCTCAAACATGCACTACTGCAAGGCTTAGGCTTTTCGCTAAATAGTAATTTGCATTACACTTATGTAGGTTCGAGAATCCAACAAAGAGAATCAATACGTTGACGCATCGTCTACTTCTTCTACTTAGCTCCCTGGAAGTGCACCCTCCTTTATTTTTTTGGTTGAGCTTCTTCTGTTTATACTATTCTCAGCATGGCTCACTCCTCGAGTTTCGTTCCTCTTCGCGGTCGGAAGGTTGCTCATGCTATCGCCTGAACGTTCTCATACTCGGTTCCCATAATATGCTTGTCTTTTATCTTTAAACGACGTTCACCATCTTGTATTCTTGCGTAATTGCTCCCTCAGTTTATCTACTAAAACGCAGGCCGGAAATTCCTCAATTCAAGTAGGCCGGCGTAATAGGCCGTAGCAGGAACGAATTTCGACTCTATAGAGTGGCTCTATTGTCGGCAGAGATTTAGCGCTCTGCCGCCGGACATAATCCTGGCTCAAATAACATTCGTCACTCTTCATGAGTCGGTATTTTCCACTCCGTAGCTTCACCACGCGGGCGGTGCCACATCGCCGCTCAGAGGCAATCATATATTCAGGGGGCACTGACTCGGCAACTATCCAAGAGAGTTAATAAATAAACAATTGGCAGGGTAATCACGCTGAAGCGATGATGAAGAGGCGTCTTGATCAGGAGTTTAACTTCGTTTCGTCTTTGAATAACCAGCAAAGTGAAGAAAAGCATCTATTAAAACCCTGCACGAGATTTTCTGTGGAGTTTTTCGTAACTGTTGGGCGATTGATTCTGCTAGAGTGACTTGACTACCGAGTGAATTAGACTACGATTCCATCGATAATTTCTGTACTGGTTCATTGTTCAGAACGTAGGCTGAATTTGGAGAATGTTGACCAATTCATGGGCATCGAAGAAAATTTTTTCAGAAAACTAAGCGTGTGACCTCGAAGGTCACTCGAATAAGCATATCTGAGGTGGATCCCATTCACAGCTGTGGCTTTTAGATTTGTTAAAAAGCAGTTTCATAGCTCTAATACCTCTTGTTCTGAATGGGATTCGACGCATTCCGACGGAAAATTTCATTAACGCTGGACAAGTCATTCCTTCGATATTCAGTGAGTAGCTGAGCCTACTCTCATAAGGACCTACTTCAGCTGTCGAGCATTTCGTGGTACCCACTCTTTCGACCTTTCCTTTATTGAATGCTGTTGAGTTGCTGTCAGTCTACGATCTCTAAAAGGCATTTTGCCTTGTTTTGCATTACGTAGAGATCATCCATGTATTATGGCTGTGTATCTCATCTTTTATCTGGCTTGACTGGAACAGAGGGAAGGGTTAGAAAGGAATTCCTGCTCACAACATCCTCTGACTCGGAGTTGAAGAGCATAACTTGTGCCGCAGCTGTAGAACCTATCTAAGGTGGTAGTGTTGTAAATCTCAGGAAATGTTTTGCCCGAAAGTCACTCTCTAGGAAAAGTTGAGGAAAATTACCCGGAGATACCGTTCAAAAAACTATGCTCTACTCCGCTCCGTAGCATAGAACTTTGGGTAGGCGCAACAGGAAATGGGTGGAATCCCGCGTCAAGAATTCGATTTTAGAGGGGAAAAGGCCTAAAAAACGGCGCGTTCAGGTGAGTTGGAGACGTGGAAGTACAACCGTTAGTAGCTGTGAACAAAAATGTGAAAATATGCAGGTGGAGGAGTGACTTGTGATAACCTTCGAAATACATAGAAGCCTCTCGTTCAACACTTCGCATGCTTTTATAAAGTGTTCTTTTGTTCCAACGCTGATCACTCTTAAAAATTGTTGGCATGTGCTGAGCAAGAAAGAGCTTTCTCCTATATTCTGATAACATATTCACTTTTCTCCAAATTGGACATTAATTTTTCACAAAGTGTTCCTCGAGCGTGCTTTTTCACCTTTGCAGTGATCAGCGTTCGCAGGTTCTGAATGGAAAGTTGAGCTGATCCAGCGGTATGGACTGAGCCTGTAGGAATTCGAGTTCTTGACTTTTATAGGACAAAAATATGTGATCGCTATGCCATCTAGTGATAAACCGAACGTATTTTGGTAGAAAGGACTCCTTGATCGCCTTCGAATGTTTTTTTGGAAAGAGCTGACAACAAATGATGTCATTGCAACGACGGTTTGCCTACTTGTATAATACTGTCGAGCTGTTTCCATTATGTTGAGCTTGAATAGCCGTGTAAGAGATCATCAAACACATCCGACAACCTAAAGTGACATGGGCATAGCTGAAGAGACTGCCTCAGGCACATGTAGCGGTTAATTCAATTTCACTACTTTTTTTCCTAAGCCAAGCATGATGCCAGTATTTCTGAGCCATTTCAGGCTTGACCCGCCTCATGGGGCACCAACATGGTTGACCTCCCCTGCTCGGCGTTCATATCAGCCAAGGAAAGGGGGCACAATGCCATATTTAAATTAGTTTCCCAATAATTTATTGAAGTCGCTGTTTAGTTTCTCACTGGACATGTGCTTAATTCGATCAATTTTGGCTTACATTTCTATTGGACCTTGCCCACTTTCTGATGATGAAGTAAGAACGGTAAGTCGATTGGTTAGCTCTCATATTCTTCCTGTGAGCATTGAAAATGACAGGAATGCACTTTTCAAGAGTAAATTGAGACAACCCGCGTTGCTTCACAAACTTTTAGTCTCAAGTCGCCTCTTCAACTGTTGCTTTCAACCAAAATTTAGACCGAACATGCCCACCTATTCACTGGATCAAATGCGAATTTTTTTTGAGGTTTCTTCCGATTGAATTAGCTCTGAACCATCTGTTCCGCAATTCATGAGTTCTTAGGGGAACAGGTGACTGTTGTAGATATGTGTTCAAAAGCCACCGTCCTTGGTCCTTCATCTCACTTCACACTCTCTCCTTCTATTTTATTTCCGCAGCCTCTTTGAAGTATGCCAGCTGCTCCTTTTTTTATATTTGCCCCAGCTGCCTCTCCCTTTTAATTCAATAGCTGTTCAATCCAGATTTATTCCCAGCTTTTGGAGTATTCATTTGAGCTGTTGAGTGATTTCCGCTCCTAAGGAAATGAAGTCTGCAGATAATTTATCTAAGGGTAGGCCCCATATTTCCCTGTTAAGGTCTCCAACATTTAGTATTATGGTAAACTGAGTCATGGAAACAGATCGACGTAAATTTCCGGCTGCCGAAATCTTTAGAATTCATTCTTTTGAAAACAAAATCTTGTCGTGAGGAGAGGGAGAGCGTGTGAGTAGGGAACGTAGAGCTCCTAGTAGTGTCTCCTAGAACGAAAAATTCTGCAAAGAATGGCTTTCGCTCTCTTGTGCATAGCACGGGAAACGGCTCCTACAAAATGACGATAAATTTCCTGCCAATCATAAAAGAAAGTGCAATTTCTAATTGCCCTGAAACATGTGTGTTGAGAACGCTGAGTTCTCTTTCTTGTTTCGAGCTTTTCCTACTCTTTATTTAGCAGAAGCTGCTTTTTTAAACATTTTTTTTGTCCTCTGACACAATTTATTTGTCCCTCCCACCTGTTTTCTGTTTCATTTTTCGTTGCCCTCCGTTGCTTTTCTCTCTCTTCTGATTCTCACCTAATTTTCATCTTTCTTTTCCTTTCGCTTCAGTGCTTTATTTGCCCACTTCCTAAGTCATAACAGCTTCGTTACTATGTTGTAGGTTTACTCGAAGATGAATAAGCGTTGAGCTCTTCAAGATAAAGGATAAAGTCTTCAGCGTTAATCAGTCCCGCCTGCGGGATGCGATTCGTATTCGAATTCTATTCAGGCTCTTCAAGATAATAACTTTTATACTAAGAAGGTTCATTCTCTCTTCTACTCTCACTTTGCAGAAGTATTATTCCGAGGAGAAAGCGGTGGAAATTTCAAACGGCCAGGAATTCTGTTAGTATTCTGTAGGAAATTTGTGACCCTCTCTGATTACAGTAATCGATTCTCCTGTTCGGTTACCCTGAATAACAGTACGCGGATTATTCTTTTGAAGTAACCCCCTTTTTTGTTTCCTTACTGCTAGATCCACAAAACAAATATCTGAGGATCCACAGATCACCCCGCTTTTTGTTTTGTTTTTACTTTCAACCTGACGATCGTAGATGACAGAGCATGATCAACGCAGAGTATGGGGTGACCGTTGAAGAACATTTGAATGAAGAAGGGAAGGAAAGAAAATTCCTACCAAGTAGTCATCCATGTGTCCCCAAATAGTGTTTTTTGTGCAACCGAATAGTATACATCGCAGACGTGAAATTTGGCTCGCTAAAGGAATGAAATATAGTCACTCGAACCGGATATGCCCAGTACTAGTATTCAAGGCCACAAAACTTGCACCCTACATGTAATCACCTCGTCTACAAAATCCCTCCACAATGGTCGCTGTAACCTGGAACAGTTTCTCGATTTCCATCTTTTCGGCTATTCCTGGTTAGAGTTCGTCCATATTCTTGGATGATAGTTCCTAGAACTTAATGAGCTGAGTTCGATGATATACTAGGAATGGGAAGCTCAAACTCGAGCTGACTAACAACATTAAGGGAAAAGTTCTCAATAGGGTTTTTCTACTTACCCGAATTTTTTACATCGACTACTGTGCATGGAACTACAGTAAGCCACCAATGCTACCCTCACATCAAAAATCGAGAAAATTATATGACCAGAAAATAAAATTTGGTGAAGCAAAAGTTTCCTTCTGCAATCGCATATGTACTTTTCCTTCTGCCATTTAGAGAAATATTTTCAAGGTACACAAAGCGTAGTGTTATAGCGCAAGTGGTGCACAAACAAGGTTCCGAATCGATATAAGCTTAGACCGATCAAATCTTCCATCGATCGATTAATTGATACCGGGCTCGTGTGGTAGTATAAAGTACGGACTTGTACACCGGCTGGCCTCCTCAAGCAACCGTATAGGCGACATACGCATTCAATGCGGCATCACGATGTTGAGTGCAAGTCGAATGCTGGGACGCATCACTCAGACATCCCTCAGGAATTGATCAACGTCCGAATAGCTGATCCATTATCTTTTAATCAATAAGTACTGCTGCTGGTCTGAAACAAATGTGAACATTAAATAAAAAGGAGAATTGTCACAAAATTCAAACTGACAGTCTCCTCATAATGTTAAAGAAAGCTGAGCACATCTTAACCTTGTTCAATCTCAAGGTTCTGCTCTTTTTGTATCCCTACAGTCCGTTAACTCGATGTGTGTAGAGGTTCTGCGTGTTTGTTGGTGCTGAATATAGTTTTCGGCTAGAAGTTTCTTCAGCACGTTCTCTATGGCACGCCTCTAAAAAATGGAGCTGGTCGGGTATTGACAAGCTGGGAAGACAAAACTGTTATCAGTCAAAGAAAGACAATCAGTGAAAAACCTCAGACAGCTCAGATATTTTGGAAAAACGAAGAGCGTGTGATGAAGGAAAGAGGGGAAAGAGGGAAACGTAGGGTTGACTCCCGAGGCTCAATGGTGTGTAAGATTCAACTCCACTATAAGGACCGAAGCCAGTGCGATGCGGAATGCTAGTCGAATGCATTGTTTAGCTTCGGGAACGGACTGATCCACCTCGATGACTTTATTTTTCCTCCTGATGAGATCGCTTTGTCATTTACCCATAAATCACAGTTCCGCCTAATCATCAGCACATGATTGTGCGTTGGATGGCCAGAGATCGTAATGGTCTTAGAACTAGAAGAGCTAGTTAAAAGATGCAACAAATTTCCTTATAAAAAATCTGCTCAAGACTTCAAACTCATTGAATTTGTCAAGTTACCTCCATATCATATCCCCATTTCTTCAAGCGGATGTTAGCGCGGCCTACAACTTGGTTAAAAACAGTTTGTTGAACCCAACAACTATTTATCTAGACGAGCTACTTCTTAACCCTCAACTTGTTCTTCTTAACGTCATTCCTATTGATCCCCTTCCTCGATACCTACTACCCGAATCTTCTACCTCTCGATTTCTGTCACTTAATTTGTCCTTCACCATGGTGCATCCTTGACAGGAGGGCTTGTCCATAAATGGAGGAAAGCTGAAAATAAAAAATGAACATCGCCTCTTCCTCATAATTATGTATACTTGTCTGCGTCCTGCCTTTACATTACCATTCACGTCCTTAAAGGGTAAAGGAGACGGGAAGGACTCATGTATGAATTCCGTAAATAGGTAAATCTATACATGAGCCTTCGGCCTCAACACACAGTGAATACTGAAGGCTTTCTTGGAGGAGTTGCTAGGGACTCGCTTGGGGTCACTTAATCGTCAAGCGATCGCTACTTTTGTTTGTTCAATCTCTTTACGCGTGCAGGTACCGATGCTTCCTGATAATGATGATTACTGAAACACTCTTGGCCACCACTTTGAGTCGAATTCTGGAATTCTATCAGGTTGATGCATAATCATTGTGGATTTTTTCGCGGTTTTTTTTCTCATGATAGAACTTAAATAGTGGGTTCGGGTTTTTTCTAGGAATGATCCACTTGATTTCCTCTACAAGAATATACTCAAAAAACCACCCGTATATTCGCGTAATTAGGCTTAATTACTTGAGAAAGATTGGAAGGTGGCACAGTCATTCCGCGATCTCAGTAACTTTTCGGCGATTGAACAAGTCAGAGCCAACCAAGAAATGGGATCTGCCCCTTAATCTGACATATTCACCAGCAGAAACTTTTATGGATTATCTCGTCAATCGTTCATCGAAAAAATGGCTAGAGAATAGAAGTTTCGTCGATTTGGATGACTTGATGGCCGATGTCGAGGCGTCGATCGCCAGTAAGGATCAAAACTTCTTCGCTCTTGGGATTCGAGTAACTGATCACTGGGAGCAGTGCTTGACGTATATGGTGAATAAGTTCCGGAGTAATTATTTGTACATGTCTTTGCTTAGTATTTCTATTGTTTCTTTAAGTAAAATTTGATGGAAAAAATCCGCAATAATTATGCATCAACCTAATAGTAAGCTCTCGCGGTCTGCCATCAACTCACGTTTGGCGTCTTCGCCAAGCCGAGCAAGGCTTTTGCGCCACTTGGTCTTATAGCGGAGCCTAGTATTTGACATTGTATTGCTCACATCAATATATGATTCAAAACCAAAGAAACTAACGACCACAAAATTCTAATGGAGTCCGAGATTTTTCTAGAATATTGAAAAGTTCCTACAGAAATGCTGTAGAATAACAATTTTCTCATGTATGCTTCAAAGCCTGTGCTGGACTGCTCAGAGGGAAGTTCATGGTCAAATACTTGAAAAAGATTTCGAGTGTTTCAGAGGCGAAAGGACTGATTCAGAGAAGAAGTAAGCATATATCTCATAGGTGGAGAGTTTTTGGCCGTGGATGGGTTGATTGAGCACGGAAGAGCGAGCCCTTGTGTTGTGTACATACATGACGGTGGTTTCCTTATGTTTAGCTATTCCATCGAAACATCGGAACAAATCAGAAAACTAAAAAATAAACTAGCCTTGGGTAAATATGGCTTTCATTGTAATATATGTTCAGGTATTAACAGATGCTAAAATCGGAATCATTGAGGAAATCAGCAATCATTATTGAGGAAATCGGTTTTCAACAGCTCCTTCTATTGGTTCAGCGCTATCACATAGATATTGCACGAGATTTTTAGGACATTCCGTTGGGGAGTGCTGGGACAGACTCTGCTTTATTAGTAAGTGTTTGAGTGGTGCCTAAGACCTCTTGAACAAGAAAGAGAACGCTACTAGAATCAACAAAAAACATTCACCTTTTTTACTCCTGCCATTTTGCTACCTCGTGGTGCCTTGATTCGACTCTTATCGCAATCTCATCATAATATTCCTCTTAACTTTGAGAATGGGCTATTTGTATACCCGTTAAGCAATACTAAACGTTGCTCTTGGAAAAAGCATCTCTCACTTTATACTTGATCAAAGTGAAAGTCGCAGTTGGTTGGCAACCACAAACTATGCAGTGGTAGTTGACTGAAAGTACCGGATGGAAGGCCAGTCGTCGTTTTTGGCAGAGCCTTAGCCACTAATGTGCACCAGGTGGATTGTTTATTAGAAGTGAAGAATTCACTTCCAACTCGCAGACATTCAAGAGTGACTTTTGCTTTGCTGCTGTCGTTAAAGCCGTAACAAAGAAAATCGCAAATAGGTAATAGAATAAGGGCAAGCACGGTCAGGTGATACCCGTGTCAAAATGTTAAAAGGCTGAGGTTTCTTTATGTGTCCAGCACTGGCGAACTATCCATGAACACATTTTTTCATTAGTGTGGGAAACTGAATTAACAGGGGTTTTTTTATGGTCAGCGTTCTCGTTTAATGAACTTCTTTCTCAAATTACAAAGAGCCTTCTAAAATGGAAGCAGAATCAGAGCATTCCCAATCAAAACGAAATCCGGAGCATTATTATTTGGCTAGGCTCAGCTTTCCTACTAAACCCGATTCGATTAACTTCCGATTTGTAATGACCATGTACCAAAGGTAGGGGAAAGGATTATCACCAGAGCTCCACTCCGGTGAAAATCCTGGGGCGCAAAATGCAGCTGGCCTGTGCTCAAGATTGAAGTGTGTATTTTGTCCGAGATTAGGACTTTAGTTAAGGGCTAAGCTTGGGTAAGATTCAACGTTCCCCTTTACCAAACAAAATGTTTACCAAGTAGCGAGACCGACACCCCTGATTTGAACGAAAAGGACATTTTTCTCCCACTGGCCTTGGAATCTCATTGGCTTACAACCGCGCCCATTTCGACGGCAAACAAATGGGGGAAAATTAGAAAAAGGTAGAACAATGCCATCATCTTTTTTAAACTTCAGCGTGCAGCGAAGACGACTGAAGCAAGTGATGCGGCACTACTGGAGGCTTGGAAAAAAGGTCATACTCTCGTAAGATGTTTCGCATTAGCTTGTGTCAAACATGTGCACTTTTGGCTTCATTGAGGCGAAACCCTTTTTAGGTGCCAAAAATAGGATTCATTTAGTCGTCGTTTAGTTACGAGCACATCACTCAGTCAATTGTCGCTTTCCTACTTAATCGTGTTTCCCCTGCTCAAAAATACAAATGAAGCCTCATCCGCAATTAGATTTTGTTAATGAAGTCCTTCGTCCTCCTTCCTGAAGCCCTCCCTTCACACAATAATCTTTTTCTAACAATGGTTTTCTTTCTTAGAGCTTCTTATAATCTTTTTCTAACAATAGTTTTCTCTTTTAGAGCTCCTATTTTTCTAACAAAGGTTTTCTTTCTCAATTGCTTCTTATCTTGAGTACCTTCATTCCGCACTTCCTCACATTTGAATTTTAGTAATCTAACAAATAATATAAGGACATTTCATAGAATATGATGAACCTGCAGTCAACCCTAGCGATTTTATAGTTTCTGTTTTGAACACTCTGCAACTCTCCGCTTAGAATGAAAAATACTAAATTAGAGCGAATTGTGGATTTGCCCATTTTATCCTCTCTTATTTCAGCTTCTAAGGGCGGAGGTGATGTTGTGACAAGTGGCGCAATGTCACGCACCCATGGTTACGGGTTGGAATCTTAGCAAACCGCTCAGTCCAATTAAGTGTCCCATACCTCCCGGGCCTATTAACTGGTAAAAGACTCTTTTGAGAGGATTAAAACTCAGAATCGTACAGCGGCTCACAACTGCAACTCATTTTATGGGCCACAAACACATTCAATACGCCACTATGATTATGATACTGGATAGAAGTGGAACGCGGAGCGCATCCCTCAGACGGGATAGACTGACGCTAAAAAGTTTAATCCCTTCACCCTTCCATTTTTAATTTCTAAACAATTTTCAACTTTTGAAGATTATCTGAATTCATACACCCTTTCAAAATAGCGCACATACGAATCATTTTCAGAGATTCGCGGTTCTGAAGATTGCTTTTCTCCTTTCCACTTCTCCCTTTCCAGCTCTTTTCTGAAGTCACTTCCAGAGATGTCTCGTGACTTGGTAGATTCGTCATTGTTCTGATGCGTAACTGCCTATTTTAGGAGAACTCAAGACGGCTGCCGGAGGGCGTCAATTTAGTTCTCGGATTTCTCGATGCCTCAATAGCAATAGACAGCTTGCGTCGATTAGCCATCGTCTTTGGTGGATCCATTACCTCTCAGGACCACGAGGTGAGCTATCCAATACTCAGCTCTTTCACTACTATCGTTTCGATAGACAACTGTTACTACGGAAAATGACATTCTACCTACTACTATTCACTGGCTAACGCTCTTTTTGAGTGTAGCTGTCTGAATTTTCACACTCTTTGTACAGATATCTTCAAAACGCCTCTAGAACCTGTCCAAAGTCTACCATGGAAATTGAGTGAATAGGTATTTAGCCGCCCGCTTCCTCAGATTCTTGTTGAAATGTAAGAGATGCACTCTGAAAAATTCTGGCTCAAACAGACCTAGTTTGTGCATCTTCACAATCATACAAATCTTTCTCATCGTAAGGAATATTTTATTAAATCCTTCTCCATTAACTCATAGTAGGTTCATCTACATCACTAATGCGTGATGACAAATGCTGTCAGCCTTCTGTTCACAATCGGCGGACCAGTTGTAGAGTTGCTTCGACACTCCCTGTCGTTCATCAGTTGAACAGCCCATATAGCGCGCTTCTCTGCAGTTGAAGTGGCATGGGACGACTTCCAAACATTATTTCTTGTGTTAATTTCCAGAAGAATAGCAATAATTCCTTCACGTGGTGTAATTTATCAACAAATTCTAAAACATTGTTTTTACATCTAGTGCATGCAGGTATCTTCTCACGAGGTGGTGCAGTAGGGCCGAATTTGTGGCGTCGCGGCGAGAGAAACGCCGCGCGCGAAAGAATTTAGCAGAATGCAGCAGAAAGTAAGAAAACGTGAACAAAGGACTACCCGTCTCCCTCCTTTTACGTGTGCGAGGGTGAATATGAGACTATTGGCCCCGACTAAATCACGGACAATAGGGCTGAAGCAGATTCTGCCCAGTCCAGTCAAGCGTTGCTTTCTCAAAGTCGTTTAATTTATAAGGGAGTAGGAGAACCCGAACCTGTTGTTTAGTAAGCTTCATGGAGGCGTCACCGGCGTGCTCCTTGAGGAGAGCTTTTCATGTCTGTGACGTTCCTTAACGTTTATGGATGGCTTTCCTTTCCTTGATATCACTTCAATTTCTGTATGAAACAGGGCTTTATCTTCAAACTTTCATTCAATTCATTCGTCATCATGTATAGCCTCATGGAAATTGTGCTTATGAAAATTGGCTGTCCTCTCCGTCGTCGTTTAAAAAGCATTTAGAATACGACGTTGGCTTTTCCTAACCGTATTCGTATTTCATATCGAAAGGTGGGGATAGTAGAGTGGTTGAGAGAGTAGGCCCTGCATTGCATTAGGCAATTCCATAGATTCGATTCCTATCCAGTTCTGAGGCAAAAATTAGGAATCGCAAAAGTTGCATAAACTGGTCTGGGCAACAGCATACCAGGCTGGCAGGCAGGTTGTTGGAAAAACGTTCTGGCAGAAGTCTCATATGTTCCCGAAGAGATGATGAGAACGCTAGAACGTACATTGCAGGTCGTGCTCGGCACACCAGCCTGAGTAACGACCTCAGGATCTCACATGAGCCTTGACGACGACACCAAATCAGTTTAGGAAGGGGACTATCTTGAGAGGATGATCTGAGGTTCAAGTTGGCAGTTAAGAATAGAACTTATAAAGGCTTCTCGAGACTGAAGGGTTAGGGATCAGAACTTGGTCTGATCGCAAGCTCCAGCCGTCGCAGCACCTTTTTTGCAAAGAGGGACACTCGGACGGTAACGTACAGCAGCGAAGGACGAATGGAAACCGACCCTGTTCCTGTGGAAGAATCGTCACTCAAAACCGTGATGGTTATCAAGGTTTTCTTGGTGAGAAATCGGCCTCTCAGCACAGAACTCTCGTAACAGACATAGCCTTCGAGCAGCGAAAGAAACCAAAGGTGAGAACGGAGCGGAAAGTTTTGTAGCTGAATCTGGGCATACCCGAGAAAGAAGAGCTAAACAAGGAATACAGAAAGCAGGTCTCTAAGATCTCCACAAACCGAGTCAGTAAACATGACCTGCAGTGTGTAGGGGAAACGTATGGAAAGACCCAAGGTGGGTTTGAAGAAGGTGGGGAGGCTTGATTTTGGGAACATGAAGTCTGACGAGTTGAGAAGCAGGGGAGTGCCGCATAGAAGAAAAGAACAGCATGACGAGACCCAGGACTTTCTTTCACGGTGCAAAATGTATTCATGCGCTCGCTGCCTGTCAAAATGCAAGGATCTTCAAGCGCTAGCACCATCGAAAGTAGTCTGAGGATAGTAGACTTACGAGGACTTCTCGGAATACATTACCTCTATCAACAGGAAAACTTTCTTACCTGTTGCTATTTCGCTGCAGTACGCTATGCGAATGTGCCACAAGAGTGGCTAGTTGTGGGCAAAACATCAAGTTTGAGCGGTTTTTGGTCCCGTTATCAGACTAACCTGCACCATAGGCAGTAATTCATAGTTATAGGACGAAAGTATTTAGAAACCCAAAACTCTTCCTTGTGAAACGCCTCTGGCAGAAGAATATCGCTTCAAGGAACATTTACTAACTTTAACACACATAAGGGTTCTGCTGAGATGAGAGCTGAATCAGTTAATGATGGATCCGCAGTAATGTATGACACACTAAGTTCAGTGGGCTATTTCAATATGCTATCCGTGTAGGAAGGGTATCATACTAGCCCACTACCTTCAAATAATTTCAAAAATCTCGGAGATATCAAATATTTAGTTTTCTCTAGAAGCCAGTCTATTTTGGGGTCCCAGTCAGCAAGCACTATTAAAATAGGTAAAGCTCTAGTAAAGACTGAGTGAGTTTCTGCTGGAGCTTTCCCTCTCTCAGCGTTTTCTTCCGAACTTCAGGGTGCTCCATAAATATGGTAACAAAAGAATTGGGCTACAAAAACCGCAGTTCATATTGATACATGGTGAATTCATGTCAATTATTTACTATGCATCGCATCTATAAAACGAACACACGGTCATCTTATATAATCGTCTCCTGTACTAATTATAGCTCGAAGATGCTTCGTTACTACGGCGGGGTGCCATTTATAAACTGAGGGGGCGGCTGCAAAATTCGCTGTGGGACCGTTATAATAATAGGTAATAATCAGTAAGGTTAGGACGACAGACAGGTATTTAAGTTCTGAAAACTTCTGCTAGTTTGATGTAGGACTTTCAAAGCAAAAGTCGTGTTAGCAGTGACAGGCATCGATGATTACTCCTGGGGTAGCACAACCCACACCCTATTGCTTCAGAGGAGGATTCATAACAAATGATAACTCCTAAAAGGAACAAATCTGTCCACACATGCAAAAGCGACTTCTCAACCAGTGCGCAATGCCTAACGTTCCAATTTAATGTGAACAGTTTCTTCAAAGGAGCTCTTATAACAGACCTGCCTTTGGCTCAATCAGTCGAGTGAAGAGCCTCACCTCACCCAACACCTTCCCTTTTCTGTACATTCAAAGGAAGGTGTTGAGTGCTGTGCTCCCCTTTTCTTTCATCCATTCCCCATCCTGGTGGCTTTCATTTCACTTATAAATTTAGGCCAGCACATGAGCGCTCCGCGGGTTACGATATTGCGGTCCCACAGCGAATTTCTCAGCCGCCCCTCAGTTTGTAAATAGCACCCTACGGCGGCCCGCAGAAATTCTTGAGAAACTCCAGCGTTGGATTCTTTCAATGGTTTCTTCTGAGCAGCAACAGAGGTGCGCTATGAAGCGCAGTCTTTCTTTTTCAGTATGAACTATATGCAGCGACCCATCACATTGTGATCCGTAAAATTTGTAGGATGATTGGAAGCCGGGATAAAGTCGCGAACATTCTCTCAGCACCAGTCTTGATCTTTTCCCAGCCGTGAGCAGGTGTGCCGTAGTTTTCAAGTCGTATCCCAAGAAAATTTTCGATCCTCGCTGTATCCTTTCAGAAGGACCCATCTTGAAAAGTTTTGAATTAAACTTTATACTTCTCCTCGACCAAAATTTCCTTTACCGCTCTGATGGCTTCTGATGGTTGTCAGAGATTCTGACAGAAACTATCATCCAAGTATGAAAATGTTTATGAGAGGTGATCTGACTCTTCTCAGGGTCTTCAGCACTCAAAGTGTGAATTATACTTATAGATCTCAATATTTATTCCACCCTCCAGTCAGAAAAGTTTGTCGAAGCGCGTGCCGCGCGTAAGTAGCGTACGGTATTTTTTTTCTCTCCAACTTCTTCTCTTCAAGAAGCTTATAAGGCTTTCGAATTTTATCCAGAAACACTTTTATTTACTTGGGTTAGACTCTTCTCATCGGAGTAAAACATACTAACAAATTAGCAGTCATTTTTCTCGTAATCCTGCAGATTTTGCAGCGCACTCCTTCCCAAGGAATTCTATTGGAAAAGAGGTTGTATGTGAGGCAAGAGGAACGTCTTGAGTTTGTCGCTGACCTGTCTACGCATCGCGATTCAAGAGAGTGGCAGTGTGGGAAATATTGAAACGAGGAGCGATCCCGGAAAAGGATTCACCAATTGCGCGCAAAGACTGAACGGCCGGTGGATGTCTGCGAGGCCCCCTCTTTTTTGGAAAGCTCCCGAATAGAGAACACCAAAGTAGCTATGTAGTCTAAGGTATATCATAAACATAAGAGAAGGTGCAGATTTGGAGAAACCCTCCAAACAAGAAAATTACGGACGTCCGAAAAGTTATTACCATATTTATGGCGCACCCTGTATATCTTGTCAATGTCTGGTGTTACTTCAAGAGTACACGGAATAGAAGCAACTGGTCGACCTTTTTTTCTGCATGTCGGCTGCCTTATAAACACGCAAAGCAAGCGCTATAGGGCTCACTTAGTTTTCGATGCATTTCATTATGTCGCCTTCATTGCTCCTCTCTTTCAGGGGACTTATTCACCCTCCAATGAAGAATATATGGCGCTGCTGACGCTTTACTTAGCAATTTGTGCCTGCACTCTTTCATTAGTATAGTCAGCAAGCAAAATGCATCTTTTATCCGTCGAACTCATGGACGCTTCCTAGCTCACTCAAATTCTAGGCTTGACTTGATAGACCTAAACTCCAGCCACTCAGAAATCAGAATGAAGAGTTGGGTAGGAGAATGAAAACCCAGGGAAGGAACTTGGTTGATCACCTCAAGTTTTCGTATAAGTTGCATAATTGGGATCACACGATCAGACGCTATACTAAGGAGTGGAAGATGGGTTAATAAACTTGGGGCGAATAGTATTACCATTACAAATTCACACTTTACTTTACAACAGCAAAAAATTCTACGGGAAATAATCGCAAAATGAGTAAATTGGATCAAAATTTATCTTTAGACCTTGGGCAAAGCACAAAGGATCGAAACTGGACAATCTCGTTAAGAGAACTGTCCCAGTTTTTTACCCGAAAATCGCAGTGGCACAGTGGCATTGCCAAACGCACTTGAGTCAAAGGCAAGCTATTAAGCAATCTAACTCTGATTAATCTGGGGCTTTCCCTATACTATATGTGGCGCAGTCAGATCGGTAAATGACCTTATGAGGGCGAAAAGATTGTATCGGCTGAATGTCATACCTATAGCGAAGGAGTTTCTACGGCGTTGTAGAGGCTGCTCTATTTCAAAGGCCTCTCAGGCTGGAAATCCAAAGGACTATACGTGAACCGTGACGACAGTGAAGGGCAGTTTCGGACATTTTTGGCTTTATGGAACCAGCGTTTTACACATTCGCAATTATTGAAGTCTCGTCTAAATGACCCCTATACGCCAGTAAGGTCATACTGATTTTGTACAACCTCGATTTCCTCTGCCATAGGAAAATCCTACTTTTTGTGAAGTCGACGGGTTTCCTCGCTCTCTTCGCCTCCTATTCACCATTCTTCACAAACACTTCCGTTTTCCGACTCAAACCCACACTTCACGATGCTGAAAATGGTTTCTTGAGTTCCCCTCAGGATGACTCAATGGCCTCCAAGTGTAAATGTGAATCGCAATCCCGCGCCAGGACCCACACGCTCAGCACGCAATCAGCTGATCGCAGTGATGGGCGATGTTTTTCCTCTGTTCTATTATTCTCTGTAATTCTTTTTGCTGCTGCGACACTTTATCTAGTTTTCAACCCTAAAAGAATGGAAAATGTGGGCCACTGTTGCTGTTAATAGTGCTTTTTTTAAACTTATACTTACAAGCGATAGAATTTTCAAGGACATTTTTACTTACTGCAGTAGTTATTCGCACCAGGACCCACATACGCCATGACACACATTGTACGGTTCGTCTAAACACCCCTTCTTCTCTATTTTTCTGGTCTCATTGTCGACCAGCCTCCTTTTTCAACGATTTTTCGAAGTCCTTTGTCACTTTGAGAACACCGATTCGAGCACTTTTTAACCTCCATCGCACTATTTCTCGTCTTCGCTTTCATTTTTCGTCTCAATCTTGATAACCTGAAATAATCGTGAACTGTGTCTTCAGGTAAGTACCTCAGGAATACCGTGAGCTGTGCCTTTTACCAATGCAGCTTCAAGGTTCAAACAATGAGCTAATCAGTGCTTATGCCATTTTAGAAGAATCTGCTCAAGCAACATCGAGGAAGTAGAACTCTTTCACGTAGACTCGTCGTGCTCCTTATCACAGATATTGAAGCCTCGTCTTCTTTACGGTACTGTGTGATAGGCGTTCAATAAATACAACAGATAAAATTAATCTTTTGATTTCAGCAAAGCTGGACTCAAATACAAACCTACATCCTTTTTAGGTGAATCTGATGTTAGATATGTTGGATCCATTTTTGCAACCCATTTCATGTTCATGCGAATTAAAACCCGCCAATAGCTTGCCATCAATATGGGCCCTTAATGTGAATTGGAATTGAAATAACCATGGAAACAGGGTTAATGGGAAATTTTTCTATTAATATGGAGGATTTCGCTAGAGTTACGGCTATCATCATTTGTCTCATATATCTCTAGGTATCAACTCTTTGGAGACCTTCTAGATTGGTTAGTTCAACTTGTAGGCCACAAAGTTCATTCGAAAAGCAGCACCGTGTAAAGGGATCGTCGCTGGTGCTTCCAAAAACGACGAAAGCACCTCGTCTCTGCCCACGAATTGAGGTTCTGAAAGTCTATTTGGCTAAGTGTGAAGGAAGGGTCAGCTCTTCAATACCAAGGTTTAGCCGTATATAATTAGTTCTTTTGAAATATTAATAGTTCGGTATAATAAATATAATAGTTCCTTTGAATTTCAGTCTTCCTTAACAAATGACTCATTGCCTTTTCAATAGGTGCCCGAGCCAGCCCAATCAAAGCCACAGTAGCAGTCGCTACTACTGTGCCTTCCATTGGACGAGTGCTCGTACTTTGATGCGTGCTCATTTTAATGTCCACTTTCCTATTTTGTCAAGTAGTGATCAGACGCGAGCTTATCTAATTGTGAACTTCCTCATTTCATTAGAGTGAAGGTGGCTTTTGCTGTCTCTCTTCAATCGCTTAATGTCGTAAAGCATCATCGAATCTACCACTAACCACCTCACTTGCCTTCGAAGGAATCCGATCGTAGGCGGACATAGAGGACATCAATATGTAGGTAATATGTCTTCGTGATGATGAATCGAACGTCTTTTGAACGGTCCCCTCTGTCAGCAATATTAATATTTTTGATGTGAATAGGAGAATTTCATCCCTCTCAGCGTTTTACGATGGGCTCGATATACTCTTCTGAACTGAGAAACCTGGTCTTCCTCACTTTGTCCATTGTCTCCCCGCCCGATATTCAGTGGCTCTTTGCATGAGTACCTCCACCACGATGTCCTGGATGGAGAAGGGAATGAAAAGTATTCATAGCTGATTTCTGAAGCAGCAGATGTATAACCAGCAGATGTATGGTTAACCACTTGGACCCAAGAACCGATTGAAACCGCTGCTAAATGCTCTACGAAAATTCGTGTTTAGCGACTATGTAGGGGCTGATAGCACTCACAATGGAGCATATTATTTGTTAAAAGCTGAGGCTGAAATTTCGTCTTAACACCACTTTGTCATAACATCGTCAAAATGATGAAAGGATCAAATTGTGGGCATTAATCAATTCCAACTGAGGTGGTGCGCCCTCGCACTTCACTTCCATTCAGAATCGTAGTGGATGCGTACGTGGCCTGAAAAATGGCTTGTGGGGTTAGCCAAGAGGTGCTTTTATCCTCCCGGACGAGTCTGGTGCCAATAAATCGTCTCCGTGGGGATGGAAAGCCTCGTTGGCCCAGGCTGATATCGACTCGGGACTCGAACTCATGACCATGCGAGAATGAAGTGTTTCACTTGCCCCTGCGTCAGCTCCGTCTATGCCAGAACAGCGTATAATAAAAAATGAGTAAATCAGATTGACCTCACACAACCTTATATGTATTTCGGGGGTTCTGCGAATTTTCTTGTTTCATTTATTACCCGTGATTTATTCTGCACCACCTTTCGCCCTATAACCCAATAGATATAAATGAAATTATGGCTAACAATGCCCTTAATCAGTTTTTATCATCTTTTTTTTAAGCTACGAAAAACTAATAAATCAATTGTGGTATGCACACATTCTTCTGTGGGACAGCGTGACCCTATCGGTTGTTTAGAGGGGTTCATGTGGATCAGGTCTGTTGGTATCAACTGCTTGCTACCCTTCGCTACCGCATCCTTGAAGCGGAATTACATTAGGTGGCTATGAGTAGCTGATTATGCTCCAGACGGATTCTACTCCCTTATACTCCATTTGCTCTGTCTTGCCTTTCCCGATGGGAGTCGTTGAGGTTGGTTCAGGGACGTTCAGGTTGTCACTTTATTCATACATATGTATAACACTTTTTGTCTCTCGTATGATGGGCATGATCAATGGAGCAGTGCTGTCAACGGCTTCTCAGAGCTGTAGATGATCTGTTATAAGTTAAGAGAAACGTTTGGAACGTACATATTTGGGATCAGCCAACTTTTGCTCTCTTGACCGAACTCAAAAAGATATCTACATGTTGCAAATGATCCCTTTTCAAGGTGATGGTTTTCACGAAAAGCTTTCCACCATGCTAGTTGTCCTTTGAGTAATTATATGAGAGATCTGCAACAGCACTGTAGCTTTATGCGATTTTTTGTATAGGCTTATAACATATGTATGTATAATCATCCATGAGGAGTATAGATTGCCTTATCCAAAGAGCTGTCTTTCTCGAATCAAACCCCGCGCCGTATCGGTTTCTTTAAATACATCCATTTCTCAATGTCTTCAGACGATTCGCCGGTAGTTGTTCGAATTTTTTAGTCCTGGGGCTCACCAAGCCGGATCACAACACAATGATTTCGATTTGCTGCTACTGAAAAATAAACGTGCACAGGTTTCCATGAAATCACTCAACTTTGAATGATGCGCAAAACAAAACTGCCTCAGGTGCACAACGGTCTTGAGAAGGACATTCCGCGAAACAGTAGACTGATCTTGATTGAATCTGCTATGGTTGCTGAAGTATGTCGGGTTGGCGAAGCTAAATAGTCGCTTATGAAGTAACAGCTTCGGCAGTACGATAACTCTGACATGAGATGAACGGAACAGCGCGGTATACTGGTCAGTCGCACAGATTGATTTGAAAAACAAGTGTTTTGGAAAAAAGGTAGTACAACAGCAGGGGAGCATGGTGATTGCTGCTTTTAGAATAACTATCCCAGTCGTATCAGAGCCACTTCCTTTTATATTTAGGCTGGAGCTGAAGTTTTCGGACTGGCGATATGTAGGCCCTGAAATGGAGCGGCGGCTTATGGTGCCATTCTGCGACCATCCTCGGCTTCATTGAAGCGTGTCTCCTCGAGGTATCACCTCTCTCTCTCAGCTCCAATATTCGTTGATTCGGTATCAAGAGCCGCTGCTTTTTTCCATCCCAAGCTCAAGAACCTCGGTAAGAATGAGCCCGGAAAAGTGGGTGAACATAGGAGGATTGGGTTCACCGGTTGCTGTTGCCTGGAAATGAAATAGGAGCGTGACATGTGAAGAACTTATCGAGAAGTCGCAAATCTCTTCGCCCTTTTGAATTCTGGGAATATACCCATTGTTTTCACACTGGGCTTGATGGCTGAAGCAGTCAATATGTAGGTGTAATCGTTGTTACTCCTTACTTCTCACTCGTAGGGTGGGAAGAAAAAAAAAAACAGTTCGTGATACAATGGCAAGCTTGTTTGGAACAGCACAGGTGATCAGCCTGTGTTGGCATCGCCTTTTTTCTTTCTCCCACTTTATCTGTAAATCTGCTAGTATTTTTATAATACAATACCTATAAAAATAATATACATATAAATAAATAAATAATAAATAAATAATCTTTGCAGTTGAATATCAGATCAATCCGATATCCATGCAAAATTATAACCTAACGAATTCTAACTTCACAGAACTCTGGAACGATCGAGCATCTACTAGAAGTTCTATAAATACGTGCCTCAAACAATGAGCTGTTTATGTTCATAGATGCCTTTGCTCATGAAGGAGTGAAGGGCTCACCATCAGGAACAAGAGGTTTTCGAGTTTTTCGAAAAAAAAGCTGACTTTTTTTACTTAAAATTCTCGATCCATTTAAAAGAATCGTAGGTGAGGAGTGTTCGCATATGGTTCTGTATCTCGACACAAATACGACAATGAAATATCTTAGCGTGGTGATAATTTTCGGGAAGAAGGGCCTCCAGTTGAGGGGGGGGGGGGGGAGGGGTACATATTTGGAATCACTCATAGGAAGTGCGAAAAACTTTTATTCGCAAAGAAATACTGGAAACGGAGGGGGGTCTGTGGGGTTCCAAAAATCCTCAGAACTTATTATGGACGATACGGGAGTAAAGTAAGCGGATGTGGTGCAGTTGGATCGAAATCGTTGCGTTACGGCGAGAGGGAAAGTAGGAAATATAGAATTAAAAGAAATAGCAGTATAATCATGATAAAATATTAATCGTATATCGATTGAGCTGTATGAAGTTTGCTAGAGCTGCAATAACGAGGCAAATTGCCCGCGGCTGCCGCGCGCGGCGAACCGATTGCACAAAACCGATTCTACTGTCCGTCTCCCAAAGATAGTCGACTGAACAAGCATAGCCTCTCACTCTCGGGGTCGGTCAATCGCTATAAGGCCCGCCTGGGAGATTAACAGCAGTGGATTGTAAATAGACTGGTCATTTCAAATTATTCTATTGGCCACACACGCATCCGCATCCCCTTATGATTTTGGAGGAAGCAAAATGCGGGAGCGCATCCTTCAAATGGGATTGATTGACGCCAAAGAACTTAACCCCAAATTTTCATGTTAACATGCTTGGACCTCACTCGTCCAGTAGGCATTCTGGAACATTCATGAAGGTGCTCTACAAACTGTCAAATATCGGAGCGTTCAAAAGTTTAATTTAGAACAAGCCAGAGACCAAATAGGCAAAGTCACCTACGTCCATTATGCATATGATGGACGATAGCAAAAAGCGAATTTTTCTACACTTTCTCATAGTTTCAACTTTTATTATTTTTACACATTTAATTCGAGTTTTCTGAGAGCAAACCTACTCGTATACATCCATTATGTAGTGCGAGTACACCCAAGCTGTTACATTTTCTCACTGTGAGCATTCACTGTAGCGGAGTTTGAGTTTAAGTCGAAATTCTTGGTTGGAAGCAGTTGTTTTTTCTCTCCTGTAATCAAAATAGACATAACCTCATGATGCGCCGGAAAAGACATCTGAAAAACAGACATTTTTCTCGGTTTCATACATGCTTCACACATCCTTCAATCATACACTCATCAGCCTTTATGGGCGTTCAATTTGCCTAAGAGGCACTTGAATTTTGCCTGGATTAGTCATCACGTTATGCGCCTCGCACAGCCCTCTGCTCCAAAATCTTGCAACGGCCTCTCCATCACATCGCTTCCAAAGTCCGGCTTACTCAAACCTTTATGTCATGTTTTCTCGGTCCTATGCACTCTTCTGATGGTCTCTCTTATAATCAGCCTGTTTGTTGAAATCCATCGTGAGGAATCGGTGGATTGCGCACGTCACATTCTCTAATCCACATCACTCCGATCGTATAAATCTCTGCTTCGGGGTGCTCTCCCATCAAGCGGGGATTACAAGAGCTCAACGTGCGACTTTCGGGAAGTTCATATTCGACAGCGCGACTGAAGATGAGGCTAGCTCGTGCTTTCTCCCACAACTTGGACTCCTCTGACGATTGCTTTCGCTCCTTATTTGAAGGTTTCCTCAATTCTTCACGTGGGAACCTCTCCGGGAGCTCCGCAAAGGAGAAGGCAACTGGCCTTGTCCGAGGAAGATCTTGGTTCAGTTTTTTCCTCCACCCAAACTGATGATATGTACCGTCTGAGTGTAGGGGACCAAAATCCGGCATTGATGCTGTCTTATTCATTTGCGACAATAGTTACCTTGAGAAAATTTCTTTGTTTTTTCCCTTACATCAATTTGCACTAAGGACATTCATCTGCTGGTTTTCTTGGCTTTCTATTCATCATTTTTACACAGTGCGTTCGTCGAATTCTCATTTATTCTGAAAAACCCACGAATGTAATTTTATGGGAGTTTGTTCTGAGAGTTCCTGCAAACTCGGTTGCTACCACTTCATTATTGTTCCGACAGCTGCTCCACAACTTAATATTCACTAGTACAAAACTACTGGACGCAAGTTAACACAGGAGCTGAACTCTGCCATCTGTTAATTAAACCTTATCGGAATAGGTGCATGAGTACTCGACGTAGCGTTTTTTCCAAGTTATGGGTCCACATGATCCTTCCATCACAATGGAGTAGGGATCCTCAGAACCTTCAACCTTTAAGACCTCTTTCGACTCATGTGTCTCTGTAATATCTTTCGAGTATCGCTTGTGGTCTCGCAGCACTCTCTGTGATGCCTGCGAGACCAAAAAATGCTGGATGACCCGAAGTTATATTGCTGATGTCCTTGTCATTTCAGAAAGATATGGTGATAGTCATATTGCCCGTAGAAACCCTTGTTGCCTTTTTCGACCTGGACTTTCGAAATTCTTTCCTTGGATAAAGGGTGGAGTTATCTTCACATACTATTGCATTCGATCTCTAATGCGGTTTTTTTTTGTTTTACTGAATAAAAAAATTGGCTTAAATATTTCAACTAAGCTATTGACTGGACCGCTTCTGCACTGCCGTGGGTCAATTGGGCATCAAAGTTCTTTATCTTTTCAATCATTTACTGCTCTCTTTCTTTAGCTTCCGTTAGAGCGTTATGCCATAAGTGCATCTTGAATACATCAAATTTGATATGTTGTTGTGGTACGGGTTCGTTTGATGCTTCTGTTTTGCTAAACAGCTTGCTCTGAGTGTTCATTACTTCTGAGCTGTGGCTTCCCAAACAAACCTTGTGCTAGACTGCTTCATGGCTTGAAGGTGACCACCTTAGCTGAATACGAAACAGTTAGCAAATCTGGGGTGCTTTATCCTATCTCTCACTCCCTCTCTCGGCTACTCTTGACATAACTAGTAACCGTGTTCAAAAGAAACCTGTGATGGGTACACTTCAGCCTGATGTCCCCCGTAGAGCAATTTGAGTAACAATCCAGCATCAAGATTTAATTCCGCGTTGAAATGCCTCCCCTAGTGCAGATGGGGGTTGGAAATTGTTAAATTGGACAGGTTTGGGCTGAAAATGCGTTTCACCTCCACTCAGTCGTGGGGACAACAAGTCAACAACTGAAAATCGTCAAGAGCTTGTTGGTGTGAACAGAAAAACTGTCTTATTTGGTAACTGTTCGAGGTTTTCGGGGTTCCTACTGATTTTTTTCTAGCCGTAGTTCGAAGCATTCCTGCGAAGGACTGTAAAAACTGCATTATTCACTCCAAAACTTTTTCGATCGAGCGCTCTTGAAAAGTGCCGAGTGCATCCACGGACCTAAAGAAACTGCAAGTCTCCATCAATTAGTCATCGGATATTCATTGAGTATCCCAGATGAGAATATAGTGATGTATCACGATGTGTTTACTTCTCGTCTTAATCTTGGATTAATAACGTTTCCATAACAACTGAACACTACCGATTGCCTTCATAATCTTTTTGTAAATAAAAATAGCTGGTATCATACAATTTTGTAGTAGCTCGCTCAATTATATGAATTTGCTCGTTTGTCTCTTACCTTAGCAATTATTAAGGTGGATAGTTAGGGAACTTATAAAAGCGGCTTACTTCAGCTGAGTTTATGAGTGGATGACGGAGATTATTCTATTTTTGAGACACAAGGCCTCATAATGCTTTGTTCTCGAATGCGTTTACCACCAGTCAACATTCCCTCATCACTCGAGCCTCCTGCTCCTCAAAGGGACTGTACCCTTTGAAAACTCATAGAATGCATACTTTGCTTTACTGAGGAAGATTGAGCAAGTGATGTAATCATACTCATGAACCTTTTAGTTTGTCAGCATGGAAGAAATTCCGTCTCACTTCTACTATCTGTGCCCACATGGCATGGAGCGCCTCCCCCGCTGAGCAAAACGCGCTAAATTGCTTGACAGCGGAACAAAACGAATTTTAAAGTTTCGTCATTGTGTGATACTGTAACCCCACATACTCGCTTGAGTGTGTATTCGGATTACTGTATTCCGCATTCACGGGACTTTGAAATCTGTCTCGCGGTAGCGGATGGGCTCGAAGGATTAACATATGGACTTATGTTGATATTTATTGAAACGTTTGATGAGCCGTGGGGTTAACTGATCGTCTTTAGCGATTCATCCTGGACATTCGAGTAATTGAAACACGAGTGTTGGAGTTCTTGTGAGGTTATTACTAGGCAAATTCCGTGCAAATATCGAATAGTTCTGAAAATCTAGGCTGCTTTCCGTTTACCCCCGAGCATGAGAATGGTATGGAAAGAGTGATAAACGTATTGTAAGAAAACCCGGGCCATGAACAACATCTTTGGGTAAAAAGCGATAGCGTAGCTCTCGAGTTTCTTGAGGCCTAAAAATGCAATAGTAGGAAAAACTGAGAAATTGAAGTGGAGGAAACCTTAATTAGATTCCCTTAGTGTATGGGAATATCCTTGGCTGATTTACGATTGAACTTGTTGAACGAATACATAATTCAATGATTAATTGTTGATTGCACTTTGTGTTTACGTAAAAAGGTGCTAATTGTAGTTGTGAAACTCATTTGTGCCATACCATAGCAATGAAAGTTGAGAATTGCGATTTCTTCGTTCTATCCATTTTCATTCATCCGTACTGATCCTTCTGTGGTAGTGCTGTCTGGGCTTTGTCCCATATTCATTAAAACGCTCACATTGACTTTAAGTTTCAGATGATTTGGTTACTGTTACTCGTGTCTGAAGTTCACTCAGTTCTTGCCATCGAATATCCATGGACATTCGACAATGACCTCTTTGGTGGTGAGTCGGAATTCCTATTTCTACAAACTTCTGGTCTAACAAACGACGATGTGCCGCTCTCGCGCATCAAGTCCCAGCAGTGCTCTCATCACCCTCATCTCAACCCGGATCAAGCGAGCATCAATAGAATGAATGGCTGCACTCGTAATCATCTCTTCTTGATCTCAAAAATGCGTAACGGGTACGGAACCTTGTAGGCCTTCCGAATTTGAATGGAATCGAGGCTTTGGCACTCGCTGGCATTTTTTTCTGTCTGCTTGCAGCCAGGCATTCGTACTTCGTGATGAATTACGAAAGATTCGTTCACTCTTTATTTAATTAATTTCTTGGGGGCTCATTTTGCTAATACTTTTCTTGGCCGAAAAGCTTCATATCTAACAAACGGAATAGTTGGCACAAAGCAATAAGGACAGGAGAGCCTGTAGGAGGCGATTCCAAAATGACTTCATGTTTTGCTGCTTTTTTTGGTAACACAACATCATAAGTCAGCGAACCATCAACTTCCTGGCCCCTGAATGTTCTACCTCTTACTTTTCGGTGGCTATCAGGACATCGCATTGAAAATTACGGCCCTTAAAGTTACATATTGTGAAAGCGTTACATCAGTGGATTGTCTATAAAGTAAGCCCATACATCCAGCTGCATTTGTAATCCCAATTTCGACATCAGCCTTTTTCTTATAAATGATTTAATATGGACAGACTACTCAAAAGTTCTCTCAAAATATCAATTAGTAAGTTAATTGAGTTCCAGGCAATATCAATAATATTATGAATAAAGTTGAAGCTATAAAATAATAGTGCAAATGCCTGCAATATTGACGACGAACTCAGACATTCCTTATAAATGATTTAACATAGACAGGCTGTTCAAAAGTTGAGAAGCTGGTTGATTATTTATTTATTTACTTAAGCTCACAGGGTGAGCCAACAACTTGTCTTTATGTATGTTGCAAGAAAAAAAGAGAGCGTTCTTCTATAAAGCTTCTTACTGCAAAAAAAGACCATGAGCATGCATTTCGAAGTAGTACTGAAAGTTCTGAAAGTTTTTTTCTTCCGTATTGAATAACTCATGGTCCCCGAAGTGTCGCCCACTATTGCAGACTGGGTAATTTCGATTCTAGGGCGTGAAAAATGGTCCACAGCGTTGCGGGAGAAAATCAAAATTGACTTTGATAGATCTATTTCGTTTTTCATGTTGACGAGAGGAAGATTAGAGGTAATTGTGCGTTCGGAAGCCCTTCTTAAGAGTCGCCCACTGAAGAACTCAGATATTTCAATCCAATACGGATTCATACCAATTTATAAATTAAATGAAGCCACCTCAACGGCCGTAAATTAACATCTCAAAGACAGTCATTTGAAAAAAGAAACATTTTTTACTTATACTTTTAACCGGAACATTTATAATCACGTGATTATTATCCATTTGATGGACTGAAGTAGAGAGATTCAGAAATTGCTCTGATTGTGTCAATGTCAATTAAACTGTATCATTTTACAGATTCCATAATCTAATAGAATATTAGGTCGGACGCTAAATACTACCGTAATCCTCGTAGGGTCCCATAAGGAGGTGATTCAGTGAATTCCGCTCTAAAAAATCTCCATCTCACTTTAACCAAAATATTGAAAATTTGAATAGTTCATCGGTCGGAACCGAGAGTGATTCTACATCCATCAAGGACCATTGCTCCAGTCTGACTCCCGTCTGACTCACAACCTTTGGAGCATCCGTCTGATTTTACTTTGGGATTGCTCGTCCACTACATATTTACATATAATGGTGAAATAGTTATGATGAGTTATAGGTCTAACGTAGTCTTCTGAAATAATTATTATTAAGACGACAAATAAAAAAAGAGCTGGCAGGATCAAAGATTATCACACGAAGTCAGTTTGCCCAGTTCATTACCAAGTTTTTAAGCTTTCTTATATGCTTCACGAAACCCATCTGCTCTAAGAGTTCTCCTTTGAGAAATATAGGGCTTCAAAAAATTACAAAGATTACAAAGGATTGTACAAAATCATGGGCCTGTAACTGACTGCGTGTCTACCCCATGAGCGTACTATTCGACGTCGTCCTACCTCTTCATTGTGAATGCTGCAGCTTAGACAAGGCGTTAGAACGCGGCCACTTTCGGGTGTGTGCGACGACTGAGCCTAGTTTGGAGCCTTTATAACGTCCCATCAAGCTCTTTTTCCGACCCGACAACGACCCACGTGCTATTCTTGGGGTCACGAGTTTATCCTAGAGTGAAATTTTAGAAACCATTTTCATGTCGAACTGCGCCTTCAGATGTCGAAGCGGGAGGGCCAACATACAAATTCAGTCAGTTCGACCCCTAAGAAGTCGAAGCTCTATATTTTATTAAAGAGAATGAATTAAGGATGAGCCATGCACTTAGGTACTCAATAACGTCCTCTTGGGATACACGTTTTCAGGTTGCGTAACGAACACCGTCCATTCACACCCGAGCCTCTACCATACTTCGTTTTTCCATGCGAACTTTTGTAGTGATCTTTTTGCTGGTACGTGGTAAGGGTGTACAGCTATTGAATCTCTCATAAATATTTTCTGAGCGAGTTTAAATTTCCAATTCAACTCGCACGAGTTCCCAAAATCTTCATCGAGATCATAGCATGCATTGCGGAAAGTCTAACCAATCCAAAGCCCAAGTCACGGTGACATGGGAATGTACAAATTAGCATAGCTACCCCACGCATGCTCAGGGAATCTCATAAGGAAACGTTTGATCGGCGGAAACGTTTAATGGGTACCAGGCTTCTCCTGAATAATGGTAACACTGACTGGTACATCGAATGGCCAATCAATTTACTGCATAGTCTGGATACCCAATGAAAAAGCTACTTCAATTCCGAATTGGATTCGAATCTCACGCAGTTAAATAGCGATCAAATGGATGTGATGCACTTAATACATCGGCGTCTGAATGCAGGGTACATCCATGTTTACTCCTTCTCGCCTGAATCATTGCCTTTTACCTCTTCCGAGGCTAGCAAGTCGATGGGAGGATATCGAGGTATGGATGTCCTAGAAGCAAACAGAATCGGCAGTGGCATCATTTCACCTCTTTGTAGGCATCGCTGCCGCGCCATTGAAACCTTTTTGTTCTATCTGATACCCAATGGTGGGAAGGGAAAGGAGTGAGCATGGGGCTACCAGCTCGGAGTTCACAGTGAAAAGAGCTAGGGTTACTGTGGCTTTTACCAACTCTGTATAACTTTGGAAAGCGGCTGAGGCTATACCCACAGCTTTAGGCGGCACTAGAAGGACCATTGTATGTAGTTGTGTTGTGTTGAACTGTTACAGGATTAATTTTGTTGTTGTTTGAATGTAATCTGAAATATTCGGCACCCCCCCCCCCCCACTTTTATCGTTTTCCATTTAGTCGGTTGGGTGCAAAATACCAGCATCTTAATGGCTAGGCGGCCCGAAGTCACCCCTTTTATGTTTTGCAAAGGAATATGATGTATCGCACGAGGTAGATATGGGCAGAGGTCCAATTTGGGCTAAAAGACCCTTATCTCCCATTTTGCCACTTCTGTGAATTAAAGACACCAAAGAGGTCGTGCACAGGTGGCTCTCAAGTGCACTGAGATGAACAACTCTCAGGATGTACCCATTCTCGATGTTATTTGTGGAAACAGAATGGTTTGCGGACCTCAGAGGTCAGAAAATTTCACATCAGAGCGATGCTTCGTGTTCATACAAAACTGCCTAAGGTTCTTCCATCGCAATTCTCACCCATCTTCACTTATCTCCCACACCCTGTGCGAGAAAAGCTTGTTGCTTGAAGTTCGGGGGTACTGCAAAAAAAAAAAGAATTTTCCACGAAACTCAGTCAAAAATTGAGTCCGTAATCCATCGTCTCACCTGTACTTGATGTAATATCATTTTTGAAAACCTAACTGACGTGACCACTTCTTTTTACCTTCCTCGAAAATTCCACCAATCCTCATCTATTAGTGCAAATCACTCAGGTGCGCCGTCTGTGGCTTCCATCGACTGAAGGATTTCCTCCGTTCACTTCCTGCAAGTGCCCTTCCCTTCCTCCTGTTGAACACCTTCGTGACGCTAATCGTCTTTCCTCATTACGACTACTTTCCATCCGAGCAATTAATGTGTCGCTGCTCTCTGGCGACTTGGCGTAATTTGAGCGTTCCCACGTTAGCATGGCCGCATATCTGATTCTCCTCTGCGTTGCCCTCATTCATTTACCAAGTCCTCCACTTCATATCACCCTTTCTAGTTGCTAACAATAAGCTTTCTCCAGCAAGTCGACACGTTCATTCTATTCGTGATTGTTCAGCCTGGAAAACAAGCCCATCGAACAGTTTTCTTTGTTGTTTTCGGAAAAAAAGGCATTTCAACCGAACAAGCAGAAGGCTTTGGTTTAATTCTAATTCAATCAAATGTTGTTGAATAATTCATGAAATACTTTTGTTGTTGCCAATGCCTTCCACCTGCATGTCCATGAGCCCACAAAGGCACGGGTTTATGGGAAAAGGTGATCGCTCACCATCACAAGGGGTAGGTCTTCAGTTAGTGCAATAGATATTGTGATACCCAGCGCTGCTCCTAGTACTGTACTGAGCGGTTGCCTATGAAGCCGCCACTCACTCTATGGGAAATAGCCAAATATGAAAACGTTTGGATGATGCCATAAAGCGTAGGTATACAGGAAAAGGGACCGGCACCAGAAAGGGTCGAGCTGATTGTGTCATAATAAATAGGTGAAAAGGAAAAGTCGACTTGTTGTCAAATTAGGGCAGTGGTAAAGCCTAATAGGCCTTCCAGACTGTGTGCTTTTTTCTGATGGCACGTAAAAGCAGCGGTAACCACAACCATTACAAATGTAGGTTCATTATGTGTCCGGATGTCCTCTTGCAACTGCAAACTGAGATTCAGAACATGGGACATTAGAAATGGGATCCCAACTGTTCGACACTTCCTTCTCAGAACCTTTTACTCATGCCCTTTTCTTCGTGATACCCCGCAATGGCCGACATAAAAACTTTCTGCTGAAACTAAAGAAATCACGTGCAATGAGCAGATTAATCAGAAAGGAATATAGGAACGTCATATATCCTTCTCATATTTCTTAATTTTTTTTTTGACAAAAATACTGTCGCCATAGCTAACGCGTTATCTTTGCTGAGCTATAACCCTGTACTTCACTGAATAGGTCTGAGTCTACTAGAGCAAAATCAAAATTTTGACTATTTTCCTCTTGTTAGAAGCGGTATCTCGGTTTTAGGCAAACAAATATCCCCGCTAGAAACAAGCAGATATTCCCAATCTCTAGGATGAGGAAAGCTTTCATCGTTATCCGTCGATGGAAGGCTAATTCGCATGATGAAATTATCGGGCACTTGACCATTGCAACAGATAGAAGATATGGAAATCGAGCCAGCACTCTGCAAATCAGGGCAGGATCCATTTGAGATGAGGTCCAAGGATTCACTTAGCCAAGGACAACTTCCTTGAATCCAAAATAGCTACCATCTGGGTTGCAGATGGGCTCTAATAGAGGCGAGAACCCAGAATACTTCTGCTTGAGCAGTGCATTGTAAATCGGTGGTGTCCTTGAATGCATATGCAGACATACGGGCACAATCCTGGGATGTGACCAGTAATTTCAACGGAGGATAATTTGGCCATGACATCGAATTTGGCCGGCAAGTTGGAGATGCGTTAAGGCGAGTAGCTAGGCCGTGAGAGGGAACCTTACATCTCTGAGCCTGCTCATTCTACGTGCAGAAGCAGCTCCCAATCCTAAATGCAAACATCTTTAACTCGAGTACTCTGCGTGGGACCTCTTCGATTGATACAGGGATTTTTTCATGCATTTCCAGTCTACGACTGAACTCTTATTCAGTAATTTGAGAGCGCAAGCATGATGGACAGGTGATAGACTGGAACACGTTGAAGTAAACATTTTTGTTGAACACTCAAACATTTAGGAAGCTAGTACGAGGTCGGATCTCAGAAGTGCTAGGAATTTACGTTTACATAAGGCTGGCGATGAAATTCTACGCTCGTACATATTCGTTGAATTTGGGCTAGGACAACTGCGTTTTCAATCAAATGACCACTTCAAATCGTTAACGTTGGTTGGTGATACGAACAGTATTGCCAAAATGTGAATCCTCGATCACCGCTATGCCTCAGAATTCCGAAAACGATTCGTTGTGGGTCATTGCTTTGAAGCTGACCAGAATTCGAAATTAAGGGAATCTCAAAACAATTGGTTCCGTCTCCAGTATCCTACTGAACCTCTCTCTTGTAGCGCGTGGCATCGGTATAACAAGCTTCGGACCACTCCCGTAATGAGTATCGTGATTCAAATTTGAATTCGTATTTGCTGCGGTTGGATGATGTTACTACGATGTCCGTAGGGGATGGGCTGCAGCCGTTTCAGTCCTTCTACGGCAAAATGAGCTTCGGCTAAAGGCCTGATTTGATAACGCTCGAACTCAGCAACGGATATTGCATTCATGGCCGCGACGAGTCAGCTTTTTTCTGTGTTACTCATCGAGAAAACTGCTCACTTTTGACAATTTCTCTCACCGACCGACATACATATTTTACTTACCCATTGGCAGCGTCATCACTACGCGATTTATGAGTTTCTTCAACACTTATATTTTGGCGGTAACTTGTGCTCTCTCTCTTTGCATAGCCTATCAAGAATAATCGTTTCGGCAGAAAGTCCCTTATGAACTGGGGCTCGCCAAGTGGTTTATTATGCTCTAATGAGCTGTCAGATCTAATTGCTCCAGCAAAGTTAAAAATACAAGTAATGAAAGCATAAAGTCTACAGCGCTAGTACTTCATGAAAAGATCAGAAACAAGTTCCAGGAAGCGTAATTACTGCAGTTTTTCCTTCGTCTGTTTGATGAGTTCGGTGCATCTGATGTCCATCTGCGAACTTGTTTCCGATTCTTTCCTCACGATAGGCCTCCCTCGAATGCAGACACGTTCTTTGAGGTCACCAGTGATTCGTTCGCCTTTTGTCCTCGTTTTTGGTCTCTACCGAGAGTAATTCGTTGGGTCTAAGGTGTCAAAAAGCATCTGAGAAAGTGTTAAGACCTGAAGACCTATGGGCGGGAACCAATACTTGGAAAAATGCAACGAGTCTTGCAAATCTGTCTGGAGTTTTTATGTAGAACTCATTGCCCGGGGTTTTTTCTTTCGCCCTTCGCCCTAAAAGAAGGAAGTAGGGGCGCTGAGAATGAATAATTCGCTTGAGACGCACCGCGCACTCATCTTCTTCAGAATTGCATACTGGGCAACGTATTGAACACGCATTGAGCACTTGTGGCTCAGTCGATGAATTTGTTTTCTCAGAAAAAAAGACAGTAACCTGCAGATGCTACACCTGCCTCTACGTTAAAAGCTATTCGCTTGCTGTGAGCCTCATAACGAAAGTAATGGGCGTGATAATATTCATTGGCGTGGGAGTGGAAAAGCAGCAAACAGCAGCAGCGACGAAAGCGAAAAAAAAAGAAAAGGGAATGCCTTGGATGAACTCTCCCTACGTTGTTGCATCCGGTTAGCCCAGTGGAATGTCATTTTGTAGCAAAGGGCAAAGGTGGCGTTTCAGGAGGGAAAGCTGACGAAGAGTAACTTCTCTTCAGTGGCTGTCGGACATCTAGGGAGCATTCCTCGAGGTGTTTTGTTTTTGGTGACACTAGCTTACATTTTCTCACCAACAGATTACAACCCAGAAGGCCTCTTTGATCAATGTCATCCTATGGTGATAGGAATTCAGTTTATTCAGTGCCTGCTTAACCTTCGCCTCCCAGGGCTCACGTGGGAGCGTAGATTATGCAGTAGTTGGTTAAATTGAATTTTTATCACCATAGGGTTGAGAATAACTGGCGAAGCGGAAACGGTGGTTGCTGAATTAGAGGCTTTCATCTTACGCTGGGTCATTCCACTCACATGAAGAAATGTTCCTCGAATGTTTTGCAGTCAACAGGGGTATCAACAGAAAGTTGTTTATGTTTTGAACCAACAGGAAATCGTCCAACGTTCGGTGTGGGAATCCGTCTTAAGGAACTAATCTCAATAGATATGCATATACATATTGGCTCCCACGCGGCAGCATGTGACCGATAACAAAGCTTTTAGCAATTTCCCATTACACTAGAGGCCAGTCCAAGAGCTTTCAGTCTCTTCCCTTTTCCAACCTTCTATTGCAGTTGTTGTTAGCTTAAGAGGAGGCTGCGTGATATCGTCCTGCGGCCTAGAAACAACCAGTACGATCGAGGAATCAAATCCCTGATCGTTATCAGCTTAAGCTATGCGAGCATTTTATTTCGGTCCCACCACGAGCAACAGTTGCTACCAAATTTGTCTGTGAATCGACAGTACTGACTTCCGCATCCCCGCGAGCCAGCACTGACTTCGTGCAGTCCCAGTATTCATGCAAACGCCGTTACAGTTCCGGATTGGAATCGAGTCCATGGCCGCATACCAAAACGAGATTTATCAAAGCGATTACCTTTACCCTTCATCCATCATTGCCATGTTCAGACCAATGCTAAAAATTGAGGCAAATTGAAATTTTGCCAACATCTTTAAATTAAGTGGCCGGTCACAGAAGAAAACTCAGACCAAGACGTGACGATGGAATAACGCAATGAGTGAACACTATGGAACCCGAGTTATCTTCTTGAACTGATGTGTCAGTTGTATATAAGTGTCTGGGGATGGAGAACAGGTTCTCATCGTTTATTCTCCCTTACCTTAGGACAGATATCCAACTGCTAGGAATTAGGTAAGGGTAAGTTTGGGGAGAAATCAGAAATTTCAATATGACCAGGTGCCAAATGAATATGCCAGAATCATGCTTATTTACGTTGTGTTCCTATGTGCGTTTTCCTTATGTGGGTGAAATGAGTATCATTTTCATTAGGGCGACATTTCGTAACTATTGGGAAGGTGGAAATCATTCTCGAGCTTCTCATCAAGGATCTTACATCTGTCAACTTCGAAATGTAAGGAAAACACGATTTCCCCATGCACTCCAGCAGAGCTAAGAAAAAACCTAAAGCGCTTTGCAGTCTTTCCCGTGACTGATTTCATTTAAATTAATGTCCTCACGGGCCTACTGTTACATCTTTCATGGATATCATCTCTACTTAACATCTCCAGCTTGAAATTAGCGTCGTCGTAAGCGGTGATCGTCTGTGTCCCACGCATAATTGAGTTAATCAACATGAACCTGGGCGAAAACGCTGTTGTCGACGAATCTGGTAATTCGTCCAGCTGGGCGTGGTCAGCAGCCATTGGCGCTCCGGATCCTTCGTCCTTTACTTTCAGCTATATGTTAGAAAAGCTAACCTCCGAATTCATACAATATTTATGAAGATTTCCTGAAATCATAATTCTCCAATTTCTTGTTCAACTTGTTTATACTTTTATAAGGCTAATGGTAACTTTTCTTCTGAATGGTTAACTAGTTCTTCAATAATGACTAACTTTGGAAGTTTTCTTGATGACGACCTTGACTGTTCATCCCGAGATCGGTAACAACTTCAGATCCACTGTGTATGCAGGTTGATCCTCAACTTTCTGGAATCCTTTTCAAGCAAAGTTGTTCACGATGTTCAAAGCCATAATTTTTTCATTACTTCGATGGGACTGGTGCGGCTCTGAAAATCGGTGGTTGTGAGGATCAAGTGAGCTGGAGTTCACTTACTCCACCGTAACGTTTGGCCTAAATGCGAGGAGGAAGACAGAAAAAGGACCTCGTGAATCATATGAATGGGTTGTGGCATTTAGATGAAAGTATTTTAGCTGCATCAGCAGCCATAGCTCATTTGTAACCAAACGTTTCACTTGACCCTTCCTTTATCGAACTCGGCTGAGCAAAAGCATATGGCTCTTTACCTAAGCCGTAGTTGATACTCCCATTCGCAAACTCTCATGTTTCCACGTACCCGAAGCGACATTCCCGGGGTCCTGTAGCAAAATCAGAATTTGAATTGAATTTCTTCGAGTCTAGTCTATTTAAGTGCTTGGGACTTACAATTATTCCAGAAATCGAGTACTCCTCAACATATTAATGTTTGCCACGAGTAATCTAGTCCCATTTCCTTAAGCGACTTGCTTCTAGTCAAATAATTCCCCATCTTGTGAAGTATCCTCTCAACTTATAACTCATTTCGTGACCTGGGCAATCTGGTTTTCCGCTCCCAGATAAGCCTTACCATTTTTTGTTCGTTCTGATTTCTAACAGGACGTTTTCGATGTTTCTAGCTTCTGTCGAATAACCGGCCTCCACCTTACGGGTTCTCTCAGACCATCAGGAGCGACACAGTAGAGAACTAGGACTACACTTTCTCCGCTTAACGAAGCTACTTTTGAAAGCCTTGTAATTTTTGCTGCAATATAGAGTCTTTGAAAGTTTGTTATGCTTTCATCGTTCTCCCTGAGCAGGTGCTCATGCCTCTAGGAGGCCACTGCAAAGCAGATGCTGAAAAACGCACCTCCCATATTAAGTGAGTATCCAAAACAATGAGTTGATTTCTCTGCAGAGATCCCCTTCATTTTTGACAAGCTTTCACCGAGTCAGCTCTCATGGGTGGTCCTTGATCGATATTGGTGTACGTCTTTTTATTCACGGTATGGTCTAGGTCTCATTATAGTAATCATCTGGTGAAACTTCTTATGCGCACATCTTTTATGAAAGGAACCATGATGCTCTGGCTGTAAGGCTTTCAAAACATCCCGGTGAACGCGTAGTGCGCCTGAGGGGGTTTAAAGGGCAAGGAATAAGCCTGTTGTGGTATAATCAAGCAAGAATTCATCCAAAAACTAATTTATCCGTTTTCACGCTAGAATCGTCCCAAAACAAGAATCTAGTTTTGCTGAAAGTTGTCAGCCATTTCGTTTTCATGGGTTCACCGCTCGGCAATTACTCCTTCATTTTTGAGCAGCGCCAGTATAGAGGATATTGTGATTTTGAGTGTTCTTGATACTGGTATGATTTCTGTGAAAAACGAGACCTGGACCCAAAGGCCATGCGTACTATTGACAATAAGTCAAACAATCTACCCATCGAATTTGAACCGTGTTGCTTGCCCATAGAACTAGTTTTAAGCCGTAGATGGACATGCAGCAGCTGGCAAGTTACATAGCCATGGTTTCGGTTTGCTAAAAAGTCATCACTCAACCAGCAGACGCTTGCATCATGTATTCGTACTTGATTCGAGCGCCCACTGATCCTCCTTGAACTATATGGGAACTCGTTCATTTCTGCTGAGCCACAAGCCAAAATCGTGTGAGTTGAGCACAATTGTGCGAAATCCTCTGTGCATTAATGCGAATTGGGAAAGCTCCCCTTCAATATTCCAAACTCGGCCTAGAACATTTAAATAGATCAATCATCAGAAATACAATACCTATGAAATCAGCAACTTTCTCTCCTAATGTGAGCCGATCGCTGGTGATTTTTGCCCAGAAGTCAGAGAACTGTCCATCAAGAACCATTGTCTGTCATTTCGAAAACATCACAAATTTTGAACTTTCTCCCACGCAAAGGCTGCTTTCATAGTCGGCCGGCCGGCGGATTATGAAAGCACCCAAACGGTGCTCATGCACTAAAGCATGCAGTAATAAGAAGTCCAGAAGTGCAGCGTTTAGAGATAGCGGTAGGTAAGCGCGCTAGAACTAGTCGGAGCCAGTGTGACGCGTTCCTGCAGCGAGATTCCAACGTCCTATGACATGTTACAGATGCATACGTCGTGCTTCTAGACGTCTTTCTCGAGACGCAGTCATCAAACTTTGGATTGATAGGTGTGAGCGATAGTTGAGCCTGTCTATTTTGCGGCCAGCGATTCATAGCGAATACAAAGTGAGGTACTTTTATTCGCCACTAAACTAAGATACTATATATGGGTTACCTCGAAGGTCTCCCTCAACAAGCGGTTCAACCAATTGTTGACCCTTTGACGGTGAACAGTGCTTTTGGCGAATGTATTTTTTTTTTGTATAATTTCAACTGCTACACTCCAGGTTTTCTGGTTCCACTCGAAAGGATTACTCTACGGATCGTTGTCAGCCAATCATTGGAGTTTCCGAGGCTAACTTGTGTGTCTTTTTATTGATGTGTTGAACATAAGGGGAATACGTGAACCAGAAGGCTACCTCTTTTGCCATAGCGATCTCACTGTCTACACGAGATTTTGAATTGAAATTTTGGTAAGGAACTTTCTTGCCTACCCACCAATCTGTCAAGTCCTTCTATCTTCTATTCTTTACTAGAGGGAGGGACTTTATTTTATGGTTTTTGATATTTTCCTTACAGATAAGGTTAAATGTAGTTCGGGATCAGTAATGCAAAAAAGTGGGAATGGTGTAGTGTCAAGTTGTGTCCCATCACACGCATGATTCCGTGCTCGATAGCCATTCAGGCTAACTGAGCTTTCTATCCACCGTGGCCGATTAATTGTCATCAGGCTCGTCTTTAAGGATCACAACGCTGACGTGCACATCGCCTGGTCACAGGGCAAGTCTACAAGCAAGTAATTGTGTAGTAAACATACGCATTCAGATGAATCTAAAAATATGAATAAGAGCCAAGGGCAGAGACAATCCCAGGACGAGACTGATCAGCGTCAAAAGCTTGGCAGAAAGTTTAATAAAAAAACTTGTTCAAAATGAAATTTCTGTTTATTTTTTTACTTGGATTATTCGAAAAGACGATCATGTCTTTTTTTTAAGTTCCATTCGCCATGAGCGTGACTTTACTTCGGACGAGCGTTCGATTTTTGCACTGAGTGTAGGGCCTGTAGTGACCGGGTCTGCACTTCGTACTCCTAGGGGGTGTTCTTTCTCAACAGCCTACAGATACTCTAAAGGAGATAAACTTGGATGATGTGGAAAAGTTTCTCATAAACAACGAAGATGAAAATATTGCATCTACATCCACTACTGAAGCAATTCCGTCCAATTTGCCCGTTTCCGGATTTATGGGACCGGATTTGTGGGAGTTGGCGGATATTATTATGGGGGTGGAAGATAAATAAACTTCATGGTGCTTCAATTGCAGTGCGGCAGCGATATACGGCCATGGATACGATCTACATACGTAATAGCGGGTTCCGTGTGCAAATTTATGGATAGCTCCCACAAAGTGCTCGCTTGAGCTGGTAGTTGCGTAAGGGAAACCATTTACTGGATTCATGGTGTGCTCTGAAAGTTCTGAGAGTTCTCTGCGTTTGACTAGCCACTCCTTCTGTCCAAAATCGTGCTCCACTTACTTCTCACCGTGAAGTTGCGTCTGCGAGGGCGGTCGAAGGACTTCATTTCACCTAATGATTTCGCTTTGCATCATCTAGTAGAAGACGTTGACCTCAAGCTCTAGCGTGTTCCATTTTTTGATGGAGACTGTGAAGAAAGTGTTCTGAAGTTTTCATTTGCTCCTAGGTTTGCTGAGCAATCGATTCCAATGTTGCAGTTGGCGGATTTCACGGTAGTTCGGTGAACTACCCTGTAAGCCTGGCTCGAATGTCTTTTCACGACGCACACCTGTGACGCATACCGATAGTTTTGCGTCAACTCCACCCACCACCGTAAAGCTCCCAAAAACTTTTTCCTATATCTCTCATACGTAGCAGGTTTTTCAGTGTATGTACAGTAGTTTTGTGGCAGTCAACTTCAAACGAAGACCATACAGTCTGAGATTGTGTGATTGGCTTATCACCTGACCATCTTTGTCTCTAAAAAGCAGCTGCGATGAATCGGTTGAGATCAAAAATAGTGCGCTGATTGACTTGCCTACACTGAACACCTTTCTTCTCCACCTGACTGTTGCTTCAGTCGCAGACGAATTTCTATAGGGGTCATCCACGTTTCTAGCAACTGGCGCCTTCACAGAGACGAGTTTGCCGAGTACTATAAGTTCCTATTAATTGTTTAATTGTTTTTTACCTTTCTGTATAAGGGGTGTCAGGGCTCAATGCAGTGTAATGCAACGGGTTAGAAGGAAAGGTGTGGGATGGATGAAGCTGATCGCTGGATTCGCTTCTTTGGTGATGTGTGAGCATCGCCGTTTGAACAAATTTCTGGAACGTATGATGACGACATCCAGCAAGTGGCAAAGGTTTATACCCGCGGGAAGAAGCAGGTATGAACATGCAATAGAGGAAGAATCACGCTGATCTATGGAAGCAAGCAGATCAAAAGCCAGTCACGTTGTGAGAGTTTACTATAAAATCCCTTTGCTGTAAGATTCAAATATGGCCATTTCGGAAACGCCTGACTCCTGCAGCCACCGCTACATGGGCGGATCATTATTCATAGGATCGGGTGTGAAAAGAGGATGAATGCAACGGTTTCTCCAGAGCCGTAGCCTGAATAATTTAGTCATGACTGCAGTCTGCGTGGCGATGTTTCCAACGACCGCATAATGACCCTCACCGAGCTGCTAGGCGTTTCCGTCAACGAAACCCTCCAAGTGTTTCAACGCTTTCTTATAGATCCTTGCATAACACACCTTTACCACATCGGGCTTGAGCTGCTGTGCAACACTGGTTCAGGGGTTTGCGGTTAATTTCAGGTTTATTACTCAGCAATTTCAGGATTCAATTAAAACGGATATCTCATTGTAATATTTCGAGCATTACAGCTGTACTTAGTCTGTGAACTTTTCTAATCACTATTAAAAGGGTTTCGTGTACGTTGCTCATACATTATCCTGATTGGTTTTCTCCAGTCTAATGTCCACTGTGAACGGAGAGAGCTCTCAGTAGGATATCGGTTTTCTTTGAAAAAACTCTGCATAGGTTGAAACGGCACTGGGCTTTTACTGGAATGGTTGTCTCTGATTTTTTTTCACTTACTCGGTCGCAAATAACTCTCTTTCAGACTCTTTGATTAGCTGACATTTCTAATGATTGAGCTCGTCGATTTATTTACCCACGTTTACGCCTTTCTGTGGGTAACTCTCCCGACACATTGATAGTTAATACCTATTTACCTGCAAACTCTCTAAAGCTCCGTTAACACATTAGAACTTCCTTTCACATCGTTCACGTTGTAGGTCTTTATCGAATTGCGTGGGAAGCTAATCACGAAATTCAGTCTCATTTAGAGCATCACGTAATTCATACCAGTCGCATGGCATAGCAGAATGAGGCGCTTCCTTAATTGCTTAAGTGCTTCCAGTATCTTTCAAATGAGAATCGTGATCCCCTAGTTCTTCTATGCACACTTTTGGTGCTCGATCCGGATGAGCTTACAATTAGCTCAATATCTCGCAGTAGGACACGGCTTGACGCCTTACACGCTGGGTTGATTTTCAATAGCCGACAGATCTCCCGTTGCAAAGCTTCGTGTTATCGTAACTTCTGAGCGTATGGTTTCAAAGATTTACTTTTTGTGATGACAAAAATCTCTGGTGTCCTTACAACTACGGCATTCAAACTCTTCAACCTAATATAGTGAACAAAAAGAGAGATTTACGACAGCGCCTCTCTTTGAACATCGGTTCTGGTGATTGCTCTCAAAATGTCTCTAAAATTTTCACCGAAACAGCCAGAATTAAGAAAAATGTCGCATATTTATATGTCTGTTGTCTACAAGAACATCCATTGATTCAATATTCAAATCGCTAAGACCATTTCTGCACTGATAGTGACAGAAATGTCTGTTTGGAGAGAAAACATCTCGTATCTTTAAAAACTAATTGTAAGAAAGCCAGTTGGTATATGTCATTAGCCGATCCTTTCCTGAGCTTGCGCTATGATTTCACTAGCACCTTCATAGCTACTTCGCATTTTTTGTTTGAATGATCGCTTATTTTTTCAGACATTTTTTAATTCAATACTGAGCCTTCATATTCTAAACATGAAAAAAAGCAAAAAGATTTTCATTCATGAAAAAAACAATGCTTTTCTCTATTCAATAGTATCAAAAATGTCATTCATTACGCCCCTTCACAACCTGTAGCAGCTACTAGCCTGTATATGGCATTTTGTCTATTTCGTATGTGATTTATGGCTCTTTCCGGCAATCTGAAAAAGGTTTTTTCTGGCCAAGCGAAAGCGCGCCATGGCAATCCTACCTTTTTCCCAGTTGTGTTCTTTCTACATACAACCGAGTACTAGAAAGTGCTCATTCAGTCCATGTGCTTATGGAGCCTTATGGCTTCTTTGAGCAAACATTCTTTCACCTACTACATCCTACAAAATGGGCTGTAGAAGTGGGAATCTGTCTAAAAAACTGGAAACATTTTTATCACCTCATGATTGTGCTTTAGCGATTAGATCTTTTTGATGTAGGATGTTCGTCCTCTCAGGTCGACTTCCTTCGAGAAACATTGGTCCGTGAATTCACTACCGGTTTTGTGTGCATTTTCGCGACATGAAAGGGCGATCAAAATTTTCGGTGAATGAGGGGCGTGGGTGGGGTTTGTACCAAGAGTTCCTCTTTAACTACATATGTCGGCTACGCAAGCAGCATTTTATGCTTTCAGCATAAATTCTGGCAATCCAGTTACTGCAATTTTATCTGTAAATGAATCAAAGTAAAATTTCGATCTCTCACATGGTCCGCAAAATGTTAAATGGGAGGGTTCATTTTCCAGCTTACAGGTTGTCGAGTAAGGTCAGGCGTCAGAGACTCGATAGAGGAGCTCTCAAACTAAATAAAAATAAGTTTCTGAACAACGTTGCAGCAAGCCTACATCCTGCCATGTCATCGCGAATTTTCGCTTCCATTTAAAAATTTTAAGTGAAATCAAGTGACATCTTCAGATGTTGCCGTGGCTGATGACCGCGTGCATCTACCCGTGTGTTGTAGGCCCGGATTTCTGGGGTCTGGTGAATCGCGACTGGCGTATGTGTACTGCCGGTCAAATGCAAAGTCCTGTGAATATCGATCCGACACAATTACTCTTCGATCCACACCTGGAACGGATATCGATTGATGACATAAATGTGAGTTCTCTTCTGCTCTTTGTAACAAATATGTTGACTGCGAAGAACTTGACCTACCCTACCGGGATACTCCTGAATTTCACAATAATACCACTTACCACTCAGGGGCCAGATTAATTAATCGAACCTAGCGGCGTTTTCCAGCTCTGCCGAAAATTCGTAAATGCTACAGTTTCCTAAATAAATGTAGGAGGCTCACTTGGTAAGAGCCTGGTAGTGTCACGGACAAAACTTCCACTAAGTTCAACTGGGCTTGCCGTATCTAGCATAATCATCTTTTCTAAAGCCTTCTAGGTGAATATGGCCGTTTCTCCTACCCCAACATTTCTTTCGTCGCACAAAGCGAGACGGATTGTTCTCGTCTTGCTGCTCTGATAACCAAATCGCACCAATAAAACACCTGAAGGGGCGCATAGGGGGGATGAAGGGAAACCAAGATAACTAAGATAACTCTACAAGGGCTGCTCCTTGGGGCATACCGAATCGATATAAGGGAAAGGGTTTGTTGTCGGTTTTGCTATTTCATCAACAACAGTGAGGGCATGTTAGAGATACAGCCGTGTTTCTTATAAGGTCACATCGACCATACAGGCAAATGGGGTGGCGAGTGGCGCAGACTCCTCCGCGAATTGTTCTGAAGATTAAATACAGCTTTCCATCTCTTCAGAGTGGGTTGAGTGGCACCACCCTATTCAAGAAAGATAAAACACTGACTTATGCGCTAACTAGCCACCGCAAGCCATTGTACAGGCCACACACATTCAAAACACTATCACGATTTGGATTCAGAACAAATCACATATAAGGCACATCCTAGGAATGCGAGTCGATTTTCATGGCCCAATTCCCACTTTTGATATTTTTACATGCACAAACTAAAGAGAACTATTTTTCACGAAGTATAGTTCCCATGGTTGTTATGTGCCTAAATACAATAATAAGGCTGCCGCTATGCTCACATTTTTAGTCAACTAATTCATTATCTTCCACAACTACCATCCTTTCTTTATCGGATCCGATGATGCCTATCTTTGATGTAGTGACTAAGAATTGCTGATTTCCGTAGCTATTTGGGACGTTACCTTCCATTTCGTTTTGTTTATACGAAAAACATTTTCCGATCTACCACCATATCGTACCAACAAACTCTCGTTTCACTTTGAATTTTAGGTGGAAGCTACATTTGAAAATATCGGTCAATTGCCGATAATAACAATAAACGAGACCCTTTCCAAAAACTCCATCAATATCACTGGTGGACCAGCCTTACCGTACCGATATCGACTCCATCAGGTATACCATGGTGCTAGCAGCGACTTGTAAAGACCATCACCAGCAAGATGACTATGCTTTGTAGATTTCTGTGCACTTTGGTCAACCAGATGGGGAACGAGGATCAGAACATACAGTGGATCGAGTGAGATTTCCGGCTGAGGTGAGTTTTCCTACATGTTACTTCTCCTCTTGATTTTCCCCACATGTCTACTCGAGCTCTTTTCAGGTTCAACTGCTCGCATACAATATCGACTTGTACACTAACTATAGCCAAGCCGTCACACAACCACGGGGTCTCTTGGCGATTGCCGTAATTGTAGATGTGAGTTGCAAGCTCCTACAGGCTCAATGCTTCTCCAGTGCGACATAAATGTCAATCGATTTTTAGATTGGAACAGTAACTGAAGTTACCCTACGGCGGCTGACGGTGGCATCGCAAAGTATCACTTATAAAGGTAATTATAGAATTATTCAATCATGGTGCACACTACACACATACAAGAAGTTCTCATCTTACAAAATTACGTATTTTCGAGTATGCGGTTTTGTACGGAGCTGCCCGCTCGGCTATAGTTTTTACCAGTCGGGCCGCCCGGCTAACGCCGGGCTTCCCTCCCTCTTATGGGTTCGCCCGGCGTTTCTCCTTCCTGTGAGAAATCTGCTATGCGTAAATAACACTTTGGATTCTCCTTTTTCTTCGAAAGATCTACATCCTCAGTATTAGCTCCGAACTGGGAGCGATTTTTTCTGTAAGCCATCTACGCTGTGTCCGAATAGAACATCGCATAATATCACAAAAGCGATTATTCAGAGGAAAAGTATTTGGAGACTTCATGGCGGCTGAGCCTACTATGTTAGCACCCATCAATGTTCCTAACCAAGTCCTTGTGCCTTCGAGTTTCAACGATCTGGGTCCGAACGAACACTATATATTCACGCCCCGCCCTTTGGGGCGGTGTTTGGTCCTACAACCTATCGTCAGTGTACCTATCCTGCGTCGTGTATTCCTACCAAGTCGCTCTAGGTCCATTTTGACAATTCTCTGCAAGCCCCCCCCCCCCCCCCTGAAGGCGGAGTCCGGCGCTGATACCCACCGCAAAGGTTCCCATCCTGACGCCTGTTTAGCGCTCTAAGTCCACGGGGACAGGAGTTATGAGTTTTCGCCCAAACCCCTCCCATTGTGTATGGAGTTCGGTCCTGCCACCCAACATAAGTGTTCCCATCGTGCCGCCTGTACTCCTGCCAAATTTCAACGCTCTAGGTCCACGGGGAAAGGAGTTATGAGTTTCCGCACGAACTCCGCCCTCGTGGGCGGAGACCGGTCCTGCCACCCACCATATGTTCCCATCGTGCCGCATGTACTCCTACCAAATTTGAACTCTCTAGGTCCATGGGGACCACAATTATGAATTTCCGGTCACACACAACTACACACACACAGACAAACCAACAGACACACTTAGCGCGTTATATAGTGGGATAGTCTTCTTACCTGCAGCTAGAGCCACTACATTGTGCCGCTGGCACTAATCAGAGCTCATCGTACTTTTATCTGCTCATTCTTGAACTGGTTTCTACATTTAGGTTCTTTGTGCTGGAAGAATCAGACTGAAACCATTGGCCGACTCTCGCTGCGAAACTCCCCTCCTGAACCTCGTCCTAAATAATTTGACTCGGAGCAGTGTATGAACGCTCTATTCGTTCTTACTGATGTTTCGACGTATGTATGTGGCTTATGCAATCACTTACAATGGTCAGACAATGTACTAGTCAGCGCTTTTATCCTCTCACACAAACATGGGACCGATTTATGGACATCGAAGGGTTGGAAGGCTTGGTTGGCCCCGGGATTCGAACCCGTGACCTAGCGTGTGGGATAGTGCTTTACCCGCCACTCATTACTTGCGACCTCACCTCTACGAAATAGCTTATACATAAATATAATCCATATATAACAAATAAGACTAAAATTCCACACAAGTAAGAGCGGATGTTGCCGCACGAACCACTATTCTGACACAGGGATCGATATCGACTTCATGGATAGCTTCTTTTTTGTGCTCATTATATCAGCGTAAATAATCTGACGCTTAATGAGGGGCAGCTCATAAAATTGCTCTGTTGGATGTAAAAAGTACAGTCTTCTCCATACGCAAAATCCGGATTCCTTTTAGGTATGCGAACCACTCTACGTCAGCTTCATCCAGCTGGTTTATTACCGCGAACTCATCACTACGTCACGTATGAGGGCTCATTGACGATTCCTGGCTGTCAAGAGACGGTCACATGGATCATCATGAATAATCCCATCTATATTACAAGGGAAGATGTAAGTTTTCATGCATTGATGTAGAGAGCGTCAGCTAAAGGGCAAAAGGGAAAAAGTGCTTAAATGAAAATGCCATCTTTATAAAAGAGCTCTGCACTAACTTTAAAAAAAGTTGGATGAGTCTTTTCTGTGACGGTACGGCTATCAATCATTCTCCACTTCCTTTTTACTGGGTCCTTCTGCGCTGGTGCTACTATCAATCATTCCTCATTATATGTCCTCACCACTTTTAACCCTCGGAAATGGGTCTTTCTATCGGGGAATTTCGAAAAACTACGGTTAAGAATAAAAAGATGTCTTGGACGTTGATCAATCCCGTCTGAGGTATGCGCCCACGCATTCCACTTTCATTCAAAATAGTAGTGGCGTATTGAATGCATATATGACCTGTACAATGACTTGCGGTGGCCAGCTGATGTACGAATCAGAGCGTTTATACTCCCACACGAGTTTGGTACCAATTAACCGATTAACTGTCTCGCAACGCAATAGACCCGTAACTGTTTAGAAGAAGACCGGAAACTGCTTTTTTTCGCATTTTTATAAGCAATCAGAAAGGGTATTTAACACGTTGACGACAACGCACGTTTGGACATTTTTGGCCGCGTGGGACAGACGCAATTTTACGGCAGCTTCGACCGCGGGACACATATGTATGTCCGGCGCTGCCCCTGCCCCTTGAGGCGCGCTTTTCGAAGCTTGAGTGTAAAACCTACTTTCAACTACTTTTTGCTACTTAGTAGGTTGTTTAATAAAATGAAAAGCAAGCAAATGTTCTACATAATAAATATTTCGCTCTAACAAATGTATATACGGACATACAAATGGCTAGAATAGAAGAATACTTGGACGATACTATACAACTCGACCATCTTCTGACACCGCAGTGCGAAGTGAGGAGATCCAGTTTACCGCAGAATGCGCAAATTCGGACGACGGAGAGCAAGGAGCTACTGAAGAAGAAGTAGATGATATGGAAGAAGATATGGACTAAATTAGAAGAAGAACAATCCGATAGTGAAAGCATGGTGGTTAAGCGATGTTTCGCCGCACGATGCTTGGACTTTTAGTGGTGCCTCTGGCTTACATGATGTTGTTTATGACTGTCAGGAACCAACAGTTTCTGGATAGAGGCCTCATCGCTAGAGAAACCAATAGCTACGGGATTCGACAAAATGAAGAATTTCAATGAGAAGAGCGCTGATGAAAGGAGGAAACATTTATTCGACTGCTATTAACTTACAATCAATAGGTTGCTTCCATTGATTTTATTTTACTTGTTTTTGTTGATCTCAATATAAATGCCGAAGTTCACAGTAGGCCTGAAATCATGTGAGACTCAGAAAACCTGTGCAAAGATGGAGCATATCTGATCATTTAATGGACCATTATGTTTATAGCTTTGTTACTTTTCGATCTGTAATATAAACATAAAAAACTTTCTAATAAATCACGCATGCGCTCAAAAAAGTTGGGAAATGATCGCGGGACACATATGTTCCGCGCTGTCCCACGTGGCCTGCAAAACGCGGCACATATGTGTCCTGCGTTGTCGTCAACGTGTTAAGTAGTGAGCATTTTATGTATTACGGTACCAACACAATAGTACGGAATAATGGCTCGATTCTCATCTAGTGTTCATTGATGCTATTTAAAAAGCTTTTGAAATATGGCTCTTTAGCTACAAATATGGAATGAACTGCAAAAGACGGAAAGCAAACAGGCGGATCCGGCATACATGACACCAGCCTATCGTCCACTGAAGGCGTTGAATGGACGGCTACTTCGGACAAATATCAACGTCAACTATAGAGTGCGTTTTCGATCAGAAAACTGGGTGAAAATGTAGTTGGGGGGCCACCCATCCGAAGGTCAGAATATCAAGAAATGAACTCAATGAAGCGCGTTATGCCGTGTTATATCACGGACATGCCAGTTTTTACATAAGGGCATTCGCAGGGAAGGAGCACCGCGGTGGGCTAGTTTTTTTTTCTTTTTTTCTTTTTTTTGCAAGCTGTAATAACCAGCCACCCAGGTGCTCCTACCCTACCTAGGCTTATTTGGGAAAGTAAATTTTCTTAGCAGAAACCGCATAAAGGAACTAAGGTGGTCGGTTCCCATCATCCTTTACGCATCCGATTCAGCGTTAATATATCAAGGACTAACACGTTAGACTGAGTTCATTTCATGATATACTGACCTTCGGATGGGTGCCCCCCCCCCAACTACATTTTCACCGAAAACTGCAAACATCAGCTGTATTGTAATGCCGGCGCTAATTGCGAAGAAAAATACTAACACCATTCTTTGTGCCAGTGAATCTTCTGATCCCGATTTATTTTCAGCAAACCTCATCACCAACATGTTCGTCCAACATATACACAGAAATGGGATATCGATCGAATCCTGCACGAGCACGGCACAATCAATCGATAACAAAACGGAATGCTCCCAAGTTCCTGGAGCGTGAAGTGTTCGAGCTTGAAAATATTGAAACCGAAGCGATATCTAATGCGTCATGATACTGCTTTTTTATCAAACGTTTTGGAATTACGTCCAAAATCGATTGCCACCTTTTGCAGTATTTGCCTTTTAAGCGGGCTTACAAAACATCTTTGGCATTTATGTAGAGAAGTCCATCTGCTCATGGAAATTTTTTGAAAAGAATTTCAAGCTCGTTGTGACGGGACCTGTAAAAAATTGGGAAGTGGCTCTTTTCTTACCGGAAAACTAGGGGCCAAGTGTCATTTTTGAGGAGTGATGTATCGCTCTCACTCCGTCACACTGTTTTCACTTGTTCCAAGTTTGTATGTATGACATCCCTGCTGAAGCATCTCTACTTGGAGCCGCTCCCGGTGCCTACAGACGTACTCAATTTAAGATGTGTATGTTACACTTCTGACTATTCATTCAAATGCAAATTGATGCTTAATTGAGTACCTACTGCGTGTGTATTAAAAACAGCAATACTTGTGTGACTCAAACCCTGGTCTATACAACATTCGGAAAACATTCGGCCAAGGCTTTCACGAGTTCGAGATGTTTTTGATTAATAGCCCTATTTGTTCAAATGCTGTCGAACTCTTTAAAACCAGATCCGACTTTTTCTCTGCCCGTGAGTCAGAGTTTTGGAAGGGGAAGAAGGTTTCTGGCTGCCCGGTTTCTCCTGATGTAGAGAGCAACATTTTACCATACACTCTAAGAAGACAGCAGTGAAGTGAACTCTCGATCCATGTGTATTATTTATCTAATATTTGACGGGTGTATTTGTATGTTACTATCTATGAATGTGCGGATCTTATTATCTATGACTTTGCAGAAATTGTTGCATATAGTTTCAATAAAGAACTTAATGGTTTTTAAAGATTGCTGTTGATTGTTAAAGATCAAAGGCGTCTGAGAAGAACGTTTTCGAAGGCTTAGCTTGAGCTGTGATTTTGATGCCCTGTAGTAATGTGTGTGGTACAGTTCGTAAAATCGACCGTTGCTCATAGACATAACCCAACTTACCGAGGCCATAATTAGGGTCTGGATGTAATTCTTGCACTAAACTTAAATTTTCCAAATCTGCTATTTACGTGGTATGCTCCCTTAGCACTCGAATAGTTGAGTTCTGTAGCCAATATTGTGGGATGTATGTGTGTACCCCTGGTCACAGTAGAACTTTTTGAAACTAACAACTTCATGAAACTAGTAACAGCAGTTAATGAGTAATACGATAAGAATAGATCGAATAGTTGATGAGGTAGTGGAGCTGGGTGGCGAGTGTTGTGGAGCTGACGACGAACGGCGGTGGCGTCACGATGACGACAGTAGGATCCGAGTAGAGAACCCGCTCTTGTGCTTTTCTTGCCCTTTAATACGGTAGTTCCCGCGTAATCCTTGCCAACGGCAGGGTAGGTGGTCAGAATAGGAACACCCACCGTGATCGCGGGGCAGTCACTGGCCATATGACCAACCTTTTTGACATGCCGGGGGGTGAAAAAGAACATCGTGACTCCACTTCACAATACCGTAACAGCTTACAACTCTTGCATGTTGTGGGTGGCGGCCCTGATCTTGTCCCGCAACCTGTTCTACCCCCTTTTCCGGTGTTTTCGACTGACACCATGAAGCCCACTAGAGCTTCCCTTTGGGAGGGGCGGCGGTCCTGGCTCCCTCCGTTTTTGCGCGCGAAAAGACGCCAACCGAAGCTCTTCCAGTGTCAACGTGGGTTCCAATTGTCGCGAATGCGAGGATCGCTCCCAGGAACCATGCGCCGCACTCACGGCCATCCGGGGTACAAAGTTCACAAGTCACTCGATTTCTTCGATCGTCCCGAATCGTCGTGCTGGCACAGACCCGCGGGGCTGCAGCCTTAGAACTTCTACTTTGCAATATGTGCTACTTATTCCAAGACGGTGCTGCTCGAGCGGTGGGTCGGCGGAAGCGACCCGACGTGAGTGGTTAATTTCATTACTATTTCGAGCGTTAATACATAGTTTGAGAATGGAAGAGTATAATAGAGCGGGTACTTTCTTACTTCCTTCATCCGCGGGTACTTCCCTCGGACATCCATTCTTCAGCGTTTTTGAGTATTCCCACAGCAGCCCAAGCGGCCCGTGTATCCATAAGCCCTCTGTTCTGTTGTAGAACATCCACAGCTATGCGTGTTCTGGCCTTCCTGACACATAACTTAGCACGGGGCTTCTCACCTTGATGGTGAAGTGCTCCAACTTATTACATTCGATGTTCTAGGTCCATTCACCAGGTATAACGTTGTGCCGCAGTCAGTACAGAGATCTATAACAGGCATCACAGCGAGCATGCCTTTACTTTGCGCGGCTCTTCCGGCGACAGGATTAATCTGTTATACTCGGTGAGTTCCGCGAGTTCGACGCTGGCAAGCTGATGAACCAGCCTGAACGCTCGACACATCTTCCTAAAATGAGCCGCAGTTATTAGCTTCAATTGAAAGCCAGGTTTACTGCAAGATGAAAACAAATCAGTTTAGAGAAGGACTAAAGCTTACGTCTCCATTGTATCCCCACAATCCAACAGCCATACTCTTATGTTACAGATGGTGCATATGCGATGTCTACCTTCCGTACATTGGTAGAGTGCACATGCTCTGCACTCCTAATTAGTGCAGCCGAGCCATCTTACCGGGTCTTCAAGAACATCGAGAGTTTGCCCACTTCCGCAGACGAAGCAAATGATTGGGGAATCACGGGAATGTCCCATGCCTCATTAACATTCGAGGGCTCGTCATCACGACTAAATTTGCCTTTCTTTTTGTCCGTGTTGACCTGCTTCCGCTGTAAGGGATGTATACACACAATGAAATATTCAGGACAGCCCCTGAAGAACCATCTACTTACGCTTTTATACGTCGCAATTGGTTTATGTTTGGGTGCAACTCCTGAGGCTTGAACGACTGTCCTTCGGACAGGACCCTGACAAAGAATTCCGCTGCTTGATGCAACTCGATCTAAGTCCTCCTGAATGGCTATCCTGAGCTCCCGAAAAGCGTCTGCTAGACCCCTTCGGAGACACTGACGTGCGAATTCATCAAGGTACGACTCCACCTGAACCGAATGCTTCATTACCTGATATTTAAGGGAAAAATTCAGAAAGCTCGCCCCTTTCAATTTTTGGTCTACATTGGCATAATCCTGCCGAAGAACGTCTTCTGGTATTTCCCGTGGGTATGGCACCGTCATAGTGTCGACATCATGTATTTCATCACACGAAAGTATCCGAGAAGTAGCTTCTCGTACGGGTGCAGAGTATGGATGTTGAGTTACTGGTAAGAGATGACGAGCTGAAGTTAGCTTTTTTCCTTTGACGAACAACTCCTAGGACTCTTAGAACTTGGTTACTTTCAGGAGCATAGATAGCGACGGCATGAGAGTGAACACAAGCCACGCTCGCATGCAGTGAGTCTGGACAGTCACAGGAAACTTAAAAATAACAAACACCGCATCGCTCGCAATGAGAATTATGGATAAATAAAGTCGATGTTGATGCAATTCCCTTATGAGCTATGCAGATGACGTATACATTCACGAATAACTGATACACTACTGGGTTCAATTTCAAAGCTGTTGCAACAATGCGTTAACTAAATGTTAGCACGCAAAACATAGGAAACAATAATTCTGTACGCAATGATAAAGTTTTGCCACAAATACTAGAAAGAAAGGCATTCAATAGATAGCGGAAGGTGAGACATACCGGGTTGATGCGGACGCAATTGAAACTCGCCACAGGCTGCCGTTTGAATGACTTTCCCGCGCGCTGGTGTTTGAATTCGAAACCACGTGACGGCCTCGAAGATAGCGTCGCGTATACAGCTAGAACTATATATATATATATATATATATATATATATATATATTTATTTATTTATTTATTTATTCAAAATACACACGAAGGTGCGCTACAGTAGCAAGCAAGAAAACGAATCCAGTTACAAATTTAAACAGCAGAAAAAGTCATAAAAACGCACATTAAGAAAAATCATACCCATAAGTGGATATTCTTTTGGCTATACACGTCTAGAAATCTTGTATGCCTAACGAAGCAAGAAGGTCTATCTTCCTCAATTTCTTTTTGAACGCATCGGTACTTCGCGCCTTTTGCAGGTCTGATGGTAACATTTGAAGCCATCTGGCTCCTCGGAAGAAAAGCGAATGAAACACACAGGCCTTATGATTACTGCTCAGTTTAGGGCATTGTAGTGATAGCGAAGTGGTACGACCTCTACACGGTCTGATTATCCAGTACTTGCTCGGACGTAGCTTGAGTTCACCTCTCAGCATTTTAAAACAGAATACTATATCATTGAATACTCTTCTGTACAACAATGTTTTAAGATTGAAACGATGCAGGCGGTCATCGTAGGTCGGTAAAGATCGTGGGTATGTTGGGTCAGGAAAACATTTATACATTAATATTCTCGTGAAAGTTTGCTGAACTTTCTCAATTTTTGCTTGAAGTTTCTTGGTATGAGGGTTCCATATCTGTGAACCGTACTCGAGTATGGGAACAACGTATGCCTTATAGAGCCTTATCAAAAATGAAACATCGTTACATAGAACATTTCTAAAAATGGCGAAAAGTGTTACGTATGCTTTTCGAACGATTACATCGATGTGGTGAGAAAAGTCCAAGTTGGAATTGATAAGAAACCCAAGGTCACGAACTTCATATGAAGTATTTAGTGAAATGTTGTCGACTATGTATGGTTCGATTATGGCTTTACCTAAATGAAGTACAGATGTTTTCGTGAAGTTTACAGGTATTCCCCAAGCAGTAGCCCAATCCATCATATTGCGAATAGATTGGGTCAAAGCCTGATGTATTTGAAAATGATTATCATTGCTGTAAACACCATATACTTTAATGTCATCGGCATACATTTTTATTTTGATCGAAGGATGAGTGTATAGATATGAAGGTAAGTCGTATGTGTACGCTACAAATAACAAGGGAGACAACACACCACCTTGTGGGACACCGCTAGAGCAATGAAACCTCTGTGAAAAGCTGTTACCTACCCTGACGCACATATGCCTATCCTCCAAGTAAGACTGAATCCAGCTAAGAATGTTGCATTCAATCCCTAATTGTTGAAGTTTGAGAAGTAACTTTTCATGACTCACTTTATCAAAAGCCTTTGTCAAATCGAAGTAGATGATATCTACACCCTTCCCCTCATTCATAGCAAGATTCCAATCAAATACACAATCTGCCATAAGTGTAACTGTGGAAGCACTGCTAATGAAACCATGTTGTTCCATAGGTATGAGTTTGTTTTTCATTAGATTCGATGCAATTTTATCACGTAAGATTCTTTCCAGGACTTTAACTGGTGGCGCGGTAATACTTATAGGTCGGAAAGAGGAAACTAGTTTCGGTTCAGGTATTTTGGGTATAGCTGTGATGACAGATTCCTTCCAGCAGGACGGGACCTCACTATACATTAGCGATACGTTAAGTATCATACATATAGGTTCACTCAGCGAGGTGGCGCAGTTCTTGTAAACAATTTGAGGAATACCGTCGTAAGGTACCGAAGTAGAACAGTTCAGCGATTTCAATACTCTACGCACTTCTTGAGAAGTTATCACGCAGTGAATGACAGAACTCGAGCACGTACAGCGCATAGGAGCCACTGCAGAGTTGGCATCCGATTTTGGGGTGAAAACAGAAGAAAAGAACTGCGCAAGGGCTTCTGCTTTTTGAGGATCAGCCAAAAACTTTCTGCCATTTTCATCTTGAAGTAAAGGTATATATGGACGTGGTTTAATCTTATACTTGATCAATGCAAAAAGAGCTTTCTTTCGAGAGTTCTTTTTATATATATACGTGTACACTCGGTAGAAAGGCTCGCAGTGTCCAACCGATATAAGAATCAAGCACGATGTTTTCCTTTACAAGCCTCGATCATTTGATCGACTTCAGGAACAATGAAGTGATTATAGTGGCATACTGATCTAAAATTCTATTTCCTACAATGCCGTATGTCATGGTGGCATTTCTCCTCAGAACTGGAGAATGCGCTTACATATGTTGCGTGTATTCCCACAAAAGCACTATTAAAACAGAATCAGGCCTAACATCACTCACGGTATATCTGTGTCCCTCGTATGGAGCACAGGAGAACTTGGCGGACTGCATGAAACTCGTTTTTTCTGCAAAATCATTACTTTTCCATTCGTTTCTACTTCCATTTTGAGTTAAGCGTTGGGGCTGCAACAAAATAGTGTTTTTTCTTTACTCAGGATCTCAATCACTAAGCACTATGTGCACCTCCGAGCCCCTAAAGTTTACTTCAATATGGGAAGAACTCAACTTGGAGTTAGGAATGAGGACATTTCGAAGATAGGCAGACATTGTAAAACAATCATCACTGACAATCGGTGCTTAATGGCAGTGGAAAGACTCCATCTCACCTTTACTGTACGCCCCTTTCATTAGAGCTCATAACGAAGGTTAGACTAACGGAGGGACACTGACTCATCTCCTCTTTACTCGAAATGTAGCGGAGAAGGTCACATAAACAACACATGTACAGTTTTGCATTCGCTTCGTAGAGACACACGGCGACACTAACACATTCGGCTGGAGGCTGCCCAGTTTTAAAAAAATCCTCTGCAGTATAGCTCATTTAGTAGACAGGTAAATTTTGGTAATTACAGATGCCAGACCACCTGTCCTTTACTCCAAATGTATATATGTTTAGATGTAAATGTATAGAATTAGGTTTTATAAGACTTAAATGTATATAATGTTTAGATCACTCGTTCATTCTCATAGGTTATTTTTATTACAACAAACACAATGTTACAGAACTAATAAACACGTTTTATAGGAATTTAAGAGCATAAGGAGCATCGTGAAACCAATGACTATGACACACTTACGAATGATATTACTTGAGACTTCTCCACGATGAGGAGCTATGGTAGCAGGATTTTTAATATTTGTGTAATACGGTATTTTGATTAACGCCTAGTTGGAATGGCTTAAACGATATGATGTATAGGTAAGGAAAGATCTTCAAAATACATTTTTTTACGCTTGTTTAAACGCTCTACGTAATTGCCCACTACACAGGTTATAGGCGTCTATAATTTTGCCAGTGGTTTCTATAACTATCTTATTGATTTTACAACCCTCCATTTTAGCAATCTTTCTTCTTTCAGGATTGATCTAGGATGGCTGATATAAAGGAAGAAATTTGTTATGCACTCATACAATACTAATAGTCTTAGAAACAAAATGAGAATTGAACCGTTATGTTCATTTTCTCACTCTAGTGAACAACCCACTTCAATAATGGACTTTTATATGTTTATTGTTGGTTTAACATATAACGTTTACACTAGTTTTGATCTGTAGCTTGTTTTGTAGGACAGTTTTGGCAATACTCTCAAAAGCAATATCCTTCTGTCTTTTGTTTTTTGTTTTTTCAATTAACAAAAACTGCAAGTGTCGTGCGGCGGCGGCTCCCTGCTCTCCTACGTACTGATAAGTTGATTTCATTTTATTTCTGTTTGTACTTTCTGTTGTCTCCGCTTGCTTCGGTTGTTGGTATTATCTAGCCCGCTTGGTTCCTTAGGTGTACCCCTTGCTACCTGATTGGGTTTGGGTTACCTTTTTCGGTTAGCGTCTCTAACTTTGGTTGTATATTGTATATTGATCCAGTCCAAAGTTCAAAGTACACCTTTCTATTATGCCGGCTCCACGTCGCCCAACTAAAGTAGTTGTAACTAAGGGGCAAGATGTGCCAACCAAAGCAATGAGATCTACTCTGGATGTCGCTCATGATTCTGTGTGTGCATCGCAATGCGATTTTTTCCAGTATGTCCACGTCTGAATTGCTGAATCCTATTTAGGAGAGAAACGAAGACCCTGTAATTGACGAAATGGTTAAAGCTCTGGCTTCTAAAATACCTTTGGAAGTTGCTGGTGGGATTGAGTCTGAGGAAAGGGAGAGATCAATTGTTCTCTTTGGCCTGCCCGAATCTCCAGGTAGCTTTGCACCCTCAAAGAAACAGCGTGACCTTGAGGAGAAAGTGAGTCAAGTTTTCGATATGCTTGAACTTTAATGTAAACCTGTAGAGGTCTATCGTATGGGGAGGATTAATTCGCGTCCTAGACTTGTGAAAGTAGTGTTACCCTCACGTGCGCATTGGATCACTGCGTTGTCTAATGCGCATAAATTGCGTGGGTCTTCACTTTCGCACATTCGTGTCCGCAAGAGTATGACCCCTGAAGAGAGGAAAAAAGAGTATGATTTGAGACAAGAGGGTAATGCACAGAACGATCAATGTAATAATAAAGTCTGGGTCGTATATAAATGTGCGCTGAGGCGAACTGACGAACTCAAGCATTCTGTGCATCAGGGAAGCGCCTCGCAGATCTCGGACAACCAACCGGTTTGAGCTGTTTCTTATTCAATTCCCGCAGTTTGATAAACAAGATTGATCATCTACACACGTTTCTTGCCGCACATTCACCCGAATTAGTTTTGATCACTGAGACATGGCTGTCACCTAACATTCTTGACTCCGAAATCACTAACGGATCCCCCTATGACATTGTTCGAGTAGACAGACCCCGACGTAAGGGCGAGGTGTTTGCTGTCTATTCAAAGATACTTTGAATTTTGTGGTCATTCCACCTCCATCATCGTATGCCTCCTTGCGTGCTGACTTGCTATGTATTGAAAGCTTGTGTCTTGTTCCAGCTCGTCCTCAGATTAATTTTGGTTCATCGTTCCCCGTTCCCCTGGGTCCTCTGCTGCCGATAATGAAAAATTAATTGAGATCATTTTTGACTTCCCCTAACCGGAAGTTATTTGATGATTTTGGGTGATTTCAACTTAGTTGTAGAGTGGAGTGCTGCTGTTGCCAAAAACTTCATTGCTGCAAGGTTCCTCGACTTCTTCAATAACTGCTCATTTATTCAACACGTGCCTTGACCTACCCGAAATGGTTCCATCCTAGACATTATACTCTCATCCTCACCTATTTTGAGTAGGGTAGCCATTTTACTGCCTTTTGGGTCATCCGACCATAATGTTGTTGCTTTCAACCTTTTAGCGTTCGTACCCAATAGGATCAGTGCTTCCCTTCCTGTCTACGAGGAAACCAACTTCAGAGGGTTGTCTCTTTACCTGTCTAACATTGATTGGTGGAGGTCGTTTGATGGGTATCGTACGGTCGATGATCTTTATAAAAGGTTTTGCCGAATTTTATATCGAGATTTAGCGATGTTTCTTCCTTTTCGCTCTAGTTCATGTTCTATACCACGTTATCCCAAACATATTCTTAACTTGATGTCTCAGAAAACGCGGCTTTTTAAAGAAGCTCATAACACCTTGTTGAAGTCCGACTATAAAGGGTGTGTCTAGAGTTGGACCACCATCTCAGGAGGTTCTTGGCTTATAAAGAAAGACGTACAGCAGCTACTCTTAATCAGATGTCCATTTTTGCTCTCTTCAAGAAAAAGTTTAAATCAGTTGCCAGATTACACGCGCTTAAAGATGATACTGGTAATTTATACAACACTAATGAGGGCAAAGCAGAAGCACTAGGTCAATTTTTTGCCTCCGCCTTTACTGCTCACTCTGAGTTCGTATCCCATTGAGCAGCAGACTACTTCCAATCTGAAGTCACTCAAAGCGTCCACTTCTGCTACTTTCGAAGGGATACCTCAAATCGTTTACAGGAAGTGTGCTTCTGTTCTCTGCGTACCTCTTACAATGATTTTTAATGCCTCACTGATGCTTTCTCAAGTTCCTGAATTAAGGATAAAAGCCATTATTACAGCCATCCCCAAGAATAAGGAAGTATCCATGCTGTCATCCTACAGGCCGATTAGTATTACGTGTATGCCGGTGAAAGTAATGGAAAAACTCATCAGGAACAAGTTCCTGAATTGGCTCACTTCTAGGAAGCTTGTACCTGTTGAGCAGCACGGCTTCACCAGTGGCGCCTCGACAATTACTCAGATCTCAGATTGTCTATTTGACTGGAACCTTGCAGTCAATAATGGTGACTGCGTGGACGTCATTTATTTCGATTTGTCGGAAGCTTTTGATAAAGTCAATCATGAGAGGCTTCTTATTAAACTTTCGCCACTTTCGGAATTAGTGGCGCACCCTAGCGTGGTTTAAAGCGTATTTATCTGAAAGAGAAATGTGTGTGAAGGTTGAAAACTCTTTTTCCAAATACTTTCCATGCACGAGCGGTGTCCTGCAAGGGGGCGTTTTATCACCCCTGTTATTCCTGATTTATACACACGATTTGCCTGGCTTACTACGTACACACCCTCCATAAAGGTACAGATGTACGCAGGTGACATTAGGATTTATGGAATTTACGATGGCAATAGCAAAGCTGCAGTGCATCAGGCACTTACAACCTCCATCTCACGGATAATGAACTGGGCGGTGGTTAGTGGCATACCTGTCAATCTTACCAAAACCACAGTTGTGCACATTGGTCACGGTTCAAGTAACTTGTACACTTTTAATGGTGATCCTCTTGGCTCAACGAGTGAGGTCCGAGATCTGGGCGTCTACTTAAAGAGTGATTTGAAGTTCGATGCACATATTGATATGATAGCCAAAAAAGCCTTTGCGACCCTTTTTGTAATCTTCAGGAATATACACTGCAGTGATGCCTCTGTCTATCTTAAGTTGTATAAGGCGTACGTGATACCGATCCTTGAATAAGGATCACAGCTGTGGAGCCCGTTCTCTGAGAAATTACAAGTTAAACTTGAACAAGTTCAATAAGCTTTTACTAGAGCCGTGCTTTGCAGATATTTCCCTGACTCTGAGTACCGAAGCTCCATGCCAAGTTATCAAAAAAGATTAGATCTGCTCAATATGAAAAGTTTACTTTTTCGTAGGGTTGTTAATGATTTGATTTCTTGTATCAAATTCCTAAGGAACGAGACTAAGTTGAGAGTGAGCGAATACTGGTCTTTCCGTCCGTGTCATGGCCGAACTAAACGACTTGGGTTGCATTGTGTTCCTGTGAAGAAGCGGCATCACCTTCTTGTCTCAAATTCATTCTTTTTCCGCTGTGCTAGATGTATAGAAATGCTGCCTTTCACTATCCCTCTGCGTCGGCCTTCCGCGGTAGGTTGAGGAATGTTCATCTTCTTTCTACTCTGAATGTTGCAGATTTTTGAACTCGTTGGTGTTTCATGCTGTCTTATCATTTCCATCCAACGTCTGCTATAGAATCGTGGCTTGCGCAGTGAGCTCTTCGACTTCTTGATGTTTGAAGCTACAGAAGAATTCGTGCTATACCGTGGTTTATCGCTGTGATTGCCAATTCCTACCTGAGTTGACCACTCACTCCAGAGGACTCGATGTGTGCCTACCGTTGCTGCTTCTGTCTACCTGTCGCTTTACATTATCGTCCTTCGCCTCGACCTTATAATCTTGCAGTTGGGCAATTTATAGCTCATGCAGGAAAGTTCATTAGTTCTTGTCAATTTTGTCCTTAGTAAGCACCCGACGTTTTCTTATGTACTAACAACACCACAAAACCCGTGTAGGTTTGATGTGGAGCTTGGACATCTCCCCTGGCCTGTGGCCACAGACATGCTTCCGAGTCGTTCTGTTTAGTTTCCGCAAGGGTTTTATAATAGTATTGACTCAAAGGCTCCTTTGGTCCGTGTCTTTGTGCACTCAGTCACTCAGCTATTCAGATATACCTGTCTCTCACTTTCGTCTGACAATCTAAACTTGGTGCAAGTCAACAAGTACTCTCTTGAATACTTGGGCTTCAGTCTTACGCCCTGGGCTCGTAATTAGATCAAAGAGGCCGCCCGGGAACGGCTACGGCCGGTTGCGTTGCCTAGGCTGACTTGTCACTTTACTATACTACGTATATGCTGTCTGTTGAGTGGATCTGTTTCAAATGTGGTACTCTTACTCCTGCGGGTATTTATGTGCGGCTGTTGTGGTTATCTGTTTGGGCCAATTTGACAAGAATTTCGATCATCTATGTTGTTGGCAACTCGTCTTAAGCCATCCAGTCAGGGTGATGTAGTTTTCTTGTTGTATCTTCTTCATTTTGTTTTTATGTTTCTAGATTACTGTTCGTTTTAGTTTATCCTTCTCCTTCCTTATGCGTTACTAACACACATTCGTTGTAGTCTATGCGAACCATGAGTGCAGTTTAAATAAATAAATAAATGTATAGGAAAAGTGCGCTATGAAATAGATAGAAACGGAATGGAGCAATGTGTGAAAATCACGACTATGCAGGTATGTAAACTTATATTTTCTTCTACATTTTATTCTTCGGAGGGGTATGAAGACCACTTTTATCGTACATTGTATTCTTTGTTCGTGTTTGATGGCCAGCTGTTTTTATGCTTCCTTTTGGCAGGTAGTTTTATTTGCTGTATCCATATACATCTAATGATTCATAAGCGATTGGCCTCTCCTATTTTATAAATAATATATATTTTCCTTTATATATATATACAGTGCGTCGCAAAATGATACAGCCACCTCTAATTTTCCCAAAAACTCACAGTATATGATGTTTCTGAAAAACTGCCAAAGTAAAAAATGTGTAAAATTTGAATTGCAATTCGCACATTGTCACCAAATTCTAGCTCGAAAACACAAACATTTTTTTAGTCAGTTTTTTAATAAAAGGTGCTTTTCTAACGTCGCAAAATGATGCAGCCACTAACAAAATTAGTTTATATAACAACAAACATACAACAAGGAGAGAAAGTTGCAAAGTCGATAATCAGCTAACCCACCATTCTTTCGAATTACTTTGATAATGCGGTGGTCTAGGCTCGAGTAAAACATTATCGTTCAGCTCCTGGGCAACTTGGTGCCATGCTTCGACTATCGCTTTTTTCAACTTGACGCCTCGGAGTTGCTTGTTTTGGGCGTAAATCATCAGCACCATAAAGCCTCACACATTTCCCATCGAATTCAAACCGGAGCTGTTCGACGGTCAGGACAGAAGTGCCGAGAGAATCAAGCTTGGGTGCTCCTGCTGACGTTAATTGGAGCGTTATCTTGCATAAAAATAAGGTTTCGGTGCAGATTCTTACGTCAAAAAGAGAGAAGTGCACCGCGCATAACAGCTCGACAAAAGGGTCAGCTCATCTCCCTCGATACAAATCATAAACGGGTAAGCCTACTCGATGAAATTGCGGCTCAAACCATTACTCTCATCCCTTGAAGTTGCGTCCAGAAAACTGAAGTTCCTTTCCTCTCAGATCGTGCCAGTGAAATCGATTCCCGTTTGGATCATCACAATTGAACTTCTTTTCATCGGGAAAACCAACTTGAAGGACAAAAATTATCAAGAGGAGGAAGTTCAAATGTCAGCACATGAAGAACACTCGGTTCGGCTGCACCGTCTGGCGAAAATGACCCAATTTCCTCGATGTCTTCTTGACATGAAGGACGCCTTACGCATTTTCCGCTAGAAAATGAACTTGGACTTCCTGATCACCTTCCAAACAGTGCTTTTTGAGACACAAACGAACGGATTTCCGCACAGGACTTTGTGGAGTTCGACGCTTCCCTCAAAGACGGCGCTTGTCTCTGTCGGAAAGCAGCGGAGGGCGTTCAGCACTTCTTCTGGTTTATCATAGGCTTCAGGACTTTGACGAAATTATCCAAAACTGCGTGACTTCTACCCAAAACTCGCGCGATTCTGCCATTTGACAGTCCCTGCTCCTTTTTCGCGAGGATGTGACTTTATTCGAATTCCGAAAGCAAATTTCTCTTCCCATTGCCTGAAAATGAAGAACATTACATAATCGAAGCAATTTTGTTGCGTTGAAGTAAAAAACGACACGAAGACATCAAGTGGCTGTATCATTTTGCGACGTTGGAAAAGCACCTTTATTGAAAAATTGACCAAAAAAATGTTTGTGTTTTCGAGCTGGAATTTGGTGATAATGTGCGAATTGTAATTCAAATGTGACACATTTTTTACTTTGGCAGTTTTTCAGAAACATCATATACTGTGAGTTTTTGGGAAAATTAGAGGTGGCTGTATCATTTTGCGACGCACTGTATATATATTTTATGTATACATTTTTTATACACATATACTAGTTGGGCTATGCACGCTAACGCGTTCACCATGCCATGCCCACTACCGCTTACCTATGACTCTTTAGAGTACCACTATAAATAGTTCCGGTTGACTTCCCATTACATGCTCCCTCACCGCGCTTACGTGACATTCACACTCTCCATCGTCCCTACGTGACCTTCGGGAGGACGCACAAAGGGGCATACAAACAGGCACACGAAGTCACCGTTTATATACCGAGAGTTTTCTCCTTTCCATACATATATATATATATATATTATATACATTTTTCCCAAGGCTGATGGGGTTATACAAGTCAACAATGGCAAGAGGGGTCGATTGTTGGCGCCTCCCCTAAGCCTTGGGAACGTCCACAGGCAGAGCCAATCCCTGCCAGTCCCGAAAACCAGGCTTATTATTTCAACTACTAGTGGTCTCTACTGGAGCAACTATATTTTTATTCTAACCGTCACAAATTATACGCCGTTTGTTGAAATGAGACATGTTTTGTGTCCCCAAACTTATAGCGGCCTGGATATTGTCATCAGAAAAAATTCAGTTTTTCACCACTGTAAAGGCAGGTATGAAAGATCATTTAATAGTCGATATTTGTCGTCTTCAAGTTCTGAATAGTCCAGGATATTTTCGTAAGAACAGTATGGGCTAATGTTGAGCAGTTTTTCACCACTGAAATAGCGCCATAACGCATTCGGAGACACAAGGGTACTTCCTGCCGTACAGAACCTTTTGCCCGGCATTGCAGTAGTGATTTGCCGTCATTAACGAAAGCTTATGGTTGCCCACACTGGGAATCAGAAGGGCAGCGCATCTACTGTTACTGTAAGTTGCTTACAATTAAATTCCTTGAAAAACCTTGACACTAGTACTAAATACTTCTTAATAGGCGCTATGATGGAGAATAAGTTTCAATCCACTGTTGCTTCACATGAATAGATAAATCGGCACCCAGAAGAGCAACGAAGGTACAAATCCTGTTCAAATGCTGCATGTCTACCATGGTCAAGCCAGGGTCCAGATACCAAGACGAAAACCCGATGACAGTGTTGTCAAAAATGCCCGCGACAGAAATATTTCAGGGCTTAGCTCAAGAAAATACTGAATCCAAGCCGTGTTTGCATTTGAAAATAAGCTGGTCTTGACATTCTTAGTAGTATTTTTTCAGTCATGATGAAGGTCATCCAACTCCAAATTGCTATAAGAATATGCATTCGTATGTAAGTCGCTAGTGAGTCTTTTTCCAAACACTACAGACGACCCTTCGACTACAGCATCGAAGCCACGGCTGGTCGCTAGAACTCTTGTCAGATGTCATGTTTGTCCTCCATTGATAGTTTCCTGGTGTGCTTGCCCACCTACTGTCTGCAAGGTTACTGGTAAAGGTAAGCTTTTTTTCTGTAAGAATGTATATATACAGTTGCATTCCAGGCTGATTCACAATTGCCTCAAGTGTTTCAAACGTTCCATTCAACGACTCAGTCTTATCGACCAAGTTGCTTTGTTTTTGCCGATCTTTGTTGTGCATACTATCTCAAGAAAAAAAAAGGAGATTTGTTTGCAACTTCAGAATCTTCCGATAACAGACCCTTCGAAGTAAGCAGAAGATGTGCGACAGTCCCCATTTCTCTAGCCTATCTGGGAACTATAATGATTGAGAATAATATTAACATATACTCAATAAAACCATTCGTTGTGTATGGACTGCTTCCTTTCGAGCTTATTTTTCAGCTTACTCTAACTGGTACCATAACAACAGAAAATATTAATATTAGGAGATATAAACAATTATCCCTCTTGGAGTTCAGGACTGAATGTTCGAGAATTTTCTACTACTGAAAATGTCAATCCGTACTTTCCTGGTGAGCATCGAAGTATGCGAAATACTATATTTTTAATATCTCAGGCCTACAACTTGATTAGAATAATTTCCTGAGGCATTAGCTGGTCCTTCAAATTTTTTCCAAGTCTATTCGAATTTTTCTTGAGATCCCAAAAAACTATACCATTTGTCGAGCACCTAGCGAGCTTAAATTCTTCCGAGTTTTCCAGAGGGATCTTTGACAAAAAATTAAAAATCCCACATAACGTTCCACCAAGACAAATAGTTTCAGTTATCCGAATAGCTCAACTGCAATTTCTTCGTTTTGCCACATTTCGCTAGTGACGTTGTGATTCTGAATATGAAATAGAGTTGAATATGAGAGATTGGCGCAGTGAAGGGAGTGGTTGCGATAGTGAATGTTTGTGTACTAACTATTTTTTATATTAATCAGTCAGTTTCTCTTCAAGAAGAGAGCTACACATGGATGCGTCCTTTCCTGAAATTTTTCGCAATAGCCACTATTTTGAAGCGGTTTTCGACTGACCTTCCTGGAACATATCTCAGCCTGATGATACATTCGGCAGATCAGATTTGTTTCAAGCAACCCGCAACTGGCATAAAAGTTTGATTAATTCAGCATTTTGTGCGGAATAAATTTCGCCACGTTGCGATACGTCACGACAACGGCTGTAGAGCTCATTTCTTTCCCGATTTGGATATACATACGAAGTGACGGAGCAACAAATCTTGGTGTATATTATATTACTATAAAGAATATAAAGAATACCATCACTATAAAGATTGAATGCAACTACAACTACCAGTTCGGACTTATGTGATTGCATTGTTCGCTTCTGAATACAACACAACACAGTGCATCTGATTTTTATTGAGCATTGCTTGGATGCTATCTTCCGTAGTACGGTATTCTGGGTCGAGCGTATCCGGAACCGCCACCAGAAGAAAAAGGTCCACCAAAACAGTTACCAGAAGTACAACCACTCCAACATCCACTACCGAAACATCCACCCCCACCAGTTGGGGGAAGTGGAGGAGGTGGAGGAGGAGGGGGAGGAGGAGGAGGAGGGGGAGGTGGAGGAGGTGGTGGAGGTGGAGGGGGTGGTGGAGGAGGAGGGGGAGGTGGAGGGGGTGGTGGAGGTGGAGGGGGTGGTGGAGGCGGAGGGAGTGGTGGTGGAGCTGGTCCACCATAGCCTGCTCCACCTCCAAAACTGCCACCATCACAACATCCAATTGGTCTGGCGTAGCTACCGCGCTTTAGCCTTGTGTTCAGTCTGAAATGTCTGAAATAGTCCCTGAAATATTGAAAGGGATTAATCATTTAGAATGACGGCACAGTGACCTCTCTGATAATCTTTTCTATTGAGAAATTGTAACAAGGAGACGAGGTCCACTTAAACGGTGTGGCAACTTTTCTTCTGTTTTTGGTTTGTAGTTTATTCTACTGTTGGTCTGGCTGTTTGCCTTCAATCCGCAGAATGATCGCGATTGTCAAATGCTCTAGGGAGCGAGAGAGTAGCATTTCATAGAGTTAGAGAACCTGCCATCAGAGGAACGTGGAACTTCAATACTGAAGAGTGCTAAGCTGCGCGGGGCAGAGTTGATTGGGTGACCGTTATCGTTGTGGTCTCGACGCAGTGCCCGTTTGTAGCTGAGTGCCTACCGCTCACTTGAGAGCATGATCTTAGTAAATGCAATAATGGGAATCATATCACTGCTGGGCGATTTTTTATTAATAACGGTGTCTGAGGTGCTGAATGAACGGCGAAGAATTGCGATGATTGAAATTGGACACTCCTATCTGAAAAGGAAGGGTAAGGCCCCTGGCGAACCTTCCGCTTTTTACTTATAGAGGAAATAAACTTTATCTTTCCGAATGAAATATCGTATTATATAGTTGGAGCTATCTAAGATGTGAACATGAAAGTCGAATTAGTCACTACAACCTATCTGAGGGCCCGACTAGGGCTGGCAATATTTTAACTAGAAGGTCAGAAGTGAAAACACACTACTCAGGGTGCACTAGGCATGCTCCAAACAACTTCGATGGGCCAGAAAACCAGGATGCGCTTTATACCAACAAACTTTCTTTATACGGGATCAACGCTACGAAAGAAGAGTCTAAACTAGCCACCTGCAGTGTATGCAGTGCTTAGAATTCCATCAGTTCCACTAACTCGAACGGTTCACGAAGGGCCCGCAAGCGGACGTTGACACCGGCAGTTACTGTCCCCGATTTCTCACTGTTCTCTTGCTATGTAGGGCTCTTTGCGACAAATGACATATTCGCACGTCGCTTTCTGAAGCCCAACAACATCTTCTAAGCGGGTAGCAAGCGGAACCAACTGTTATCCCTATCAAGGTTTTTAATTAGTTTTTAATTGAATTCGAGGGTTGTCAATGTTTGCCAACATAATAATAAACAGCCATAAAGACTTACCTAAAAGGTAAGTCGAGGAGTGCAAATGTTGACAGTGGAATACTAACTAGAATACATATTTCTATAAGTCTCATTGTATGAGTTAGTCTCCAGCGTAATACAGAGTGATGTATTCGTTACCGGATGCTCAGCAAGCTTGGACATGCACCATTCCAAGGAGAAGTTTGGGAAGAGGGCGGCTGTCCCGATATCAAATCAAAATAATGAGTGATACCGTCGTGTTAGTATGCATTTATACTGATTGGTTCCGATCTGGACGAAGTTTTCTTCATGGAATGCGCTATTGTATCGAAGTTGTTAAGGAACATGTATCAGAGCTATTGAAATCCGGTATTCCCTAGTTCTTTGATGTTAACATGAAAACTGCGAATGAGATTACTGTGATAATTGCTTTACCACATCAAAAATAATCCGTTAGCAACACTACAAACGTCAGCAACCAGTGATTTTTCAATTCTTTGATCAAGTTTTCTGCGATTGTTGCAGCTCTCATTTATTTCTTCTCACGTTCGTGCTACCATCGCACTTCCACTTCCCCCTCGATCAAGTTACCAGTTCATTCGGATCTTGCAACAGTTCTTGCCTTATTCAAACTGGGAGAACCACGAGTTCGGGAGAACCATCGTGTAGGTATGAAGCAAATTTAGCCTACGTCTGGTTTTGACTGCAAAGAAATGCTGCATATTCCATCAGAGCTGATTAATAGATAGTACTCATCGAAAAAGCGATAATTTGTTTGATTAGGGAGTTTCCAGGGGGGTTGTTTGTGACAGCTGTCCGCCCCACTCCTTATCAACCTCCTCTAGTCACTTCTCTCTGCTGCTTTGGAATTGGGATAGACATCGAGTCACCAAGTTTTGGTAGTTTTCTTCGATTTGCCGCGCGCAAGTAGCACACGGCATTTGCTTTTTCTCTCAAGCTTCTTCTCGTTAAGAAGCTAATAGGGCTTTCGAATCTTATCTGGATACAATTGTATTCGCTAGGGGTAGACTCTTCTCATGAGTAGAACATACAAACAAATCAGCAGTCATTTTTCCCGCATTCCGACAGGCTTTGCAGTGTACTCCTTTCCAAGTAATTCTATTCAGAAAAGGGGTTGTGTATGAGGCAAGACGGTCGTCTTGAGGTTTACCCCGACCTGTCTACGCATCACGATTCAAGAGACGTCAGAAAGGAAAACATTGGAAAGAGGAGAGAATCCGTCCCTACTGCCTAGGCTTAGTCCCAGAGAACTATCCACAGAGTGCCCCCCCCCTCCCGAGACACATTGCGCCTTCTTCCGCTATTCCATTGTGCTCAACTACGAGTTTCATCCGCGAACTGCTTTTGTTTCGCAATCATTTATTTGATAGCTAATTTTCGAATGCCAATGCATTGTTTTTCCAGGGTAAACAAATTGCTTGGTCAGTTGGCTGCTGCCAGTTCCTTGCTGACGGTGCGGCTTGGTAGGGTAAGTTGCCCATTTTTTCTGATATCGTAGCCATCATAAGGAATTGTTTTAGAACCAAATTTGCTTCACTGTTCTCAATCGTGAGTTCCTGCTGCGATGTGTTGTTAGTACCTCGAATCAGTGATGTTAATAATTTCATCTAATAGATTGTTTTAGTAGCAAAATTGTTCGGGTGCTCTCAGTATTTTGCTATCAACTTGATTTTGTAAGGTGAGTTCCCTTGGAGTTCCTTATGTCATTATCCTCATCGAAGTGTTTGATTTAGGGTGCGTCTGCTCTCCATTTTTTTATCGCTTCGTGCACTTGTAGCTCGAAGTAAGTTCCTTTCATCTTCCGGTCTTGTTTACAATACAGGTTACCTCAAAATATGTGCATGCTTTACTTATCGCTTCCGACTTTCGGAAGTAGATGTTTTGACTGGTTACATGATCAGGAGTGCGTCCATTATGACGAAAAGCGACTTTTTCGCGTTTCGCGGCGCGAAACGTTTTCTGCTGCAGGAACTTCAGGTCCGCTGATGATCATCAGTGGACCCAAAGTCCCCGCAGCGAACATCAGTGGACCTGACGTTCCAGCAGCGGAGAACATTACCGCTGCGAAACGCGAAAAGTCGCTTTCTGTCCTAGCGAACCACACACCATGATTAGTTCATGAACAATGTTTTCAAAATGTGGGATTTTTTCAACACGTTGACGACAACGCATGACCCATACGTCCCACACTTTGCAGGCCATGACGGTCGGCTCGGGACGTATGTGTCCTGCACCCGATATAGTTCATATATCGAAGGCGGATTAGGCGTGTCACCGGAAGTGACGTGTACTTGATAGAAACTATGTGGATAAGCTTCTTCCATCATACATCGTTGGATATCAGCAAAGCATGCTGGAAACAGCTTATCCTGCCAACTTCTATCATGTGCACCCCACTTCAGGTGACACACCTTTTCACGTATTGTATATGTTAAAGATAATTTTGCTCCTCCGTCTTATCTATCTTACCACTTAAACTCTGGGTGAATAGCCTAAGGTGGCTCGATCGCCGGCCCTGCACGGCCATAGATGCTACAACGGGGTTGTCGTCAATGTGTTAATGACAGCGAAATGATCAGCAGCAAGAGAACATCACTTTAACAGGTCAGCTAACTTGGGGAGCACTGTTAAGACACCACTTTTTTCGATTTCTTTCGTTTTGTAGGCCAGGTACTGTAAATGTGCCTTATAACTCCACGATTTGAGTTCTTGTTGTTACGACCATTGATGGGTATTAGGGTGAAACGGTGCCTGATGGTGTACTTCATAGGATGATCGATGAAAAGCGAGAGGTGTACGTTGGATTCCGCCTGTGGTGCAGCATACTTCCTATACACAACCTGCTGGGATATTTTCAGGCAAGATGGAGCTTCTTGATAGTCTTGAGCTGGTCGAGAAGTATGCAACTGCATCTGTGCAACGCACGTTCCGAGACCGAACGCGCCCTTATGATTATTTGAGCGACGTGGAGTTTAGAAAAGATTATCGCTTCACCCGCCCCGTTTTCAATAACATTTGCCAGTTGGTGCAGGATGATCTGCAACAACAGCAAGGGAGGGCGATTGATCTGTCGGTGGCAGATCAAGTTTCTATTAGCATACACCTGCTTGGAAGAAACGTAATTCAAAGCGATGCGGCAAGAATTGCCGGGTGCAACCAGACCACTGTGGGAGACGCTTCGTTTGGATTTGTGAGGGCCTCGAATAGAAAGGCAGGGCGGTTCATATTCTGGCCTCGAGCAGAAGAGAAGATTGAAATTAAACGCAAATTTTACACCAAGTTCGGCATTCCGAGTGTGACTGGTGTCATCGACGGCACTCAATGCCGAATACAGCGGCCCACCGAAGGGAAAGAAGACTATGTGAATCGAGCGGGGTACCACAGTATTGATGTAGGCGTTGTGGTCGATTCTGATATGCAAATCAGTTGGGTAAACTCGAAATAGCCGGAATCAGCACACGACTCTCGGTTATTCGAAACGTCAATTTCGTACGATCAGTTGAAGAAGGGTGAACTTCAAGGAGTTTTCTTGGAGGATCCGGCATAGGTTTAGAGACGTTCCTGCTCAAGCCACTAGACTCTCCGAAACACCCGAAAGGTATTCAGTAGCTGTCAATGCAATTATTTTGTCACAAGCTGTTTGCTACAGAGGAGAGGTATCAACAACCTGTATGCTCCGCACTCGAGTCGAGCAGGCTCTTGAAGTGCTCAAATGGCAATTCCATATTTTGCATGGGGAGCGTAGGTAACATTAACCGTTATTCGCTCCCCACAAGTGATCATTTTAATCTGACAGGTGATCATTGTAATCTGTTATATTGAAGGTACTCCCCAAGTAAAGTAGCTGAAATAGTGGTGACTTGCTGCATACTTCGAAACATAGTAGCAATAGGTGCCAATGAACCTAGTGATTGTGATGAGTACACAGGGGAGCTTCGGCATGATGGTGAGGGCCATCAACCGAGGCCTCCAGCCAAGATTCGCTTGCTTTCAGGCAAAACATAATTGATCGTTTCTTCTGAGGTTATTTATATTTGTTCATGTTAATGCAATGTGAATGGGATGTTATGACATGACATTTGAAGATCGTTTCCATTAAGAACTCTCATCCACTTTCAACTCACCGTGGACTTGAACGGGTGTTTAGAGGATTGTTACGGCTAATGGCAAATAAGTCAAGTGATGTGGAGAATGATCCTTATCTTCTCATACTATGAATTATTACTCAGCATCTGTTGGATTTTACTGTTCAAATTGAACACATTAAACTGCACACTCATTTTTATTTCCATTTTTATATGAAGCCACGAATGGCCATAAAAGGAAAGAAGTACAAGTAGTCCGTAAACCCTAGGTATGCTGTGCCGAAACGCCACCTGGCGCGGGTCCAAGTCGCAAGGAGGGAGGTGGGAGCCCTAACGCTATGAAGGAAGTCTTTGGTGGATGAGCCAGCTACACTGAGGCAAAAGTTTGAATATGTGAATCACAATGGTCATCAGCCGCCGACAATGCGAGATAGCGCAGACGAGAGCGTGGACTGAGACAATTGAAAGGCAGAGTTCAAGTAGTCCGTGAACCCAAGCGACTAGATAAACAAAAAAGGAGACGCTAAGATAACGCAGTAGAGGAGGTTGAAAAAGTCTAGAGATTTTTTTGCTCAAGCTACCAGGATAGGGTCTCATCCGGTAAGGGGTGCATCAAGTGGCTGCCCTGACCCCCACCCCCCTCCCTAGATTGCCTGCACTTCCTCTGGCTCAAGGGGTCTCGTACATCAAGATACCTGTTCGGCAGGGGGAGTGTAAGCAGTTTAGGGGGGTGGGTGGTGAGGGCAGCCACTTGATGCCCCTCCCCCTTACCGGATGAAACCCCAGGATATTTTACTCCTAGATATTATGTTATTCTTAACTTAAATCTTGATTTTGGGAGCTTTTCAAACCTAAATACAAGATTTGGCAACTTGCCAAAGTTCAAGCGCCATCGCCGCTCTGTATGTCTGACTCCCCTGGGACGCCCCGCGAGCATACCTTACGGCTGCTTTCGGGGACGCCATTTTCGGGGAGACCCGAGTCGGGGTGTCCCAGCTCCGAACAGGAGAGCATACCTTACGGCCACGAAAAGTCACATTAAACTTCTCTGCCGCATCAGACTTCCACTACAATGACTCTGGAGTAAGCTTGTGTGTTTGAAAGTAAATTTATGATTGCTGCTAATCTGTACAGAAGCGTCCCAATTCGGTAGGGTTAACTCGACACGAGAAGGAAGAGAGTCAGGCGTCAGTCGGACGATCCGATGTCATTTAAAATGTGATATTGTTGTTGAAAGACCTTCCCATTACACGACTTAGCTTGGTTTCAAAGTATTGTTGACGCAATGTTGATCGATCGATTACTGGATAAATGTTCATGAACCAAGGCATTTATATCTGAGGATGTGTCCTGCTCTCATACTCGTTCATGAAGGGAATTTATTTTCCATATTTTTAAACGTGCCGCCGCTTGATCGGCAAGTCCGGGTGTGTCTATCTGGTGAAATGAAGTTGGAGAATATCGCCAGGTTAGCAATTTCCTACTTCAATCAAGCATTCGGTGAAAGTACCGTTCCAACCGTCTGTTCATACATGACCTGTTCTTTAGGTCTGAGATTTGTTAATTTTTCGAGTAGTGACTGTGTGTGCAATATTTTCAAGTAATATTGAGTAATTTCTCCTCTATGGTTAATTGTTCTCATAATTTGAGACATCTACTCTGTATCTGAATGTTTCTATTCGTGCTCTTCCTCTGAATACTGCGATTCAAAATTCATATATCCGTGTTTTTTGTTGCTAATGATGGCTAGCGAATTCCGTTTAATTGTCTGCGCTACGAAGATGAATGGACCGTTGGAAACGGCTTGTTGAATGGAGAGTATAATAAGACTGTCTATAGTAACGAAATCTAGTTCAAGCCTGTCTGTTACAAGTCCAGCCACATTGGAAAACATCCGAGGTGTAGTAAGAGTGTCTGATATTGGCCCCTAAAAACTCATTTCTACCTGATGTCATTTTATTTTTTTAGAGTGTAGTTAATGGGAACGGAAGGATGCGGCCAGCAGATGTAGAGACTTGGATTGGCATTTAAGCTACTAGTTTGTTGGTGTCAGCGATAAGTTGTGTGTGGTTACAATGTAAGTGATAACAGGGCAATCTTTATTTAGTTCCCCCATACACATGGAAGGAATAATATGCATCAGTGTTGGAATACTGAATAGCAAAAGAAATGTTAGTGAATAAATAGGCAATAAAAATGAAAACAAGAAAACGAATAAAAAATGTGCAAAAGCAGAAAATAGAATTGAACAAGATGGACAGAACACAATTCTATTATAGTAAACGGTAAGTAGAAATACAACGATTTCGCAACGAAACTATTGTAAACTATTACGCAAAGCATCAAGAGAATAACAAAGCAAAACACAAGAACAGCGCGCCGCCATATGGAAAGAACTCTGCATATAGAAAGCAGTTTGACGAAAGAATGCAGTAATTTTTTCCTGTGTCCGAGCGTGCGTCGATTCGTGCGATTCTAGGTGCGCACGGCAAATGGCACGGCGATATTTGGTGCGATTTGGACGACTGCAGCGTTTATCATTGGGGCCCAAATTTGAAGTAAAGTAGGTTAGTAGGATTGTCCGCCCCTACTAAAGTACTTTACTTTAATTTGTGCCCCAATGACAGGGGCAGGAGTTGTTTGAATCATCGCAGATTTCGCCGCGCATTTGCCGCGCGCACCAGGAATCGCACGAATCTAACGTCCCCCCCCCCCATATCTTCGTGAACGAAAAATTACGATCGCGTCTGGAAAACATTTCAACAGAACGGAACGATTGTTCAGCGTAGGTACTCGACTTCCACAGCGACTTCTCGGAGACATAAAAATGTAATGGAGGGTCACGAATGGAGGTCAGACTCGTCTGGGAGGATAAAAGCACTGACTCGAACATCGGCTGGAGACCGCAGGTCATTGTAGAGACCAAATATGCATTCAATACGCCATTAAGATTCTGAATAGAAGTTGAATGCATGAGCGCATCCCTCGTTAAGGATTTCTTAACGCTTCAGGACTTTCTCCTCATCCTTTATTAGACTTGGACTTCATATACGCATGTGCGTAATAGGAAGTAGTTAGTTGTGCGAACGCTGTTTTGGAAGAGAAGGTGAGGACTTCGTACGATGAGTCGTTTGGCGCGGCTCCTTGCATCAAACTTGCCATTCGTGCGCAGAGGCCTATAATTTCCTCCTTGGTGCCGCTCCTTCGACACTGTTCCTGCGCTGGACGGCTCGTCTAAGTGTCTCAACCTTCTAGTCATGCTACTCGGCCTACCCACTGCCCATCCAGCTCATTTACGATGGATCGATGATGCCTGTACTGTTAGGCACCGAGTTAAAGACCTACTTATATTCTGTCTATTTCTATAGTCTATTGGGTTATTTTTATCGTTCTTCTTTGCTTCCTAAGGTTTTTTGATTCCTTTTCCATAGCACTGTTACATTACAATGGAGTGGTAGTATCATGATCGTTTTGGAGCCTGATACTCCCCACTTCGAAGTGCTTCGCTGTTCATGTGTATGTATTATGGTTTGATCGTGTGGTGTTTCTGAACTTCAAGCATGCACTTCATTTCTTTTTTCTTCATAGCATATGTTGCGTTACATTCATTCTGAGCGCTCCGATTATAGCATAGCGTCGCTAAAATTATGTTAATTATGAGGTTAATTGCTTCTTGGTTCTTCGCTATCGTATGGCTCATTTACCTGCTTCATTATTAAGCTTACTATTATATATTCGATGGACTACCCACTGCATTCGACTGCCTCCTTTATTCGGCTACTATCTTTATTAAACTACGTTTTGTATTCGGTTACTATACTCATGGGACTACTATTTGTGTCCGAGTAACTTCCATATCGGCTACTTCTATTTTACCGATACCTGTATTCGACCAACACCTCAATTCGGCCGCAATCTTTGTTGAATTACCTTTCATTATGCTGCTGTGTTCATTGGAGTCCTTTTGTATTCAAATGAGTCCTCTATCCCTCTACTATCTTTATTGGGCTATCATCTGTTTTCAACTAGCCTGATTATTTTGAGGCTGCCATCTTTATTCCATTGTTGTTGAGTGCTAAGATTGTTTTTTGTTCCTCTTCTTATCCAAATTATCCAAACTGTATTTGAACTGACTTATTCTTCTCTTATTAACATGGTGTTTGCCAGAGTAACAGTTCCTACACCAAAATGGGATTCTTTTCCTCAGATGGCTCACAGCTAGTTGTTCTTGTTAATTATGATGTATGTATAATGTAAGTATTTCCCATATGCTACAAATATATTAAGGTACCAAATATTGTATTATTTCTTACTTATTTTATCTTACTTTATGTCCAAACAATATGTTCAATGATTTTTATTCGAGTGACTCAGTGACTTTCATCACACCACATGTCATAGGGAACTAGGAAAGGTGCGATGCAGCCATTACTTTGTTCTTATGCTCTCGGAGAATTCAGAAGGTTACCTCTTTCTCAGACAATTAAGGGTGCGATGCCAAAACTCGTTAAATTTGCCCTAAGAGAACGCGGAGACGCGGAGTGTTATCACTTTTTCAAGAAGTGGAAGAGTTAAGGTTGCAATGTGGGCATAACCGGCCTCTGCGGTCATGTACAAAACTAGATATCACCATTGGTGCAGCTGCACTTCCATTACTTTGTGTTTTTCTTTCACTATGCTTCCAACATACTACTAGACTTATGGTCCTCAACAAACCTTTTATAGTACTTTTATTAAAACGCAGGAACAAGCCGCCGGTGAACTCAATTTCAGCGATGTTGTGTCACAGATCGGACATCAGGATTCAATGGGCAAATAATGGACAAAAGGAGATAAGCAAAGCTGGAAGGGGGAAGTGTAGACTCACAGAATCTTAGGTTCACTGCTGACATGTCTTCGCATTGGCTCGAAAGATCTAGAACTACCATGTCTACTAGTGCGTGGGCTGGAAGAAAATGAACACTTAGAAATTGATCTTCCCACGATTTTCCGGTGATGCTTCTCAAAATATCGACCTATGTAAGCCTTGAACTCAGCAAGTAAGACAACTTTAAAATTAACAACTTTCAAATTTCAGTCGCCACAGTGTCGTATTCGAAAAGGACCACCCCGGTAAAGGCCCTGATAAAGAGGCTAAAATACATCGACTTCGAGGCCGATGCGCATTGCAGTGAACAAAGGATGTTAGTTGCTCCAACATCTTAAGGAAGAGAAACATCTGTGGAAGAGGGACCGCCAAAGGAGACAAATCATTGAAAACAGCATGAAGAGGTACAAGTACAAGTCAACTGAGGCTTATATGCATGACTAATCCTAAGCTATTTAGGTTCGAAGGCAGTGCCTTATGCTGGTCACACGAGAGGAAATAGAGGGATAAGGTTAACACAGGGTGTCCCAGAATTATTGGCGCCAAATTCAGAAATTTCTAAGGTTGAAATGATCTGTCAAACCCATATTACCTGTTATTAATTAGTTGCAGAAAAAGGTTTCCTTGCAATGTGCACGATTACTGATGTGGAACTCCCAATATCACTGAGATCAAGGAGGCTTCTTCAATGCCACTTACAATCACTGACACGCGAGAGGTGGAAGAAGTTCGTTGGGATTTATATAATAACCGCATGCAAGGCTATTAAACGATATAGAAAAGAAGACTGAATCAGAGGCAAACCAGGAAAGGTAGAAAGGTAGAATGGTTCTGAAGATTGAGCTGTTAGAATGGCCTGTCTGCCAATCGTCGGGATCCTGGGTGAACCACCAAAAGGAAGTTAATGTGCACGGCTTACAGGAGTTATCGCGATGGAAGAGTGTCATGCAAAAACCTCATTGCCATTTCTATCATATGCAGAAATTTCGCTCCAATTCCGATCTCAACTGTCGCTGCAGGGCTAAAGAATGCAGAAAGTCGCAGACTCACTTGAGGGATGACACGCAACCCTTCGTCGTTTCCTCTGGCCAAAAAATTTTTTACGATAAAACAATCCTTCAACAACCAAAACGTTTGCGTTCCGGAAAGAAACTTTTAGCGTGTAATATTTCACAAAAAGATTGCTATAAGAACAGTGAAACGTAGTTTTTCGAAGAAACCACTGGGAAGGGCACGCCGCTCGTGGTTTTTTCGGTGCTGGCGTGAAAATTGACCAAGGCCAGTACTCAAACAGAGTACTGATGGAAGTAATGAAGCGCTGATCCGACCACGTTTTCTGGAACATCTCGTAGTCCTTCCAGCAGGACGCTACTCCAGCCCTCAGAGTGAAGCTTGCGCGCGAGTGGTGTTGACGACAGCTGCCGGACTTCAACAGTAAAAAGTAAAGCTATCCTATTTTCTAGAACTTGGCCCAATTGACTCCCACGAATGGTCCCTTATCAGAAGAGGACCTGTCGAGTTTGCAGCCCACTTTGGAGTCCAAGTATGCAAAGGCTGAAGAACGGCTGGGAAGAAATGGAGAGGGATAATTGCGTGCCACATGCGATCAAGTTGTGGGCAACTTTGACTTCTATCCGCGCTCATGGGGATATTTCGAGATGGGACTGTAACATGTTGTAGCATATAGTGTTAGCCAGCGTGCATAGAAATTCCTTCGCCTTTCGCAGCTGAGAAGTTTCAAATATATTGCTACAAATCGGCGCCAATAATTTTGGGACACCCTGTACTGTATATGTCAGGTTATGTATTTGAAGGAAATTACCCAATATTGCGCATGTCAGTAAAGTAGTGATAGAAATAAATATTATGATAGGCAAACGTTTTTCGGAGAAACAGTAACACATTACACAATCACTCCGTCAAACGCATGTACTGCAATTTATTCTGAAGTAGGAAGTATCAGGTTTCGGAAAGACCATGGTACTACCACTCCATTGCAATTGAACAGCACCCCTAGAAAAATGTGTTAAAGGGCAAGAAAAACGATGAAAATAAACAAACAGGCAATAGAACTACGCAGAATAGTAATGAAGTCCGCGATTCGGTCTCTAATAGTAGTGACGTCATCGATCGGGCGTATATCAGGAGGATGGGCGGAGGGTAGGCCTACTAGCATGGTCAGGTAGTTGAACAACCTGGAAGAGTTGCTAATCTCAGGATTCACCTCGACTGGGTGGCGACAAGGAGGCAATTGCAGGCCGATGGGCCCCGGCAAGTTTGATGCGAGGGGCGTAAGAATAATGGCGGAGGCAACGTCAAGTGAAGTCACGTGCAGTTTGTCAGTCCTATTCCATTTTTGATTTCTCATCTTTGAGTTGCCCTCAGAGCATTTTGACGTAGCAAGTCACCCTTACCAACCTATTTTTATCTCGGACAGTTCATGATTACCTAGGAATTACTGATCGGCTGCTGTTTCGTTTCTGTCTTTGCGCTATTTGAGTCGCGCTTATCGCGCCTCTACTGCATGGCCGCAAGGGATTTCTTCTCTTGCTAGTCAACCTCATTGAACTGCTATGATGCCCTTTCATCCCTTCCATGTCATTTTCGTCTATGTAGCACGACACGAATCAAGGGTACAAGGACTGAATGCAAGCAAAGGCTTGGCGAGTTCAGCTGTCCTAAGGGTCTCCCACAAACTGACCTCAGATCTCAGGGCTCGCTCTTCATCGGTTTCGATGCGGCTATGTGTCTCCGCTCGTGCTCCGATGGGCCCCACGTTCGCCTCGAGGCTGTAGGGATAGGCTGCTATCACAGTCCGCCGGCCGACCGGCGTGCCGGCGGAGGCAGTGCTAGGGGAGGAGGGAGGCAGACAGATAGGTAAACGGTCTACGCCCCTTAGAGGAGTTGAAAGCAAACAACCTTCGAAGGGACGTAGACTGTTTGCCTCACACTGTCTGCCTCCCTCCTCCCCCCCCAACACTGCCTCCGCCGGCACGCCGGCCGGCCGGCCGGCCGGCGGACTATGAAAGCAGCCATAGGAATGTGGCGCACCAAGCGCATTGTGGCCGGCCTTCGCTCGACGGCACAACGCGTGACGGCGCGCACGTTCCCCCTAATGGTATGGTCAGTTCGCGTTCGTGTAACGCTTCAACGGGCTGCAATCATGGAATGGTCTGGGTATAGCCTAGCAATGAAACGGCTTTGCTGGAGAGGAAATGAAAACGTCTCTCCCTAAAAACGTTGGCAGCGCCAGTATGACCTCCCCTTTGGGAGGAAACAACTACACACTATAATGTGGTGATACCGAAGTAGATGTCTGATTGGCCCTACCGACACCAGCCGAAGAGGCATGAGAGGAGTCGCTCGAGCAAGGCTGAGCCTACCCAGCTGAACCCCTCGGTCTCGGGAAGGAGCATCATCCCGTAGAGACGTTGGATGGTTTTGTGGTTCGGTTCACCACGAGGTATGAGAGCTCGAGCTACCGCTGTCGATCCAAAGAACCTACTTAAGTGACACACTCACAGCTTGTTGTCCTTTCATAATTTGTATATTCAAAAAAAACAGGGTCCAAAAAGTTCTTCTGTTTGTCTAAGCCCTTATATTTTCAGTTCTCGGAAAATTTCACTGTTTTCTTGATGGCTACATGACGGAGCTGGGCAGCATTGGTTCGTCTGTTTCTCGTCTGTTGTTTTTTGTCCGCCTAACTTCACTAACAGATCCACGTTCTGTTCTGAAGACTGAAGTATTTTCTTGGCAAAAAATCGGGTTTTGTGGGTCATAGCTTAGTCGTAAAGAGGCTTCTATTATATTTTCATGCCAATGTTCTTTGACTCTCATATTTTCAATATCTCCTCTGAGGTCTTGAATTCGAAGATCGTAGCCTCTCTGCACGTGTAGCTCCCGAATTTATTATAATTTTTAGTCGTTTGCAGGTATTAAAAATTGCAGCTTGTTCCTATATTTTCAGCAAAGTGAGTAAGACACCAGAAATATCAGTGAACTTACAAAGAGATATAGTTAGCGCAATGGTTAGCCGTTCTTACGAAATAACATGAGACATAAGCCCAGATTCATACTACCAGTCGGATTGACCTGCTAACCCCGGGCTCTCCTCCTTTTCGTGTGAACTTGACCTGCCATCCTTTTCCGTTTTAATTCGAATACACATACACGCACACACACAGACACACACATACGCACACACATCCTCTCACACCCACATACACTTGTGAGCGCCTCGTCCGTCATGAGCGGGGTCCTGCTCAACCCTTGTGGGTTTGAATAATAAGTCATATCGCCTCTTCCTTCAGTCAAATTTATTCATCTCACGCATGCTCCGTCCCTGATCTCCACGAGCCCATACCTTCAGTGTCTTGATCCTGAAGCTTGTACTCCTACCGAATTGAATACTCTAAGTCCAAATTGACATTCTTCGTGTACGCCCTTCCCTGCCAAAAGAGTCCAGTCTTGCCACATACTATCAACAATCCTTTACTGCCGCCTCACACCTACTAAATTTTAACGCTTCAGGTCCGCCAGAACGGTAGTTATGGAATTCCGATCAAACCCACACAAACACATGTATTAGGTTGAGTCATAAGTCCTCGGACAAATTGGCAATGATAATATTTATCTTACAATTTTTGAACGACAGTAGCGAATCATTTGAAATATGCCCCATTAGCATCGATGGTCTTCTGCCAATGCTTGGGCAGATCGTAAATGCCCTTGCTTCAGAACGCTGGGAGCTGGCCCTTGGAGAACTGCTCCAGTGCCATTTTGATGTCGTCGCGGGTTTGAAAGTCCTGACCATCCAGATGACGTTGAAGATGTGGAAAAAGGTGGTGATCCGAGGGATCCAAGTCTGAGGAACATGGTTGATGTGGTAAACTTGTCCTGCCGAAATTCGTCAGGTCAGTTTTGGTCGTTCTTGCGATGTGTGGGCTAGCGTTGTCGAGCTGGAAGTGAACTTTGTGCTGCTGTGGACGTGCAGCTTCGGTATTCGCCTTCAAATTCCTCAGTTGCGTAATGTAGACGTGTGCGGTCACTTTGCATCCTTCGTCTAGCAGCTCCCATTATTCGACATGGAGAGCGCTCCACCAGAATCAGAGCATAACCTCCTTGGCGTGTACGTTTGGTTTGGGGGAGCCTTCTGCATCCGCACCTTTGTCAATCCATTGAGCACGCCGGTGAACGTTAGAGTAGAGGTTCGACTTCGCACCCCTGATGACTAGGTACTCGAGCCACGTGTGGTGCCCTTGAGCGTGAGGAGAGAAACTGCAACGCGTCGCGGCGGTCTATGTCATACTGCTTCAAAGCATGAGGCATCTATGGACCGAGCTTTCGCACCTTGTCGATTGACTTCAATTCACGAAGAACTGTGGACTGACTCCCCAAGGGTGACTGCCAGTTCACGAGTAGTTTGATGCGGATCGGCTTCCACCTGGCTTCGCAGCACGTCCAAATCCAACTCCATTGGGCATCCCGGACGGTCTTCATCTTCGATAGAATAGTCGCCCGATGCGAACTTCTAGTGTCTCTTGTAAATTGTACACGTCCTGCTTATGAACGTCCTTCATACCTCTATCGATTGCCGCGGGTTCATGGCCAGATAAAAAATAAATATGATGGTGTTGCGGATGTGGAGTTGCGACGGCTTGAAATCATGAGGCACAGTTGTGGGAAGGGAAACAGTTAGGTGCCTTCTCCAGTATGCATTTGGAAGAGCTTTCCATACTCTATCTAACAATGCCTCGCACGTTCATTTTCGTCACCTCTTTCAAGAGTTATGATCGCTAGAAGTCATCACTATCATTTTGTCCGAGGACTTATGACTCAACCTAATATATGTGTATATATACATATATGCACAGAGATACACACACCAACAAACAACAGACACATTATGCGTGCTATATACGTGTAGTAGGATAGTTTAGGTGAGGTGATAGAAATCAGATCCTACAAATAACCTTCTTTTCTATTTCTCGTAGCATTTCGAGCTAAGGACAACATCATCTTTTTTATACGAGAGCTCCACTCAGATCGCACTTTCTGTCAGCAGCTGGAAAAATATTCTGAACTTTGCTATGACCTCATAACTAAACCGTTGTATTTTGTTTAGTAGAGCATCGGTCCCTCCATCGGTGAGTTGTGTGTGAATACCTTTTCGTAGTCCGATTTGAAATCTGTGCATAATTGTTAACTGCTATGTAGCTTTTACACTTTCCCATCTCCTTTACTACGCCCCGTACCCTTACTACGCCCCGTCCTCGGCCTTTGCTTCATCATCCACCCCTTTAACGAACGTCTACTCAGCTGGTTTCCTCATACTGCGATGTATGTGTAAATATTTATGGATTTCTGGTTTCCACGGAGAAAAAGCTTATCGGAACCAGATTCTCTAAGCATCTTCTTGCGAATTATAGTGCTGTCTAGAGGATAAGTCTCTGATTATTCTCATTTCTGGATCGCGCTCACTTGCTCGACTTACATTTAGAAACGTAGTAGCCGCTTGAATGCGTATGTGGCCTATAGAATGGTTGCGTCGGCTAGCTGCCCAGAGTTTATTACCAATCAACCGAAACCGGAAGGATAAGGGCTGCTCGGCCTGGATCATAAAGCAGTACGACTTTAAAGCAAGTTCGAGACTGTAATCATACGCCTATAAGTATTCCGACCTTTTGAGCTGGAATAGTATGAGCCGTTTATATAGATGAATAATCTGTTATTCACTGAATCTCCACCTATAAATCTCTTCGATGGGATTGTTCTGAGACCAATCAGCTCAGTTCCCGCTTTAAGTTCTACCTGAAATTACGAAATATTATTTACCCTATCATCCAGGCCTCGTCTTTGAATTGAGAATGCGAGGCATTTGCCTGGGAATGAGGTCATCTGATAACTAAACTCATCAACTGCAACAAGAACCCTATGAAATCTCTGATCTTCGGACATAAAGTTGAGCTTCAAGATAGGTAGTTCGAGAATGAAAGCAGAAAGCTGTCTAGGGAAACAGCCCAAGTTTTTCCCAGGGTTCTATTCAGAGGCGATTTTGAAGTTGAAGGCTTAGGATAATGTGCCAAAAAAAGTACAGTGACGGAACCTATCCTTGTTTTTGAGCGCTTGGAGACGTTAGTGTCATTACCCTGAATTCTTTCATTTCCATGGCGCTAGAACTGGATCCGTCAGAAAGTCATAAGGCAAAAGTAACCTTGAAAAAGCGAGCTGGCCGATGTTATGGGCTTCTCTTGACTTCTCAACGTAACAACCGCTGAAGCAATGTTTTGCTGCCTCTGTAGCTCCAGGTTCCCTGACCTAAGAGTACGACACCATAGCTACTTCTTTGCCTGTGTATTTAATTTACTGATGCTGACAACAAAAATATCGGTGATAAAAAAGTATTTCTCGTAAATCTAGCTTGCATTTTACTTTTTTCCTGCAGACTCGGCTTATGCGCAAGCTGCAGATTATGTGCTTCCAGAAGAAGTTTTCGCTGACCTTCTGCTAATTTCGAGGAAAGATAGAGTTGTTTGATGACATAGAGATGATGCTGCATCATGCAGTTTTTCGACAAATTATGACTAGGATGGCGTAAAATTAGGAAAGTCTGTTAAAAGTGAAAAATCTGGCAAGAGCCCTAGGGTGGACTATGAGAAAAATTGGGAAGGGGGTATTTATTCCACAAATCCTTGCTTACAATGATTTCCTTTGAAAATCCTTGAGATTACCCAATTTTCTTTGTTTCTTTGTTCTTTGTTTTTTTGTTCTTTGAATTTAATCGTAGTGTAAGCACTATTTTTTTCTATTTTCACGTATTTAGTTATACAGTTCGCACATTCACTGTTCAAAATAAAAGCTTTAGTTTGAAAGCATCCGAATAAATGTGAGAGATCGACTGGCGAGAGGATTTGAGAAGACTCAGTGCACATGGCTAGTTTTAAAAACTCTCCTGAAAAAGTCGAATCGCCCATCTGGCTATCGTATGTGTGAAGAATGATGGTATACTCGTGATTTAAACTTGAGTTTGAGAGAAGTAACACCTTGGTTTGGCGTTGTCATCTCATTCCGAAGATCCGAACGAAGTCTCCCTTCGATCCTCCCATTGTGAGTTTATTGCCATTGAATAGGCATGTCGGGAAGAACAGAAACCCGACCTGCACATTAGCTGGCTCCATTGTGTGCGAGCTGTTTGTTCTACAGCGCTTTGGTGCCCATTCTTTATTCATCTCTTTAGTCCCTGGCTTAGCTCTTGCGAAGTTTTTTTTAATATTTCTTTCCCGAGTATCGATATTAATGTTGTTTACTCATTTTCGTAACTTGCTATTCATCGTAATCCAACTTGCTCTGGACATGAGTGGAGGGGAAATCATTGATTCCAAGGGATGCCATCGGCCTCCCACATTCCCCAACTTCTAAAATTAATTTAATCCGCAAAATCCTTATTCTTTTTTACCCAGAACTCATAGAAACTTCAGAGGTTGCCTTGGCTGTAATTCGAACCGCTGTTTTCTGGACAATTCGCTGTCCATTACATCGCCAAGACTAGCTTTCATGTGCTCCAACTGTTTGTTTACCAAAGCTTTTCAGTTCCCGTCCGTATCACGCGATAAACCGGTTGACAAAATCGTTCTGTTCCTTGTTTTGTTGTTCTATTTCCTGATGCATGAATTTCATTTCTCAAACAGCGTTCAGAAAAATTTATGGTTTGAGAAGTTACAAATTTGCTCACATTTAGTGTCTTTTCCCTATGCATTTCCATTGCCCATCTCTCCACCCATATTGCTAGCTGATTTCATGACGTGGGAAAGCAAAACATTCCGTCGTCAGAGGCCCGCCTCATCGATCGCCCCCGTTTTCGAGGTGCATATCGATTCATTTTCGAGGTCGGAAAATCTGTTGTCATCGGGAGGAGCACTCTGTTCAAACACACTATCATGATTCAATTCAATTTCCTGTCGTCTAGAAGCATGTAGAGTCGTTTCGGAAAAAGCCTCCTATTTTGTTTCATTTTTTTTTATCTGGACCACCGCAAATTATCATTGAGCCTCCACGACCATCAGATCAGATTCCACTGCTGGTTGACATTGAAATCGTTTGAAAAATCTTCCAAAGGATCCTCGAAGGCCATGTTTTCCTTGAAAAGAGAGGGTTTGAGTGGGAATCGATTAAAATGTGGCATCATTGTGGTATTGATACCACCGTGGGGAGGGTTGCATATGCCTCCCAAGTGGTCTGTTTGAGTTTATGTAAAGGTTTTTTACTGACGTCTTTTTAGAAGGGCCGGAAGTGAAACCCTGGTTCGTAGCAGTACTCAACAGTGTAAATAGATAGCGTGATAAAAAATGTAATGTGAAATCGCAATGATCCATTTCGTAGCGTTCTCGAGCGGCCCAACGGCAGAGAACCTCCCATGAGGCAAAGGTTGTCAATGAATACAATACCCCATTCTGGAGCCTGTAGGAATTTTGAACGAACTGAAAATTTCTCTGTGGAACTACAGTTCCGCTCCTTCACTGACTCACAACCATCTTCAAGCGTCACACTGATCAATTTGTCGTCTTTCCTTCTCATATGGAATTACTGATCGTATCTTTTCCTCGAACTTTATTGAACGGATCTGATTTTCGTTCCATGTTGCAGTCCGCTTTTTCCCAAGTCTTCGAGTGATATACTAATTATAATTAAACGAATGATGTATTTATTATAGTTATTAATTAAACTCGCCTAACATTCGCCAGGGGGTGATACGTTTTTTGAATACTGTGCAAATAGTCTCGAATTGCTTCAGACCTCTGAAGAAGACGAGAAAGTCGAAACGTTAGGCCGTTGATCATTAAATTGCTCCACCTAACAACCTCGCACGGCATGAGAATATTGTAATCATACTAACTATTGTTTTTATATCAGTGGCGCAGGTGGGTGCAGTGGCAAGTGGCTTACTATTTTACACACATGGTCAGTAGTTCGAATCTCCGCTCTATATCTACATAGGCCAACCAACTCTTCCATTCCTTCGGGGTCGGTTAATTGGTACCAGATTTGTCTGGCAGGACAAAAGCATTGAATTGTACATCTGCTGGCCATCGCGAGTCATTGTATAGGCCACATTCCCATTCAATGGGAATGGGAGTCGAATGCGGGAGTGCAAACGGGATTGGTTAACACCAACAGGCTTTATCCGTCTTTTTATCATAATTTTGCTTTGCTGTTAAAAGTATTCCTCTGAATTCATGATATCCCTGTGTAAAATGCTTTGTAAACGATTCAGCTCAGAAACTCAGAAAAAGCCAGTGGATCTTAGGCGCTTTCTACAGTGATTTGGGTTCCTTGACCTGCCTCATCCCAACGCCTTCCATATCAATTTTCCTATTTTACTTTGCGAGGAAGGGCATTTTGTCTTTCGCTCGCAAAGGGAAAGAAGAGAAACACTGCTACGAGGAATTCCGAGGCAGCATGACAATGCCGACTCCCACACCTCCCCCCTTTCAATTGCGCTCGAAAACGCCGCTTTACGCCCAAGTTGCCATTGTAAAATCTACCCTTCCAGCCGTTTTTCGAAGAGCACCTGTGGCAAAGCTTGAACGAACTCGTAGATGATCGTGTTTTCTCCTTCGAAGACCCATTCTGGATCCCATAGTAGAAGAACCCTTTTCCGACCATTCAGGATGTAAAACGACAGTTATCAGACTGAATTCATGATCCTTAAGTTGTGATGGTGTGGGCACTGAAACAAGGTCTTCTTCAAAAGCAACATTAGACTATTCGCGACAACTAATGGAAATATTCTGATTCGCTATGTCGTTTTGATTGACTGACTGTTTTGATTGATTGGCTAGATGAGTGAATGTTACAAACAAGAACTTTTGATAGCACCTATGCTATGGCTTGGTTCGCGTCGAAAATGCGATCATTATCTATGAATAAACGTGTTATACTTTCAAGGCCATTCTTGACTTACCATTATGGAAATGAATCGAAAGACGAAGGAAAGTGTGAAAGGAATTCGTTCCTTGCCATCGCCTAGTACGTAGATGGTGAACTTAGGTAACTTCGCTTAGCTAGGTTAGTCTTCGGTTTGTTCTGGATTAGTCCACTGGATACCTAGAAGTTCGACAGTAACTGTAGATCATCTTCATGAATATCCCGTATTCTTTATTGTCCACTGGCGAAGTGAGGTGCAAGAATGTAATCATAAAAGTTTGGGATGAAGTTTTTTGGTGTCAATCGATCCCGTCTGAAGGGATGCGCCCCGTAGGGCGTAATGAGTGCGTAGGGGGGGGGGGGGGGGGCTATGACTCGCGATTGCCAGCCGATGTACAAGTCATTGCCTCGCAGACGAGTCGGGTGCCAAGTAGCCGACCCCGGAGAAACGAAAGGCGTGGTTGATCCGGGTCAATATCGTTTCGGAATTCGAACCCATGACCATGTGTGCGTGACAAGGCGCTACTTGCCACCACACCGTTTCCGCCTTCTTTGTGAACACATTTACAGGAAATAGGCGTAACAGTTTATCGTCAGTTTTTTGGTTATCGTCATAATTTAGCGCTGTTATCGTGCTTTGAACTGGTGTCAAATAACTTCCTAAAAGCGCACGTGAATGTTTTGAAAGCTTTACACGCTTTACATTCACAACTTTCATCCTTTTTCTACTATCGATTGTAACCCTTTTTTCCATTCCTTTTAGAATCATCGGCCAGTACTCGTTTAATAATGCCATCACAGTTTCAGTATTTATTTCCAGATTTCTCCTCTTCTGTACCTTGCTTATTTTGTAACAATATGCTCAGACATTTTATTTAGTTATTTATTCATTCATTCATTTGTTAATTCCATCTGCTTCCCAAATTAATTTAGTAGACTGAGTTGCAGTATGCTTTCGGTGAAGGGGAGGGTCATATGAAAATTGAATTTGTTTGTGGTAAGAATGAAACTGTGAGACAACTGTGGAACTCTGTAATCCTCTTAACCCGAAAATCCTCTACAGAAGGTTTGAAATGGATGTTTAGGTCACCTGGCTAGCTCATTCTAATTTTTCGCTTTTCTCATCAATCTGGTCAAAGAAGTTATCAATAATACCAACTCCTCGTCACTATGGGTGGGTGTGGAAAGGAACCACTATCACTATCGACCTCGACTTCGACTTCCACCTGCTGCTCTCTCATATAGTGCGGGTTCTTCACCAAACACTCGGATTACATGAGAAAAGATTCGCAGTCGATTTGAAATTCGAACGTATTATGCGCTTCGATTCGGAGCTTTACTTTCTGGTCAGCACTTTTAAGCAAAATTATTATCATTACCGAAGAAGTTATTAATAGTTCACGTCTGCATTTGAATTGTTGTAATTGAATGCTTGATATTGATTCCTGCAGTTCATTTCCTACACTTGAAAAAGCGTAATAAATTCCGGAAAGTGTATTGCTTACCCTTACCTTCTCTCATTTACCCACTTGTGGGTTCCCAGATATCGGTCTTTTTCTAGCTCTTTCAGAAATATCGAGGCCTCTGCGTTACTGCGATAGTTTCCGGAGTCGAGGTATCTCCACATAGATGCGAGAGGGCTGAACAGTATTCAATGGAACTGACCCTGTTTCGTAGTGGCAGTTAGGCTACGCACACTAACGAGTTCTTTGAAATAAAAATTTTTTATGGGAGCTCCACCACAACTGTATGAAGCCCTATAGGCTGTGATGGATTCGGTCTTGAATTTATAAGGAAATTACAGCGTGAGGACGCTCCACCTCCCCGAGTTTCTCCCCCTTGTTCCGTTCGTTGACCCATTCTTCAGTTCAGCTCATTTTCCCGATGTTTTGGCTGTTTCGAAGCCATACTATTATAGAAAGTTTCGCTATTCCATGTGGATATGTACCTTGCCCTTCAGCAGCTAATACTTCTTATATATTTCGAAAAATCACGTTTTTTTTCTATCGAATTTTTATGGAGGTGGTGTTGTGGTTAGTGTCGCACTATCTCACACGCATGGTCACGGGTTCGAGTCACGTATTGTTATCCGCCTAGGACAGTCATGGCTTTCATACCCCCGGGACAGGTCATTGCTACCGAAATAGCCTGGGAGGACAAGAGCTCTGACTTGTACGTCGGCTGGCCACCGCAAGTCATTGTATAGGTCATATATGTATGCATTCAATACGCCACTACGATTCTGAATAAAAGTCGGATAAAGGGCGCAGACGGGATTAATTAACGCCAAATGACTTCAAGACTGCGTCATTTAGAAAGTTTTGATTAGGCGTGAAGTATTTTTTAAGAAATCAATCCGCTCATCCTGGGCGAAGCTTCGCTAAATTTCCAATTTTTTCACGCCGTTTCTTACCTTGCTTATTTTTTTCAGAACTTCGGTTGTTATCAAAATAAATCAACCATCCACGTTCCAGCATCCACGCTGGGACATGTCCGTGTTCCATGCAGATTAATACGAAATTGTGTGCACAATCTTCCCATCTGCTAGATCCCTGATTGAAGATATTCTTCGAGGACGCAGTTATTAAACTATAGCGCACACAATCAAGGGTAGAGGATAAAAAGTAACAATGAAGCCTTGCCTCATATTAGACCCACACAACAATCATCTTAAACCCCATATATATATGACGCCATATACAACTGTATTAGTTGATTGAACTTTCACAATGGGAGTGAATTGGTGGGAAAATTTTCGATTATTCTAGTCAAATGAAATGTCTGCTCTCCGTCGATAGCATTCTGAGACCAGATCGCTCTTGCACGGCCTTTAAGTCTTCGAGGCTTTGAGAAATCCGTTTTTTTGGAATTTGTTCTGACGTTTTGCTATGAACTACGCTGTTTCGTTTGTCGTGTTGTGCTTCATCTGTAAGTGATAAAATTGTGTGTGATTTACCTAAAACGTCGCTTTTACAGATGTTCGAGCTAGCCTTCATCGCAGTCTGTCTTCTGATTCTGGCTTACGTAGCTTTCAAATTTGCTGTTAGTGGATTTTTCAGCAATATTCAGGTATGCGATCCATTATCATTTTTTTTGCTGATTTGTTTGATTTATTTTTATTACTTCGTTCGACCATTTACTGAAGTATGGTCTAATTTTTTTTGCCACGAGTTTTATGTGCTCAGAGGTCATTAAAAATGAGGGGCTGTTCGAGAAACATAGTATCTTGAATATTGGAGTAGTCTGATATGATAAAGGTATGTTAACGAAAAAAAATCAAAAGAAAAAGATGAGAATGCGAACGTTGAACGGTAAAAAAAGATGAACTGAAAAGGGATGAAGAGCTGTGCCAAAATTAATGGGGGATGAGAAACAGAAATAGACAAAATTGGCATTCAATCTGTTTTATATAAGAGTAGAAAATAAGGATGACGTAAAAAGAAGGGAATGAAAAAAGAGCTGGAAGGCAGTCGCCGCAGCCTTATGTTGCTGGAGCGGAGCTATGAGCTAGAACATTCGGGCAAAAGCGGAGGCAACATGTAGCGCTTGTTCTTATCCTATAACGTGGGTGCTTACCAGGGAGGGGTAGTCTACTTATCTTGGAACTTTGAATTCAGACCCAGATAAATCGATAGAGTTCTGAATGCTGTTTCTGAAAATGGAGATCAAAACTGCAAAATGGTTCTCCTTAAAAAGTTATGAGGGCCCGAATTTTGCTCGACAGTAGTATCAATTGGAAATGCGAACTCGTCGCTCCCATATCAAACGCCCACGTGACTTAGAGGTAGTGGTCTCGCTTCGTGGGCGCGAAATGAGGGGTCCCTCCCCGTCATTGCCCGCACTTTTGCAAAGTGTTTCTTCATTTTATCAAAGGTTCTCTAAACGTTTTCTGACATTTCTTTAGACAGTTGCTACTACTGTCGAGCAAAATTCGGGCCCCCATAACTTCTTAAGGAGAACCATTTTGCAGTTTTGATTTCCATTTTCGTAAATAGCATTCAAATTTCTATCGATTTATCTGGATCTGAATTCAAAGTTCCAAGATAAGTAGACTACCCCTCTCTGGTTAGACTAAAAATAATCGAGTGAAAGTGGTGTGATAGCCCACTGAATGGCAACATTCGTATGTTACAAATACTATTTTGGAATGGTTTCTCAAAATTCTTCTCCATGTAAACACCCATTCGAGTAGCAGAACTGTTCCACAACTTGGAGTCAAAGGAACGTTTCTTCCCGAAATGCTCAGTTGATGACTTTTCCTGATAAGAATTGTTTTAAATGCTTTTTGAGGTTTTCCACTAGGATGAACGTGTGGCTTCCAAGGCAGCGTTGGGACATTTTCGGGTCGTCGAAAGACGAGATTCCCAAACGGTCTTGCCTGACGTACACACCCAAATGTGGCCGTGTTATGACAAACTTGTTAGGGCTGCATCACTCACAATTAAGCGTTACCACCTACGAACTGTACGCTTTCGTGGGAGACATCCAGTCGGGTACAACCACACAATCTCGTACAACCCCTCTTTCCTACTACCTTTTTCAAGCTCTATAACTCTTGAAATCCGCCGATTTTTACGCTTTCTATTCGCGATTTTTGCGCTACTCTGCTCGAAATTGTGGTTATTCATGCCTTTGAGGGCTCACAAATCAAACACTTCCTTTCTGATCGCGATATATGAATTTTATGAAGCCCTTTTTTCGAATCGCTCTTCTTTTTTTTTTGACTATCATTGATATTTTCACCGAAGCTATACTATTTTTAGCCTTCTGTCACGGAAAGTCCTAAATACTTGGGCAAATCGCTTACAGTCTATTACAAGCACCATATCGGGGCGTACTCTGGTGTCAGTACGATATTCAAAGAAGTACGTTGCTGAAGTTGTTCACGTTGTTTCTACACTAGAGTATTTGTAACAAAGTATTATCAGTAAGAGTGTTAATCTGAAAATTGGATCAGTGAATATTCTACTTCAGGTTCGCGAACTTTTGCCTTCAGGAGCGACGACTTTCGGCATTTATTATGACAATCCAAGGGTGAGAATTATCATAAAATTTTTCAAATGTTATATTTTTTCTAAGGGTGAATGTAAGGAACTATTCGTCCCTTCAGCGTAAAGGGAACATCGGGTATCAAAGTGTTCGTCATAAACATCGTTAGTTAGGTTTAACTTTAGGTCGACCTTCCCACAAGCGCTATCAAATTAGGTCAGCATTCGTTCCGCATGCTTACCGTTCGGTATTACAAATACGATGTCGTCGGCCAAGCGGTGGTGCTGTCGTTCGCTCCAAGGCTCCAACAACTGCGTCCGTCTTGATAGTTCTGAAAGCTTTATTTCAGATCGATGAACCTCAGACACAACACTCTGTGCTCTCAACAATACCCAAAGGGTCTTGAGTCGGTGTGTCATTGGTTGTGAACCCTGACGAAATTCTGCTTGCTCGCGTGGCTTTCATTTATCTAGTATACTGTCCGTCCTGTTAGGATGACTTACAGACAGGAGACAGATTTGACAGTAGCTGCCATTACCTTCTGGATCTCTTCTTACACAGCGACATAGTCTTGCTAGTTTTCAACGGCAAGAGAACTTTCCGTTTCGCCATGTACCACGTGAAGAGCTTAGCTTGGTGAGGCTCTTGAGATGTTCTGGTTTGGTCCTACCGCGACGCGCCATACAACTCTTTATCGACGTGATAGCATGTCGAATTTTGGAAAGGAGAACTGAAGGAACAACATATCCATCGCACCTGAAGTGGCAGCTAGGTAGGTAGGCGTGGCAGTGGAAGTGATTCGAGTGGAAGTCGTAGATCAATTTCTCCCCTCCTCTTCGGGATGTACTAACTATTCCATTATAATGAAGAAAAAAAGTCATCTTGGCCTTGTAATTTACGAAGCTCCTGCGGGCTTTACGAACGCTCCTCCCGTTCGTAACTATCTTTGCTTGAACAGTAACAGGAACGTAATACATACCCTTCAAAATGTCTTCATCGTTTTCAGTCACATTAGGAAAGGAAGCTTGTCGTTTCAGTGACAGAGTCGATCCGTTGAAACACATCATATCATTGTACTTTAATGTGAATTTAATAAGGGCCAAGCAATTCTAAAATCTTTTTAGGAACGTGACGAGCACCTTCTTCAATCCGCTGTCGGAGTCATATTCGGAGGTAATTGTTTTAATGAGCTCTTCTTTGGGGAAATTGACATTTGACTGCCGAGGGTGGATGTAAAACATAAAACTTAGCGTGCAGACGCAGGCTCCATTTAGCCGCTGATGGTGATTGCTTTCATGCTCTGCGAATGGCTGACGGCCGGAATCTATTTGTGTGGCATCCTGCCGTCCGGCATTCCAAGAAATTCCAAAAGAAACTGTCATGGTCCAACAGTCATCACAATATTCGCTGATGTGCCTGGCCCACCTAATTTTCAGTTCCTTGCGATAAGCAGCGCTTGCGTCGCGCAAAACAGGAAAACCTCATTCTCGAAAAGCAGAGCAGAAGGGACTGTGCTCGGGCGAGATGATATCGCCCTGCCGAGCGCTTCTCTTCATAAGTTCTTGTAGAATGACGAAATTTGATGGTGTAGTCATTGGTTCATGAAGCGTCCTTGTACACTGAGTAGGAAAACCCTTCTTGTTCAAGTCTTTAAATACCCTAAAATTCCATAGATAAGAGCGGTTTAATATACCGGTGGAAGATGAATTGGAATGAAATTGAAATTGAATGCAGTCATTTTCATTTTTTCATTTTTCACCGGTATATTAAACCGCTCTTATCTATGGAAATTTAGGGTACCATCTCTCTGCCGAGTTTCAGGGGTCTTTCAAACCGAGGAACTTCAGACGTAATGACGATCCCTATAGTCTCGCGATACTTGTATGAGTCTTGTGACAGTGTGGATATGATGGGTCGTAATGAATCCCCTCCGAAACTTTGCTTGCTTGCGGGCTCTTCTTTATCTACTAGACTGCCAATGTTGTCGAGGATCACTTTTGGCAAGAATTCGTCAATTGTAGGCAACAGGCAAATTGGGTGATAGTTGCCAATATTGTTAAGTCAGGGTTTGCTGTTCAAATTTCTTAAAAGAGTGTTGAAGGAGCGACATCACATTTTGCATAAGTTGGTAGGTAAGGAGCTACCCCTAAACGAGATTGTCAAAGAAATTGGAGTAGGTAGTAGATGACGTTGTTCATGGCCCTTCGAGGTCCAACTCTTTCGTCAGGTCGACGAAGTGTAGTCATCTTGGTCTTGTAAGCGGCGAAGCTTCGACGGGAACTCTGAGTACTCTTTAATCTTACAATTCAACAAAGAGTGCTGCTTGTCTATTTCAGATTTTCTCTCGCTTCTATGCATAGCTTTTGTTTGGGCGCTAGATGATGAATGCCTGTGGCCCACGCGATCACACGTTCATGTATCAGCTTGATAATATTCGATAAGAGACGTCTCTATGTAACTTGTAGGCTCTCTGCTTTGCTAGCACTATGATCGAGTGTTCCCATTTTCCCGCTCTAACTCATGCCAAATTTGGCCGCTCTATGTCCAAAATTAACAATTTTTGCTTACGCTCCGCCCGCTGTGGGCGGAGTCCGGTTCTGCCACCCACCATAGGTGTTTCCATCCTGCGTTCTGTATTTCTACCAAATTTGGACGCTCTAGGTCCACAAAAACATGAGATATATAATTCCGCTCAAACACTTAGTTTGCGCAAACCTCGTCCCATGTGGGCGGAGCCCAAACTTGCCACCCATCCTAGGTGTTCCCATCCTGCCTCCTATATTTCTACCAAATCTGATCGCTCTAGGTCCCGGGAACAGGAGATATGAATTTCCGGTCGGAACACACATACGAACACGCAGATTAGCGCGTTGTATATTGTAGGACGGTTGTGAGATGTAAATGATTGACGTTGAGCATGCTATCTGTGCATGCTGAGCATTTCGGTGAAATCTGTATCAGGGGTATTAACGGCTGGTCGATTGACAATCATCGAAAATGAAGGCATTCTAGCAAATTCCGTTTTGGTCTCTGTGACTAGGCTGAAAATATTTCTATACAGTTCTCATCAGGTGTTGATGCATTGTGAAAAGCTTAGTCTTCGATGCTTTAGAAGACGGTAAAGATCTTTATACGAACAACTACTCACAACAACTGACTCGATGGGGTTACGAAAAGATGGTTCTGCCTAAGGTAAAATATATTCAATTTCATTTACCTATTTTTGGTATTTTTCTTTCTTCTTCTCATCTCCGTTTTCGCCACCAAATTCAGTTGAATCTCGCAGCTTGCAGGTTGATCGTGCCGTGGAAGCCACACAACCTTTCACAGGATATCTGTCAATGTTCGCTTTAATCTACCGCACATATGGGATAATTTGGCAATACATCGTGGTGAGTGCTCGGCTTAGAATTGAGAGTTCCATTGAGTGTGAGAAACTCAAAGCGAATTCTACGTCTGCGTACAATGATTTTCAGGATAACCGCTTGGAGACTACTATAGCTCTTGAGTTCTACGATAACGATGGGGTTTGCGTTTCGTTCCCACTTGATCACACAGAGGAATTCGTAGTTCCTGAGGTAAGTTGAACTTGCTCCATACGGATACAGGTGAAATCGAATCTTTTTCTAAAGGTTTTTGGCGCAAATCTGTAGTACGAATCTTTTAAAGTCTCAGTTAACGACATTAGTAGGTGCCGTTCTCAAGTTGAAGCACTGATTGGAGCAGAATAGTACATCGCTAGTGAGGAAAACGAGGTAGTCCGGAGAATTCGCGAAGTCTAAGGTTTTTCCAAATTAAAGAATCCCCCAGAAGACGAGATCTTACCCTCTAAGTCCATAAAAAGGGTGATAAGTCGACGCCACTAGTTTCCGAACCCTTACTGCATTCCATGCGTTTTTTCGACAGAACAACTCACCTTGCGCATGGAGACGGGCCAAAGGTTCGTCCCAGTAGGAAGTCTCAAAAGCTTTTCGTACCGAACCAAGTCTCGAATAGCACGGCAGATAAGTGAAAAGTGATAGATGACCGATGCCGATGTGAGCATTTTTCTTAACATCAAGGTTTTTAGGATTCCGTTGATTTCTTATTGCGGTGAATATATACCAACCAATTTCAGCCAAAAAGGTATTTCTGGGAATTAATGACCCACGATGACCGATACCAAGTGCTTGTAATCTTCAGAGCCCCGTATAGTTGCTTGTTATTGTTCGATCCGTAGCGAAGTAGTGTACCGTAAGCGCTCTGTGCGCTGGTTTGGAGCTCTCAAACGACCACCAAAACAAAGGTAGCAAATAAAATTAACGAATCCGCGATAAGCGCGTTACCAATCACTTCAATCACTGTACACTGTACGATTTTCTACGCTTACTACGCCACGGTCTAGGCGGATTCATTTTTAAAAAGACGAAGTATACTATGCAAGCCTCTCAACTCTTCACAATTTCGTTTCAGCATCTTTCGATAGAGGCTTTGGAGTCAAGGCTAGCTAAGAAGAAGTTTGATTCTGATGAAGAGTCCAGCGAAAGTGAGGGCGACCAACCATCAGAGGTGGAGATTCCTGATGAAGGCATTGTGGAGATCAAAGGCGAAGCAGCTGGAGGCGATAAAAAGGATAATTAGGAATATCATTGGTGTATGTACGGTTTTTCGCTTTTCTTTCGATATTGTATTGATCCACGCTTGCTTTTGTGCATCTTAGACAATTTGTCTTACATCAGTGCCTTACCGGTTATTTTTTTCTTCTGTTTTTCACCATGGTACAAATTCAGATGAAATTTCACGCTTTTCTAGCTTGGGAAAAATGTACAGATCTCCCGTCAAATCTGGACTTCTCGATGGGCTTTTAATGTATTAATTCAAGATTATAAAAATAAGAAAAAAACAGCCATCAGTGTGTTTTCAAGGAACACTGTTTTATATGGTCTTAAGAACTTAATCCAGTTGGTCGGATAACGGCCCATGGCATTCGTGAGCGCGTCTGAAACAACACGAGTCAGTTACAATGCCCTGGTCAAGTCACCCTGCTTACGCTAGGCTCCCCTTTTTCCTCTAACTATGTTGAAATGCACGGTTTGGCCTCCATTCTTCTCTCCATATCGAATTATTCATTTCTGACCACAAATACTTCCAAAGGAACCTTCCACTGCTACGCGGGCACTACAAATTCGACAGGGGGCGGATACGCTTTAGGAAAATCCACTTGTTGTCTTTCATCTTGACAATGTTCCTCCATTAGGAATCCAACGCTTTCTTCTGTTAGGCCTACTGGCGCCCCTATTTTTAAAACTAGGCACTCCGGATGATCAACCGAAGCCTACAACTGTGGTTACTAATGATCTTGAATGATGATAACAACGCTATCAGAAGTTCATGATCATTGGCCAAGGTTCATTAACTATTTGCGATCGGTTAGTTTCGTTGGAATTGATACCGGAATAAGGCAATACGTGGTCCCGCATTTGTCATTCGATTTTTGTCAAGGGTTCACCGAAGGGTTCAGAAGCAAAAAGTTATGGTTCCTCATCAGCTTTTTAGGTGTGGCCGCTCCCTATAATCCGCTGTCTCCGATCAAGCTATACTCCACATTACACTCAAAGAAGTGGGAATCCTTCATTGCCATACCAAAGAAAGACGTGATCCAGTTCCGAATATCAAACGTTGCTAGTTGTTAATAGTCCTTGTCACCAACCACCCACGATCCCGACAAATGTTACTCCATTGTCCAGATGTCGAGCTTCTACTCTTTGCCGATGGGCGCGATCGACTCGTTGGCTTTCGCACATGTAGCTGCTCACCGTACAGCACCTATCGACTGTTAACATCCCCCTTCGTCAGTCCCATCACACTCTACATGCTTCTCCAAAGGGTAAAAATTCTTACACACCAGGAACGCCACAGACTCAGTTACTCACGTGTAGGTCCTTATCATTTATTGTCAGTTCATCTCAGTTTGCCATTAGCCCCTCCCACCACACTCCAAGTTATCCACAAAGTGCCAAGGCTATACACAGGTCCCGACCCTTGTTTTCGTTCCTCTTTATTGTCTCTTACAATGATTGCTACGTGTCTTCTACAGCTCAGCCAGATAGGTTTATTATATAAAGACTGAAACGGCTTTGTTCGGTCCAGTCGATTTAAACAAACGAATCGTGTCAAGGACGTTGAAATGGGTCGAAGCTCTTGGTCTGTGGACCGAATGAACCGTCGAATAAAGCAGTTTTTCTATAACAGACCTGGTCAGCTGAGTAGTATAAGACATAGTGCGAATGCCCAGGTTTCAAGAATACAAAACATGGAAATGTATATCAGGCTTTGTCACCAACTACGCTTGATGCCCCAAATCACCTACAAAATTGTCGAGTCCCACTAGAAACCTCTGATGAGCGTTAAGGACTCAGTGGTTCTTGCCTTCAATTTCTTCCCATCAGCCACTATCAAATGGTATCAGTTCTTATCACTGAGCATCCCGCCCCAGCTCAAATCCTTTACCAAGGTGTCAAGGTTCAAATGTTGGCAGGAAGGGCGAAACGAATCTGTGGCTTTTACCTTCTATAATGCCTTGCTAGGCTGAATCGATTGTTGTCCATCCTCTTTACCAACCACCCACGGTTCCTCTACGCCCCACATCTACAGAAGCGCCAAGCTATCGACCCGCGGAGCTCAATGGACCAGAGGCTCTTGCCTGGCTACCTATCAGACACTATTAAGTATTATCAGGGTCTATCGCAATGCATTTACAACAGCTACGGTAACTTACAGCTCATATCACCCGGCAAGATGTCCATATTCCGATAATATCTGGAAAGACGTAGTCGGATCTGTGGCTTTTACCTTCTATATCTCCTTATCAGGTCTCATTAGTTGTCATCGATACCTCTCACGAGCCATTAAACCTTACATCACCTACCAAAGTCAGAGTATGATAGGAATGGTGTAGCGGGTACCATAGCTCTTTCCTTTGAAGTTTCCTCATCAGTTCCTATCAACTGATTTCACTCTGTACCAATAGCCATCATTCTTCTTCTCCTGCGCGCTGTATAAAGATATTACATACAGGGTGCAGCAAAAATATGGTAACAACTTCAAGGACGTCCTCAATTATCTTGCTTGGAGGGTTTCTCCAAATCTGCACCTTCCCTTATACTTATGATATGCCTTAGCCTACATATCTACTTTGGTGCTCTCAACTCGTCAGATTTCGAAAAACCATAGAGCCTCGCAGACATCTACCAACCGTTCCGTCTTTGTGCGCATTTGGTGAGTCCTTTTCCGGGATCACTACTCGTTCCAACATTTCCCACATGACAGTCTCTTGAATCGCGATGCGTGAACAGGTCAACGACAAACCCCAAAACGGTCGTCGTGCCTCACATACGACCACTTTTCCTAATAGAATTGCTTGGGAAACAGTACGCTGCGGAACCTGCAGAAATGCGAGAAATATACCTGCTGATCCGTTTGTATGTCCCACTCCGTTGAGAAGAGTCTACCCCGAGTAAACACAATTGTGTCCAGATAAGATCCAAAAGTCTTATAATCTTCATGACGAAAAGAAGTTGGAGAGAAAAAACATAGGCCGGCACGCTCTCCGACAGGCATTTTTTCTGACTGAAGGGTGTGGGAGAAATGTTGAGGTCTTAGAGTATACGTATATTTCACACTTCGAGTGCTGAAGCCGCTGAGAAAAGTCGGATCGCTTCTCGCAGCCATTTTCCCTTTTTCATGATGGTTTGGGCTAGAATCTCTACCATCAGAGGGGTATCTAGTCCATACTAGAGAGGAAAGCCTGCGCTCCATAACACACCACTGTTGTTGTTCCTAAGACATCATCGAAAAAAGCCCAGGCTGGAGTTTTTTAAGAAGCTCTGCAAGCCAACGTCGAGGAGTAGCTGAAGCGTCTTCGAGCTACAATTAGCACAAGAGCCGGTTATTCAAGATGACCGTGTGTTTACTTGGTAGCTGCAGTGCATTGTAAATAACTCACATGAATTTATCATGTATTAATATGAACTGCGATTTCTAAAGCCCAATTCTTTTGTTACCATATTTATGACGCACCCTGCATAGATAGATATAGTCGCCACGGTGATGGATACCAAATAGTCCTTCCAAACAGGACATACGTGAAGTATATCATCCAAAAGGTAAACAGTTGTTCATTAATATTATACTTCAATTCAATGACGCGTAACTGAAAGCGAGTCCGGAACTGTAACAATTTAGTTATGTGTAGAATTATGCGCGAGAAAACAGCGAGACCCCACAGAAGGGGGAGTCAATACCTAAAAAATGAGCACCGGCCGGAATTGCTGGTCCTTTATACCCTCCAGGGAGGTTTTCAAACCCACTCAAAAAACTCTCAAGAGTTCGATGTTCAAACCATGCTCACTACGTTTGAGGATGTCCCCCCGTCGATGTGATGCTCTGCGCGATTCTCCATAGACCACAATTTGCCCTGCTGATCCCCCTCATTCTTCAACCCCCTTTCTTGGTTTAGATTGCTACTTGTACTGTACTCCTTCCAAATCTCGAAGCTGCACTCAATGCTCTAGGTCCAGGAGGGCAGCAGTTATGAACTTACGGGCAAACACGTCCCCCGACACTCACAACAGCACACACAATCAAAAACACAGTGAATCATGTATGTATGGTTCATGGCTGGCTCAGGGTTGATTTTTCCATGTCTGACGAGCTTGCGACATCTGTTATTCAGCTTTCAGGCGTGAGTGGGAACTGCGATAGTACCTTCATACAGTAGAGCACCTCATGAGCATATCAACTGAACAAACATCAAAAGGTCCATCTTTTATTTCGGATACAGTGGGGCAAAATCACATTTCACTCGGGACTTAGGACTGCATGAAATGCTACTGCCCACTGTCGTTTTAGATAATCTCACTTCTTTTTTGGTTTGAGACTATGTAGGACTGGAAAATAATGCCAGAAGGAGGATCATCTTCAGCTGCTCATTTATTTATTCTAAATCTAGTTGTCGCTTGCCTATATGAATTTGGAGCATCATGGTTCGGCTCACATATAGCTTTATGTACAAAAAGATATAACGTTAGAATCTGCACACTATTACTAGCGTGTCCATGGGACTTTGAGTGGGCGTGGAACCCCATGTTCAGCTACGTCAGGCACTACTTTACCCCTTAGCGAACTTGTCTGTATGGTCGAAGCGTGGGTAATGAAGACCACCTAGATGAAGAACTTTTTCCCCTGTCTTCATTTGTTTTTACGTAATAATGCAAGTTTTCATTCAGCTTTACCGAAAAACGCTAGTCAAGAAGAGGAAGTCGGCAGATAAAGGTTGATGTGGGAATCCTAACTAGCGTAGTCTTGTATATGGCTTACACATCCTCGAGGTAACCTGATACAGCAATTCCAAAGGTCGTACGCTGCACGAACGTCTGAAGAGGTGAAACTGTTATGAGTAATGCTATGATGGTACCACCGAACGAATAGCGTTATTACTTTCTGTATGGATGTTCAGTTTTATAGAATCCGCTAGCAGTGTTTTGTGGGAACTGTCCAGGCAAACGCTGTTCTCTGGCTGCTCTCCAGCAACCGCTTTCTTTATGATACGGTCGAGAGAAGAATCATTTTTCTCTGTCGTAGAAGCAAATTACGATAGTGATGGACATGTGAGGTATTGTTTCCCCTTTCATTTATGCAGAACCAACTTCTCCATTTCCTTTCCAAGATAGCGTCGAATGCCACATCACCGCAGCGGGGTGTACGTATATACTTACGTGTTTTCACATTTACAGAGCGTCCCAAAATCATGGGCGCCAACTCATTACAATGTATTTGAAGCTTCCTAACTAAGAATGAAGTCTATATGCACCTTTGCTAATATGTGCTGCAACGTGCTGCAATCACATTTTAAAATATCCCCATGAGCGCGGGCAGAGGCCCAGAATTTGTTCTCGAACTCCTTGCATGTCGCACACAGGTGTCCTCCATTTCTTCCCAGTCTTTCTTGACTCTTGCTTTCTAGCACTCCAAACGGGCACTCAAAACCTGAAAGGTTCCCTTCTAATCAGGGACCAAATGGAGGGGTCAGGTGAGTTAAGATCTGGAAAGCAGGATGGCCATTCCTCTTGCTAATAAAGTCGGGCAGCTGGCGTCAGCACCACTCTAGGGCGAGCTTGACTCTGAAGGCTGGAAAATCCTACTGCTGGGAGGACTACGAGCTGTCCCAAGAAGCGGAGTTAGATCAGTTCTTCATTGCGTACATCAGTATGCTCTTTGAGTACACGTCTTTGTTGTTTTTCACGAGAGCACCAACGAAACCACGAACGTGCTACCCTTTCCACTAACTCCCTCACAAAACATCATTTTTCTGTTCTCATAGCAACTTTTTTTGTGGAAGATTGCACGTTAGATGTTTATGGCCAAAATTTAATCGTTTTATTCGTTGAGGGTGAATTTTCGTAAAAAGCTTAGCAAGAGAAAACGATGAAGGGCTGCATGTCTCCTCTCAACAGTGTTAGCAACTTCCTGCATTTTTTACCCTTCATTGTCTATTGAGATCGGAAATGAAGCGGCATTTCTGCATACGATAAGAGCGGCTGTAGTGCTTCTGCTGAAAATTTGTCCAGCGAAAACCTCGAAGAATCCTGCTCCTTCGCCGTCTATTTAATGAGTCACCTAGGACCACAACCGACTTGCAAACGGACAATTTCAATAGCCTTGTCTTTGGGAACACGGGCCTTTCTACTTCTTCCTGGTCTGTCTCTGATCAACTCTCCTCCTCCGTATCGTTCATTAGCCTTTGTAGATATTATAGGAATCACAAAGATTTTCAAAATGCCTTTCCACCTCTGGCATGCCAATGATTTCGAGTGCCACTGAATGAGCCTCGACCATCTAAAAGATATTAGAAACTTCACTTCAGTAACCATGCATATTGTAAGAGAACATAAATGGAGTGACGCTTGCTCTGCAGTTGACTTCCTTTTTATGTTTCCGATTTTCCAGGTTGCTTTTGTGATTCAGTAACCCCACTTGGATTCGTAAAGCATGACAACGTTGGAATGGAGCCTCTCTATGTTGGCTTTGATTCAGGTGCCGTTGCTAGCAGGTCATTCTTGAGCGTGCTGAATTGTACAGATAAAGGGATGACTCACGTCAGCGCTGTCGCAAGTGGGCGGTTGTTATCAAAATGAATTGGCAGTAAATCCAACTCACTCGCAAGTACCGTGTGATGCTTGACTCGGACATTGCTACACAAGCGTCTTGGCGTTGGTGCTGATTGTGAATTGCTGGCGAGCACTACTGTAAGCCTTCGGAAAATATGTGACAATAACGCGATCTGCTAAAGAGCATCTAGCTACAGGGCCTAAGGAACACGGCCCAGTGCCAGTTCCGGCCAGATCAACACAAAGTTCCCATTTGCTAGAGAAATCCATGTCGTTTCCTTCTGTGTTTGAGAACGATCAGCACTATGCCACGTATGATATGCTATATGATCATTCAGCGAGTTGTTTCAAGCATAGCAATAGCTATTATACCTCGATCGATATCCGCCTGAGCCAAGCAAACCTTTACCCTTCCGGGGGCTGTTGATTGGTACCAGTCTCGTTTGGGAGGATAAAAGCACTGACTTGTGCAACGGTTGGCCACCGCAAGTCATTGTATAGGCCACATACCCATACAATCGCTCCGATTCTGAATGCAAGTCGGATGCATGGCGCATCACACAGACGGGATTGATTAACGCTGAAAAAAGAAAAGATTATTCTATATTGGCTCAGAGGCAAAAGGACACACTGCAGTTTTTTGTGATCAGTTTTTTAGACGTTTTTTGGGCATCATACCTTCGTTGACTGAAGAAATTTCTTGCTTTTACACTCGCTCAATCATTCCCATTAGTTGTCGTGTCTGTGATATTCATTCTTCAAGATGGCTGCTAACAATGACATCATATGTTGCTGTCATGTGCCTTTGTCGGCAAGACTAGTCTCCAGCAATGGTCATCATACGTCTGAATTGCCACAAACAGGCCAGACGGAGGCAAGAGTTCAGTTTTGGAATTCCACTCAGACTGGTTGATTCAGAAGTGGATTCGAGGTGTGCCTAATTCCATTGAAGTGAGATCATCTCAAGCGATTTTCTTGGCTACTTGTTGCTTTACGCCGTCCTTGGTGTAGGTACGCCTACTTCACCAACAAATTTCAAAGTTTAGCTAAAAAGTGGTTAAAGGCAACAAAGGTTACGTTAATGTTGTTCAGTAGTAGGTCCATTTTGATTCTTCGACGTCAACTTGACCCCTACCTTGTTGACTGAGGAGAAATTGACTTGCATTTATAGGCGACCTGGCATCAAAAGAGACGGGAGCTACCGTTTTATGATGACCCAACTTCTCCAAGCGTGAAACTGAAACAAAGAATTTAGTGAAAAATCAAAAGGATTATCACGTTGAATCTGTAAATCTGTTCGATGGATTGGGTAACACCTTCTCGCTTTTCAATTGACACTGCACTGGTGAAGTTAAATTTGGAGACTGTCTCTGATTCCGAATGACATCTGAAAGCATCACGAGTGCCCTACAATAATCAAGTGACTTCGACGCAGACCTAGGAAACCTCCGATTTTCGTAGTTTTTGCTAAAGTTTCTTTGTGGAGTGAACTCTTTCAAGAGCAGGTTTTCTTAATGCAGGTATGCAGGTAGTACAATAAAAAGTTGTTTTCAGTGTTAAGTGCAAGGCCAATAGTGTTAGCAGCCTCGGCGAACAAGTTAAGGAATCGGAATGTTCCGTTAAAACACTCAATCATCGAGATTCATCGAGAACTTGGTCATTCAATGTTGTCTAATGTGCCAGGCTGTACGGTCAAGAAAGGCGACGACTATGAATTACTACTGATTATGGGTAGCCAACTTATACAGACCAGTAGAGCAGCGTACCTACAAGTTGATTACTTGAAGTAATATGTAGCTGAGACCTTTGGACGGATTCCCCTGAATATCGAACAAACATGTTCTCAGAGGTCATGGTATTTGAGGTTCGTAAAATAATAGAAATCAATAATAGAAGCAATAGTGCCACTTTTGCAAAAATCTTCGATTGGAGCTTAAGATAATACCCATGGTCTAATCGAAAATTTTTGCAAAAGTGTCACTTTTGTTTCCCCATCATTACCCCCAACAGTCATCCCTCAAGTGAGCAGAACGAGTTTCTGTGATCCAACTGACGGAGCTGACCAAAAGTTTCGAATTCGATGATTGGACAACTACTTTCCATTGCTGTATGTGTAGGTACTTTATACATATATTATTGGCTATATATACAAACCTGTGTGTGTATGTATGTGTGTGTATGTATGTATGTCTGTATGTATGTATGTATGTATGTATGTATGTATGTATGTATGTATGTATGTATGTATGTATGTATGTATGTATGTATGTATGTATGTATGTATGTATGTATGTATGTATGTATGTATGTATGTATGTATGTATGTATGTATGTATGTATGTATGTATGTATGTATGTATGTATGTATGTATGTATGTATGTATGTATGTATGTATGTATGTATGTATGTATGTATGTATGTATGTATGTATGTATGTATGTATGTATGTATGTATGTATGTATGTATGTATGTATGTATGTATGTATGTATGTATGTATGTATGTATGTATGTATGTATGTATGTATGTATGTATGTATGTATGTATGTATGTATGTATGTATGTATGTATGTATGTATGTATGTATGTATGTATGTATGTATGTATGTATGTATGTATGTATGTATGTATGTATGTATGTATGTATGTATGTATGTATGTATGTATGTATGTATGTATGTATGTATGTATGTATGTATGTATGTATGTATGTATGTATGTATGTATGTATGTATGTATGTATGTATGTATGTATGTATGTATGTATGTATGTATGTATGTATGTATGTATGTATGTATGTATGTATGTATGTATGTATGTATGTATGTATGTATGTATGTATGTATGTATGTATGTATGTATGTATGTATGTATGTATGTATGTATGTATGTATGTATGTATGTATGTATGTATGTATGTATGTATGTATGTATGTATGTATGTATGTATGTATGTATGTATGTATGTATGTATGTATGTATGTATGTATGTATGTATGTATGTATGTATGTATGTATGTATGTATGTATGTATGTATGTATATATATGTATGTATGTGTGTATGTATGTATGCATGTATTTATGTATGTACGTATGTGCTTGGGCTTCAATGACTAATTTCCTTGTTTCTTGTACGAGTGGTGAGAATTGAGACGCTGAAAAACTTTGCTTTTTATGAGAGAGGGGAGTCAGTGTTTTTTCTAGGGGTTAGCTGAAATTCACATTCGGCGAACGAAGAGGCTCGCTTTGTATAAATACTCCTTCCGCTGAACAATTGGGTAGCGTTCAGTCCCGTTTTGTTTTTTCATAGTGAAACTCTTGGAGGACACTCTTCTCTTCATTGTAATCACCTCCAAGGCAACTTTATTCTCTTTTCATGATGAATACCCATTGAGGTCCAATAAGACTCTCAAAGCCTGTTATTGCCATGTAAGGAAAATCTTCGATCGCTATGCTACCATGAACTGAATATCTCTGGAACATTATACTTCGCAAAGACGCTGCATGTAGGGCCACTGACGAAGACCAAACCACTCAAAATGAAGTGGTTCAGACATTCGCACATCATATTTTCGACCCCGCGATTATATTATCTTACTTATGATATTACGGATGTCTCACAAAAAACAGAATTGACTTGTGCTGCACTTCGGAGCAGAACAGCTCATAAGCACGTGACAGAAGAGAATGTGTGGTGGGTGAGGGTGCCAAAATGGCAGTTGTATTATGTAGTTGGACCATGGTCGAGAGTTCTAGCTCACCCATTGAGATCTAGGCTATCACTTTGACTGGCATTGCAACAATGAGAGCATAAATCACTGAAATTCTCTAATCTGTGATTCTGCTCGAACGTGAACTCAGACATGGAGGCAATCGAAAGCGAATAGGTCTTCCCTACCTAACCCAACACATGCGCAGATTCATAATCTCGTGAAATTTGAAAGTTTAACAAAGTGATCTTTATAATGACGCTGCCATTCATTTTTTTGGTAGACTTTCATATAGCAAAATCACAAAATCTAACACATTTCAGAGATATGCGTGTACTAAGCGCAGCCGTTTTATTGCTGATTGTCAGTGCTGTCTTCACCTTGCCGTCACCATTAGAGAAGACTCCGGCCATTGATGCGTGAGTTTCTGTGCATTACCTCACATTAAAAATACTTATGACTTTTAAAATTTTTCTTCTGTTTCTAGGTCACTACGAGTGAAACGTCAATTTGGATGGGGTGGCTGGGGTGGATGGGGCTATCCATTTGGAGGATTAGGTGGCTGGGGTGGCTGGGGTGGCTTTGGTGGCTGGGGTTCTCCGTGGGGATGGTATGGCGGTGGTTGCTGCTAGTACTGATTCTTGATCGCAAGCAGAAGGCAGAAGAAAACAACAACAATGACATATTACCAGTATTCAAGCTTTTTGCACAGTTCTATAACCTCTATTTTATTTGATATTGTGATTCGTGAATATATGATGTTGATAGCATTCCTATAAAAAGTTGTAATGAATAGTTGAACTGTAATTTGTAAATGCAAGTGCAAGTGCCCTCGCTGCAGTACTTCAGTTTACTTACTTTTTTTATCGAAATAAAAGAGAGAGTAAGAGCAATATCTCGCTCTCTAGTTTGTGTAACACGCGATATTCTTGAAAATGCCACTGACTGACATAGTTCGACCGAGATGCAAGCCGAGGTAAGGGTGATCTTCTGTACAGAATGTCGAATCCCGGAAGTCGAAAATGTATTTCTCCTAAATATCGAACCATGTCACTTCTTTGTCTATAGCTAGAGGTGGCAAGAAAGTCCATGAAGCTGTGCTGCCAATCAAATATGTCATCATCTACATCACGAGACAGAAAGTCTGAAGGAATATCAGGCTTTAAAAGGGTCCTTCCCAAGGGATCCGGTGTAAACGAAGTGAACAGAAGTAACCGCATGACTATTCCCGATTTCTTGATATAACTACGATGTTTCTTAAATTCCCTTCTGAATTGCTTGGATTGGAGAATCTCGAGCGTTGCTATTTAAACGTGTTAAATTAGAAAGAAAACGATTGAAAATGCTGATAAACGAAATTTTGTAGAAGCCACAAACAGAGTGTTATGTGTGGTCACCCACATGAGATGGTTACGTCGCTCTCGCTCCAGCGAAGACCCTGAGACAATTCAGAACTAGGGACACGATTACACCATAGTAGAAAACTACTCATACGATTCTAGCTGTTGTGGGACCAAAACACTGTGAGGCTGACTCTATGAATAGGACAATTGTGAAATCGAATCGATGGGTGGAGCGATAGAATGGTTCAGATCGACAAATCCCAAACAGATCCAACCTGACTATCTTGAAACGAACATTAAATTGAGTGAGTGTGGCGGCAATAATATCAGACCAAGCAAGCATCAAACTGATAGACAATGAAAATCACACAAGAGGAAGTAGAGGTCGAACACTCCGGAACACATTTTTTCAGTCATTGTTGATATAAGGCAGGCCAGCCCATGAAGAAAAATCACACTCAACGGCCAACTCCATCTGGGAAGAAGATAAGACCTATTTCATCGCGATATCTCGCTTATTATAAAGCAGAAACTTGGTGTTTCGCTTTGTCGGTTTGTCGGTATGTCGGTATGTCTGTTTGTCGGTGTGTCCGTCCGCAAACTTTATCTACATTCCTCAACATTTCTTCACTTATAAGGGCGGGGGGGGGGGGGGAGGGACACTTCTAACTGCTTAATAAATGTAAGAAATGAGGGCGTAAACCGGGAGGAGCAACTGGTTACATACATACACCCGATTGCTTCCGAGAACGACGTTAAGAGCATCTGACAACAATATTGCTATGTATGATGAAAAAAAGGCAGAAAGGAAGAAGGAACTTGACAAATATTTCCATAATGTTTTTGTCGAGACAAGAATTAATGACACTTCTTCACTCGAACTTCTTTGCGATGGCTCTTCTATGGCTCCATCATTGTGGTTTCATAAAGAGGAGGTTTTTGAGCTGTTGACTCAGTGGCCTAATTGTTAGTCAGTAATACCTGACTTTGTCCCTTTCAATTTCATCAAAAGAATTGCAACTTGGATCTCCCTCCCTTTAGAGCTTCTCTTTAACCTGTCCTACATGCGTTCTAAAGTGCCATTTCGGTGGAGGCACTCATTCAATGTGCTGTGGCCTATGAAACCTCCTTTTCGCGATCCTGGCTCGTAGTCATCACTTTAATTTTTTCGAGGTATTTTGAAAACGTCGTAAAGCTGTGCCGAGTGGACAGTGCTGAGACTAAATTTTTCGAGTCGGAGTCGGATGAGTTCTGAGAAAAAAAAGTGAAGAGCATCATGTTGAGGCAGTAGGGTCCCTGAACCTCTGAGTTCTTCACGGGGCGTGAGGTAGAGCTTTTTTTAGTGCGCGTGATCTTTGATTAGCGTCACTCATCGTTGGCGCTAAAGTGGTTGAGGCGGGAACGGAAGCTATAAAAACCCGATACACCAGATTCGAGGGAGTTACGGATTTGCCAAAAGGGGTCCTCTGCGCCCCAGTGCGCCTTTCTTTCTTTTTTTGTGTGTTTCAGATACTCACGCATTCGCCAGTGCGGGTGTGGTGCGATTCGTTCGATTCTGGGTGCGCGCGGCAAATTGCGCGGTGAAATTCGGTGCGATTCGAACGACTCTGACGCCTATTATTGGGACACAAACTTGATGTAGATTAGTTGGGTATGGTCAGCTGATCCTATTGATCTACTCTACTTCAAGTTTGTGCTCCAATAATAGGCGCAGGAGTTGTTTGAGTCATCGCGAATTTCGCCGCGCAATTTGCCGCGCGCACCCGGAATCGCACGAATCGCACGTCCCCCCGCCAGTGCGAGCGTTTTCTTGTATTGTTTGTTGCTGTTCGTGACATTTTTTTTGTATCTTTGCCAAATAAACACTTTTGGTGCTTAGTGTCCGCCCATTGTGCTCGGCCGTAAACCGCGGTAGACACTACTTGCGCAACTATTACAAAGTGGCATATCATATCCTGATTTTTCTGTGAGAAAAAAAGCCTTAATAATTTTTGGAGAAATCTACTTTTACTTCTTCACGAATCAAAAATCGTCTATTCTATGGAAAATTGGAACCATTGAACAGTTAAATAGCATCAACTTTGCTGCCACTCAGCTCCTAATCGGTTGAAGACGGCCACGCCCGTTGTAATCGCAACTTTAGGCGAAACCGGCAACGAGAATCCAAATTTCAAGATCTTAGGCATCATTCTTACAGACTATATAGGTTTTGCCAGACTGGAATTCTTATATCACTTGTATTCCAAAAGTGAATCCAGCAGGTGCGTTTGGGATCGTTCACACTGTTCTATGTCTATTCGAGAACTTGCATTAGTTGTGAGGGAAACAGCCGTTCGATAACGAATCGTTGAATCTTCCCTGATACGAAAGGCTAGTGGTGCTAGCTCTCAAGAGGGCTAATCATTATAGAAATAGGAACTTTTTTGGTGCTTCCGAAGAAAAACCCGGAAAATTTTCAGCGAACTACAGCTCGATCACAATCATCCCGATGTCCTTTGTTACAGGGATATCAACCGTGGTCTACTGCATACCCGGCGGGCTAACGCTAACTACCTACTGTGTGGTCCGCCCAGACCCTGATTAACCTACGCACACAAACTTGTTTTTACCTACACTTTAGGCGGGTGTCCCTCCTATAACAAGCCCCTCTCGACACTACTAGTAGTTCTCTCCTCCTTTTCTGGTACCAGGTTTCATTCTCGTCATGGGATTGGCTATTCGTCTATTTTTCTAATAAACCTTCGACTTCATCACCTCTCTTTCAATCAAACAAGGAAACGGTCTCACGTGAAAAGATGTTGCGATACGCCACATGGGGGCCAACGTGTAGCTAGAAGTAAGGGGTGCTACCATGAAACTGACCGAACTCCAACTGATTTGACAGTCGTAATCTTCAGTCGAGTAGTGCTGTTCAACTTCGGTGTTATAAGGCGTGACTTCAAAATTGTATCTTGTAGAAAGGAAGCCGAGTGATAGATCGAGCTCCGACTTACACTCGAGACCCTGATCAAGTGAGGAAGCTTGTCGAGCTCCGGTGGTATAAGCCGTGACTTCGACAGTGCACCAATCTGAACGAAGTCGATTGATAGCGGCAAGTTCTAACTCCGATTCACGGTCGTGACCTTCGATTGGGTCAGGAAAATTCGGTTGAACCCAGGCAATATACGTTGTGAATTTGACGTTGTGAATTCGACTCATGTCAGGTAAATTGGAATCGATTGTCAGGAGGGAAATCCTACTAGGTCGTCAAGTTGTAACTCTAGATCGAGGAAAGGTTGGTGTCGAACTCCGGTCGTGTGAGCCATGACTCCGACATTGAACTACTGGTTAGAAGCGATTGATAGTATCCAGGCAACTTTCAGCTAGCTCTGATTTTCTCGCTTGTAAGACTTATAGCCTTTCGTTTTGCTCACATTTCTTTCATCGTCGAGCTCCTTTTTTTATTGAAAGAGATTTGCAATATATTGAGATGGCAAATTGTTCCGTCGAGAATCGTGCCGTTATAGAGGCTAAACCCTGCACCCCCCTTACATCTATTTCCAGAGTTAGCATGGCGCATTTGAACGAGGAAGAGCTTCCTTGGTTCCCTGTCGAGGATGAAGAGATGCTTGTTGAAAAATGTACGTGACATCTCCTAAAAATCCTCGACACATCAAACAAGCTGCTAAGCCATTTGACTGCTAACGGTGTCACAAGTGATAATGAGCTCGCAAGGTCGATGCGCACCGGTGATCCCAAAAGGGGAAGCGTTGTAGCTTCAGTAAGCGAGCTAGTTGTGTTGATAAAAGAAATCGCGAAGGCAACCGTCGCTGAGATGAGCGACCTGAGTAGGGCTTCAAGTATTAGGTTGAGTCATAAGTCCTCGGACAATGTGATAGTGATGACTTCTAGCGAACATAACTCGGGAAAGAGGTAACGAAAATGAACGCGCGAGGCATTGTTAGATAGAGTATGGAAAGGTCTTCTAAATGCATACTTGAAAAGGCACCTAACCGTTTCCTTTCCAGCGACTATGCCTCATGATTTCAAGCCGTCGCAACTCCACATCCGCAACACCATCATATTTATTTTTTTTATCTGGCGATGAGCCCGCGGCATACGGTAGAGGTATAAAGGACGTTCACAAGCAGGAGGTGTACAATTTACATGTTGCATCAGAAGTTCACATCTGACAACTATTCCGTCGAAAATGAATGCCCGTCCGGGACGCTCAGTGAAGTTGGATTTGAAGGTGCTGCGGAGCCAGGTGGAAGCCGATCCGTATCAAACTACTCGTGAACTGGCAGTCACCCTTGGGGAGTCAGTCCACAATTATTCGTGGATTGAAGTCAATCGGCAAGGTGCGAAAGCTAGGCCGATGGGTGCCTCATGCTTTAAAGCAGTATGACATAGACTGCCTCGACGACTTGGCACTTTCTCTCCTCACGCTCAAGGGCACCACACGTGGCTCGAGTACCTAGTCACCAGGGATGCGAAGTCGAACCTCTACTCTAACGTTCACCAACGTGCCCAATGGATTGACAAAGGTGCGGATGCAGAAGACTCTCCCAAACACAACGTACACGCGAAGGAGGTTATGCACTGGTTCTGGCGGAGCGTTCAGTGTGTTGAATAATGGGAGATGCTAGACGAAGGATGTACAGTGACCGCACACGTCTCCGTTTCGAAACTGAGGAATTTGAAGGCGAATTCCGAAACTACACGTCGACAGCAGCACAAAGTTTACTTCCAGCACGACAACGCTCGCCTTCACATTGCAAGAACGACCAAAACTGAAGTGACGAATTTCGGTAGGACACGTTTACCACACCAACCATGTTCCTCAGACTTGGATCCCTCGGACTACCACCTTTTCCCCATCTTCAACGTCATCTGGATGGTCAGGGCTTTGAAACCCGCGATGACATCAAAATGGCACTGGAGTAGTTCTCCAAGGGCCAGCTCCCAGCGTTCTAAAGCAAGGACATCTACGATCTGCCCAAGCATTGGCAGAAGACCATCGATGCGAATGGGGCATATTTCAATTGATTCGCTATTGTCGTTTAAAAATTGTAAGATAAGTATTACCATTGCCAATTTGTCCGAGGACTTATGACTCAGCCTAATAGTAGAACGCGTTTTCGAGCTTCCAAGAGAGGCAAAATTACCAGTAAGAGCCAGCTGCAGGGGCACATGAGTAGACGTGCAGCAGAGTTCTAATGTAAAGTAAGAGGCGTTGCGGAACCCGATACGGCTAGGACTCAGAAGTGAATATGAGAGTTAGGGGATTGTGTGTAGCTTTCGGTGTAGAGAAGAAGACTCCGATGAAATCCGCCTGGTTGCGCCCTGATCGATGTCCCGATCAACTGTCACAAGGCCGCCCACAAAAAAGGATGATGCTCTGCTACTTGCCGCTAAGGCTTCGCAATTACTGTCGGATGACTGTATTCAGCAATTCAACGAGGTCGTTTTGAGTAGGTCACCTTTTTTGTCTAGTGACATTATTGAAACCGATTTGCTTCAGCGCTCAGTAGGTATGTGTGGCAGGCCTGAACCAGCTAAGGATATTTCAGCTTCGCTGCGCCAAGCGCATACTGAATCATACGTTGGTGGTATTTTGGACACCCTCGACGTTGAAATCCATCGTGTGGATAACCACAGGATGGGTAATGTAGTCGAGAGGAAACTCCAGCTTGTGAAGCGCGTATTCTCATCACGGCGTACTTTTCTAGAGATCTTGTCAAAAACTAGGAATTTACGTTCTATCCCTACTACAGGAACATCTGTATTAGAAAATCGATGACTCGATATGAAATGAAAAGGACAAGGAAATACGCAAATACAGCAGGCGCGTGATCTGAACAAAAATCAATTTAACGGTAAGCGCATTCACAAAGTCTATAGAGGAGCCATCACTAGAATCTCGATTACAGCCTCGATCAAAAAGGCGATTCTCCACCCAATCTTCTCACTGATCACTTTATGTTCAATATTGTATGCGAGAGGCCTGATTAACGAAAGTTCGCGATTTCATTGTTTCTGAGCTCTGAAAAATCATGCATTGCCTTCGTCGTAATGTCTTGGCTTATGTGCAAATTTTCTGATGCTGAGTTTTGCGCGCAACTACCGTACAGTGTGACTCGAAGGGATAGGTGGTCCCGAAGGGGAGGAGGCGTGTGCGCTTTCGGTCTCGATCTTTCGCTATTTCAAAGGGTTCCTTTCAACTGTAAAGGATCGTCCGCTGATCCCATTTGTTTGAAATTATGCTGCGACCGGCTGCAGCCGTCGTTTCTTGTTGATATACCCCCCGCCTAGTTCTACTAGCGGTCAAGATGATCTTGTATTTGCTTGCTGATCTGGTCTCAGCGGAACCGATGTTGGGAGACCTCAACTTCAGCATCCAGGCGGACCAGCAAGTTGGGACTGCACCCGTTACGCGCGAGTTTTTCTCGGCCTTGGGGTCCCTATCTGTGTTGCAGATTTTTCGACCCGTGGGAGTGAAACACTTGACCTTATCATTTCCCCAGCTTACGGCATTGCTAGCGGCTAATTCATGATGAAGCTCAGATAATAAAGCTCACTCGTACGCTTTATCTCACTCGGATCTGTTTATGATTTCTGACAACCATGAGAATGTGGATGATCGTCTCTATAGTACATATGTCCCTTGAAGGAGAACCAGTATATGCATGTCAGCATATCCCATTCACATACGTAATTTATTTCAACAGCGAAAAAGGCTATTTGTTGAGTTGAAAGATCCAGCTAGTTAAGTATTATAACTTATCAGGAGATCGGCAAAAAAGCTGAACACTCACTTGAAGCGTTTTCTAGCATACAAAGTGAAGAAAACAGGTCATGCTGGAAATTTGAAACATTTCTATGCATATATATGTAGAAACATTTGTTGTAGCAACTGCTACCATACAGTACATGTTAAAATGCGGCAATCACTACACTAACACTCTTTCGTCGAGGTGGGTCAACGCGCGCACCAACATGTGGAGATCAATAAGTGCGTGTGATCTGGTCTTTGGTCTTTGGTTCGACCGAGGGGTATAAATAGCTGGAGGGCTTCTCAATCGATTCATTCTTGGACTCCGGAGGGCTTCTCAGTTGATTCATACTTGAACATGGTGGTCTGCAATCCGGCAATACCCTATCCAATATCCAATATCCAATATCCAATATTCAATACCAATACTCAATATCCAATCGACTCAATACACAATATCCGTCACAATACCCTTTCACAATATCGAACTCCACGATACGCACGAGAAGAAGGATTACTTGTTAGCGTTTTGTTATATTAATAAAGTTTAACATCAAGCCGTGCACTCGAGCAGTTCAGAGGTATCCGCGTGGCAAATCTCATAGATTTTGGGCGAGCAACCTCACCACACTAGTGACCACAATCTGTGGCTCCTGGACCGGGAACCATATATCAGTAAAGCTTGTGCTTGAAGGAGCGATTTGAGTTAGGAATAAATGCATCACATCGAATGAGAAAGGGGAAGACTCAGTGGATTATTTTGGAAGCGTTTTTGTGACACCTCCCATAAAGCAAGTCGCTGTGAGATCGGTTGGCGACGGTTTGGTTGGCGACGGATCGTTCGAGCTATCGAGTGTCACTCTCAGAACGGTTTTCAAGCATCTTCATTCACTTAAGCCTTTATTCTCTATTAAATCTCGAGTAACTTCCCCATTTCTTTCTTAGCGGTGGGCAAAAGAACTGGTTATCCCTCTGACACATGTTCTTAACATCTCCATGATGTTAGGCGAAGTTCCTTGAATTATATCTGGGATTGTGTTATAGTAACACCTATTCCTATAATAAAACCCGTGGGACTAACCACGTGCTCTCTTTCCGATCCATGATCATACTTTCCTTTCCTCCCAAAGTCGTGGAGAAGGTTCGACACAAATACTTGTCATACTGGGTGGTGAAACAGAAGGTATTCTTCAGGAACAGTTCGGCCTCCTACCTGGAACGTTCACCTGCATTCGACTGATGGATGTCACTCACACATAGATACTGGCGTGATGTTATCTATTTTGATCTAACAAAAGCCTTTGATTTTGTATTTAGGGGCATCCTCTTACTCGAGCTAGAATATTAAGGTTACGAGGAAATTCTTTGAAGTAGTTCGAGTCAAATCTCGCTGACTGGAAAATGAATGAATACTTTACATCAAGAGTAAGAGGCATAGGAGGAGAAGGACCGCGAAGTGTCTCAGACTGTTAAATCGTGCTGCTGAAAACATGGTTCGTTGGTCTAATCTTTGGAAATTAAAGGTCATTCCTACAAAGACCCACTTGTCTTCTTTGAGGCCCTCGAGGTATTGCATATGTTGTTCATAAACGTCTTTAGTTCCGATGTGGATTTATGGATTAAGCTCTACAAAACACATGTTCGTCCAGTAGTTGAATATTGCAACCCTGTCTAGGCTCGTCCTTCTTCAAAAATATTCGAAATCTTGAGAATGTTCAAGAAATTTCACAAGAATATTGTTCTATAGGGCTTCCCCTAATGATGACTACCCGCAAGCCCTACCGATCTAGACTCAATGAACTGAATCTCACATTGTTTTACAAAAGCGTCGAGTTAGAATTAGTCCTGGCCTTCAAGTAATCTGGTGCGAGCTACGGGTAAAGCTTTCTAGACATTGGATGTTCCGACCAACCAACGGATGAGGGGGTGCATTCCAGATTCACAACGACAAAATGCTCAGACGACATCAAAATTTGAGAGAAACCATGCTTTCCTCTAAGAGTGCTGCTTCGCGCTTGTGCAGGTTCTCAGTGGCTTTCGTTCCTAATCTAGATGTTGAGTTCCTTTATTTTCTTTTCACATACCTCTTTCATGTTGTTCATATTAATGTTTACCTTACGTGTCGCCAACTCTGCCGTGTCGGACATCTCTCTCTGTTGTCGAAGCGCGTCCGGAAGAGCTTCAATAGGGTGAGGAGTTGGGCCAGCAAAGAAAGGCGATGCCCTCGTGGAACCAGATGACAGCCATGGAGCAGCTCAGGAGGCGTGGCTCAAGGACCTGGACGCCACTGCACCGGCCGTACTCCGAAATTATGCCGAGAGGCCCGTGACCATCCCGTAGTTGCAACACACTTGGCCACCAGTATAATGATTCTTTTATTGTCGTTATTGTGATTTTGTCAAATTGATTTTCTTCAGTGTTTGTTAAAAAGATGACGGACAAAACAGTCTCGTTATTCTCGTACTGCGGAAGCGGCAATGACGCCACTTTCCCTGGGGAGAGGCAGGTCACGGTAGGTCGCAACTGTGGCCCGCCATAAACCCAGGGGACTAAAGCTGACCACCTTTTGTGTGATTCGCCTAGACCCCCGCCTACTTGACCTAAACACACAATTGCACCTTAGCTACACTTTGGGCGAGAGTCCCCTACTATAAATAGCCCTTTTGACACTACTAGTAGTGTACTCCATCTGTTCGGTTACATTCTCGTCACGGTCTGGCTGTCTATTCTTCTACTGTTCTAGTGAACCTTAGACTTCATCACCTCCTCTTCAACATCCAAGGAAACTGTCAAGGGTTATCGCTTCCCTCGTGAGCCGGAAATTAATAGTGATCTCCAGCTTGATCCTGTCAGGTTCCGAGATGATCCAGGGCATGTGGAAGAGGAAGCGATCCACTACTCTTTGCCCACTTTCGAGTTGTTTATCGACTCACGAATATGCCAATATTTCAATAGCCGCAGAAGAAAGTGCACGAAACGGAGTTTGTACCAAACTGTTCTCGCTCATGCTAGACAACTTCATGAACTCTTTTTTTTTGTTGAACTAATTATATGTTGTTGTTGTTGCTTATGTTGTCGATCTGTCAGATTACAGCACAAATTATTGTATAGGCGCGGTCTTAGGATGTTATGATGTGATAAACTTGTTTCCTCTTGCTTATACCTAATTTATAAATCTTCTATGAAATGATCATGCTTTTGTAATCAGCCATACAGTATGATCGATAGTGATTAGTTAATGACCGTTCCATCCCCTCCATTGTATCGTTTTGTCGTGTTGGCTTATTAGAATATTCGATTATTACAATGACGTAAGTCAGCTATGAGGTGTGGAGTGTGTTCTGGACGAGCTATACAATGTGTCTCACGGCGTACGTATGGATCCTGGTGCGAACAACAGACTACGGTAAGCAAAAATCCACTCATAAGCATAGGTTAACAGAGAAACCTTAGTCACATCAAAAGTAGCTCACCTTTTTCATCCTGTAGGAGTAGGAAATTAAATAAGGGAACGCGGTAGCAAAAAGAATAGCTTACTTACTTTGATACTTTGATGGTCCTTCGGCAAGAGGGTCTTCACAGCGGGGACCACAGCTCCTCCACATCGCCCGATCTTTCGCGACTTGCATCCAATGTAGGCCGCTTTCTCTGAAATATTTGGAAAACGAATCGGCCCACCGAGTCGGCGGACGTCCTGACGGTCTTCTTTTATTTCTCGGAAGCCATTCTGTGACTCGAAGGCTCCATCTGTCATCAGTTCGACGAAGTAGATGACCGGCCCAGCGGTGCTTCGAATTTGCCGTGTATTGAAGCGGGTCTTTCAAGCGCGATCTCTCCTTTAGGTCTGAACTTCGCAAGCCTTGTTGCCACTGTTGTCGTCGACTGATTTTCAGAAAACTTCTTTCCAACGCGTGGTGAGAAGTCATTATGGCTTTGGCGATTGTTTTATTGTCAGGCCACGTTTCAGTCGCATAACGCATCGCTGGCAGTACAGAGGCGCTGAATATCGATGCCTTGAGGTCGGGATCGCTGACCTGGTCTGTCACTTCACGAATTGAACCGAAAGCTGCCCACGCAGCACGTCTTCTCCGATTTAGTTCTGGAGCGATATTGTTCGTCATGTTCAGCTCTCTTCCCAGATATACGTAGGATTCAACTCTTTGCAGAGCTTTTCCTTCTAATCTTACTGTTCCCGTATCGCACCACTTGTTAACCATTAATTGCGTTTTGGACATATTCATCTCCAAGCCTATCCGCCGGCTTACTGCATTGAGTTCGTTGACCATCTTTTCCATTTCAGCTGTGCTGCTAGATATCAAGACGATATCATCGGCGAAGCGGAGGTTATTGACTTTTTTGCCATTAACGGGATATCCTCTTTCTTCCCAGTCGAGGTTCAACATCGCATATTGTAACGCAGCCGTGAAAAGCTTTGGGGATATGGTATCTCCTTGTCGCACCCCCTTTCCGACTGGAATCTTCAGCTTTCGCTCGAACAGCTGGATGAATGTTGAGGTGTTTGAAAGGCACTGTTCGAGCAGGTGGACGTAAGCGGGATCAACTCCAGCTTGCACAAGAGCGTTTAAAACGGCGTTGATCTCCACAGAGTCGAACGCCTTCTTGTAGTCCACGAAGAGAAGAGCCAAAGGAAGGCGATATTCTCGGCTTCTCTCAATAAGCTGACAGACTGCGTGGATGTTATCCATGCACGAGAAGTTTTTCCTGAATCCAGTTTGCTCTACTGGCTGGTATTCGTCCAATATGCGTTCCACGCGATTGAGCAGAACTTTCGTGAATGACTTGTACACCACCGATACTAGGCTGATGGGACGGTAGTTGGAGATGTCTTCCCGCTGGCCTTTCTTGAAAAGAAGAATGGTTTTTGATTCTTTCCACTGCTGTGGAATCCTTTTCAATCTGAGGTAATGGTTGAAGTGTTCCGCAAGAAGGGTGTGAAGAGCAGTATTCCCAGAGCGGAGCAAATCCGCAGGGATATTGTCCAAACCTGGAGCTGTACCTTTCTTCATGCTTCTTATCGCATTTGCCACTTCCGAAACAAGGATAGCTGGAGGCTCTTCATAAGGCGGCATCGAGCATTTGGGCACAAAGGTGGAGGACCGAAAGAGTTCTGTGTAGAAATCTTAAACGATGTTCTCCATAGAACTTCTAGACATTTTCACACTTCCATCTTTGTCCAAGAGAGCAGACATCACAGCTTTCTGATCGTTGAGATCTCGTTTGCAGCGCCTGATGCTCGATCTCGCTTCGGCTGCTTTCAGTAACTTGGTTCTCCTGTACTCCCGAAGGGATTGCTTGACAGCCATACGGCAGGCTTTGTTTGCGAGGACTTTTTCCACGTGGTTGGCGTTGGGATCCTGCTTGAGTGCTCTCCTTTTTTCCAAGAGGGATACGGCAAGAGCATTCAACCTCGGAATTCGGGCTAGGTGTGGACGACGAGAAATGTCTGCACACTTAAGCAAACCTTTTGTTAGGTGTTCGTAGTCCTCTGTGGGATCCTCTAAAAGACACCAATCATGAGCCTCAATGGCAGATTCGAGCAGCTCTGTATCGAAGGAGGGAGTCTTGAAGTGTGCGGGCCTGTGAGTGTCGCGCTTGAATATCCGCTTGTTGAGTCGTATTTTTGCGCGCACAAGGCGATGATCCGAGCCGGTGTCAAAAGAGGGCAGCACGGATACATCAAGTAGACTCCAGCGTCTATTAGTGAGAACATGATCTATCTCCGTATGCGTTCGGCCGTTTGGACTCTCCCAAGTCCATCGTCGGTTAGCTGGCTTTTCAAACATGGAGTTTCCATGGAAAAGGCGGCACGCATATAGAAGGTTCAGAAGGAGTTCTCCGTTTTCGGTCCTATCGCCGGAGCCATAAGGTCCGAGTCTCCAGTCTCCACTGCAGTTAGTGCCCACGACGGCGTTGAAGTCGCCTACGACATATTTATAGTAGCTCTTCTCTTCTTGAATCGTTTTTCCCAAAAGTCTATAAAACTCTTCTCGCTCTTCCTGCGCCGCCACCGATGTAGGTGCATATGCATTGATGACAGAAATTGCAACCCGGTCGCTTGTGCGCAGACGGAGGACGGCAAGACGCGGGCTGACGATGTTATGCGAGTCTACTAAGTGGGCGATTGTCGAATTGATCAGAAAACCAACTCCACCAACATTTCCGTTCGCTTTGGGTCCGATGATGAGCAGCTCGTTGTGGTCCGTTTTTCGAATGGTTTCCGTTCTGCCCTTCGTCTCCTGTAGTGCGATAACATCATATTTAACCAGCCGGCTACTTCGCAAAAGCATCCGAAGGCTGGCTTCCGATGCTATAGTGCGGCAGTTATACGAGCAGACGAAAAGGCAGTCCATGTGTCGCGATTTTGGGGGATTTCCAGGGTTCCTGTTCCGATGACGTCCTGATTCCCATGCGAGATTAGATGGCCCCTCATCAGTAGAGGCTTCCCCCGACGCCGTAGGGGAGCATACCCGATGTGCGCAGGACTGGGGCGCAATTTTAGCTGTTTGAGCAGTTTGTTTCGCCTCGGTTACTCCCTTATTCCTCGCCAAGGGTACAAGGAAGCCGCCCATACGACAGGCAACGCGTACTGCGTGACCGTTTGTACCGTTAGCCACCATTTGGTATGGTGTCACTCTATCACCGCGATGAGGTGGTACATGAAAAGAATAGCACAGGAAAAAAATGGGAGAAAAACATCACCCCATCACTCGCTCGGCTATGAGCTGATTGTGTGTGGGTCCCAGAACGAATAGTTGCAATCTGTATTGTCACGACACTCGTCTGACGTGACATCGATCGAAAGGAGGGAAAGCGCCAATTATCGTGAACTGTGCCTTTGGAACTTTTTGAAAAAGGGCACTGGACGGATTTTTTCAGGTATGCAAGATCAGAAAATATCCGAATTGCAAAGGCCATCAGCGAACAAAGACCACAAGGCACACACGCCAAGGAATCAAAGACTGGCTAGGCCGGACACGTCATCTGATTTGGTGACGACACTGGGGCAAATCGTTTATCACTGATTCCTTATCCATGTCAAACGAACGCAAAGACAATTTGCCCGACGATCAGATTCCTTACATAGCTCTAAAGAAAGCAAGTGGATGGCAATAATCCCGCTGGCAAAAAGAGTCAAGGAGCATTTACCTGGTGGCTCTATCAAATCTATTACCAGTGGGTAGGCAAGTGTCACAGGTGCACTGACATACTTCAATTTTAGTAATTATACTGTGGCAGTGGTGTTGCTTGTTTACTAGCAATAACTCTGGTCTTCACTGGGTAAATTTCAGAGTGAAGGGGAAGTCGTTACAAACTGAGCAAGCCCACGTTTGTACGGCTTCTTGTAACACGAGGAACGGGTACTAATCCATTTTGTATATCGGTCTGAGGAATTTCTGAATCTCGACAAACAGGAATACATACGTAATGTTGCATTCTCAAAGACGGAAATCGATCAAGGTGACTAGAAAATAGTTACACCAGGCTTAGAATAGCAGCTTGCAATCAATTGACGTTACTCATGAGGCGACACCCGTCATAGTCGTAGTAAAATGAGGCTAATTCGCTCAGCATCGCTTCCCTCACTGTAGCTAGAGGAACGACGTGTTCAGTGATCGCACTTGCTCTTCAGATGCTTCATCCTTGGACTCTTTTGAGAAGCTTTCCCCGGCATTGCAACTACAACCAGGTAGACGAATAGACTATGAAAGTTATGTTTTAATATCAACATATATGGACACGGTTTATGAAAGAGCACCCTTGGTAGCAGTTACCTTTTCCCTGCTAACACTCAAGGTGGGAGCGCGAAAGTGCGAACAGGGGGTTGAGTATAGTGACAGACTATCATTTCATGCTAGTGGCAGGTTTAGAGGCGACCGAGGTACAACGCAATCGAAACGCGACTAGAAGTAGTTTTTTTCTCCTAAATCCTTTTGCGATGATGGCAAATGGGCATTAAAGTTCATTGTACATGGTAGGAGGGTTTATGTTGCGAGCTCAAAACCAAGATCCCCAGTCAGGACAGGCCAAGTTGTGAGTAAGAGGAAGGTATTTAAAACGAATAAGGAAAGACCAATAAACCCTTGCGATTTCTCTCGGCCATCCTGACCGTGACATATCAGAAACACATCTGAAGACAGCATGGAAACGACATTAGATTGCTGAGTCCTTGAGCAGCGGACTATCTAAAGTCAATTGCTCGAAACTCTTGAACTCGAGCGATTTTCCCCAAGAGGTGCCTGTTGACTGTGTCCCTGGATGGGTGAATATCATATGACGACCCCTGATTTCCAATGTATAAAGGCAAGGTTACAGTAAAACCTGTTTTACAAGATACGCCCCGGAGAAGGGCGTGTGTAAGTTTTTGTTTTGTCTTTCTTTACATCCCTATCGGAAATCTCTTGAAGTGTACTGTTAAAATCTCTGTGATGACTCAGATGCAAGGAAGATGTGGAATGCGTCTCTCGCTCGATGAACTCGAAAATCGCGAATTTATTTCTTCTCAACAGCAGCTAAAAATGGTGATGTTCTGGGACCGGTAGAATAGTTATTGAAGTATTCCGACTCCCTTTTTTTCCGACATTTTAAAAGCACGTCTACACGGCAGGTCTGCATGAGAAAATTACTACACTACAACAGCCACAAGAGATGATTTCAAGATGAGAGCCACACCATAGTTGGGATAGAACAGTGGATGAAGTTGGGGTCGGTACCTGGAACCAAGTTCCTTGTGCGTGCAGATCGGAAGTGCGGTTATGCACATTGCGATTAGAATGCTCTTGAAAAACATGGGAACGAATTCTTCACTCCTAAAATCAAGGAACTTTTGAAATACAACAAAAGAATAAAAAATAAACAGATCATTTTTTGTGTTCTCTGGGGAAAACAGGCAGTTCACGGTGGCTTGCCCTTCAATTGAGACTGACTCCTCAAAAACGATTTGACATTTTTGAAAGTGCAGCAAACCGCAGATCATCATCTCGTTTTTACTATGTATGAGGAACTCAGCAGTTAAAATATAATCCGAACGGTGGTAGCCTGTAACTCAGTCCTTCAATGGAAGTATGAGCCTTGCAGTGATGTGATCTTATAGCTTCTCTTTGATTACTTCGACATTGCTGTTTGAAGAATCTTCAAGCATCTCAAAGCGTAGGCGACTGACCAAGTAACTAAAGCCGCAGAATATAGGATGGCACAAAACAGACTTAGTTCTCAAATTGTAGATGGTAGGTTGCGGTTTTTCCCTGTCTAACCTCAATATATTACTGCTTCTTCCACCTATTTCAGTAAAACATGAGTGGACGGATAGTCGGCAAGGATACTTTTAAGAAAGTCGTTAGCTCTTCTGAATAGAGCTTCATCATCTTCAAGCTTGTTTCACTGTTAGCAGCTGCCTTATGTCAGCTTTGGTGCAGGTCACTGTTTCCTTTCGTCCATCATGCATGCCCATTTCTATGTGCCTGTAGAGGGTTGGATAAATAGTGTTCAAAGAATAGTGTTGAGCCTGCCAGCTGAGTCGTGAACACAAATATCGCGCGGTCAACCCATGCTCCTAAGCATGATGCTAATGGCATGAAACTACTTGCAATGATAATGCCTGGGTATGTTCGATGCTATCGCCAAACGGCGCTGAAAAGGATTGCAGGCATTGATGAGCCTTGTCAAGAACTATCTGCTTAACTCATAGGGTCTCGCTGGGCTGGATTCCTTGCAAAAGCAACTAATCAAAGAGTTGGACGTGAAATCGGGAAAGTTTTAGTATGACTGACATTAACATCCCGTGGAACGCCAGATTCCCTGCCAAATATGCAGAAAGGAACATTAACACTATTGCCTGTCCTAACGAATGATCCTTTGTCTAGCCTCTTCTGCGAGAAAAAGTCGGACACCTGGAAGGGGAAAAGCGACTGTTTTTCGAAGCTTGAGCGAGTTGTGCGTTTGTAAAGTTTGAAAACTCCCCAACCGTTTTCACATACCTCTCTGGAAGAGAGCCACAATAGATTAAGTTTGAAGCTGATGGAGACTCTTAGCACAATCAGATGAAGGGCTGATTCGAGTACAACCATAACTCATAGTTTTCAGTTTTTTTTTTCTGAAGTTATGAAGAAATTTGAGCTTAATGTCACAAACCACCTTAAGTAAACAATAAACCGTCCTCGAACTCTTTGCGCCAAAATTTTCAAATCGCGGAGGTTTGGAATTCCGGTAACTGATGCTTACGGTATGCATAGTATGCACTTTTTCGGAGTTCCTCACATGCTCTTGACAATGTGTTGGTCGAAGTAGGTATAAAATCACAAGTCATACTTTTTGTGACTGGCTGATTCATAATATTAAATTTTTTATGGAAAAACAGAAAGATGTAAAATGACTAACGTGATTGTTCCTAGAGTTCACCATCACTTGGTTCTCCCATTCACTAAACAATGATGTTTCATTACTTTTCAAAGGCAAAACCGGAATCATTCATAGGCAGAACTGGTCACTGATTGCCCTTATGGTCACGTCGTAAGCGATCCCATCCGAAGTGCGCACAGTGACGTCATCTGACTTAACTAAACAGAACTATTTTCAACGAATGTGCCCTTTTTAAGGTCATGTTGTCATACGACAGAGGGCAGTTGTTCCTTGGTGTGAAAATGGTCAGAGGTTAAGATAGAAGGGATAGGTATCAAGTTATGGCTGGAAAAACTAGCCACCTCATTATTTGGATTAGCGGGTATCTCACTAAACAGGATTCAAAGAATTGTCCAATGAAGCGTTTTCACGGCTACAGAAGGAATGAACCTGAAGGGCTTGAACTGATAGCGCTAATAATCAAGGAAGGTAGAGGAGGACTGGAAGCAGTTCACTAATTGATCCCATTTTTTTTGCTATCGGTAGAAGTAGATGATGTTGGTTTCAGTAGGGATCGCCACATATAGTTTCAAAGCATCTTAATTTGCACCTCTATTCACTTGCCTGTGAGGTGACTTCTCCTAACTGCTTAGCTGGTGACATCTCTGCATGGCTAGACTCAGTTGTACAAATGCAATTTTATGGATTAGAAAATGAATTTCGGATATGAGAAATAAAATTATTCTAAACAAAAAATAAATCATCTTGACAAAAAGTATAACAGTATAAGTTGTGAAAACCAAGGTAATAGTGGATCAAGATGAAAATTGATGACACTGGAAAAAAACCATCCTCCCCGCGTGCCACCTGATTAACAAAAGATGACCTTTTCTAAATTTTCAAAGATATTGGAAGTGATGTTCAAATATGTCGCTGACCAGGTTATGTAGTTTTGAAGCACTGTCATGATGACCTGACTTTGATTTTTTTATTCTACTTGCTATTTCGAATTTGTAGTAATGAAAGGAAGTGAACCTCAAATTCGTGAAATCGATATCAGTTCAGCTGAGTTCCATCGAGAACTCAGCAAGCAACCACTTAAGCTAGGTAACTTCACAGGAGAACAGGTGTAGGTGCGAAATGGTAAATTTTGAGAGAAAATGCTTTTTACCGTGTCAGTACTTCAGCAACAGCTGATCAAGGTGGTAAAGTACGTTCAGCGAGCACTGACCAAAATCGTTGACGGAGTGTCAATACAGTTTTAATGTTGAAGGTAAACTACTGCTGATACCTGTCTATAAATCAATCATCTCGCAATGACTCACAATCGCTTAAACTTTTGTTCAATCCCATAAATCAAATGATAGATTCTGTAAAAAAAAGCTACTTTGTCAATTTCCTACATCGCTAAGAGATTTTCGAATTGAAATAGAAAGAAAAACGAAAGGCAATAGCTCAGAATTGAGTCCTGAGTTGTCACTTCAACTCAAGTATCAAATAAAAATTGTTTGCTTGCAGCGAAACTGCGGATATAGAGGTAGGAGATCCCCTGAGCTGTGGAAGTGTGTGGGTAAATCCATTTCAGGCTAGAAACAAGGCATCTGAAGTGAAAGTACTGTTGTTAGAGTGAAAGGTCACTTTTTCCATCCTTGTGGTTTGTGATACCGTTATGATGACCTTTGTCAGGGGGTCTAGTACACAGAATGAGAATCTATAATGACCTCTCTATTTAGCAAAACATGAAAAGGTTACTGCTGTTGTTCATTAGCGTGTCCTACTGTACAGCGTTTCATGTCGCTCAACGTGAACCGCTGAGAAGAAGACAAAAGGGCAGATCAGTTGTGTCACCCAAAGTGCAGACAGTGCCAAAAAAGGGCGGCTAGCACACAAGTTCAGCGAACGGGGCGCCTCTGATTTGTATAAATGGACACACCAGCGAACCTTTGCAAAGCCTCTTTCATATTCTCATAGTACACAGTTCCGAGGTAATGATATCGCCTTCGCTCCAACTTTTCTTTATTCTCAGTTGATGTCTTCCATCCTCTGAGATCACTACCACATATATTATATATGGTTACTTATATGGTTACATAGTTTTTAGGATATTTGACATGCAGTTTCCATTGATCTTGCCATATTTTGGATTTCTATTTCGTTGTTTTTCATTGTCTCCAAACTGACGGCCCACAGCCCAATCTTGGGAGCCTTTTTCGAAATTCTGTTGTGGTCATATGCCTTCCCAAATAGTTCTCAGAGACTGGGAAGAACCCATTGCTTTCACTCAAGCTCCTACAGTACGAAAACTCGATCTCTCGATTTTCGACTGTGGGTGCTCCATGACGAAAACAATTTTTGAAACTTTCCCCTGCAAGGGTAGAATGCTATTGTAGATAGTTTCCATAGAACTTCTTTTACTGTTGATTAAGGTCGGTCGATTTACGACCCGCGCTCAGTTCCAGTTTTGGAGAGCATCAAAAAACCTGGGCGAATGCTATTCCAGGATTTGTATCATAGATTCGTATAGGAAATTGTAGGAAAAGTAACGATGGGAGGAGGAACATTAAGTCGAAGGCTAAGTGCCACTCTGCTCAACTCCATAGCTGCTTTCCGATTTGAAATTTGGAGAGTTGCATTCTGATGGACCAGTTTGATCGTGCTCACTGATACTCATGAAGGCTAACGGGCATGAATTTCTAATCGAGAAAACTCCTGATGAAGGGGAAAACACAGGAGTGTGTATGGCTGTAACGATATACTTAAAGCATGAGAGCAGCTTGAAGAAGCGTTTGTACCGCTTCCGCGTGAAGTAGGGAAAAGGGAAAGGCAGGGTAATGTTCAGCATACAGGGTGAACCCCCAGGTTTGAAAGTGACAGAGCCTCTCTCTCCCCTCTCTCTCTCCCTTTCTTATATAAATGATATTGCGATAAAATCATGACTTTATTATACATGTCCTAACCTCTTGTCATGGTTCTAGCGACTACTTGCCACTTTGGTTTTTGCTTTGACTGAACTCTACTCTGTTTTTTACTATGGTTTCGACTCCGCAGCACTTTTCCTTTTTGTAAGCTTGGCTTCGAAAAAATTCATATCCATGCTTTTCAGCAATAATGCGTGTGCTATGCCTAATTGTCTTGTTAGTAGCCGTCAGCGGCATCTTTGCATTGCCTTCACCTCATGTGGACTATAGAAGTGCCTTAAGGTGAGATAATCCAGTCCAGTCTTTCTCGTCATTTCATGTGTTAGTAAAGTTGTTCCCTAAAAAAATTATTTCAGGTCACCGCGAGTGAAACGCCAATTCGGAATGGGCGGATGGGGATGGGGCGGTCCATGGGGAGGAATGGGTGGAATGGGTGGATGGGGTGGCCCATGGGGTGGCGGCATGGGCGGATGGGGATGGTAAACACGAGCAGCCGAGCATGGACGAGTCAACAACGAGCAATACTGAACGAGTTCAACACTTTCACGACTGATCACCTATATTATTCAACCTTCTTCTCGAGCTGCAATCCAATCCTGTACACCGTTTTTTTTTACTATATGAAAGAATGTGATAATGAATGTATGAATAAAGAAATGAATGCGCATGTGACACAAAGGAATACGTTCAAACAATGAAGCTGAACACAAGCAGAAGATAAACAATGATTAAGAGAAACTTCTTGAAGTTTGCCACGTGAGCAGGTGGGCCAGCTCATTAAAGGCGTGACTGCAGGAATACTTGCAAGTTTAAAAGTAGCAAATTAAGCAGCTGGCTGTGGTTTGAGAACATTGGGTTAGTATGTGAGACTTCTGATCGGGCAAATTAAGACTATAGTTAGCTCATCCCAATACCTGAGAAGCATAAGTAGAGTTCAAGTGAAATATGAGTCAAAAGAGATTAAAACCAAAACTATTCAATCAGAAGAGTCCCGAGGTGAGCTTACCCTATCAGCCTTTTTCCACTGGGATGATCTTCATACCTTTCTTGAGAATTACCCTTTGAACGCGCCATGATCGGTATAGGGTGGCGTCAAAGGTTTTCTTTCCTGACATGAACATTTCATATCGATGAATTACCTCGCTCGATTGCTGAACTTAGATATCCGTTTTCAACTAAGCACCCCGTTAAATGTCGGAAATTCGGCTCTGCACAAATCCACTAAAAGACAGGAGTGGAAGTTTCCAGTTCACCTACAAAAAAGTTTCTGTCACAACAGCTGTTTGTGGGGCAAAATTTCCTGCACGCAGGCGATGGACTGTAGTCAATGCCATGCATGCCGCTGAAGAAACTCGCTCGCCACAATAAATCTTCCCAAAACTGGTGCTCAAATCGAGTCCCTTTTTCCATCCCATTTATTTTGATTTACAGATGAGAAGATGGAAGAACACTTCTTTGATACATCATGTACAATTGACCGTAACTGTCTATCACCGCCGCAAAAGGAATGAACCACTTTTGATTGGAGAGCTAGCAGTTCTTCAAGGAAATCTCTAAAACTTTCTAAATAGACCTTTTGAGACGAAAACGTCACACCTAAATTTCTGAAATGCTCACTTGCACATTGGCCATATCTGGAAACCTTATAATCGAGGGATTCAATGAGAAAACCGAGATTCAATGACGAAAACAATTGCTCATCCAAAGCTCATGCAAACTTCTAATAATGAAAATGGCTGACAGATTGAGAGATCTCAAGATAGGTCGAGATTTTGATGACCGAACAGCTGAACAGCTGTATTGCAAATTGGCCGCAAGAATTCTCCGCCAAGAAATTTTCAAAGAAAATGTCGTGCACTTTGAAATGACTATTTTTTCACCACCGTTGGTTGCATTGTTGCTGGTAACAGTTCGATTCGATTAGAAGTCAAAGCGCTATGAATCAAATTTTGCACTGCGTCTATTACTATTTACTCCTTTGTACTGCTATTACCTACAGTAGAAAAGCAAGAAGTTCCTTCAAATAAGAGAATGATCTCGCCAAGAAGATTTTGAAGAGAGAGCGCCGCGCTCTTTGACGTCTGCACGTGTTTTAGGTCAGCACAATAAAAAGAAGGTAATCAATCTCATTCATCCCTACCGGGTTGAAAGAGAGTTGTTGCTCCCCACATCCGTTACTGTTCTCTTTAATTGCCCAGTTCCTGTTGTGCAGAATCCAGTTACCTTTCTGCCATTTTTTCCGAGCGTGCATCTGTGACGTCAATCATGATTAATATTGATACAACCAATCAAATAATTCGAAGTGGTTAAGGAAGTACCGGAGCGGACGACATGTAACATGCTGATGAGAGTCCTCCAGATACCTTCCTTCTAGTCAAGCAGTTTCTCGTTGACCAACTTGCTCTTGAAGCGTTGTGAATGTTTCCTGAACTCAAGTTCTTGCCATCGTCACCGCACGGGTTAGAGGTGACTCTTTTTCTGACCGCAGAGCGGTAAGTTCAATGGTGTTTATACACGGTCTGTTCTAAGTTCTCCTGAAGGCCTAGTTCATGGTAATTCTGAGGTGCAATTTTTAGGGTAAAAACTGTGGCAAAGAGAGCGAAAAACCCTCAAAAATCGTGAAATAACAGCCCATTTGGAAGTACTTTAAATAGAAGGTTGTACGGAATCACCGCGACGGGAATAACATGAAAGGGGTATCTCGACAAGATGTCAGGCATTGCAAATGTGTAAAGTGCTGGCTACGAAAAGCCAAAGTTGCTTTAAGTTGCATATACTGAGCTAATGAGGTACGGCCAGCTATTTGAATTTTTGATATGTGAATGTGCTCTGCTGTGAATGGTGTAGCCTCCAGGGGGAAGTTCGTCCACTTTCAGCTATCACTGTCTATGATCCTTGTGCTCTTATTGCGCCCACTTTTTTGCGTTCTCCGACCGGGCAGCGACAATTCGAGACTTTTCATCTTTTCTGCAGGTCAAGAACAATATTTTCTGGGAGTAATTCAAAATGAATTAAACTGGACTTCCGCTGTAAGTTATTGCTAATGTTATCACAATTGCATTACATCAAGTTCCTCAAGAAAAAAATGCACAACAAAAGTTGGGAGGGAGCATGGTGGAGAAAAAGTCATGCTGATCGAAGCCAAAAACTATGTTTCCAACTTATTGCTGACTCTAGTAAGTACTAGTTCAATGGTTCTCGGGTATACAAGGTAAAAAAGACATGTCCAATGCGTTGGTAGTTCTTGTTTGCGAATCATTTTTTTCATTTTTAGAGTAAAGATTTAACAACTAGGGGTAAGGGGCCATTTTCGCCATATGAGGATGATAGTCTGCGCTATGTATGTACTACAGTTACTTATCCCGTGGTTCTGCACGCTTCGAAGCAGCAATTGACTGCGCTTTCAATCTGGTTTTGGTAATGATAAGATTCGTCCGTACTCCTAACCTCCTGTGTATGCCATGCGGACCTAACACCTGGAAAAATAATTTAATTTACTTGCATTCACACGTAGAAGAAATTTAAGCAATAACGATGCAAATCACATGTACGTCGTCCTCACTTTAATCATTAACATAAATGGATTTGTTGTTCGACAACACCTGAATGGGGGTGTTTCCACTCGTTCTCCTACACCTGGCTGGGAAAGAAAGGCTCGTGCTGCAGTTGTTTTGACCGATATAGAATTGGGTATGGGTACATTCGCCCAAAACTGGATGGACGCGGCAAATCGCGCGGCGAAATCCATGGCGTTTCTAACGACTTTAGCGCCTATCATTGGGGCCCAAATCCGAAGTAGAGTCAATAATTAGAATTATCTGACCATACTAATATACTCCACTTTAAGTTTGCGTCCCGAGGATAGGTACCAAAGTTTTCCTAAACGTCACGAATTTCACCGCGCCACTTGCCGCGTCCATCCAGTTCTGGGTGAATGTTCCTTCCCCCGGGAGATTTAGTTGATATTAGTGCAAAAGTGCGTGTCAGTGAGTTGTAGTTGAGATCCTAATTCGAAACATATGCACAAGTGTACTAATACTGTTGCACTATGACCTAATCTTATAGTGAAGTTGTTGTGGATGTCCTCCAGTGATAAAGACGACGGTATGGGAAACCCATCTTCCTGAAGGTTTTTCCCTGATGCTTTGCGGGGTAGCACATGATTCATCTGTCCCGAGCAATTCATACTAAAATCACCTCTCATTCCGCTAAATTATGCTGCTGACTGCTGAAGAAAAGAAATTTGCTGAGTTACCTGAAAAGTTGCGCTGGCAGTGGCAGTAGGTAACGTTATATATCATCCAGGCTTTTAGATCAAAGCCTTTCTGAGCGAACGATATTTCTAGAAAGACCTCTGCCGATTTCGTGATAGAACTTCTATTCAAAGATTACTGTGCTTTGTGAACCTATCAAAAAGGTGACTGGGCAAGAAGAATCAGTTATTGTAAAGTGTTTCGATAAATTGAGTGGGCGTTTAACATACTCACAGACATAAACATCAATGTAAGGTATCAAGGTGTCTGGAAGGTTTTTGAAAATTTTGCTCCTCAACTTTGAAAGCATGTTGCTCGCGAACGCGCTATAGAAGGACTACAGATGCGATAGCAAGGGAAAGAGCATTGTATATTGATCAATACTATAACTAATCGGTATTCGATGTGATCGTTCGAAGTAAGAAATTGCAGTAGACTAAACGATGTGCCGTTGATACGACTACCAGAGCCTTCTATTTCTAAATACATTACGAAACTAAAACACTTCAACACTCAGGCTTGTAATGAGATATGGTGGCTGGTTGTCAACAGTGATCCTCTCTTTTCACCTACTACTAATGGTGCGCACTTGCTTGCTCTGAGAAGAGATTTGCTTCGGCGAAGTTCGTCAACTCAAACGCCCACTGTACTCAAATACTGTCGCTATTTTGGACAATGGCATCAATGCCCTGTCTAGTTGGTGGAGAGATATTGTGGCTAGGAAAGGCCACTATCTTGATCACTGATCTAAGTTGTTGCTGTGGTTATTTTCTGTTGAAAAAATCGGCTGAATGTTCTCAAAACTTACCAGACACCCTAATATTATGTATATTATGCTCTACGAATACCCTACTAAGCAACTTAACCACACGAAATGATATATGAAAGTGTATTCTTTGATAGCTTTATTTCCTTCACTATATCTTTTCACAAAAGGAATATAAACAGACTTGAACTGTACACAACGAGGATCACTTGCAGAGCGGAGGTATTTTTCATGAATGATTGAAGGAGAACAAACGATGGTGACTACAATGCACATGTGAGTCTTGGGCTATGCATTTTAACGACCATATAAACCATATGGACGACCGAATCCTCCATACAGTGGTCGACCAAAACCAGGTCCATATGGGCGACCATATCCGAAGGGACGGCCAAATCCAAACTGACGTTTCTGTCTCGAATGCCTGAAGAAGGTCACGAAAAAAACAAATTATCAACAAACGTTTCGCCTGAGGTTTCAATAGCCACACCCCAGTTATCTCACCTGTCATGTACTTCAAATTTCTGTACTGCTACGGCCGATGCGAGAATTACGCTGACAAGCAGCAGGAAGATACTCACACAAAACATTCGCATCGTTTCTGAAGATATTTTAGAATCTAAATAGAATCGGAGCGGGAGAATGTTGAAAGTCTGTGATGAAAAGGGTGATGGACCTAACGAGGACCCATTTTATCTGAAGTACATCTCAGATTGATGCAAAACTCTTAAGGCATTCAGATGCTTGGATTCTTTTTTTTTATATTCCTTCTGAACTCTCACTTATTGGACCATACAACCCAACTACATTATTTGTGACATTCACATGATAAGCGGGCAGTTCGGCTACTCCAATCTTTAAGGAAAAAAGGAAGGCGGAGAATCAAAGAAGTTGGAAGTACCATTTTTGAGATTAGCAAAATCGGCAAGTTTTTTTAATCAGGAAATACTCGAGGTGCCTGGAGAGGATGAAGCAAGAACGGCGAGGTCAGGGAAATAAAGAATATGGAGAAGACTCTGTAACCATGTATGCGGTGTTTGCCATAGGAAGTCGGTCACTTCCATGTGAAGTCGGTCACTTCCATGCAAAAGATGATCAGAAACACCTCTCGGTCGCTCTTCTCTTATCGTACGTATGGGCATGTCTTTGAAGCTGGGTGTAGTAGATGATAACCTGACTTTCTGACATTGGAGTAGGAACCTGTGGTTGATGTGATTTGTGCTTGCATGCGTTGATGTTGGAGTTCGAGAAGCAAGCAACACCCTCCCACAGTTTTTTGTGGCTCATGCTTACGCCACAGACTTATGGCGTTTCTCCATCAAAGGACAAATGCTTTTGTTGTCATGAGAGGGTCCAGCCTCACCGCCGTCCTTTTTCAGATTATTCAAAAGCTTCTTCTGAATAGAGGCGAGAAAAGCAACCGGCTAATTGAGACACGCGTGTTTCAGAGATCGTCGGTCATGGTGAGGAGTTATCGAGCAAAGACTTTCCTGTATTGCCGGAAATGTTGAACGATGTTGCACTGATCGTACACGAGAACTTTGCCGGTTCCCACTCGTAGCCTTCTGCCTCTTCTTCACTCGCTAGAAAGTTGTCATGTGCTATAGCAGTGCCATCTGTAAGTCGTATCATCATATCTGTAGAAAGAATGCAAGCAAATAAACGACTAGTTGGCACGTGGCTGACGAAGTGCACTCCGATTGCACGCGTCGATGTTGGAGTTAGAGCCGCTTCGCCGTTTTCAGAAGACGATGGCCCGAAGTTGCCTATCGACAATCGTGGGGACATGGTTTACAAGAGAAACGAAGGAACACTATCTGAATATAACTGTTGATAGCTTGGGTCCTACTAGAACATGGTTGTCTTACCATGGTGATGACGATTTTTGCAGAAAAGTGGCGATTCTTGTAAACTTTCATTTCAAAACTTTCGACTAATGTAGTACATCTATCAGGAGGAAGTGATAGAAAAATGATGACCTACTCCCGCTAACGTATTCTGTAGAGTCCTTAGAACAGTTGTTCAGGAAAGTTGGCTCATATACCATATTGACATTATCTTTGCGGAGGGAGCATAACCTATGATATGACAATGTAAGGTATTTCTCCATCTGATCTGGAGTACTCAGAGCGTATAAGCGAGGAGCCCGCATATAAAGTCCGTGCAAAGTACTCGGGTTCTTATACTAGCCAAATGAAACAAAGGTTCTGGAAAAGCGTAAAAGCTAGTCTATAGAATCAAGAAAATGGCACAACAAAAAAAAAACAAAATGCCATGAGATAGGTGACTATGGCATGCTCTGCTCCGTAGAATCAAATGAGAATCAAAGGTTACGAGTGAACTAGCACGTAAACATCAAGCCCGCCAGGTTGATTGTTTTCATAGCAGGTTCTTTTACTGTAAAGTTTTCCGTCTATCCCATGATGTATACTTATGACCTGTTCCCGTTTGTCACTGTAGTAATAGATGAAACTTTCGATATGCTGACAGTATTTTTGGAAAAAAAAACAGAATAATCGAGCTTTCTGCTTCTACTTGTGAGACGAAGCTAGTTGAGTGGTTTTAATGACTGGGATGAGAGACACATGTCATTTCTGAAGAATTCCTTCATATACAAATGCAATATATAGCAAATAACTAGCTAGTTTGTCGATGGAAAATGGGAGAAACGTCATTTCTGAATTTAATAACCACGCAACATTCAGTACAAACGAATTGATATATTTTTATAGAACCCACCCTCGTCTATTCCAGCACTAGAGAACCTAATACTCAGACAGATTGAAAGCTTGATATACCCGTCGAAGGGAAGCTTGTAGATCGAAGAGGGCTCACGGCGGTAAAGTACAGTGACTACGGTTTGTCTTGTCTGTTAGAACCAAAATTCCTATGTATTATACTCTACACCACTTTCATAGCAGTGCGCTGTCCAGTCTATGCATGTTCACGTGCGGTCCCCAATGTGCAATGAATTCGAAGCATGAATTCTATGGAAAGGGTCTAGCGGCAGTGCCGTAGGCCACTTTCAGACTTCAACGACCGTCGCGACCGTGCGACGACGGTCGCTAGGGTAGTGTTGACAGCGCTGGCACTTGATCTAGTGTTGTCAACAACGGTCAGGCTGCCGCCTTTGCAGCACGCACGCGTCGGACGGACGGACGGACGGACGTTCGGATGAGTCCTTGAGGTCTGAAAGCAGCCGTACGCGACGGTAGGCGTTGCTTCAGCAGCATACAGTAGGAAACATGCAAAAATTGAGCGACCGCACACATGAAATGGGGTGGTAGTAGATGGCTGTAGAGCGTAGATAAATTGACTCAACAGCTTGTTTTAGCATGTCGTATCTTTTTTTATATGAGACGAATTGCGTACTCTTCTTCGTTGAGTTAATGTTTTTTACACCTTTTGATTACCAGTGGCCCTTGTAGAATAAAAAAAATTAAATCAACTAGTTATTATTCATAATCACAGCAGTTCATTATGGTTATGTTGCTGTTCTGAACTATTTGCTCGAATTTGTGGAACACCATGTAATCTACTGCCTCAGTCTGTATTAAAGCAACGGCAAAGGGCAGGATCATACTGTCGAGCTTTCTTATAACAGCAAGGAATGTAGCTCATCCTAAAACATACAGTAAGTTAGAAACCGTGAGACTGGTGGAGTAACATGATTCAACGAAATCAACGCATGAGAAGAATGTAACCGGCTAAAATCAAATGAGCAAACCTCTGATTATGAATAACATTAGCTACACGGTGTTCTGTGCCCAAGCAATACAATTCGCATACTTGCTCTACATATGGCTGGAATTGATTCATTCACAAAACTAGATTTCATAAATGCGGTGGCGATATTTGTCCCCGTACTCTCACGGCGAGCAGCAGTAGTTTCGCGGCGACTACCTTATCCCTTCAGTGGAAATCCAAAATTTCCCTTCACAGCGCGCTTCTCCACCTATAGCATAGCGGTATGACAAGAAATCAACGTGTTCTTCCGTTTTATACCAAGGACAAGCAACTCTTAACTGAGGCTCTTGAGCAAAGTGGCGTTTTCTTCTTTTCGCACGAGGTATTCGTTTCCCCAGTGCTCCTAGACCCCGAGGCTTGGTTAAAAAAACCACATTCCCCCGGCTAAAACCACATAAGAGCGCACAAATGGCCGGTGCCCACCCTCCTCTACGTCCCTCATGCAACGATAGTATGTATAATACAACAAGGACTAACACGTTACACCGACAATTTCTTGTTATATAAACACCGTTATCTGCAATTTCCTGTTCGGTCTTCTCAAGCTGGCTATAATTTTCGCACTATTCCTTTTTTCTTCACGAATATTCTGATCTCCCAAGCCCTATTATCAAAATCGACCTCCTTTAGCCGTGAAGGCTCAGACATTCTCCATTGGATTCAAAATTGGTGAACATGCAGGCCACTCGAAAACTGTGATATTTCTACTTGCAATCCAATCCGAAGTGGAACGAGATACTGTCAATGTCACATAGTCAATAGAATACTGTCAGATCTGAAAAATCAAGATTTTGACTTCAGACCTCAAGATGTTTTTTCCCTGTTCCTTCTCAATACTTCAGAATGTGACGAAATTCAAATTTTCAATTCATAGGGTCGGTTACAGTTTAGCTGAGAAGGCAATTGTAGGAGTGCGAAGTGCTCCAAATTGGAACTAAATGCGCATTGGTTCACTTTATAGATGTGCCGTTGAGAAATGATCAAAATGAAGGTTTAAAAAAAGAAATAAAGAAGGATACTCAGCATCAAGATGATGTGAACAGCTAACGCTGAAAGAAGTTGTGAAAAGCTGATGGGGAGCTAATGTCTCCATATGAAATACCGGGCAAGCACCCCCGTCAGTCTACGAAGTTGGATAAAACTAAGCGCACCTTATAGATGCACAGTTAAGAAATGATTAAGGAGAATAATTAAAAGAAAAAATACAGAAGAAAAAATGAACGAGTTAGACAACCAGTATCAAAAAAAGTATCGGAAAGCTGGAAGCTGGAAAAGGAGCGAATCTATTCAATAAACCCCACTTTGGTCAGTCCATGAAACTGAATGAAAGTAAGCGTGGTGTTACGGTGGCTGCAATTAGTACGTAACTGCACATCGCGAGGGGTGTGGAAGTAGATAGCATCGGCATGTAGTTTTTCAAATCGCGATTCCTCGCTCTAAACCCGCGCAAGAAAAATTTTCCTGAACTCGTGCCATGTGAGGAACGCTGCTTTATAGAAACAGGCCGACATTGAATATCTCGCAAATTTGAAGAAATGTTTATTGATCCATAATTGAAGTCTTGTTTTGAAATTTCCTAAAACTTCTGTTTTACCCCTTATTAAATGGATATTTGAATAGATTGTTTTTGACTTAAAATACGGTAAAATGCGGGAATAAAAACAAGGGAGCGGCCATATTTTGCTACCGAGTACTTAGTCCAACCTTCAAGAGGTATAGAATCTGGAATTGGTCCATAGGAAAACTGCACTTTTTGCGTTTCATATCAGGACCTCTCGGTGCGCGCATCGGACAATGATACCATTGACGACATAATCCCCAGCCGGTAGTGTCACCTTCCCGCATTCAACGAAGCATATCTTATGCGGAGATAACTCTCCTAATACTTTAATATTCTGAGTCTATCTCTCACAAAGTGTCTCAATAAGTGAGTCAGAGGTCCCGTTGGGTTAGCTCCTTCAGCGGATGAGGTGGAATGAGATAAGCCGCCACAGTTCGTAAAGAAAGGCTCTCGCTGTCATTCTAGCACTTCCGCAGCACTTCGAAGGAGTGGTCATCAGAGAGGTCGCCCTTGGGGCCGTATCGTCTGGGAATCGTGTCCGTCAGGATAGACCACAACCCCTCAATACGCTGAGTGTGGACTCCGGTCGTTGTATCACAAAATTGACGTATCGTGGGTGTAACCGAGATTGAAGAGGTTATAGTAACCATTTCACATATTAGTCCGAACGGTTCTTCCTGGAGCGACGTGCCGACGGATGATTCTTTCCAGTGTGACTGCGTCGCGCCTATCGACGATTTTAATGGAGACCAGCTTCGTATTGTTCTGGATGCCACCGACGAGCCAATCCTTGCGGACGACATGATCAATGTTGTACTTGCTGCACAGGATGTTGTTTTCATCGACCTGCACGATGGTGCTCGGTCCGCTAATCTGCACAACGTTATTCGTGTAGTGCTCGGCGAGCACATTTCGGATCCATTGACTCCATTGCTGGACGGTTTGCTCGTCCACCTCGAGCGTTTGAATTATCTCCTTCGTTGTGCCTAGGTCGTAGGCGAAGAGCTAGCTGGCTGGAAAGATCATCTTCCGATATCCATGCAAGGACTCAAAAAATGTGCTCTTGAGGTACCCAGCTTCCACTCCAGGTTGCCGGCGTCCTTCCACAGGAGTCCTCGTTCACCGAGCCGGTCGTCGAACTACTCCTTCGATAGTAGCCAACTGCGGCCACGTTGAAACCAGCGTGAAGTTGCGCAACGAAGCAGATTTGCAGCGAAATCCATGCCTTTGGATGAGAATCCTTCTTATCAGTTCCTTTCCTATCAACCGTTCCCCATTTCGAGATCCCACCTGAGAGAGCGCCAGACGAGCAGAGTGCCGCGCCGCTGCGTGGTTCCCCCTCCTTCTTTCCCCCACAAACCCAGTTACATTACCACCACCAGTCTAGGCAACAGTAACGTAATAAAATAGCAGGATAAACATTGCCAACATCAGTCTTGAAGGCGCACCAAATACAGTGTTCCGTGAAATTAAGCGTGTCGTCTGTGAGAGCTCCGCGCTTGATGCATTCAATATTACGACGCATTTCTGTAAAAGATGGGTGCCCTCACTGATTTTCCGCTTTCATGTCATTCGTTGAATATGTGTTACACCTCATCGGACCAAAAATTGCCGTATCATTTTGTGAAACACTGAGGTGGAGAGGATTGAAACAACAATCACATGTATCAGAAGCGTTGCCATAAGCTGCACATTGTGAATTGTCAATCAGCGTGATGTTCAGGGGGTTCAGAGTGCTTGAACCCGACGTGACAGAATGGACGTGACTTCTGCACTCGCTGGGGCGTATAGTCCTCCTGCTGAGGGTGGTCATGGGGGAAATTGTTAAGTTTTTGGTGTAGCATTTGTGGCGTTCTCTGATGACACGAGTGGATTGAGTTCCCTTTTTAGGAATTCAGAGGTGCTGTCGAATGAAAGTCATGGTTCAGCCCATCAAAGGATGACCACTGTTTGCATATCTCATATACTTGCTTTGGTAAGTCGAGAGTTTTACAACTAGGACTGGAAATGTAGCGGATGCCCAGTCCTTCGAAACAGCAAAAAAGATCATGCCTATTTTCAAATTGAGATGGCTGGATGAGGTGTAGAAGCATTGAGGGAATTATGATGGAAGTTTATGCACTACTATGAGAATTTTGCTTGATAGTGCTATTTCATGTCCTGCGACACTTGCGCCATCATTTAGTGTGCAGGGCAACGAAGTTTTTATTAGACGCAATCGTTAACCACCGAATCGAAGTTGGCGATGAACAAAACCGTTCCAGCTATAATTCTCTTTTCATTCTCCTAGAACTGTTCCTTTTGACGGAAGAAGGGCATGGTGTTCTTCTTTGTTGTGGCTTCTTGCTGCGACTTATGTAGAGAATTTCGTCTCTTTAGGGCGGTGTTGGAAGATGTCGTTCATCCGAAATATCTTGGGTTGCTGATCCGAAATCCTAGATCACACCTCCATTAGAGGCTTTAGGATCTGTGGGATGTGCGGCAAAAATTGTGCTGTGAATTGCTCTGTAATAAACCTAATTTGGGGAATCTTGGGAATATGCCTCTGAGGAAAGAAAGGGGATTTTTGGGAATCGTTGTTCAGTTTAACGTGTCCAAAGTATAGTTGGATGTTGTGAGGAATGATGAGTTCCACTCTCTTTCCGATCTATACGAGCCCGTTGAAAACCAATATTACTACCTTTTTATATAGACGATGTTGTATCAATGAGAGTCTGAAACATGAATGCTCTGCTACGAGCGGTGTGGATTGAAGTCGAGTAATTACAGTTTCAATTGATCTCATAACAAGTAGTATAACTTCTGAGTGTTAATGTTAGCTTATTAGTCGGATTCCGTTTTTAGTTTTGTGTTCTTTTTTTTTTTTGATGCCCTTGACTTATTTTTTTTGATGCCCTTGAAGAATAGTATCTCTAGGAAAAACGATCGCCATCGTTTTAGATTTTGTTTCACCAGTTTCATGTGTGATACTGGTCTTTCATGCCCTGAGTTTCAGGGAAAACATGGTGTTTGAAAATATGGTCGTGGACTATTGAAAGACGCTTGCATGTGCTGACTAAATACATATTTGCTCATGCGGCCGGAGGCTAGTATAGCTGCAATGGCTGGGCGTCAGCTAAACTGTTTGGAGAGCTTTAAATTACAAGCAGTTGTAGGTGGTCAAGTGAAAATCTTTAACAATTCCTAGTCTAAGTCGTGTACTGCTTACGTGCTTGTGTCATGTGCTGCTTCAGCACTTTGTATGTCTCGAAGATGTGACTTACTTAGCAAAGGCTTTGTGATAGCTCATGTATGCGTATATCGTAAAAATATCTCATTACAGATGCCGACCTAACAATAGGTATAAGCCCTTATCATGAAAACTATGGCCACGACTCAATGCAATAAATTTGTTGTATGTGAGCGTAGATTGGAAATGACTGATTTTCCAGAATTACGAAAAATTAAAGGCACAGTTCACGATAAAAATGGTCTCTGAGCTCTCTCTGTAGTATGGATTCGGAGCTTCCCAGTACACCATATGTGCCATTAGGAGGTGGAAAAATGGCCTGCATGGGGCACAATAAGGAGTCAGAGATTGTATCGAGTGAATGCCACACCCACAGTGGACGAATTTGGACGGCTTTGTAGAGGCTGCACTATCTCAAGGAACTCCCACGTAAGAATTTTAATAGCCTGTCATGACTTGAGGCGATAGTGAAAGGCAGTTTCGAATGATTTCGGCTTGACATAGTCATCTCCTTGCGCAATGGGAGCAAATTCAATGTCGTGCAAACACCCCTTACATGCCATTCTCGTCACGGTGATCTCGTATATCCTCCTTTTTCACTTCTCTTAAAAAACTTCGAAGGAGGTGCATTTTATTGTTTTCTTTGCTGCCGATGTTTTCCTTCACATGAATACTTCCGCTTTTGAACCTAAAAAGGTTACTTCAAAGTTATCGTAACTGTGCCTTTAAAGCAACTGCAACAGTTCATTTCTTCTTCTGAAATTCCCATTCGCTTGAAGTAAAGACTGAGATGTGTGGATGGTTTTTTATAAGGTCAACATGCTTCTTGACGAGATGAGATTGCTACGTTAAAAATGTTTTATTGCAGTTTGCATTGAATACAGAAGTTTTGCGAATATGTAAAAGTGAGCTCGAGATCCGATTGCGGTATTGAGCGCGAAGTAGAGCAGGATGAATCGAACTCTCATCAAATCCAAGTCTCCATTCCTATGAGGTCAGTGCTTCCAGTTAGCGACCCCATCCGAAAAATCTTGGCGGAGGAGGACCCCACCCACCTCCACGTGGGAACCCACCAAATCCACCCGCTCCACGTAGAGGCCCACCCCATCCACCTTGCTGCCCACCAAATCCACCAGCTCCACCTGGTTGCCCTCCTCTTCCACCCATCCCTTGAGGGCCTCCTCCTCCCATTCCACCTTGCTGCCCTTGACCTCCTCCACCTGGTCCGCTTCTTCCACCAGGACCCTGCCCGCCGCCGCCGCCTCTATTTCCTCCGCCACCTCCTGGTCCTCCTCCCCTTCCTCCACCTCCCATTCCACCGAAACCGTTTCCACCCAAACCACCCCCAGGAAAGAATTGACGTTTGTACCGTAGAGACCTGAAAAAACGAAGGTTTAACACAAGTCTAATGAAATGCTATTCCAACTTGCTTACATGCCATCATCTGCATCACGATTCTCGAAAAATACTGGCAGTGCAAAGGTTGCAACCAAAACAACTAATATAGTGGTTGCACATAAGGCATGCATAGCTAACAACGCCATTATGAATGGAACCAAACCTGAATCAAAGCGAGAATGATTTCGGAGAGAAGACACACCTATCTTCTATGTAATAAATTTCGAAGAAATTGGTCGCTTACCTATCTTGCAAAAACTGTCCGATTACAGAAACAAGTGCAAGAATCGCGGCAAAATTTTTAGGCTGTTGCGAAGAGAACGTGTGTATTTACTCACCCAAATCCTTTTGTTGTCTTCTTCAGTGAATAATTTTCAACAATTAGGGTTTGGCTCACCAGACCACTGATATAACTATCCTGAAAGGTAAACGTGTATTTCAGGGTCAAAATTCCACGAATGATACTATTCTGGTAAACATCGTCGTATACAAGCATTCAACTATATAAATTACCAATAGAAATTGAATAGGTGAAGTGAATGATGACTATAGAATGTTTTTATACCTGACGTTCTTACTGTAATGTTTTTAACTATGTATGTGATCATGGGGTCGGTTGCTTGATTAACTAATGTTGATATTAGCGACCGAGTACTAGTTTTCCCACCATTTTCCCACCCTTCCAATTCAATCAATGAATCAAGAATTGTAGGGAGAGTTCGAAATCTTAGTTCTGTTGAAAATCGTTTATCTTCGAAGGACGTAAGAGACTGACCATCTTCCGGATCTTACTCAATTACTGCTCAGTATTATGATCTACAGCAAGTATACATACAACAGAATCCTTGTTAGTAAGTACCAATTTCTGAATCGATCCTCAGAGATCATTACATTAAAGAGTGTGTCTACGTAGAAACTGTATGCAGCGTCTTTGTTCTGCGCTCCACGCTGCGTGTGCCATCTCTGTTGAGAAATAATAGCTCAAGCTTATGGTTATGAGATTATGAGAACCTTACCTTTTGATAATTAAACCAGGCTGCCGGGATATAAATAGATGCTTCGAGAATAACATAGTTTGTCAATGAAGCAACAGCGCTGAAGGTCAGTCTAGGACTGGTCTCATTGCTGAGTCGAGTCTACCAATTTCTACGCATGGAGTGTTCATTTCCAAGGATAAGATCCGAAGGGGTTACGCATGAAAGGAATTTTCCTGTTTTTTAGAACGTTAGTTTCTTGTTAGAGGGAGAGGCGTGGAATTAGAAGGTCTAAAGTCAGGAGAGTTCACCTTACATTTCAAAAGTTCCCAACCCGCTTTCTCGGTTTGCTGCTTTACGTCTCTCACTCAGGAAAGCTGAAGATTGTATAGGAGGGATTTTGTAGTGAAATGATACCTGATTTCTAGCTATTGAGATGAGCATGGATTATTCATAATGTGTAGAAATGCACTGCTTTCAGGTCTTCAGAAACAAACTACTCGGTATTTGGAAATGTAGAGGCTCGACGCCGTTTTGGATTCACCTAAGTTGTTTGATGCGGAATTCTTAACACAATTTGTTCCAGGTGATGAAAAGACTGTCTGGAATCAGATCAAACCCGTTCTGCGACCCATGCCGAAGTTACTTGATACTCGTGTAGGACCACTTCACCAATTGCATGAGGAAGGCTGAAAGCTCCACCTGTCCCAGGACCGCTGAGTTCCTTATCTGCATTGCTAACTGCATGTCGTTTTGGACCGATTCGTATGAGGGAGGAAAAATAAGTTTCATTGGGCAGGGGGTAAAGAGGTTCCGGAGGATACTTCTCGATTCCTCCTTCATAATAGAGCATAACAACTGCTAAGCTTTTTTCAATAGCTGACCTTGCAACATTGGGCCAAAATGCGCAGGATGTTTTCCTCCATTCAAGAGGGTACAACGACTACGGGAAAAAGAAATCAGTAGATGCTCCCGAGTTTTCGTTAGAATCGGAGACATTCTGAATCACTTCTGAAGCAAGAATCCCTTATTATCGGCATGTCTTATTGTGTCTATTAGCCAACTGAACAGCCTTACAGCGCGAATCGTGCAGAGTTAACGGCCATTGAATCGAAGGGGAGGAGAGGATCGAGTGAATCCGACTTTGTCGTGGAATTCAGCATGACGTCATTTAGCATAACAAAAAACCCTTCGACATGATTGAAAGGTGTTTGTTTATCAAAGCAGCACAATTGTTACAGTATACACGGACCGGACCAAATCTACTCCACACAATACAATTGTTACACTTACAAATAATAGCTATAAAAGTATGCCTTCTTGGTCGACAAATTTTTACCTCTACCTCGCTCTATTCGTTCCTCCTTTATAAACGTCTATGGTGAACTTACAATCAGAAGCAGGTATTCTCGGATCATTCATTCACTATGCCTACCTGTATTATGCATAGGCTAATATATATGGTAATGCTTGCTGATTGGACTCGATAACTGATCCTTGGAAGAGTGACAGTGGGCGATCACCTCTGAGGAACTCACCACGAAAGAGAACGAACGGCTTTTGATGTTGGGACGAAAAAATTTCCATTGTTCAAAACACCAAGCCACTTTTGTCGTTTCCGAATACCTCCATAAACTGATTTCATAATGATTGTACTGATATTGTTATTTCAGCAACGATGCAGATCCTATATGTCTTCTTTGTCTTACTATCAGTGACCAGTATGATCTTTGCGACCCCTTCACTCGCCATGTAGGTGATTCAAAAAGTCTGAATGTTGTGAAAGATCAATAATGCTGATATGATTTCAGGTCTCCGAGGTTCAAACGCCAATTCGGTAACATGGGCATGGGTGGATACAGTAGCCAAATGTCTCAAAGTTCTCAAATGGGATCATCTCAGATGGGCGGAGGATCAATGGGACAGATGGGAGGATGGGGTCGTTAAACGTAAACGTAAGGGACGAAAGGATGCTGTAGTCCGACGAAATCATAACGATTTTATTTCGAGTTCCAGCTCTCATTATCCACGATATCAATAAGATTGAAGTGTAGACTTTGCTCTTGCATAATAATGAATTCATTGCATCAAGTCACGAATAAAACTTTTAGAAAAAAGAGACCGCTACTGTTTCCAAGAGTTCAAGAACGCTTGACAGTTGTAAAAGCTTACTGGTTTCGACACTATTGTTGCTGCCTCCTAAAAAAGTCCTGAAAGGCTAGTGATCAACAAATGCTACGTATTCTCCCCATTTCAGCGGATGTTCTTTCCACCCTTGACCATCAGGTGTCTTCGTCTTATTATTATACGTGGCAAAGGGTCGTCAGGTGGATAAGAGCTAGATGGCTAGGATAGCGATGAGTTGAAACTGCGAAATAGTGAACGAAGAACGCTGCTGATAAGTGATTGGACTCAATTCGTGATGTCTATGAAATTATAGAGTGAAAGTTCAGTGGAAGGTGGTCTCTAATAATACAGCAAGACCAGCCACCGGGTCTTACAGAGTGCTACTGCAGAGCCGCTTGTCATGGTTAAAGACTTGAAAGTGAATTGAAGCTTCTTCTTGGAACCATGGAACACTGTCAAACTTTGTGTAACAAGCCAATTCTCACAAGACCAAATGTTGAAGTTATTACGCGATGTACCATGTATATGTAAAACCCGTTTTACTGTTTTGTATTACGCTTTAACTGCTATAGATGTACATAACATCGTAGTGCGACCCCTGTCACGAGAATTATGTAGGGGTTCAGTTATCCCCCGCATAACTGAGAGTTTGTGGCAGTACATACGAGACCCTTAGAGCTTTTCGTGCGGAAAACTTGCCTTGAATTGTTCAAAAAGTCTTACTGGAAATAAAGTCACATTAAGAAAGCGCGAGCAAGTGGGTGACGGCGGCAGGAAGGAAAGAGAAAAGTGAAGTGAACAGAGCTCGGTTCCTGGTGGAACATGCCCCACATCCAAAAGAAACGAGCTTTTGGCCTATCACTCGCCACCATTATGTAACCTTTACATCATCTTCACAAAGACGTTTCTCTACACAATGTTCCTGCGGAAACTGTACCCATTGCAGCTAACACTTCGGGTGACCATATAATGAGCAGGAATCCGAAGTTTTCGAGAGGGGCAAAATTTATACAATTTTTTGAGTGGATCTTGTGCTCTGCGATCGGTAACACAAACAACCATGGCCGGAATTCAAGTCGACTAATAGTAATCAGCCTTGATCGTTTATAGGTAACATTTTGGCGATTGGAATTTCTTGGATTGTTCGGATATAAGCTTCCAAGTTCGATGCGCGTCGATACTTCACAAGACCGTATCGTCAGTCTTTCTAGTCCTTACGGTCTTAATAAATAGCACATTAGTGAATTCTTTCTGTATCCATGCATGCGTGTATGGGGAATTCACGGCCGCACATTAGATTAGAAGCGCCAAACGCTTGCATTCGTGGTCGGTAACACCTACCTAGGGTGAAAATCCAAGAGGCGATTCGGGGCCGCCTTCAACACCAAAGCCCTTCGCCCACTTTGGAAAATCCAGGAGTCAACCCATCCTCCTCGTCGGAGCTTGGCCAGCTACAGGTAAGTACTGTATATATGCCAAAACAGTTGTATGAAAAGGCCCCATCCCTTCGAACTGAGGGGGCTCCATTATGCCTTTGACCTCGGGAGAGGCTCTTAAAATCTCAGGGACGAAATTGTTCGGAAGGAGAAGGACTAATATGGCGAATGCTTCTTTCAACGCACGAACGTTTGCATCGGAAGCGTGTGTAGAAGTTATGATGATATAAGCCAGAAATATAAGGCACGATGTCGTCGGAATGAACGAGACGAGAAGGCACTGCCGCTGCACGCAGTTTTCGAGACAGGAGAAAACCTGATTTTGTAACAGAGCAGAGGCGTCGGCGTGTAGGTGCCTCGTCATTACACGCTTTTCGTAAATATCGATTAGTACGAAAGCTCAGTACAGTAGGTAAAGCTCTACCTTTGAAAGGATGTGGCTCAACCCCAGCTCTAATTATTTCGTGGCCTGCATCAAAGTACGAGGCACTGGAGCTGGACGCATTCTATATGTGACTGAAAAAGTTCTAGGAAAGGCACCGTAGTTTTCTCACCACTATTGTCAGCGATACCAAAGCCAAGATTGACCATAGTGAAACGGCTTCTGAGGTTCATATCAGGGCTCATGAGACTGAACAGAATGAGCACGGTGAATGACGAGTTATTCATGTCGACACACAACATCTATGGTGATCCTCAGTTCCAGAATCACTCTCACTTGCAATAGACTTGGAAGTCGTGAGGTTAAACAGTTTTACAACGAAATAATATAACATCATCTTCAAGCTAAAGTTCTGCTCGACTCGTCGCTGTTATTCTAAAATTCTACAAACGACCGGACCATTGTCCCCTCCGCGCTAGACTCTGTTTTTGAGCTCGTGCAGAGAAGACTGCAAAGTTCATACGTAGGCTGCCTTTTATATTTTGAGATTTGAGAACAGAAAGAAATACTATTTATTGAAAATCGTTTTGCTGCCTTTCAAAATTCTACACATTAAGATCTGTACACTTTTGCATGGGCTCGGACCAGTTTTTGAAGCACTTTTGCTACTCTGATGTAGGTAACTCTAAAACATGGATTCTGAAGGCATCAACGGCTTCATCAGGTGTCGAAAAACGTTAACCTCTCATTTTATTTTTTACGTACGGGATGAGAAGAAGTCACCCGGGGACTACATGCATGATGGACCTGTCAAATCGTTGTTTTGAGTGCTCAAAAATGCAGTTGTTTGAACCGATGTGTGGAAGCTCGCATTGTCGTGGTGAAGAGTGATCCGTCTTCAGCAGTTGATTTTCCTGATTTTTTGGAAGTCAACTGGCAAACAAATGGTGGTATACCACTCAGAATTGACTGTTCTGATTGTTCTGGTAGTACGGCTGCGACATCTCCAGTTTTTCCAAAAAAAAACAGGCGACCACTTGCTTGGAAGTGCCTGGTGCGCGGACAGCTTTTGTTGGATTTGGCTCATCTTGAAATACCCACACAGTCAACTGCTGTTTCCTTTCGGGCTCATACGCATAAATCCATGATCTACCATCGGTCTCGATGTCATAGACGTGTTTCGAAGCACCGCGATTGTATTTTGTGAGCATTTCCTTCGACCAATCGACACGAGTCTCTTTCTTGGGGGATTGACAAATTTTTCAAAAAAAAATTTTACGGTCAAATGTTCATGCAATATTGAATGTATGCAGGTCCCACTAATGCCTAAGGTTGTCCCAATCTCACGATAGGTCACATGACGCTCTTGCAATATTTGTTTGTGCACAGTATGAACGGTTTCCGGAACAACAACTGATTTTGAACGACCTCCATGAAATTCTTCTTCGAGCGAACTACGACCTCGGGTGAACTCACTGTACCATCAATAAGCACTGGCCCTGGATGGAGCTTCATCACCAGAATTGAACTAAGTTCATCCATGCATTGCTGTTGAGTGAGGCCGCGTCGAAAGTTGCAGAAAATAACCGCGCGAAAATACTCACGATTCAACCCTATAACTTGGCCTGAACAAAATCTTATAACTTAGTGTAAACAATACAAATCGCGCTCAAATTTTGCAACGTAACCTCAAAATAGTCAAACTTTACGATAGTTGTGTCAGTTGCTAGATTGCTACACTAGTGTTGCCAAATCTCAAAATATAAAAGGCAGCCCTCGTAAAAAGAAACCCAAGTTATTTATCAATTGGGACTTTTTCGCTCCTAATGTGAGTTCGTTTTTTCCTAATTATTCAAAATAAATTACACTAATATACACTGAAGCTTTTTAAAATAAGACATTACCTTTGAGGTATGATCCCAACAGACTAATTTTGTAATATCTTATTTACCAGTTTGGCTATGCACGCTAACGCGCGCAGTATATGTCGACGGCCACTTATCCACGATGGAGTCATTCAGCGGAATGTTGGATAATCAGAATAAGATGTTTCTCTAGATTCAAACGCTGAACTGCTGATAGCATCACGCTCGATATATTTGAGCACAGTTATCAGTGGTTGATCGCAGCTCCGTCCACCTTGGTGCAAACCCTTTCCACAACAAACTTGACCACCCTTCTTTTGACTGCTCCAAACCATTTTTTCCCGCATTCCAGAAAGTTTTTGAAGAGATGAATTTGTGGTCCTAGCCCCGCTTCCATGTGCCAGCTCCGCCCCCTTCGAGAACTTAACTACATATGTTCCAATTCCTCTCACCACTTTTTTCCCGCGTTCTTGAACGTTTCTGAAGAAAGCTATGAAATTTTGATCTAAGCCCGCCCACTTTGGTGCCAGCTCCACCCACTTCATTCTTTTACACCTTGACGCCTTTTCCCCGCATCCCAGAATGTTTCTGAATAGGGTTATAAATTTTTGATCTTAGCCCCGCCCACTTTGGTGCCAACCCCGCCCACATTCGGGATTTGACCACATTTGTTCTTTTACACCTTGACGCCTTTTCCCCGCATCCCAGAATGTTTCTGAATAGGGTTATAAATTTTTGATCTTAGCCCCGCCCACTTTGGTGCCAACCCCGCCCACATTCGGGATTTGACCACATTTGTTCTTTTACACCTTGATACCTTTTTGCCGCATCCCAGAACGTTTCTGAATAAAGTTATGAATTTTTTATCTAAGCCCCGCCCACTTTGGTGCCAGCTCCACCCACTTTCGGGATTTGACCACATTTATTCTTTTACACCCTGGTACCTTTTTGCCGCATCCCAGAACGTTTCTGAATAGAGCTATAAACTTTTGATCTAAGCCCCGCCCACTTTGGTGCCAGCCCCACCCACTTTCGGGATGTGACCACATTTGTCCCATTACCTCTAACCACTTTTTTTCCGCATTCTATAACTTTTTCGAACGAAGTTACACTCATTTTTGAAAAGTAGCTTTCACCTCAACGCACGCCCCGCCCCTCGTTAGCGGGGCTTCGCTATACTTAGGCATGCTCAGCACGCATAAGGCCTTGGTCACTCTTTTTATTTTTTTTCCTGGCCTCGACGCCTTCGTTAAATCGAGTTATGAATCTCTGTGGAAAGTACCGCCCACTGCGAGAACGCTCCGTCCACCGCCGGTAAGTTTCATTTATTTTGATTGTTGACCCATCCCTCACCTTTGCACATTTTTTCCTGGTGTCTTGAATGTTATGAGACCGAATTAGAAGAATTCGCCCATGACCCCGCCCAATTCCGGCGCATGCCCCGCCCCTTGGGGGCGTGGCTCCGCCAGGCTTACGTGTGCTCTGTTGCACTTACCCTATGCTCAACTCATTCCAAACTTGACCCGACTTCTCCAGGTGTTTCTTCACGTTATATCGAATTTCCGTACAAACAAACAAACAAACAGACAGACAGAGCGCTTTATATATAGTAAGGATTTTACCCTGTCACACTTTTGATTTGCAATTAAATACACTTTTTATAATAACGAAACAATTTTCAAAGCAGAGCTACTGACACTTATTTCTCTTTCTAACAGACCTAACAAAAAACATAACTTCTCGCTCTGTTTTCCGGAATTCTATTAGATAAAATTTTCTGTTAACGCAATACGATTTTTAAATGAAGACTCCACGAGTACGTACAAGAGCATAAATAAAGTAGAACGTCATTACTGACCCATAAGATGACATAACATTTTAAATTCAATAAACATCTGGATAATCTATGTTCTTACGCGTGAAACCGTGCAAGCCTGAAAAATGCAATGGAAAAAAATTAAATTAACACCAAAAACATTTAAAAAGCACCACACCTTTTTAATTTATCATAAACATGAATATTTATGATTCTCCATCACGAATCAATACCTAAAACTCAAGGCAAACACAGCGCTCGAACTTGAAACATAGTGAAAACCACGTAGTAAGTATCGTGCAAAATAATATCCAGTCTTGAATTAGAAAACATTACATCTGTTAACCTCCTAATAGTTAACGAAAATAAATAACACCTAAAACCCATTGTTAAAAAGTTGAAAATTTATTTTTATACCGAATAGACTGCTAACTACTTGAACACTTACAACTGTAGGCACTGCAATTACCATAGTTGCTGCAGTAAAATACGCCCGTGAATCTAGATCTACCCCCACCGTATACATATGATCTCCTCAGATCGCACAACCAATTAGTCCAATATTAAAATGTGTACACTACTCCCAATGATCCAAATATTTCTTTTTTCCTATCAAATATTGAGATGTCTGACTGACAATACCAAATGCCTGCCTAAATTGAAATATATACCTCTGGATGTCCAAAAAATCAAAAGTAATATTAAACAGTAAACGAGTTACCTCCTGTTGAAGGATTAGAAACGAACTATCCCAATTTCCAAGGTGTGGTAATTGCAGCTACCAACTCTGGCGAAGACAAATTAATAAAAACATCTTAACAAAACACTTCATTCAAACAATCCTATATGTTCTAAAGGAATAGATCTTCTTCGTTAATTTTTTGTAGTAACCCAGTACAATGCAAACTAAAATTTGCTTACATACTGAATTTATGTGAACTATTAACTATGCATCGCATCTACGAAATGAACACACGGCCATCTCATATAACCTCTCCTGTACTGATTATTGCTCGAAGACGCTTCGGCTACTCATCGATGGTCGCACGCAGAATTTCTAAAGAAACTCCAGCCTGAGAATTTTTACAGTGATTTCTTAGTAGCAGTAACAGCTGTGCGTTTTGAAGCGCAGGCCTCCCTCTCCAGTATGCGCTATATCCAGAGACTCAACACATTGTGGTCCGGAAAACTAGCAGGAGGATTGGAAGGTATGATATGGTCGCGAGCATTTCTTCAATTTCTTCAGCATCTGTCTCGCTCTTTTCCCATTCGTCCATTCTCGAGCAAGTGTGCCATAGTTTTCAAATCGGATCCCTTGCAAAATCTTCGACCCTCAGCTGCTTCCTTTCAGAAAACCCTTATTAATGAGGTTTGGATAAATTTGCACTTTTCTCGTCCAAAATTTGCGATATCCCAATGATGGCAGTGATTTCAGCCCAAACTCTCATAAAAAAGAAAAAATGGCTTTTAGGGGCGATCTGACGCTTCTCAACGGCTTCTGCACTCGTAGTGTGAAATATACTTATACTTTGGGATCTGGTCATTTCTTCCACGCTAAACACCCTTCAGTCAGAAAAAAGTGTGTCGAAGCGCGTGCCGCGAGCAAGTAGCGCAGGGCCTTTGTTTTCACTCTTCTTGTTGTCAGAAAGCTTATACGGCTTTCGAATCTATTTGGATACAATTGTATCTACTCTGTGTAGACTCATCCCATCGGATTTGAACATACAAACAAATCAGCAGTCATGTTTCTTTTTCTGCAGGTTCCGCAGCGTACTCCTTTCCAAAGCGATTGTATTCAGAAAAGGGGTCGTATGTGAGACAAGACGACGTATTGAGGTTTGTTTTTGACTTCTCTACGAAAAGCAATCCAAGAGACTGTCATGTGGGAAATGTTGAAACGAGGAACGAACCCGGAAAGGACCCCCCAAATGCCCTCAAAGACGGAACGGTCGGTGGATGTCTGAGAGGCGTTTCTCGAAAACTGTGGATTTGAGAGTACCGAAGTAGATATGTGGGCTTAGGTATATCATAATCATAAGGGAAAGTGCAGATTTGGAGAAACCCTCTAAACAAGGAAATTACGGACGTCTGAAAAGTGTTACCAAATCTGTGGCACACCCTGTGTGTGCATTGAGGCTTCGTTTTCAAAAATGTAACATATGGATTTTTTGTGATGTGATCAACATTTGTTTTCCTTGACTTCGAGTGCTTGTAACCGCGCACACGTATGTGACAAATAGTTATGAGAACAATCTCAGGCGACTACCGAACTCCGTCAGTTACATGTATAGAAACCTTCACAAACATCAGTTCTCCGTTACCGTAGTACATCAATTTTGTTTGGAATTCCACCAGTTACAAGCGTATTTATGCTGTCTCTAAGCACAGCATGATTACAAAAAGATTCATGGTGTTGGTGCGATTTGACGACGTCGGCAAAGACGCAGCAATCCTTGGCGTATCTTTGCAAATCCCAATGTGTAGACTGCCCATTTTAAACGGTTCAGATTGGCTGCTAACTGGATAAAGAAATCGTACCAGATTCCGTGCCTGTAAAAAATCTCATGAATCACGTCTAACTCGAAACAGCAGAGAAACTTTTTAGCGGCCTCTGTTGGAGCAAAATGTTTTTATTCCTTTTCTGTAGTTAACAGAGCATTTTCAGACTGGCAATGCGTTGGCAATAATTAAGAGTGGCTTCTATGCAATGAAGCAAGTGAACGCATGGTTGCTCAGCTGTTATACACGAATCGGTTCTATGAAGTACTATGAATGCGGTACAGGAAACGTGATGTTTTGAACATCAGAACACTTTATTGCAAATGCTCTTTTCTTTGACTCTTTGGTGTTTGAGTCGCAAGCTGCCAGTAAATTAAATGTGTAAAGCAATCGAGACCGAAGCTCATTATATTTTGCACTCTCCCTTTTTCATCTTTTACCCACTCTAAAAGAGCAATGAGAATTACTGTATCTGCTGATATCGAGTTAAGCGGAGGTGGTGTAGTAGCAAGTGGTGCACTATCACTCTGCTGATATCGAGTTAAGCGGAGGTGGTGTAGTAGCAAGTGGTGCACTATCACATTTGCATGATCACGGGCCGAATCTCGCGTCAAAATCTGCTTACGCTAACTAAGCCTCCTATCAATCCGAGGTCGATTTATTGGTGCCAGACTCGTTTTTTGATAAAAGCCTTGACCAGTAGGTTTAATGGCCACAGCAAGTCATTGTATACGCCATTACGATCCGGAATGGGGGGGGGGGGGGGAGAGGGGACGAGATATTCATCCAATATTGGATGGACGCGGCAAACTGCGCGGCGGAGTTCGTGGTGATTGAAACGACTCTGGCGCCTATCATTGGGCACAAATTTGAAGTAGGGAAGTTGAGTAGCATCAGCTGGCCCCATTATCCAACCTACTGTTGCATGTAGTTTTGCAACATTAATGAAATTTTTCGTACTTTTTTTTTGTTTTTTTTTTTGATCATTTCCAGAAGGTTGGTTCCGTACACTTATTCGTTAACTGTTGCATTGTCTCAAATTTCGAATACTGAGATATAGAATCATTTTACTTTCTTCTTCCTTCTCACTTCCCATTTTCTATCTTGTAATCGCATTAGCTCCTACATTCAAACATATAGATAGGTTACCACAAACGTGACGATGAATATATCATATTTTTCGAATCTGTTTTCTTACAAGTCTATTCTACAAGTGATAGTCGGACATACATGAGTCGGCGACAATCCAATTCCGCCTGCTACAGTGTCCTTCTTATGCAGAGAAGCAAGATAAGAAGGCCTGCACCAACTTATGAAGAAAACCCTCGACAGCAATATTCTCTATTCTTCTCCTGGTAGGAGTTTTGACCTCTGATGAATGATGCATCCACTCACATTGTTGAAGCTACCCACATGCCATCAGAACTAAGAAATAAGTAGGTGTGGGTATCAAAAAGTCCATAAGGGCTCCAATGCCTTGAGTTTTCCGGATTATATATCCTAGTGAGATTGTTCGAATCTTTCAGGGAGTGAATTCGAGAAGAAACTGACCGGAGTGGGAGGTTCCAGGCAATGGTCACGATCAGGAAGCATGTACTCAAAAGTAGGAAGTTGACGGCTAGACGGATCTCACGACTGATACTCTGAACCCTCTGCTCTTTGTGAGCTCTCTGGAAAGATGTCGAAATCCAAGAACTCAAGGAATTGCCCTGATTTCCTTCACCTTTCGAAGCCCCATGATGGCTTCGTTAAATGATTATGGTACAGTTCACGATATAAGTAGTTTCTGAAATTCGAAATGAACCTTTGGCACCCAAGAGTAGCACATGGGCCACAGCCGGGTCAGCGGGACGTAATAAGGGCTGCAAAACCGCTCTGACCGACACAGACATTGAAGGTGGCTGTTATGCCGGATTTGGTATTACTGCACTGTTCGCAGGACAAGACGAATAATACACTTGGATGAGAGACCTTCAAATGTTCATCTCGTACACCCCCTTCCCTGCTACTCCTTTAAAATGTTACTTTTCCCAAATGCAATAGTTTTCGCGTTCTATTTACCACATTTGCACTATTCTGCATGCATCATAGCTTCCATTTTATCACTTTAAGTGAGCACCTCGGAATTATCGTGCCTCGAAATTATTGCGCTTTCAACAGCATAGTGCCATTTGCTGGAATGACACTCTCCCTCCCACCGAAAAATTCGGGTGTCCATAAATTTCGTTGGCCATCCTTTTTTTCAGAGCTTGTGAGGATAACTCACCAAGTTGAACTTACTGGTCCATGATATAATCTCCATGCATACCCACCACCTTTCGCTAACGGAGGGGTAGAGAGGCAACTACATCCTCCTAAGAGCCGGCCAGCCGCGACTCGGCCCAGTCCTCGATCACGTCTTCGAGGTCGCGCTCGTTCTTAGGCTGTTTTCCGTCCAAAGGATTTTGCAGGGACCGAAAGACCTGGTAATCGCATGGACTGATGTCCGGGCTATACGGTGGACGTGTGACCGTCTTGATCCCCAGCCTATCCAGGACGGCCTGTAGTGGACGACGCCATGGCGAGAGAACCAGAATGATAGAAGGCGCTTTTTTCTATGCATATTTCTTTTGCACGGCATCGAAATCCACCCAGACTGGTTTGTTCGTAGGGTCAGAGTAGTAGACACACTTTTCATCTTGGTGAATGAGTCAGAATCTTCTTCAGCCCTCTGAGTCTAAGGTTGTCGGAGTTTGTCCTCGACCTTGCCTATGCCAGCGTGAGGTCGTGAGGGACAACTCGACTCTTCATCGACACCTTGCCAGATTGGATAAGGATATTGTGGATGGTGGAACGGTGTACCTGTGAACCTTGCTTAAGTCGCGCAAGGACGACGCCGGTTCATGGTCCAGGGCATCCTGAATGCCTTGTCGATCGACGGTAGCTGGGGGACTGGACCTCGGCATATCTCAGATGCCGTAGTTTCCATTGGTGAGGTGAGTCCACCATTTTGACACCCAGTTTTCAGAAGGGGTGTTATCACCAAACTGCTGATTCATCCTGGTCGTCGCCTGACGTCTGGAGATGCCCAGATTGTAGAAGTCCAGCAAACATCGGCGGTGGTGGTGGCTATCACTCATATTCACAGCTCGATCGTGGGAAGAGCAGGAAAGGAAATGAGCTGGCTAGCTCAGAAGTTAGCTCATCGCGAGCACTTTCAGTATTGCGTAATCACTGTGCGAAATCACAGCGCGTTGCGTAACGCGACGCTGTTCACTAATGGCCAACGAACTTTATGGACACTCAATAACATTACGAGGGAAGCCACGAGACGGAGGGGAACTTTTCAAAGCTAGATGCTTGTGTACCATTTGCTGGAATGACACACGGAGCCGAAATAACATTGCGAGGGAAGCCACGAGATAGAGGGAAACTTTTCAAAGCTAGATGCTTGTGTAATGCGAAAGGTATGATGCTTAGAGTGCACGGTAGGTTTTAGGGAGAGGGCGGGCTGAAATCTATGGAAGACGTGCAAAAATGCCATCAAGTACCGCTTCCATCACTGTATTGGTAGTAGGAAGAGAAGAACTGATGTGCCTCTTCATCACACCGATTCGAAGTAGACGAATTTTCCAAATAATGGCTATGTCGGCGACAGCTATTACAACTGCGCAGATTATCTGTAATTTATCTAAATGAGGTGATGGACGAGTTATGAACCTTTCAGGTGAGAAGACCTCTGAACTGGTGCCTCTACACAAGGTAATTTATTTATTGAAAAAAAACTAAACATGCCTGCAAAACGATGTTCCAAAGCATCCATACGTATGAGTACGGTTTATTGAAGTCGAAGAGCCAATTGTGACTCTGAACATTATAGGAATAGCCACAGCATGGCGTAAACATAGGCACTTAAATAATGTTATCAAGGAAGTCAAACGGCATTTTACGAGGTGCTGCTACCGAAAGTCGTAAAAAATACCTGAGAGTAGGAAACCGATGAAGACAATAAAAAGATTGATCATATGCATATGTCGTGACGAAATTGTACGGAAATTCGCTGGAGAAAATACAGCTATAAAATGAAGGACTGAGAGCACCAGTAAGGCGAATAGTTGGATATACCACTGCAAAGCGATGAAGAGAGCCGAAAGGTAAGCTTGCTGTGGAGCTGAAACGTAAAACAGTATCACCTCACCGTTGCATGTATTGCTATCAGGCACCTTACTTATGCGTTGGCGTTTAAGAAGACTTCAAATACTTTAAAATTCAGTTTATGCACGCCGTGAGATTTCGAATTTGCTCGCACAATTACGACCTGTGGAAGACAACCTGCCCCGTTCAGACAGTAGGAAGGTTTGAGAATTGCTCAAAAACAGCATCTGCTCCATCTCTGAAAGGTCGTCCCTTGCACAAGAGGATAACAAGACGGCAGAAGGTCATCTTGTTTCATAGATGAAAAGTGATGAAGTCTTCGGACTCGAATCAGTCCCACCGGAAGGATGCACCCTGCATTTGAATTCCATTCAGAATCATAGTGGTATATTGCCTGTTCGGCTGATAAAATGACTTGTAGAGTGCATTTATCCTCCCAGATTAGTTTGATACCGATTTTCCGACCCCGGAGTAGTGAAGAAATAGAGCAGGTGAGTATCGATGTGGGATTCGAACACGTGATCGTGCTTGTAAGTTAGTGCATCACTTGCCATTGATCCACCTTCGTCCTCTTTCAAGAGATCAGAATCACCAATGTTGTGAAGTAGATTATTTTAGCATTTTAAAGACGGGCCAGACTGGCATTTTTGAATAAAATACTGCTTCCATTGCAGATCCAAAGACAATTAGTGAAACGAATCATTCATTACAACAATTCTTGGCATCTTGTGGTTTTCGCAGTCATAACTAGGGGCTAACTATGATTTCAGATAAGCCCAATCAAAGTATCATATTTTGCATCCACTTGTCATGAAAGTTTATTGAGCTCACGCAGTAGAAGCCCTTGAGAAGAAGAAATCAGGGAGAATGAATTCTTCTTTGTATAACAAGGAATCAGTTTTTCAGCTCACTTTTGAAAAGATCTTCATCCATGAAATAACTCGGCACATCGTGAACTATTGTGTTCAAATACATAGCAATGTCGAAGCTCATGCATAGAAAAACTGTACACAGAATAAGCTTTTCAGCTATTTCCTTTGTTTTGATGGCCACGAATATGACAGCTATATCTACAACGATAATCACGGTGTTGACAGCTATGTTGGCCACGTATAGAGTGATATCCATCTCCGCAGTCTGAACTGATAGCAAATAATTGTCTAAACAAAGACAATAAACAATTCATATGTAGACTGCGAGGGCATGAAAAGCGTGCCCACATGCGTATATGGCATGTTTTTGTATCCTGACAGGAAGCTGCAAAGAACAAAACAAATCGAAAATCTCTTCTAAACTACGAAAACGGTCTTTAAGCTTTTCAATGGCTGTGTTGTTTAGGCGATAGACAACCTGATCAAAAATCGCCGTTCCACCAATAGTCTGATCAGCAGTTGTCTCAAACACAGTCTCCGCAATAAACTGGTTCATGAAAATTTGTATCAGGTTGTAAGAGTGGAGCGAGATTAGTACTTTATGTTGATTGGACAAGCTCAGAATATGTCAAATAATACTATAGTCGAGGCTCAGTTCAGCACTGAAGGGGATTTGGAATATCCCTATGAGGTGAGTCTTCGACCCCTATAGCATAGAAGACAAAACAGGAGGGAAAAATGACTAAGATGGGGCGTTATAAGGGCTTAGCGATTCTGCCGTTTGTATGCCGCAGCCACCAGCAGCCAGGATCTGAGAAGGCTGCCCGTTCACCACAGTCGCATTGGTGCTGCTTAGTTGACAGGGCGATCACCTGTTCGTCGTAAACTTACTATATTTGAGAATGCTGCTCATTAAGAAAAGTAACTGAATAACTCTGATTAACTGTTCTGAAAGAGGCAGGTTGTTCAACTGTTTAATGAAGGACATGCAGGTTGACCGATATTGAAACATCGCACCTGGGCCTGAGCCTTACGCCCTGGGTTCGATCAAATAGACAACCACTTAGGTCCGCGCGAGAAGGCTACGGTCGAGAGACGGGCAGTATGAGCGGTTTTGTGTAATCGATTCGCCGCACGCGGCTGTCGCTAATTTCGTTTCGCCGTTATTACGGCTCTAGCATTCTTCATACAGCTCGACCGCTATGCGATTATTACTTTTGGCATGGTTCTACTGCTAGTTCTTTTGTTCCTGTATTTCTTGTTTGCTGCTGCATTCCGCTACATTCCTTCGCGCGCGGCGTCCCTTTCGCCGCGACGCGACGAGTTCGTTCCTACTGCACCACACCCGGCTACGGTCGTTGCGTACCCCAGGTTGATCGTGCACCTTGTTCTATTGATGCATATTGCATTGATTATGTATGCTCTAGATAGTGTTTTGGAGCATTTTTGTGGTTTCTTTATCGTTTGTTTTGCTTGCTCCGTTGTGTTGGAGTTGTGTGTTGAACACAGCTGATAGCTGTGGCGCATCATGAGTGCAGTTGATAGAGAACTAAACAAGTAAACCAGATACCTCAAAATCAGCGTAAACTGTGCCTTCAATGAATGTTTACACTTTAGCTGTTAAGAGTTATGAGCAAATTCCGCAAATATGCCTTGTTGCAAGTTGTGATCTATTTGGCGCTGAAGGGAAGACTGCAATCAATGAGGAACCCGACAAGTGCAACCTTACTATCTCTTGATGCAATGGAAGTGCTGTCATTTTTTGTTTCATTTTTTATTCGCGACATCACGATCTGTGCTAATAGGTTTTTTTTAAACTATCTTTGAACGGTTGGTTGTAATCAGGAAGCAGTGTCCCACAAAAAACGAGGACAAATGATGGAGGGGGGATCTCAGAGGCATCAGAGGTGAGGAACAGATGGCTAATAGCAATGGATGAGAGATTAGCAAATAAGGCAGGCATCGCCTGAAAAGCATGTACATAGACTTGGCTCCGCCTAGCCTACTGCAGCCTCGGGCCTATCACGATTACGGTCCTTTGTGGAAGGACACGTCGATGTGTTCCCCTTCTTTCTCGATCTTATTCCCTTCACTCTTCCTCTTGCAATATTTCGAGCTAACTTTTTTCTAGTACATCCAATAAATACAGAACTGAAGCTCGATAGTATAACTCTGCTAGGCGTTGTGTTCAACGATTCGTGATGGAAATTATTACCATTTATATACCATTTGCACGTTTATATACCCACCACGAAACTGGGAAGGAAAAGCGCCTGATTAGGAATTGCATTTGGTGCATATGAGAGGCTGATTGCACAACTGAACTTTTCGCGCATCGTTGCTGACTCCGTATCAGGGCTAGTTGAAGGAACGATATCAAACTCTATACGTCTGACTACCTTTATTACTGTGGTTCCGAATGAACCAGCATGAAAGATTTCATGCAGTAGGATTCTAAGCTTTCATTTCTGCAGTAGGGTCTTAGTCCAACAAAATTTCGAAAGCTACAAGTGACATTTCATTGAGTGGTTGTTTATGCTGGTCTGTTCTATGGCCAGCTCGTCCTCTTACCTTCTTGATTTTCTCAGATCTGGACGAAATAGAGAATAGAGATACAAGAAAATCTGTGTGTGTCTGTGGTCAATAAAGTCGAGGTGAAAGCTCAGATGTACAAATTCTTGAAACATTCCAAAAAGACTTCTCCCTTGGCTAGTTGAGTATATGCTGTAAGGCTCTATGTCCAGTGGATTAGATAGGCCGTGGTGAGACTGCGATCATGCAAGAACTATAGCAAGTCACACAGTGAAAGAAATAGTATGTGAAGATATTGGTCTCACTGGCTCCTCACAGCATACCAAGTTTTACGCAGCTAATTTTTTTACTTTTCTTTACTTTACTTTTTTCACTCATCAATGTACAGAGGCGGATATACTCGCAATCAATCCATTCTCTTGTAAACGGGTGAATTCTTGAACCGGCTCAACTGTAGTAAAGGGCGCGGTCGTCTTTGACGACTCGACTAGACGACGCTTCCAGAGACCTAAAGTCCTCGTCGTATCTTTGCATCCTCTAAAGTATAGATTGCTCACTTCGAGAGTTTTGAATCAGACGTCAACTTGACTGGACAGCCGTACCAAGCTCCTCGCCTGTAAAATGAACAATCTAGAAATCAAAGACATAAAAAACTCGTAGAGGGAAAATCATTTCGTTTTGACAGAACAGACTTTTCAAGCAACCCGATGCAAAAAGTTCAGACAGAAAATCTGTTTATTACGCCTAATGTTCACAAAACTGCGACTAATTGCAATACCCTGAAACATTCTCCACGTAATGAAGTAAGGGACGCATGATCGCTTCACTACAAGCAATTAGTGCCGCGAAATAATGATAATAGAGCAGAAAGTAGGTGCAAAAGCCGTGCTAATAAGTATTGGGTGAAAATTAAAGTCTTCAAGCGTTGATCAATTCCGTCCGAGAGATGCACCCCGCATTCGACATGATTTTTGATTCCCTGTGGCGCATTGATTGCGTGTGTTGCCTATACAATGAATTGTGGTGGCCGACCGATGTAAAGTCATTGTCAGCCTCAATCCTCCCATGCGTGTTTGGTGCTGATGGACCGACCCAGGGGGATCGAAGGCTTTGTTGGTCCAGCCGGATATCGATCAGGTATTCGAACCTTTGACCACTCGTGTGTGGTGTGTCATCCGAGGGTTCGACCACGTGACCTTGCCTGCGTAATAGTGCACCGCTTGCCACAACGCCTTATAGGCCCGTATGCATAACGCTAGGGTAGGGAAGGGGAGAGTCTCCCCAAGGAAGTGTTTGTTTTCGCCGTGGGTCAGAAATGTGACGTCAGAGCAGAGTATTTTACGCCTCGAAAACCGTCTGGCCAATATTAGGTTGTTATCCGAAGTTCGTGTTTTTCAATCAGATGACGAGGAATTTGTAGAGAAAGTGTGGATACTCGCCCCGGGTAAGCACTGTAATATATTGGAGGGAAAATGTAACCCGAGAACGCTAAAGGAAGTAGCAAGTGGGTAGGATGTTCCTCGGAATGCTCTTGGAGGGTTGTGGAGATCTTTGACCGAGCATCCAGTTTACTGCGTACCGAATTTCAAAGCAAGTCTAATTAGATGCGAAAATTTATTATCCCAAACCATCATCAAGTGTTTAAGAAGAAAACAAATGGAGAGGACAGTGGAAATTGAAGTGTTTAGAGGAAACAGCCTCTAGCAAATAAAATCTGCACAGCAGATTTCGGATAAAAAGTTCATATTGTGGTTACTAGCTGATAAAGTCATCGAATACCACTTGGCGGGAGAGTTGAACTAGTTCGCTCTTACAGAGACTTATGTTAGGACAAATTCAGCACCATGAGGAGTGTTCGTCAGAACTGTCGATCACCACTCCATAACAGTACTTAATCTGCTTTGACACTTCGGCGCCATCCTCGGCTCGGGCACCTTACATCCTGAGTATCCTGCGCATAGAGAAGCTTTCTCAATGAATATACCTTGAGCACTGCAAACCTTGTCTGCGATGCTTCACATCTCCTTATTTTTACTCCTCGTCACTCGTATTAATTTACTTTTGGTATATATCCTTCTCCCCAGATCGGCCGCATCGAAACATCTCTCTCCTTCGCAGTGTCTATTTCAACCAATGGTATCCACATTCTTCTTGTCCAACCACATGCCGTTTCTTCCATGCACAAAGCTTCTCTTTTTTGCTATCAACATACATCTTCACCTTCCACCTTTCGCTCAAATATAAGGTATGGGGATAGCATAGTAAGCTTCGAGCCCGAGACTCTTCCATGCAAAGGTTCGTATATCCCTTCTTGAGGCAGGGTTCCCTAGAGAATGAGAAGCAAAACGACTGAAAGCAGCGCTATTAGAACTACTCTATACTAGTTGGGGTTTGACAAAATTCAATTTACCATCAAAATTGAGAGCTGAGAACAAAAATGGAAAATGAAATGAACGAAGACTACAGCAAAACATAGCGCCATGTCATAGCGCCATCTACCACGTCTGCAATCGCCAGATGTACAAACAATAAGTTGTAATAGGACCTGAAATAATGTATAAGCCAGTCGAAAAACTACCTATTAGTTACTGACAGAAATAATTCTGGTTTCCTTCTCAAATCACACCAGCATCGTGAAGCAAAACGCTCACGATAAGTGGTGTAAATCTAGAAAGAAAAACGCGCTTATTTGAGTACTAAACTACTCGACAGCAACGACTGCAGCAATTCAAAAAAATTAGTAGTTGGTTGAGAAGTAGAATAAAATCAGAGGAATACTTGACGAATTCGGCAGTAGAAATCAGTAGAACAAGCGCTCAGTCGAATAATGTCGTGAATAGAGAGGTAACGGTCTTCAAGACCATCGGCGCCCCAGCACAAATCCAGGGGCAGGTTCATCCCTCTCCCAAGGTAGGGAGGCCTCCCCTTCCAGGGTGGGGAGTCAATGGGGTCACGCTTCTCTGAGCTATAACCAAGGTAAGGTCGCAGAGGCAAACATCATATAATTACCGAGGGCTGTCGATTCTTTACCTGTTTATAGGGAAAAACTTCGCTACATTGCAACTATCTTGACACAGAACAAAGGGAAAAGCACCATTCGAACGTCCGCGCCATTCACAAACATTTCCTTGGGAACACTCTCCCCTTCCCTACCCTGGGCGTTATGCATACGGGCCGTAATTATGACTATTTTGAAGATTACAATCATTTGTATGCATGCGTCGCCTTTCGTGGATGAAGCTCCATTAAGCTCGCATGTACTCTGCTAATCTCGTCCTATGCCTAACTGATCCTGACTTAACACGAACTCTGCAGATGCTTCTTCAGGGAGGTAGTGTTGAATTTTGTGACAAACAACCAACTAATAAGCAAACAAAATACAGACAGACAGACCGATAGACGCCATACAGGGTGCGCCATAAATATGGTAACAAAATAATTACTGCACAGAAACCGCGATTAATGTTGATACTAGGTGAATTTAGGTGTAATATTCACTGTGCATCACAATAACGAAATGAACTCACGGTCATCCGATGTAATCGTTTCCTGTACTGATTATAGCTTAAAAATGCTTCGATTGCTTACCGATGCTGGCACGCAGAGTTTCTTGAGAAGCTCAAGTCCGGGCTTTCAACGATTTCTTGGACCCAGCAACAGTGGTGCGTTTCGAGGCTCAGACTTCCCTTTCCCGTATACTCTGTACCCACGGACCTACTGGATTTTGCTAAGGAAAAGTTTTAGGCCGATGTGAAATTGCAAAGATTTCCTCAGTACTAGTCTTGATCTATTCCATTCGTGAGTAAGTACGCGAGTGCTTCCAAATCTTATCCCTAGAATAATCTTCGATTCTAAACAGCGACTTCTCAGAAATGCTTTTCATGAGGATGTTATGACCAACTTTTACACTTTTAGATTTATAATTTTCTATTTTTTTTGTATTATTTTTTCAGATTATACATAGACTTTTAGATTTCTTATAACAAGCTATATCGCTCTCATGTCACAGATTCCATCCCAAACCATCATGGAATAGGAAAACGGCTACGAGGAGTCCTCTGCAACTTTTATTTAAGTAGAACATTCATTGAATTCCGCAGTCATTTTTTAGTTTCTGCGGAGTATCTGGCGTAATGATGCCCAACAAAATGCATTCACAAAAGGACTCGCAATCGAGCTAAGGCGACCGTCTTAGTGCTGGTCGTTGAACTGCCCACGCATCGGCATACAGTAGTCATGCGGGAAGTATCGAAAGGCAAATGGACCAACTATTGTAAATGCGCGTCAGTTCGAAAAGGCTGTTGGATGATTAGGAGGCTTCGCATTTTCTCGAGAATCGAGGAATTGGGAGCACCAACAGATATGTGAGCTGAGGTATATATATATATATATATATATATATATATATATATATATATATATATATATATATATATATATATATATATATATATATATATATATACCAGTTGGGCTACGCACGCTAATGCGTGCAACATATGCCCACGCTAACGCCCACGATTAAAAGTGTCAATCGATTGCTCTTCATTTTGAAAATACTCCTTCCTGTTAGAAGTTTGCTATGCATAAATAACTCTTCGGATTCTCATTTTCCTTGAAAGCTCTACGCACTCAGCATCAGCTCCGAATTGGGAGCGATTTTTTCTGTAAGCCATCTTCGCTGTGTCCGGTAAGAACATCGCATAATACCACAAAGCCGATTATTCAATCGGCGTATAATATCACGAAGGAGAAAAAAAGGGGACAGCTCGGCTGAGGAAACGTACCTCCGTGGAATTTTCGTGCAATTGGAATACTTTGAACGCTCTAGGGCCAAATTGACAATTTTATCGGGTATTGCGCCCATTGTGAGCGGAGTCTGGTCCTGCCATCCACTATTAGTGTTCCTATCCTGCCGCCCGTACTCCTACCAAATTTGAACGTTCTAGGATCACAGGGACAGGAGTTGTGAATTTTTGCACAAACCCCGCCTATTGTGGGAGGAGTCCGTTCTTGCATTAATAGTGAGTGTTCTTATCCTGTTCCCACAACTCCTACCAAATTTGAACGCTCTAGGATCACGGGGACAGAAGTTGTGAATTTTTGTACAAACTCCGCCCATTGTGGGCGGAATCTGGTCCTGCCATCCACCATTAGTGTTCCTATTCTGTCGCCCGTATTCCTACCGAGTTTGAGTGCTCTAGGATCACGGGGACATGAGTTATGAATATTTGCTCGAACATTTATTTCTCACAAACCCCGCCCCCTTTGGGCGGAGTCCGGTCCTGCCACCCACTTAAAGTGTTCCAATCCTGCCGGCTGTACTCCTACCAAGTTCGAACGCTTTCGGTCCATGGGGACAGGAGTTATGAATTTCCGGTCACACACACACACACACACACACACACACACACACACACACACACACACACACACACACACACACACACACACACACACACACACACACACACACACACACACACACACACACACACACACACACACACACACACACACACACACACACACACACACACACACACACACACACACACACACACACACACACACACACACACACACACACACACACACACACACACACACACACACACACACACACACACACACACACACACACACACACACACACACACACACACACACACACACACACACACACACACACACACACACACACACACACACACACACACACACACACACACACACACACACACACACACACACACACACACACACACACACACACACACACACACACACACACACACACACACACACACACACACACACACACACACACCACACACACACACACACACACACACACACACACACACACACACACACACACACACACACACACACACACACACACACACACACACACACACACACACACACACACACACACACACACACACACACACACACACACACACAACACACACACACACACACACACACACACACACACACACACACACACACACACACACACACACACACACACACACACACACACACACACACACACACACACACACACACACACACACACACACACACACACACACACACACACACACACACACACACACACACACACACACACACACACACACACACACACACACACACACACACACACACACACACACACACACACACACACACACACACACACACACACACACACACACACACACACACACACACACACACACACACACACACACACACACACACACACACACACACACACACACACACACACACACACACACACACACACACACACACACACACACACACACACACACACACACACACACACACACACACACACACACACACACACACACACACACACACACACACACACACACACACACACCACACACACACACACACACACACACACACACACACACACACACACACACACACACACACACACACACACACACACACACACACACACACACACACACACACACACACACACACACACACACACACACACACACACACACACACACACACTTAGCCGATTATATAAGTAGGATATAAACATAAGCGAAGGTGCAAATTCAAAACCCCTCCAAACAAGGAGGTTGCGAACTTCCGTGAAGTTGCTACCGTATTTATGGCTATAGTAGCGGCCATCGCAACTCACAAAAAGAGGGATCTTCCGTTAGAAAGCTAGATTTCCTTCTCAACCCAAGGGACGGATTCTGAAACCCTTTGAGGAAAAGAGGAGTGCTAGAGACTTGGCCCTTACAATGAAAGAGGACTTTTAATTCCACGTCATTTCGAGGCTCTGCACAAATGAAAATGCTAATTGCGATCACATTCAGAATGGAGTGATTCAAGCAGCCATAAAATTCGATATGATATCATTTGGCATGGTATAAAATTTTTTTGGCAGGATTGAAAAATGTCTGTTTATCAAGGCTGCACAACTGGATAGTACAGACGAATCAACTTTGACTCCATAAACACAATAAAAATTATTACACCTAGAAATAACAGCTATAAAAGCATGCCTCGGTCGTCAGCCTGCAAAACAAAACTAGTTGCAAACTTTGTCATTACTACTGTTCAACTAAATCAGTCTTCACAAACTTCACTCTCCGACTCGCGAAAAAATGCTAGAAATTTCCAATTATCCTGTAATCATGCCAATCTACATCATGATGCTAGATATATATTTGTATATAGATACATGTATATATATATATATGCTTTCCTAAAAATAGCTGATCAGGCCCGACTTTTGCCAGCGATCGTTGCAAAAAAAACTCATCACGTAGAAAAATAAACAGCTTCGGATGTTTGAACATATCGATGCCTTCCAAGCCCTCTTATTAGCCGATTTCAATTGATTGTATGAATGTTGTCATTTCAGCGCCGATGCAGGTCCTATATGTATTCTTCGTCTTACTATGTGTGACCAGTGTGATCTTCGCGTCCAATTCGCTCCCCATGTAAGTGATTCATATAAGAAGTATTTGTCGTAAAATATTAATTTGACATGATGTAGTACTTTTATTTCAGGTCTCCAAGGTTTAAACGTCAGTTCGGCGGCATGGGTGGAGGTAGCCAAATGGGAATGGGAGGTTCTCAAATGGGAGGATCTCAAATGGGAGGATCTCAGATGGGAGGATGGGGTCGTTGATCGTACCAGTGGAGGACAAAAGACTGTCGTAGCTAGCTTGACAAAATTGCGATTTCATTTCCTGTACTCAATTTGCATTGCCAGTACAGATTTTGATCCTGCATCATAATAAATATAGTCAATACATCATAATATACTTAACAACGACAGTACATCATAATCAATACAGTACAGTAAATTCACTGACGAAAAATTTTTGGAAAAAAGAGGCTGTCAAATCTTCCAAAAACTTACCACTCGAAAAAACCATGCCACGTGAGGAAAGGAGGTAACTCGCAATATAAGTTTGACAAAGACCCAATGTTTATTTCTATGTGGAAATATTTCGCGCTTGGAAAAATGCTCCTCCCTTCCTTACTCTCCTTTATGGATCTAGAAAAATGATCACCAAATGGAAAAGGATGAGGTAGTCAGAACACCGATGATTTGAAATTGTAAAGTAGTTAAATAACCAGTCAACGGACGCTGCAGAAAAGTGATTAGATTTCCTCCAGCAATGTTGATAAACTTTCAGAATTGAAATTCAGCGAAAATAGTTTCATTTTATTGGGTGTATCACTCATTAGGGCTGTAGTCGTACAAAGAATCCAGCCACCGTGTCTTATGGAGTGCTATTGCAGTACCGCTTGCTTCTTGGCGTGACCATCTAAGCCTCTCGTTGAAGATGAAGATAAATCGAAGCTCCTCCATTGCTAGGTGAATCGAAGCTCCTTCACTGCACGATAGAGCATGGTCGGATTGTTTGTAAAAAAACAGAGGTTTTTAGATGATCAAACATGGAAGTTATTATGGGATGTATTTACTATGTATAGAACTCGTTTTGCTATTTTGTAATATGCATTAACTGCTATAGATATGCATAACATCGACGCGCAACCCCTGCCGTCAGAGTTATTTATATAAAGGTTGCATTACTCCATAATTGATAGTTTATTGCAGCACGCACATATAATACACTCACAGGCACCTTGCAGGAACACCATGCGTTGGATTGTCCAACAAGTCTTCCCAGAAATGATATCACATCAAGGAAGAGAGAACAAAAGGAAAAGTAAGGTCAAGGAGAAAGAGCACGCCGCCTGGCCAGAACCAACTACGAGCTTGAACGATGTTCTCTTTCTATAGGAATGGTTATAGGCTTTTCGCCCACAACTCGCCGCAGATGCAAGACGATGAGACGATATCCCCAAACGAAAGGGTTGACCAAAAGTTTATGGCGAATTCTCTATGCGCATGTTCGTCGAAGAACATTACCCGTCCACAGAGTCGCACGTTACGGAATGGGTGGAGATTTTTAAGAGGAGCACTATTTATATCCTCTTCACCGTGGATTTGATGTTACGCGTTGCATAAACAAGCAACAATGGCCAGCCTTCAATCAAATAGGTGGAAGTAGCCACACACCGTAAAGTGGTATTTATGCGGCGATGATAATTCCTTAAGTTTTACAAGCTTGAGCTTCAAGTTCGACGCGGTCCTACCCCATTCAGTACACGCGATCCTAATAAAACTGCTTCACGACAACTTCTCTAGAGAACTCCTTCCCTGGCATCGGTCGAATCAAAACATTCCGGAAGAGCTTGCTAGCTGCAACCTATTCGAGTTGCCAGATCCCCGAGTGGTAAAAGATCATTTCTCCTCGAATTTGTTGACGTAAGTCCAAAAATTATTCTCCCATTATATCTCGCATAACTAGGGAGCCTTTGTCAAACAGTTAGCTTTCCTACTCAGTCTTCACGCACAGGGGAGATTTCAAAAACCTTTCAAGGAAAAGGCAAATATGAAGAGACGCAACCATCACAGGTCACTAGAAAAAAAACTTTCTTTCCCACTGTGCCTTTCGCGCAGTGATTTAATCATGCAATCAGGAAGATGGATCGTTTGATGTTGATTAGTTTTTTGTGGGAATTAGCATGCAACCTACTCCAGTGTAGCCACGCCATTTCAAGAAGTGTGTAGCCAAACCGCGACTGGCACAGTCATAGACAAAACCTTAACCTCCAGATACAGCGAACTAGATAATTGATCTAATCTCATAAGTGCAGAAGAACTATGTACCCCTGTGAATCGTTGCTCCTAAGTGTGATGCAGAATCTAAAGATACTACAATACTTTTGAGTATTCACATTGTATATGTATGCTCCCCAAATGGGAGTCCCTGCCACGCGGTACGCTGTAATGAGAGGGTGAGGAAACCACTGCACTTGGAGCTTTAATTCAAACTTTGCTAACTCCTACTCACAGTATTCTTCCAAATTTGGAAAAGGTAGCAAGAAGTATGAAACTGCCGTCCCCTACGAACAACAAACAACAAACAAACAAACAACAAACGCGCAAACACTCCCACAAAGAAACAGATACATTCAGCGAATTATATTAAATAGAATAATGAACAATAAAAAAGTGCGGGAAGTTTTTAAACAAAGCAAGAAAGCCAGTACCCTGTGCTTTTCCATTCTTTCCTCTTGAGCGGGTAGCATTTCGAGGTGTTTGTTTTAGCCAGGTGAATGATCAGAAAAAGAATAGATTCATTCCAGTTGACGCCTGTTTTCTGCACTACCCTTCACATTTTGGTATCCCTAAACACTGTTTGCTACCATTTGACCTTTGGGGACCCCATACATTGTTCTCCATCCCTTGACTTTTGATAAACCCAAACACTGTTTGACGCTCCATTCTAGCTGGATATCACAGCTGGGTACCCGTCAACGCTGATACGAGGCTTTTTATGCTTAACAAAAAAAAATTGCACTATTAAGAAATACGTCACATTCGTCGTGACGTTTGCCAGGGAGGGTAACCCGCTTTTTGGATATTAGGAAAATCATCTCTACTTGCATTCGGGCCTCTGAAAAGAACGACTGCGTTGAAAGGTTAGGTAGTTGATTGAATGGATTGTTCCACTAACAACTTTTTACGGTGCAAAAATATTTCAATATGAATGGCTATGATGAGGTTAAAGCAAGGGGGGAGTTGGAAAGTATGTATTCCACACAGCCATCATTTACCCGAACATATTCACACCCAAAATGTGAAGTGTACTGAGCAATCAAGCAAAGAATTTCTTGTCCCAAACAGGGGCATATGAAATGTCATAAGGTTCAATTCGGCTATTAACTTCACGCCATTGATTGGAGTTTGTCAGATTCTGGAATCGAAATCAATCTTCTATTGGGGAATTCATAGTTGCAGAATTGTCAAAATGTTTTATTTTGAACTTTGCACCAAACACAAAGCAAACAGGCAGGCAACAGAAGGCATAAGGCAGGTTTTCACAATTGCATTACATTACATAATTTTTCATGTCGAAAATAAATGTTAAAAGACCAATCAAAAATCATGAAATGTCTGCAATCAAAGTTCACGTTACGTATTTCGTCACGTTCACATTCAGGGGAGCTCCTCTTAGCCCCAACCGAAACCTCCTCCGCAGCAGCAGCAACAGCAACAACAACATCCTCCACCTCCACCGAAAAATGGCAATCCGAAGAAGGGGAATCCAAACCTTTTAACTCTGACGGATCTGCCGCATCGTCGGTATGACCCGAGCTGATATCCTTGATAACGTTTCACGCGAAGTGGCCTGTAACAGTTCATACAAACAGAATTTAACAAACAGTTCTTTCGAATGCTCTCTAATGTAACGAAGCAACCTCGCCGCCATGTCTAAATTTGTTGAATCCTTGAATGGAATGTTGTTTGCCGACTCCCTCTTTGTTTTCGTAATAGGAGAACCGTGGTCAACAAAGAGTTTTGAGTTCTCGAGAGTCAAGGAAGAGTTGTGAGCACTTGTAATGCATATGTAAATCAAAAGTGCCACACTGCACAACAGAAAATTGTTCATTTTCTGAAAGAGGACATATTTGAAACGAAAATCAGCAGTGAGACAGCATAATCACCTTCACAGTAATTCTCGGTCTTGACAGACACAGACACTGAGGAAGATTTATAGAAAATGAGGACCAGTTCTCATTGGGGTCGAACACCAAGCGTATGGTGCAGTTTGATTCTTGGTTCGTACCACTAAGAAAAAAGCACATGAAATGGTGGGTCAGACATTATGAGCTATTGTACTTGAAACTGGACTGAATGAAGCAAGAAGTGGCTCGTCTCTTCCTTTACGACATGAGTTAGTACCTATTTTTAGTGGATAGAATACGTATTCTATGGGAATAGTCCTTCTCTTAGGTTTGCATCAGGCTTGCTCATGAGAAAGGGCACGCTGTTTCATCCTTCGAAGCCGAAACATTTTACATTTTTTGGAAAGCATTCATGGTGTACAGAAAAATTACGTCCCCCCCCCCCCCGGCACCCCTTTTTTTTGAAAGATTCATTCAGGATTCTTTACGTACATTTATGATTCCTGGAATGGGTTTTGATCTCATACGAGCTCCTAAAAAGCGCTTCAAAAAGGATCTTATTCTCTCATTTGAGAAAAAACTCGAAACTCACACTGCTGAACTCAGTTCTGAAAGGCTATTCAATCCTATGCTATTCGTTACTCGGCCCCTAACTAGCCATTTGCCTCAGGTGGCTGAGGCAGGGTGTTCCCTAAACATGCACAGATATGCGCCATGACTTCAGATTTGTACGAGATTTGTAATCCTAATTGAACGTGTAAAACTCCTATACTGGCACCTCCCAACAGGAAGCGCCACACATTTGAATTTCATCCTCTAATGAGATGCTAAAGGCAGTGTGGTGTCACGGCAGTTGGTCGTATGGTTAGCCATAACTGATGTCGGTGAAAGTAGTGTGTGGAAGTGATGTAGTCGCGAGTTCGGCTTCACCACACACACATGGACCGGAGGTCAGTCATTTGATGCCACACCCCGATTTTTCCTGATGTTTTTGTAAACGATTGGTAAACCTTACCTACAGAGGCTAGCTTCGGAGTCGCCTCTACCTAATCGAAAGTGTTGCCCCTCGGCTACCTACAGTAAGGGAGTTCCTCTGCACTACGACATAGTGCATCCGACACTAAGGTGACGCTGCCGTTAACTATTTTCTTGAGCACTCAAATAGTTAATACATATTCACACCTTAAGGAGACAAGAGCTACACTAGCTGGAGAGGATAAACGGCATCCCACATTCTACGAATATGGATCGACTTACAGCTGATAAGCAAAGTGGTCTGCTCTATTGAAGACTTGGTAACTGTTTTATTTAAAAGTTGTAAACAAAATGTATGTGGTTTTTTAAGATGTTATTCAAACCAGATGACCAAGTGATCAAGTAGTATAAAGAAAAGGTTTTGAAGACGAAAGGTATCACCCTATACAATTCGACAGGCTGAACTCGGTAATACTCAACACTGAAAAGCTATATCTTGAACTGAATTATAATAAAGAAGTGCGAAAAGTGTCAATTTGCGCATTTTGAGGGGAACTATGATACCACAGAACTGGTACTGTTTATGAAATGTACTACACAATGCTTTCAAAAGTAAGATGAGTTTTTGCTCTCTGAAAGAATAATGCCGAGTCGAAAACCATACTTTGAATAAACGAAAGCGCTGCTGTGAAGGGCGGATATTGATATTGAGCGAAATCCTTAACCAAAAGCAATCTTGATGTCAAGTTGATTTGCAGAAGTTCTCCGAATCAGCGAGGACATCTGACTGTCAGGACCCGATGTTGGACGAGAAGCGTCTCAATGAAGCAGTGAAAGTATCGCACATGGACAGTATGGGAAACGCTTATTCAATAGAGTCAGTGCAACCAAGTTAGCAAGTCAGAGTGAAATAATTATCGCTTAGTATGTCTGCAAGCAAACCTTGATAATTTGGAATCAGATAGGAGACTACTTAATAGTTAAGCTATTTAGAATAAGGGTATTATAACGTCTTCCTATAGGTGATCACTTCTGAAAATATCTACAACACTAATGAGGTTGTAACGAGTCAAAGGCAAGGAAGAATGGGGTGGAACTCGTCTTGTTGAAATTTCAGTTCAAGGCTCCGAAGAGCGCAGTGGTTTTTGTGTGACCTTCAACAATCTGAACTTCACGTCAACCTATTATTATTCACAGATTTCAGTGGTATCAAAGACTCTTGGGCAAGAATGTCATTGTTCGGGGCTCTGATAGAAATTGCCTTTGAACAAAACTTGAACTGCAGGTGTCATGATATTTATCAGGCAGCAGTCGACCGCAAAATGGTTCCTGGCGGATCACAGTGAACTTGAGCATTTATCATGATGATTAGGCAAGATGAAATTGGCAGTATAAGAATGAATTATTTGAATAGCAGTACATCCTCGATCATTGCACAGGCATAACCAAGGGGTTCGTTTCCGAATAGCGAATCTTCTTCTGCAATCGGTAGTCTTCCCAAGTTTGTTTATTACCGTGGATGTTATGTTAAAAACACCAAAAACATCAACACAAAAAACAATGACCACAACTCTAGAAACGTTCTTGTTTTTAGAATTGATAACCCACCAGAGAGTCAAAATAAATTCAAAAAGCTACGGGTTCCTCGCCCTTAAGAAAGCTTCCAAACACGGCTTCTATACCCCTTGGGATAAGCGTAAAGGTATGGGTGGAAAGAAGGATATCGAAATATTTGCAAATACAGGGGCACTCTGCCCCGAGTATGGTTTGTGAAAGAGGAATCCCTTTAAGAGTCTAAGAACTTTGATCAGTGAGTTTTTTTAAATCACGAAATGATGCCAGAAAAATGGTTCTGGCATTCGTTTCTGTCGAAATGTTTTGTTTTTTGAAAATTCAAAAATCCCACCGGATGACTTTGGCAGTTCACAACTGAGAATGAACTGTTGAACGTATTCATGAGCATAAAGAAGTACTAGAAATAAGGTTGTTTCAGAAACAGTACTCGAGAAAAAAAGTCCGATGACCTCCACTTGTTCGGGCAACTTCGAAAAGGTACAGATAGATCTGCATTTGATGATTGTTTTGTGATGCGCACTCTTATACAATTCTGAGGCCCCCTGTTCGCTGAACTTGAAAACCAGCTACACTTTTTAGAATGCTCTCTGTTCTTCTATGAGAGTCACGGCAGCTTTTTTTGTTCACACTTGAAAATTGCATGCCAGAAACGTTTGTCGAAGAACAACATCTCTACATAACTTTTTTTAGCTAGCTTTTTTTGGAAGCAACATTTTTTATTCTCGAGCATAAATAATCGAATCATCAGTATGAAAACAGTGAATAGAAAAAGACACAAGACGCAGGAGCCAGTCATACGGTTGTCCGTTGCTTCTTAATTTTCCGTTTTTATTGGTATTTGCCTGAATGAGTGCTTCCAGAACATTTTAATTCTACTTTTGTTGGTAGAATTTCTGGTTCTGATGGCTCTCTTGGACCTCAAAAATGAAAGCAGTTGTATAATACTGGTTGCAGCATAATTGCAGCACCCTTCGCGTCATAAACCACAAATACCATGTAGTCAAATTTCTTTGAAGAACAAGATATCTTATACTTTACAACGACATCTCATTAGGAGTCTCAAGAATTCGCGCAACTCCTCTTTTCTAATGAAATCTGTCCTAATATTTGTTTATGTTTTCTGTGTGTAGCTTGTATACCTTTCCTAGCTTTTATAAACTCTTTTCCTCATGCTTTGCTCCAAAAACCTGAGGAAGTCTCTTACACTGAAGAATGCAGCAAGTTCGCCGTGACGGATAAGTGTATAATGTCTGGATGAACCGCTGTGAAGGTTAGCAGGAACTGCCGCTAGTTATTCTTTGCTCTTTCAAGTGTATCTTCAGCCCCACGTACTTTCCTTCAAATCCTTTGCTCTGATTGAGACAGGCGGTGCCTCGAATGCTTTTCACTGTAAAAAATTAGTTTCGTTTAAAAGAATGATTACTGGTATTGTCATTACAAAGTAATATTCCACTCGATAATGGCTCTGTTGTAAATACAACTAGTGACGATCAAGGTGACAATCATGACGATCATGAGATATCCTTATTGATAATCAAGGAGGTAGTCAAGGAGTAAGTAGCGGCTTTATGTAGTCCACTAATCATACAATTAGACTCGTTTTTCAAAAAAATTTGCCATTTCTATGTGCTTTTCTATGCTCATTGACTTTTCCTATTTTCTCAGACTTTGCTCGAAGACTTTGCTCGAAAATCAGACTCTCTCTACTCTTTTTTACTCTCTGGTGCAGTCCATTCAAATCCGGAATAAAGTATAGAAAAAAGTATTCTGGTGTTGATGAATTCACTCTGAGAACAGCCTGACAGCTTTCGATTCATATCCGGAATAGAAGTAGTATTTAATGCGTCTGCGGTCCAAACAATGAGTTGAGGCGGCAAGCCGGTACACAAGGTAGTGCTTTTTCCCCCGGGCCTGGTACCATTTATCCGATCAGAAGGAATGGAAGGTCTTCGATCGGATATTCAATCTCCGAACCATGCAAACCTGATAGTGCGCCATTGCCACTGCAACACAACCTCCGTTCCAATCTGGCATACAAGTATTTCCTACAGGAATTCCTCCAATTCATAGTTGCTCTTTCACACCCCCACAACTTCTGATCAAATGCTATATTTCCGAATTCAAAGAGCAACATACATCGAATGCGTCCTTTTGTATATTCAGTGATCGTGGTATGTTGAAATCGATCTGCACTTCTTTGAAATCGCACCAACAACAGCTGTGACGTAGGCTTACCAAAAGATTCATAGCGAGATTGTTGAAATTGAGAAGTTTTCGGCACCGATCGATCTCTGTTTGAAATGGGCTTTTGTGAAATTGCGATCTATACATAAATCAGCTGTGGCTCGTACAACTAACAGTTTTTATGCTTCCAGACGTGTTTGGTACAAAATACCATTCTTGAAAAGATTGAAGGCTCGATAGTTTTGTGAGAGTGAGAGTTTCCAGCGGCTACTCGATCCCGGCTCCTTGGCGTATGCCCCTTCCCTTCACCCGACGAAGCGGAATGATGTGCCTTCCCCTACAGTAGTATTTGAATTATTCCTTCGCAGGAACAGAAGTAATTCAACGTTTATGGACCACAGCGGAGCCTTGTTGGTCGTTGAAAGAACCACTCGTCCTCCATTAGTCCATCATGGTTTCAGTGTAATATTCTCACGAGACAGGAACCCAAACAAATCTTTTTATACTCCAATTGTTTTTGGAGCACAATAATTTTGAGGAACCCTTTTCAGATTGGAAAGCGAGGTGCTGGTGGAGAACAGTGCATCACGGACGAAGAAAGGGTAAGATCCCTTGTGAAATTAAAGCTTCTTGGAAGTAGTGGAAATCGAGGTTGTACGAGATTACTATGACGAAAATAGTATGGAAGGGCTATTTGAACGAATTTTCGCTTCCGGCTCCGAATTTCAATTGAGGAGGACCTGCCTGCTATATCTTCAGACAAGTTGACTTGTAATCGCAATAATAATAATAATCAATTACAAATCTTAACTCCAAATAGTTTAGACCAACAAATTCAGTGCTTAAATAGAAGCTTGCGATTGAACTAGGCATGATCGAAGTAAATTATCCTTTAGTAAATTGAAAACCTTTTAGCGAAAACGCCTTTTTCGCAACCTGTAAGTTGCAAATACTAAGTTTGCCATAGACCTCCAGTCGAATACAGGTCAGCATCATCGCTTCTGCTAAGTAGCAACCCTTAGAACATCCCTACGTAATTTGAAAGGGTAACCTAATAAATGACAAAAATATGTTTGACTTACAGGCTCCGAAGAAGGCAATTCTGCCTCAACGTAAACTGCGAATAAAGTTCTTATCAAAATCGATGGCTAAATTACACAAGACGAATTTACTTGGGATGGGTTAGGTTCATTGAATCTTTTACCTCTTACGAGGCCCGTTTTTTCCATCAAAAATCGTGAAGTGCTCGGCGTGAATTAATCCGGCCTTGAGATGTCCCACGCATTAAATTTTCGTAAAGAATTTAAGTGGCAGTTGAAAGCTTGTCTGAAACCCATTGTCACGTGGAGACCATGGCAATTGCGGAAACCATTGTTATCAATGACACTATTATACCTTATTTTCGAGTCGCACAGCCCAATTGACAAGGTCTGAGATACTGAAAATCTGACCAACTCCCGATCAAACCAAATGCACTATCCCCAAGTATTTTCTTCATCTGTTGTTTATCTTACTCCATATCTAAGTGTATTCGTTGGTTTATCGGTGTGTCTGTATGTGTCAGTGTGTGTTTGACCGAAAATTGTAGGCATTAGGCGCAAATGCCCCATGTAGGGGACTCAACTTCGAAAATTTGTGGTCAGAAATCAATCATTTGTTCCGAAAGAGAAATGGATGGTCGAGCCTGCACTCTAACTCTGTCAAACAAGGGAGAGAAATGGGAGAGAAGCAGGGCGTAAACACAGTGATCTGACTGGTCCCTTTTATAAATGAGTCATCAATTTTTTGGTGTTTTGTCAATTTGGCGGTCTGCCGTTCTGACTGGGGCCTGCCTGATCGCAAAACTCCATGATTACGATAAATGCAGCGAGACTCACCGCAAACCGATGTAGTAGCCCTCAGGAGAAAGTTCGAATGATAATGTTGCTGGTAGGTTCACATTGGCTAGACCATAACAGCTGGTGCATGAGCATAAATTTTTAAAGAATATGCGTTATGTATTTAGCAAAGACTCTTAAATCGATTAATACTTCATACAGGTAAGACACCCTTAGAGCTACGATATCAGTCAATGCATACACTGATTAGTGATATTCTACCGCTTATACTACACTGCAAGCTGTGAGTGAAAGCACAGTTACGTAGTGGTCCCTAGAATTATACATTGAAAGGAAGCCCTAACTAATTATGTTGCCCGCTCTCGGACTGTGTTTGAAAGTGGATTCTTCACCACTGCATGGGAACATGGGCAACTACGTAATCTATAATCATGGTGACGCACAAACGGTGACTTTGAATATGCGAAATTACGGAGCTACAGAAATGGAATCGTGACCTCTCTGTGGTATGCGATCTTCGAGGTCGGCATAAATTCTTAAGAAGCTTATTTTGTTTCTGTACAAAATGTATGTAATTGTCTGTGAAACAGTTTTCCATATCTCCCCTTTGAGATCAATGGCCATCATCAACATATTCATTCTAATCGTTGACGTGAAACTTCGAGATCTTCGGCTGTTTGCAAGTGCAGACTTACTGACCCATTTATACTCCAGAATTTCTTGTCATTCACACACAGTCAGTATGAACAGGGTATGCTCCTATAACGCTGTCTCTTGAATCGTTTCAAATATTTGAAATCGGCGTTCAAGAACTCTGAGGTGTGCATCTCTGTAGTATTCCTGTGAGTCAGGAAGTGGGTTGAATATTTTTTAAATTTCCTGTAATTTAAATTTAATGAAATTTGAAGAATTTAGATGTACCGGAACTTTTGAACGAGCGAAGAAGAGAAGGCATGATCCATTCAGCCAGATACAAACAGTACCGATTGACTATGTGATAATGAAGGAATAGTTCTACATTAGATAAGAACGTCGAAGTATCCCGTGAGCGCTTTTGATGACCACGATGTTCAATGTATAATTGAGGCATGCCGTACGCAACCAAATAACTACTGAAATATTCTGGTGAGATCTTCATGGGTTTGTTTGAAAATTTGATTTACAACGGCGCTTTTTTTGCTTACATCACTCGTATGGCCCGTAGGTGTAAGCCCTAATAAAATACGTGTGGATTGCAATGTGGGTATGTAACTCGACAAATATGGGTAGGATCATATTCGTGGTTCCAATTTGAGGTTTTCAATCGATGAAATTTGAGTCCGAAGTGCTGGATGAGAGGTATTGTGGGCACAATCTTCCATGTGTGTCACGTCCGCGTCATTCGAACACGTTTTGCGAGGATCGTTGTTCCTCCTCCAGAGCCTCAGAATGAAGTTTTTTTTCATTTTTGATGGGAATTCTTCTTGAGTGTGGTCGTGTCCTAACACTTCTTGATTTCACTGGGAGCAGGTTCCTTCAAAAGGCCCTTCATTCACAATGATCAGAGCAATAAATACCTGTGACAAGAATGTGACATATGAAAGTGATCCCTGAGAATTTGCACGTTGTCACTCTCAATAGAGAGATGTAGGGAAAGGTAAGTAGGGAAGGGCGATCTGAATGTCTGAATGGAAGGTTTGTTTGGAGCTTACTATTTTGAACTTGTTATATGACACATCAATATGTTCAAAGAGTCTGTACAAGAGTCTTTTTGAGGTGATGGTTGACCACTCAGTTTTTCAACGGAGAAATCGTGGGAAGACGGTAACCCTATACGGTGCCATGTTGACCCCCACCCGTTCCTTTCCAATGTTTTCTCCACTTCACATCTGTGATTTCGGGCGCAGCTTCCAAAAAAAGGGCTTTTCTGCAAGCTTTGGGCGAACACGCGAGGTACAGATATCGCCACAATGTCTACGCACTTTGGAATAAAAGTACCTGTAAAATTCATTATTAAGTAAATTGAGAACCTCAGAATCGTTAGGATTCTTTTTCTAAGTCTATTCGTCCACTGCCTAAAAGTGATCTTTCTAGTCTGCCATAAATGTATTGGGGTGTTGTGTTGAACTCTGGTTCAAAACATACCAAACCCATTAATATCACTTTAATTTAATTTATGCAATGCAATCTCCTGTTGTGTCCGTTGATCGGAGTGTCTAGTTACGGAAATTTTTATTCCCAAATAAAGGAATATTGAAGTATGGTCTCCCAGGTTTCCCAGGTTGTTTCGACGTCGGTAGACTTTTTTCGTAGTCGAGTGGCTCCAGAAAAGGCGATTGTCAAGCGAATTGTTCCCACTTTTTCAAGGAACACACCAAGGCCTCCTCTTACATCGATGACGTTGGCCTTACATGTTCGCTAATATTCTGAAAAATAGTTCAACTAGCGTAGCAAAAAGAAAGCGACAAAGGGAATGCCAAGAAATAGGGCCAAAAGGACGACATATGAGGAGGATTTCGTTACATGAATGTTTAGGAAATGAAGAACAGATTGGATGAGTAGAAACTAAAATCGGGCGTCAATCGATTCTTCTGAGGGATGCGCCCCGCATTCTACCTCCATCCAGACTCGTAGTGGCGTCTACAAATTAACCGACCCTAGAGGGATGGAAGGCTTGGTTGGCATAGGCGGATTTCGATCCGGGATTTCAAACCGTGAACATGCGTGTGTAACAGTGTGTCATAAGGATATGCAGGCCAAGGTGGGTAGCGGTATGCATTAAGACCGAGAAGTTCGCCTCAAAATTATACTCTTTGTCAAAAGTACACTGAGTATTCAATTCAATTCTCCATCCAGTGTAAACATCCTAATCAGTGATTATAAAAGCCCAGCAAGTTAGTAAGGTCACCAGTACAACCGGCTCTTCTTCGGAATGAACAATCGCCCTTACATCGAAAGTGTCTATTACACAGCCGAACGCAAGAAACAGGTCAGCAGACCATACTCCTATGACTCAGCACAGGCAAGTAATAGATGCTGACTAATGGTAGTTCTTGCCAACCTTACACTTCCAGTTGGATACAGTGACAAATGAGCGAGCTGCTCCTTCAAGCAGCATTCCGGATCACTATTTTGCTCCGAAACGGACAAATGGCAAACGTAAGAAGATCGAAGTACAATCATATAATTCCTGCATGTAACCAAACAAGAATTCCAGCTCTTATTGAATCATCCTACTGCCTCAGTTCGGCTTCAGTCAATTACCTTATGGAAAAACCGAAGATGACGGGATTTAGCTACGATGCAGAGATATTGGGAAAGACTCTTGCGGAACAAGACATGCTCGACGATCAGGTTAGTTGATGATGTTGAGATTGAACACAAGACCATACATAGGCAGTGAAAGCTTTGGGGAACTTGCTTCAGCGCAACATATTCTAATATCTGGTTGAATCATAAGCTTTTTAGTGTCGGTTCGAGATATTTCACGTTGATTTAGTTGTAAATTAATGTAGGTGGAGTTCTCCTCTGTGAATGCTTCAATGATTGGATAAGCCGATGCATCACATCTTGTTCTCGAGAATAAGTGTCACTAACCTACTTCACGAATTCACTATGCAGTGTTTAAAGGCACTGTTCACGAAAAAATGGTTTCGGAGATTTGCACATGGTTTGAATTCGAAGCCCCCTCTGATATCATTTGAACAGGAATGAGGTAGGGAAACGGCTGGATAGGGCACAATAAGGGCAGGAACAGTGGGGGACGTTTGGCCTCCGCTCCTCGCTAGGCTGACTACGCGTTCTTATCGTCCTTCACCACATTCGCACTGGAGCGAAGTTGGTGAAAAATCGCAAAGCTGGTTAGCAAATTGCCAGTCTGCCAGTCAGATTGGAGGGACGGTACGAACGTGCGTCCGAGGATGCACGCGGCAACTTGCGCGGCGAAGTTCGTGATGGTTTGTACAACTCTGACGCCAATTTTCGGTGTACAAACTCAAAGTAGAGTAGTTGAGTAGGGTTAGATGATCCTTCTATTCTACTCTCCTTCAAATTTGGGCTCCAATGATAAGCGCCAAAGTCGTTCAAATCGTTACGAACTTCGCCGCGCAATTTGCCGCGCGCACCCTCGGACGCACGTTCGTACACATACCCGTTAGATTGTCAGGCAAATTGGGTGTGTTGTCTGTATTGCAGACATTGCGTCGCCTTCGTGCGTTCTCGCTCGAACACTCCCTAACCGCAGTTTTTTCAATGTGGAACTCGTCCAACCCCCCTTTCCAGCTCTTTTTTTGACCCTTCGTAATTCTCTTTGTTCATCGTTTTTTGCGCTTTTTTCGTTGTTATCGCTTTGTTCTAGAGTAGTTCTATCAATTCCCGTCAAATAATCTACCCTTTTTTTGTGAACGGTGCCTTTAAGCCCAACCTCACAGACGTGTTCACCCCACAGCGGTCTCTGAAAGTATTGCACAGTTAGAGTGTCAGTGCTGCGAATTGGCTGTACGGAGCATCACTCGTCAAGAGCCCTTTGCGGGTTTAATGGCGGCCTGTGCATCAACTGATGTGTCGGTCGTTTGACTACGAAAATTCAGTCCGGCACTCGGCACTCTTACAGTAACCCCCTGGCTAATCCTAACCACCCCCGTGTCCTTGCCCAAAGCCCCATTTCGACGCGTCGTATATGTGACGGGTAAACGTTTGCGTGTTAACACGTGCCGGCTTACTGTAAGAACCGAGTGCCGGGCTGAATTTTCGTTCCTGTGGTCGTTTGATCCTCTTCAATGCTATTTTACCCTCTGATGTATGGCCTAGTTGCACCACCATCTCGCGTGTGAGGCTACTTATATTAGTTTCAACCGATGCTCTGTTGTTGTGGTGCTCTGTTTTGAAGCACATGCAATCTAATTCGTTTTTCGTGTACACTGCTAAGAGAGCAGTTGAATGCTAAGCAAGTTCTCATGAAAAAACTGAAAATCTGGAAGAGGTTGTCAGAATGTTGACTCGCCAACGTATTTGCCGCACTTGAAGTGAAGATTATAGCTTTCTTATAGTTGAGTACTCGAAAACAGCTCTTGGTAATTGCCTTCTTTGTTCTTGTTCTTCTTTGTCCTATCGGAAACTCCGAACTGCCATCAGCTACGTAGATCGATTACAAAAGAAAAATCCTAACCCAAGTTCCGATTCACACCACTTTTTGATCAGGGCTAGTATGTAGTGCTGGCAGTAGTGAGTGATTGCCGCCTCATCTATTATGTTTTTACCAGTCGGATCGCCCGGCTAACGCCAGGCTCTCCTCCTTCTTATGGGTTCGCCCGGCTACGCCGGGCGCTTTCCTTTCCTGTGAGAAGTTTGCTGTGTGTAAATAACACTTCGTATTCTGCTTTTCCTTTGAAAGCTCTTCACCCTCAGTATCAGCTCCGAACTGGGAGCGATTTTTTTCTGTAAACCATCTTAGCTGTGTTCGAATAGAACATCGTATAGTATCAAAAATGCGATTATTCAGAGAAAAAAAGAGAGATGGGCTGAGGAGGCGTATCTCCGTCAAATTTCAGTGCAATTGGAATGATCCGGCACCGATAGCACAACATTCTGCAATGCAGAAGTGGAAGTAGTTTTTTAAAAAGGCAAAATGAATGACAGTAAAGTTTGGTAAATGTACAGATATCGGATCGCACGGCTAACGCCAGGCTCTCCTCCTTCTTGTGTCAAACACCCTATCCCGAGAAATGTTGAACTGAAGAATTTTATTCCCTTTCTCAAAGTTTATAATTTTTAGGTTTTCAGTTTATAGTTTTTACGTGCTTAACTGAGTGAGAGTATGGAACTGTAACAGAGCCCGAAATCCTTCTTTGACACAACAGAAGTTTATCGTTGTCAGATATTTTTATCAATGGACCCTTTTCCTTACGGAGATATCATTTGTTGATAATTCTAGGTTACAGGCGGTCGAATAAGTTTTCTCGCAAATGATATCGAGCAAAGAGGATCCTTCATTGAATCAAAAACCTTGCTGGGTAACGGTCGTAATCTAATAGTAAGAAATGAACAAAATTCTAATCTGCTGATCGTATTGCCCTAATGGGTTCCTATCACTGCCCTTACCACTCACTTTTGTCACCCTACTCTACCATCTCGTCTTATCGAGTGGAACATACTGAAAGGTCAAAGCTACATCGTAGATACCGAAGATGTTAGGATTTCGATCGGTAAGTGGCACCCTTAGGTGCTTTATCTTCTCTTATTAGTTATCATCAGTTCTTGTCACCGAGTACCTACGATCCCATCACATCCTGCATCACCTAATAGAATGCCGAGGTTCCACTGGTAATACGGAAAGCGTGATCCTACCAAATTTGAGCTTTCTAGGTGCACGGGAACAGGAGATATGAATTTGCGGCCCAAAATTACTATCGCGCACACCCCGCTCCCTGTGCATGGAGTCCGGTCCTGCCACCCACCATAAGTGTTCCGATACCGCCCCCTGTACTCTACCAATTTTGAACGCTTTGGGTCCACTGGAGCAGGAGTTATGAATTTGCGACCTAAAATTTCTATCGCGCACAACCTGCTCCCTGTGGGTGGAGTCTGCTCCTACCACCTGTCATAAGTGTTCCCATGCTGTCCCCTGTATTCCTGCCAAATTTGAGCTTTCTAGGTGCACGGGAACAGGAGTTATGAATTTGCGACCTAAAATTTCTATCGCGCACGCCGCGCTCTCTGTGAACGGAGTCCGGTTCTGCCACTTACCATAGGTGTTCCCATCCTGTCCCCCTAAAGTATACCAAATTTGAACGCTCTAGGTCCACGGGGACAGGATTTATGAATTTCCGGTCAGACACACACACCGACACACACACACATACAAACAAACATACACACAAACACATGGACACACCAACAGACACACTTAGCGAATTATATATAGTAGGATCCTAATGCTGGAATGGCTTGCCATCCTTCAATTCCATTCAAAAGCATTTGCTACAAATTTTCTATTTTGCCATCAATCATATCATTTGTTAAACATTGTTTTTTATCACTGATTACAATTATTGGATTTATAGAAGATTTGGTTCATATTAAAATTCAGTGTAAGCCGGATATTCGTTTTTTTTTGTTGGCTACCGCTCTGCTCTCATTACAGAGTAGGAGTGTAGTTCGCATGATTCGAACATCTTCTTCCATTGTTCTTGGATAAACTAGCCTGTGACTACCTGCCAGATATCCTGCTTATATCTATGATTCAGATCGATTTCCTAAGACTCAAATTTTCTGAGCTCGCGAGAAACAAACAAACAGAAAACAAGAAACAGGAACCATTGAGCTTGCTGATTGCAGTAATCACATGGTTGCTCAATTCAATCAGCAAAGTCCCTATGTTTATAGTAATTGGCAATAAAATTCTGCCCGATATGGTGTAGGAAAAATCTGCGGAAGGAAAAATCCTGAATATCCTGATCGACCCCTATCTCAGAACCTTTTAGGTCCCTTTTATTTAGTTTTACACTAAGGTTGATTATCACTCGAAATCCAATTCCAGATGTCTCCTGTTCCCCAACAATATGGTGAACGATATCAGCCTTCGTGGTGTCAGTCACTTCCCAGCGGGGGCGTACAGGGATCCCTGCTCAGAGGAACGATTTCACAGAGAAGAATTCCTGAACAAAGTCAGGAGGCTGTAATTATGGCAGGTGCTCCACGACGTCAGGTATGATCATTAGAAGCAGTTTTGTCCTGAATTATTTAATCATAAAAAGAGCATGTAATAGGACGCCAAGATGTCTGAGTACGCATGGCAACGTCTTGACGAAGAAATAAGGCAGCGATATGCTATTAAGACATGGAATGAAGGTACGCGGTCCTTCGGTGGCGGAATTTGTCCCCATTCTCCACATGCGCTATGCCGTTTTTAAATGTCTCGCGGCTTCAAACTGCAATTACCGTACTCAGCCCGCCTCCCTAACAATTGATAGTACACCATATTTTTTGTTGACTGCCTTTCTTTTCTTGTCGGTTTTGACTGTTTTTTTTGTCCGTTTGGTTCGAGCATAAAGTGCGTTTTGGCTTCCGTGAACAGGGGTGAAACCTGCTCTTTCCCTATTATCGACGATCGAAACCGCACCGTGATGTTTGGGAGAACGAAAGCCCACCCACGGTCTACACCGTCCATGGAGGTTTCCTCTATTCTCTCACTTCAAAAAGTCTCACCAAAACAGCATGCAAGATAATACAGTTGATTACCGTTATATTGTTAATATACGCAATGCAACATCCACGTGCGGCTCTCGATAACCTCGGCAATATTGTCGAAATAACGTTATCATTATAACCCCACACAAGGTTCACATTCACAATACCTTAATAGCTTACGCTTCCGCGAAACCACTTTCTTCGGGCCTGAACCAAACTGATGAAGTTACCTGGCAAACATCTCAACACTCTACAATATCTTCGAGATCGACTCCATCATCCTCGGAATCTTTTCGTTCATTCTTTCCAGAGCAAACCTGTGTAGTAGTTCCCACTGCACTTTTTGTTTGAAAAGGATGTGCAGATTTTCGAACAATCATGTTTTTAATGCTGGGCGTAGCGAAGTCGCTACCTCACACCTGGACGAGTTGAACTAACGCAGCCCAACACCGTGTTGGCGTGGACCCCGTCGAGCATGGTAGGTCACGAGCATGGGTGGTCATGGATCGGCCACCTTGATCGCGCGGGAAAAGGACCTTCTATAAGGCGCCATGGTGGGCTCTCGACACCTTCCGTCTGGAAGCTGCTCGCCGGTTTGCCTGCCTGTTATTCTGGTACATATTTCTGTTCTGACTATCAATAAAGTTGTTGGATCTTTCCACTTCCATCATTCAGCAATATCCAAATCAAGCTTCCAAACAATACTGAACAATCTCATCAATAAGACCCTCGTGGCAACCCTTTCGAATCACCGACACTGGGCTTTCCATACCACTTCGTGGAATAGTCACCCTTGACAACTATTACATGGACAATAATTAAAGGCAGCCAGTTTTCGTGGGTCTTTTCCGAGTAACTTTTATGTGCACAATTTGTGCATTCAATAATTTTGATTTTTCAATTCGATTTCAATTTTGAACTGGAGACAGCCGAATCTACGTCGCTCACGAGGACTAAATCTGTTGGATAAGGAGGTGCGGCATTTTTATTCTCCTAGGATTGGGTGGATTGGTGATCCCTGAAAGAGAATAAGACGGTCTTGAAACTATTGTAAGGTGTTGAGACGCTTGAATGGGACCTTCATTGGTTCGATTCCATCCTTTAATGCGCTCCGAAGAAGGCGGTTTCGGGGAAACGTAAGCCAAGTATGTATTGTGGACCTCGTAGAATTAGAGTTATAAAATTATCACTGTAATGCGATCAATCCACAAATGAATCTATAAACACCAGTATCCTACATGTGTTTGAGATAGGCAAGACGTAGCACAGCCCAATTATAACGTTCTATGACGCCCGCGCGTCAATTTGGAGCCGCCGAGAAAGTGAGGAATTATTTCACTTGAAACTGAACACGTTCTACAGAGATTATGGTTATTACATTGTCAATGATCGACGGTTTCAACGAGAAAAACGAAAAGTTGAAATGAGCAGCCTGAAAAAGTGTCAGCTACCATGTCTGCCCTTGCTGGTGTGTCAGTCAAGACCAACTGAGGCGGTTTCCATAGAATCCCTCCTCTACTATAGAATAGGGAGCCCTCAGTGGACAGATCCACTATGAAATTCGCATTCCCAACAATAAGCGTTGACTGGTCTCTCCGCACTCCTAGGAGCGTATGGATCTTCAAACGATCTATGTGAGAGAAAGATTTCACAATCTGTATGATTCTTCCTTGACGCTGCTCTTTGGGAGGCTTTTTTTTCAGAACACGAAAGTGTCAGTGTTACGAAACCTTCCACTTTTACGCCCAACGAAACACTGAAAAAGCAAGTAAGTTCGTCAATTCATCTTTGGTATTTTATATTGAAATAATCTGTTTTAGATTCATGACAATGACAAACAGGAGCATGTTCCTCCAGCGATGAGACCTGGCGATGACAAACAAGTACTAGTTCTTCCAGCGGTGAGACTTGCCAACTACCATCATAGATTACTCACGGTCATTGAACAATTATTTTCTGAAGTGCCTTGACAACATAAATTCAATGAGGAAAATGCAAAGCTATGGCCACAACCTCGTGAGTGCTCGAACTACAAGGTGTCCCAAAATTAGGGGCGCCAAAACTCAGGAAGTTCAAAGGCGAAAATAGTTCTTAATTTTACTTAATTCTATATTTATTGTTGCACAAGTGGGTTTTCTTGCAATATGCATAAACAATGAAGTGAGAACCCCTATATTCTTTAGAAGGTAAAAGCTCATTCAGTCCCACTCGCAATCATTCGCTTCAAGAGGCGGGAGGGCAAACTAAAAAATTCCATAGCTTCATTACTGTCCGTACAAAAGTCTGTTAAACCACCATGGGATTGAGCAGAGATTAAAGAAATTATCGATGAGGCGGATTGTCAACCAAAGGCTTCATGCCGTACCTATTTTGTGCAGAAATGCCATTTCTTCCGATTTTAACAGACAGTGTACGGCAAAAATGCAGAAGGCCGAAGCTCACTCAAGTGGGAACCCCATAACGTGATCGTGTTCTCTGACGAGCAGCTTTTCACGACAAGAACATTGCTCAACAAGTAAAGCGATGACCTACAGGATACAAACATCGATAGTGCTATCTCTCAGGAAAAACATGTTATAAGATTACTAAGGGAGTTACAGACAATGGTAAGATGCCAATGTTCTAGTCGGTACCCGCGTGAAATTTGACAAGAACGTGAACTGGAGTGTATACTAATTAGACGTACTGAAGCACTGGTCCAACACCGCTTCCTGAAACAGTCGCACGCCTTCCAGGAGCGGTGACGACGCGAGTTGCCCGACTTCATTAGCATTTAAAAATGCCCATCCTGCTCGAAAAATCTTAAGCCACTCGACTTCTTCGTATGGTTCCTGATTAGGTTACGATCTGCTGAGTTTTCAATCCCAGTTTGCAGATTGCAATGAGAGGCACCCACGATTTGGGAGACCCTGCATCTATCAACACATGCGATAGCTATTGTAGAAATGGTACTAGTATTATAAGCATCCCTTTCACCAAATCCTAAACTCCGCAAAAAGAGGAAACTATCTGAGAAACTAACGAAGGGATGCTCATACGCGATGTTTTCTTTCCTTCCTTCTTAGCGTGGTTTTTTGAGGATTCGGAATATGTGGGGATTCCAAACGACCTATTTCCTGCATACCGTAACACAATGATTGAGAAACAGAGAGCCGCTACGCTCAACATGGTACATTCTCTTGATACAGCTGATGACAGTAAGTTCAGCAGAACTTTTTTATAACTTATCGAGTTCGAGAGCTGTTAGCATTGTTTGCCATAAAAAAGGATAACTATTTTTGGTCTCGAAATGGGAAGCCATTACAAATTGCGTTGAATAGAACAATTTTTGCGTTTCGAGAGAGGGAAGAGAATAGTTGGAGCTGTGCCATAAGAACCAACTTTCTTCTGAGTTCTAAACTTGGTTCCGCTAATCATCCTGAGACAATTCGCGAACAGGCACTGCTATGGAGATGGTTTTTTATTACAATAATTATGAGAACATTGAGGTGTTCATTCGGACACAGATAAGTGTGAGACAGCCAAAGAGTCTACACAAATTTGCTCTCGCCTTGTGTCTCAAATTGGAACGGAAAAGCATGAAAAGACTCCTGCAGTGCATCATTGTTCTTCCAAAACCCAGGTACGTATATGGCTATCCAGTTGTTGCTGCATCTTTTCGGTTGATTCTTAATGTTAGAAAAGGTAAATTTTGAAACTTTTCATGTGAAATGCTTGCGAAGTTGGGTTCGGATCTGAGCGATGAATGCAGAAAGTGCTGAAGGGATACTAGAAGGGAAGCCACTGGACTCCTCGTCCTCTCCATTTGCGCATTTCCAAGTTTTAGTGTATTTGTACGTTGTGCCTAATTGAAGGTGAAAATGTAGTTGGGGGGGGGGGCACCCATTCAAAGACTAGTATATCAAGAAATGAACTCAATGAAAAGTGTTATGCCGTGTTATATCACGGACATGCCAGTTTTTAAACAAGGGCTTTCGTAGGGAAGGGGCACCGCGGTGGGCGAGTTTCTTTCTTTTTTTTCTTTTTTTTTTGCAGAAGGTAATCATCCCAGCCACCCAGGTGCTCCTACCCTACCTAGACTTTTTATAAGATTTTGATAAAACCTGCCGCCAAGATGGTAAATAAATTCTTATCAACTTACGTTTCGGCGTTATCGCCTTCTTCAGTGTTGGAAACCTGAAGACAATCGATATCCATCCCTCATTCAACAACTTCAAACAAGGACAAAAACCGGTTTCCTAGACCTAATGTTTCCAAATGGGCATGATAACCCTTAAAACATTTAACTCACATCCAACAACAACCGGTCGTTTAGACGACCGAAGCTAAACTGACCCATGGGGGCTTGGGATAGCTTTAGATGATATGCCTTATCCCTCCCGCCGTGATACCGGAGCCATATAGAACCCACAGAGGTCAGAGGAAAGCGCGAGGTGCGGGCGCGATAAAAAGGAACAACGTGGCCCCGTCATCGATTGTTTGGATAAAGTAGCGCTCTGTATCCCCCATATTAGTAGTGATGCTGTGAGCTGTGAAATAAGGGCCGCGACATGGTACGTGTGGTCGAGATCCCACCCGAAAATCTGGAGCAGCGGCTGGTTCGAAACCGCAGCTACGATCGAATTTGCCTGACTCCCAATTGCGTCATCTGCCCTAATGGACAACAGTGTGACTGCATGACATCAGGCGTGATCTACCTGATCACATGCAATCTATGTGAGGAAGAATATATAGGGGAGACTGGACGACCTCTGTGCGTTAGGGTCAAAGAACACCTGGACGGTTTGAATCGTGCAAGGGTGGAGACCCCTTTGGGTGCTCACCGGGTACAGTCCCATAAAGGTGCTGTATTCGAAATTACAGTCAGGATTCTTTCACGAATATCCCTCATTTCGGCGTGGAAAACACTTGAAGCATTTTTCATTAGCGCCAGGTCTCCAAAAATGAATAGGAAGGACGAATGCCTAGCCGCAGCTAGCTACTGCACTAGTAACATCCAATTAAAGGAAGAGTCATTCAATAAGTGGGAGGTTTATGAATGCGAAGGAATCACTACCGCTTGCCGCGAGAATTTGGAAACAAGCATCAGTCGAATATCCCAGCTTATGCTAGAGTTCCACTTCCACCCTTCCTGTAATGAAACACTGCGGATCCGACACGGGAAATACACTCCGATCGCTTACTTTTCGAAAATATCCATTTGTTGCCAAACATCTTCACGACTGTTGCCAATCATCTTCAAGATGACCATATATTGAGATTGCAGTGCTTGACTCTATTAGATGTACTATCGCAACGAGCCCTCCACAAAGAGCACCCTGTTTAGTTGACCGAAATTTTGAATTTCGCTCGCTAATGCTGTTAACTGATGGTATCACTACCGGCAGGATGGCGTGTAACCCGCACTCTACCTTCTCAGCTTTTATCAGCCATTTTGTCACTTTCTGCAATCTGTTATCTGCGATCCAGTGACACTCACGACCCAGTGACATTCATAAATCCCACACAAAGTGTCTAGGATCCGCTACCAATGTCAGAAAAGAAAATGATTTGGTGGGTCCTCTGACTAAGATCTATCATCAGTCCTTCTCAGCCGGCATCAATCCCTGCCAGCAACCTCAATTCAATCTGCAATTTCAGGCATTCCTCGCTAAAGTGCCCTTTTTCTACATTAGCACGAACGGCGTTGTGAAGCGGTTAACCCCGCTTTCTATGGCTCCTTCCCAGCCCATATTAGCTCTTGTTAGTCCCTATCACCAACCATCACGAGGTTCATTACATCCCTCACGATAACCAAAGTGTCAGGATTTCACTATTAATATGACGGGCAAGACCAATCCTGTACTTCTTGCCTTGTGAGACTCCTCATCGGTACCCCTCGAGTGTTGTCGACTCCTCGAACCTACTGTGAGTGTTCCATCCTCCTGCCCTTATCCATTTGAAATTTGAAGCCTGTAGGTCCAAAAGCCTAAGAGTCATGAGATTCTGGCCACACACAGAAACACCGACAAAGCAACAGGCTCAGCAAATTAGATAAAGCAGAATTAGCCTTGAGGATATTGCTTGATAATCTAAATCTTTACAGTATTCTCCTATTGGAAATGCTTTCTCGCCTGTGAGTTATCCTCAAATCTCGGAATATCAGCTGGGTGATCTCAACGATCTCACTTCTTTTATTGATGCCCATTAGCGAATACGTTGTCAGAACTGCTTCTAGGCAATCAATCCGATTACCAAGTAGTCGAAAGTATCTGCTTGTTTGTAAACCAGCTCGCTATTGCTTTCGTTTTTTGTACCTTTTTTGTAATAAATTGTTTTCTCTGACACTTTATTTTCTTGTACCAGCACAAAAGCAATGGTTAAATCCAGGGCCTTGTTTGAGTTCAAAATAAAGGGAATGAATTCGTCCTTGTAGCGGACCGTACTACGGTGCTGGATTAACTTCAGAGAAAAGAAGAAGGATGATTCCGGCTTCGAACAGATTTGTTCTGCAATGCTACAAAACCTCACAGATAATGTGGGTAATTAATGGAGGCCATATGGGTGCACGAACTCTCCTTAAGATTATCAGGTAGAGTATGACAAGCGTATTAAACAATCTGTGAGGATCGTAGTAGTCGTTAATAACGGCTTGAGCAGAGGCACGGGTGGCGATAACGTCGTCGTTGTCGAAGACGCATTCTAAGTTACAGGCTGTGCACCGGCAAACAGAAGAGCGACTGCGTGCAGCTTGCGTCGCTGAAGGTGAGTCTGATCTATAGTCGAACTACCCGACGAAAGCAAGTCAGAGCTATCAGATGCCCACAGTAAGATTTTTGAACACGACGAGGGCGTTGAGCCTATCACAATTTGTCTCTTGTCGCAGGTTGAACTGCTGTTCCATGAACCTTTTTGTGTTGCCTCTGATATCTCGCTAGGTCCGAGTAATTGCAGTGGGGACTGCTGTTCCATGAGCCTTTTTGTGTTGCCTCTGATATCTCGCTAGGTCCGAGTAATTGCAGTGTGTTGTGGTACGGTGACGGTTCTCTTAGTAGAAGCATAAGCAAAAGGGAACGGATAAGAGTATGACTAAGAAGAGGAAGAAGAAAAGGAAAGAAAATGAGTAAAGAAAAAAGATGGAGAGAAAGAATGGGAGGAGAAGGAAAACGGTAGAAGAACGGCGGGAAATAGAGAGGGGGGAAACAATAAGCAGTTTATGAACATGGAGAAGTATAGTGTCCCAAACTATGATCACCTCTCCATTGCAAAACTTTCGAAGCTTTTGGGCTGAGAATGGCAGTGGAATCTACGTGAAAGAAAGCCTACATTATTTGCAACAAGATATACAATGACATTTCAAAGTATCTTCCATGATCACGTTCAAAGGTTCGAGTTTTGTTGCCGAACCATCGCATGTTGCACGCAGGTATCCCTCCACTTCAACCCAGACATCCTTGTGTCCTGCTTATACGGACTCCAGATAGGATTGCAAGCCGACTTGTTTTCTTCTAATCAGAGACCATACGGAGGAGTCACGTGGATCAAGATCTGAAAAGCAACATGGTTATCTAACGTTTAAGAAAGGGGACAGCTTCAGATTCACATTCGCCAAACCCCTCTCATCTCGACTGGATGTTATCACGTGTTCCGTACATTTGCACGTCTCCCGTTTGATATTCTCTCGCTAAATGTTCGTGATATTGTCGTCCGCAGTTCCGTCGTCAGCTATTTGCCCTAACTATACTGAGATATTCCTCTAACCGATCTTGCGCAGCATACGTTGAGGATCGACAATGTGACGAGGAGTATATCGCACAAGGACCATTTGCGCAGCCATGGAAGAGACTTATTCTTTGAGAGTGACGAGCTCCTCTTTCTCCTCTAAGCAGCTGTCATTCCCCGGACAGCCCTTGGTGCGCAGCCCGTGAACGGTGAAACCAGGATCGCCAACAGGATCGTCGCAAGAATGGATGAAGTGGGAACTCCTTCTCCGCTGCGGCTGGTGACCGGACCAGTCAAAGGCCCTCCTTCTAACGCCACCGCGCATGAGCAGAGGGTTGACGCACATCGACGACCCCTAGTGAGGTAAGGTAACATCCCATAGGACTGCAGTTTAAGACCACCGTTTTGCTTTGTTAAAAGGTACTAAGCCCCTTGCTTTATTCTGTTATGTAGTGAGTGAGAGAGGTCCATCCTTATCATATTTATTTTGAGTGCGATGGATAACATCTATTACTTTTTAACTTCTCTATTTCTTTGAGTGTACATCTCAACAGAATTAATAATAACGAAAATTGGTTGCCGTCATTCACCTGTGCTAACACTAACTCCTAAGCGCAGTGTTCTGAATATTAGGCGGGGAAATATTATAGCACAGTATCACAACGGTTGTAGCAGCTGGATCGCAGGAGCCAGATACCACCATGGGCATTACCGAGGAAGAGGAGCGCCGATACCGTGGTAGAGCGAGCTCGTCAAGCGCAGATCCCTTGTGTTTTCACTGGAAGATTACGACGGCGCACACTTCTCAACTTCTTGCCATCGTTCTAGACTGCTCCGTGGACTGGGCCAGTCGCGACAGTGCTGTCCTGGACACGGGTAGCTTCAAGAGCGGAGTCTCCTCAGTACTTCACAATGCCGGTTCCGACGGAACCAACGGCATCTTACCATTTACCGTGACTCCTTCATTGAACATCATTTCTGTAATTGTAAGAACTTTCCATGAGGCATTGTGCCTTCGGATTTCTAGCCGGAGCGCGATCGTTTTATTTGTCGAAAATTGTTTTTTTTTCTGTGGAAAAGTTCTTATGAGAGTAAACGGTGAAGAGATTGTATTTGCATTTGCTGACCATTCAGCGTCTGTTGAGTTCGAGAATAAGGTGCCATCTCTGAATATGCTGGGAATCGCGATGAAGCTCTTGCTTAACATTCGCTCCATCGACAACTTCGACGTGTCCTGCTCAGGAACCGTTCTTTTGAAGAGTCTTCCAAAAACACGATGACTCGCAAACGGACTGTTTTAGTAGTTTTATCTTCTGGAGTACTGATCTTTTTACCCTGTCGAGTCTGCTTTCGATTGGTTCTGCCTCTCTGTATAGCATACCAGTCTTTTGGTTTGAGTTGTTGGAATCGCAAAAAGTTTCGCTATGTTATTCCACCTATTGCGTGCGAATGATTACAAGCGGCGCTGAACGATCCTTCACCATCTTGGAAACATTGGAACTCTCGTCTCAGCAGCTATTCAACCCACTGGATATAACCCATTTGGACGATTAATTAATAACGATCGGAAAGGATTCAATGAATTATGTTTGCCTCGGAGGTTTATGAATTTTGGCACCCATAATTTTTGTTCACCCCTGTACAGGTGTTATGCCCTCCTCAGACTTATCTTCTTTGTCCCACTGGACCTAGAGCATTTCAACTTAAGGAGAGATACGGGTGACAGGATGTGAACACCGATTGTGGGTGGCAGGATTAGACTTCGCTCACAGGTAGCATAGCATGCACGAAAAATTTTAATTCAGACTAGAGCGCTCAAATTTGGGAGGAGTACAGGAGACAGGATGAAAACACCTATAGTGGGTGGTAGGATCGGGCTCTGCCCACAGGGGCGGAGTCTGCGCGAAACAAGTGTTTAAGCGGAAATTCCAAAAGCCAAGAAGAAGTAAACCCGTGTAATTGTTTGAGTTTTTTGTTGTCCCATTCCATAAGGGTAAAGTGTTGGTTTAATGCAAGTCTTGTTCCGGAATAATATTTTTGAAATGCCTTTACGCCTTTTAAAGTGTTGTGTTTCATTAACACGTTGACGACAACGCGCGTTTGGGCATTTTTGGCGGCGTGGAACCGACGCAATTTTTGCGGCCGCGTCGGCCGCGGGATTTTGAAGCTTGAAAGTGAAAACCACCTCTAATTACATATGTATCTCTACTTAGTAAGTTGATCAATAAAATGAAAAACACACAAGAGTGTTCTATATAATAAATATTCCGCTTTAACAAAAGCTTGTACAGACATGAAAATGGCTGTGAGAGAAGAAAACTCAGATAATGCTTTATGACTCGGCCATCTTCGGACATAGAACTAGAACTCCTTAACGCTGTTAAAACTCAAATTCAATAGCTTGCTTTCAATGTTTTTCTTTTACTTGCCCATTGATCTCAATAAAAGTGTCGGTGTTTGAAGTAGGCTCATAATTTTGTGAGACTTGGAAAACTTGTGTGAAAATGAGGTATCTGATCATTTTATGAACCATTCTGTTTATAGCTTTGTTACTGCTTGATCTATAATATAAACACAAAAACATATGAATAAGCCAAGCATGCGCAAAAAAAAAAATTGCGAATTGAGCGCGGGACACATGTGTCCCGCGTTGTCCCACGTGGCCTGCGAAACGCGGGACATATATGCCCCGCGCTGTCGTCAACGTGTTAAATATAATAGGGTTTGCGGAGGGCTGTGTGAGCAGACGAAGTGTATATAGGCTTATCAATTAATGTGAAATATAAAATTCATGACTCCTGTTCCGTGTACCTGGAGCTTTAAAATTTGGTAGGAGTAAGAAGACAGGATGGAAACGCTTACAGTAGGTGGCAGACCTTCGAAAATGAGCGTAATCTCAGTGAAGTTGTGCAGTCAAGTTGAAAAAAAATGAGGGAAATAAAATATTTTACCAAAATCCACATGAGTTGAGCAGAACTCCGCTCATAACGGGTTTCATAACTAGGCGTTCATAAGATGTGCCGGGTGTGTGTGCGTGGGTTCGGTTTGTCCGGGAATTCTAACCACTGTTCTACTGTACGAGAGCGCCAAATTTCGGGGGATCGTCGTAAGCCTGGCAATTCGACTGGTATGACTGAAAGGCAGCATTTCACTTAAATGTTGCATTAGTGAAAATTTCCTAGTGGAGGTTATCAGAGTGATGCGGCCCTTTCACTGTTTTTGGAATAGAACTACTTCATGAAGCAATTGTGGGATATGCAGAAGAGAGTTGTCATGAAGGTCCCCCGCCATTCCCTCTCCCCTCCCCCCTGCTCCTTCCCGTGAAAAGAGCTTGTTGCTGAGGTGAAAGGAACCTTAGTGTTAGAAATATCTAGGTCTAGAAGCGTCAAGAATTCATTTTGTCCTGTCTATATGCCTATTCAGAGCTTATGAACTCTCTGCGAATAATACTGCGGGCAGGCAAACTGGTCTCCTGGTTATTTGGTAGTTTCGCTATGTTTTTTTAATTTTTCCGCATGACTTCCATAAGCTACCAAAATCTCAGAATCTGTGAATTATAGTGAGCCTGCATACTTTGCTGTTTCTGCTTTTCAATTCAAAGTTTGCAGGCGACTACATTCTCATACAACAGTTGGGAGATGAGTCTCCTTGTATCCATAATCGATAACTAATTGTTCCAGTTCACTCCTTCGCAGCTCTCTCGCGTATATATTGAGCGCTATGTGTCAAGGTCACGCAGTTCCTATTGTATTGGCGCTACCAAAACCTTATCTCTGCGATTTCAGTTCTCTATTCAACGTGAGGCCGTAGCGCGATGAAACGTTGTTAAAAACACTGGCTTTTTTCATCTTTTCGTTGCAGTCTCGTAGAAGTGAACCATGTGCTCGTTCCTGTTCCGCTTCGTTGACGTAACTTTCTGTCACATTGCCTTACATTATTCCTGTTCAGTAGCGGTGCCACTAGATCAGACACCTTCACTATGAAGCTGCTACTCATCTTTGCGGTCACTTGGTTGCCAGCGCTTGGAAAGAAGTCAGCAGATGACGATCTGTCCAATGGTGAGTCTAAATCATTTTTCTTAAAATTTTTGAGCTCTGCTTGGGTCATGAAAAGTTGTATGAGATGAATTGAAAGAACAATTTGATGACACTTTGGAACGGTAATGCATATTGTCTAATTAATTGAGTATTCAAACACCTGCTCTGATATTAATAAGGGAAAATCAATGAGTTGCTCGCTTTGCTTGTTCCATGATTTATAAATTACGCTTCTATATCGACATCAAGATAAACAAGTCTGTTAGCGGCGTGGTAAGTAGCTCAAATGGCAAGTGCTGCGGTTTTCTGATGATGTTTCCCACATTTCACGTTGATTGAATTGCATAAAGGCTGCTGAGTTTAGGGCAGATTTTCCCCTGAGGGACCTCAGACCGCACGTTGCCCGAGCTTTTAAAAGCTCAAGATATACCCCTAGGATGAATCTGAGGCCTCCCGTATGCCATATGTGGCCTGTCAAATCGGGACACGGCATAGATACGGCGTTATTAAAGCTCAAACACTGTACTGGCTGTACTGTATAGGCCTGTCACGTTCTGAGGTAGGCGAGTTTTAATGGCATTGTAGAGACTGCGCCATTCATAAGAGACACTCATAATCGAAATTTGAACAACCAGTCGTGTCGGTTTGATGTATTCAGCTCTTCACGCGATTGTGACAACTGAAATCCTGTCCATACGTTCCTTACGAGGCATTTCCGTCCTGATAATCTCGTACAACCTCCAACCTCGTTTTTTTTGGGAAACCTTATTTTTCACAGAGTCGCCAGCTTTTCTTGCCTGCTTCGCCACTGGTGCACTGCTTTCTAATGATACTTCGGTCGTGCTTCAAATTATCACGAAATCAAAAGGCAAAACTTTACTAACCCTCAACCCGATTAACCTCTCTCTTCTAAATACCCCCAGCGAAATTGTTGCCCAAACCGGTGCAGCTCAGATAACCCAAACAACTCTTCTCAGGTGAAATTGTTTGCATCTCAGTGACCACTGTGAAACGAAAATCTATCCGGCACCAGCATCATGGCATTCTGCAGAAACCTACAATTAGATTACTCAACGAAATACAAAAGTGATTCACCATTTTCCACTGAAATGATAGTGGGTTTGTGTCTCTACCTGTGGCAGAACACCCTGTCGAAAAACAAGCAAATCGTTCCACTAGACCCTGAATTTCCTTTACGTTTCCTTTCACCTTTGGTGGCATGACATAAATTCAAACCTGTTGCACTTTCATTGCAACAGAGGCATTGAAGGAAAAAAAAACCACCAGACAGTCTTCCCATAAGAACCTCTTCGCTTTTTCCTATCATGATAGTCCATCTGCAATCTGGTTAGAGTTATATTTTTGAATTCATTCAGAAGTGGAAGTTTGGGAAAGAGAAAAATTCGCACTTTTTGCAGGATTCCGTACCGAGATCGATTGGGTTAAATGGGATAAAGCTATCGGCGTAGCAAAGGATCTCAACAAACCAATCTTCTTTCTCATTCACAAGACGTGGTGTGGAGCTTGCAAAGGTATGTAACACATTCTATTCAAGATTTTAAAAATCGAACACTTCGCTTCCATAGCTTCTTTTACGAGGAAAAACGCAATACTAATAGAACAACATTTTGCAGCCTCATTCATATAATGCCATTGTGTTTGCAAGTGCTATTTCTTGAGAAGTGCGAAGGAGAATAGGTAAGAACCTCCGTGATCAGTGCTGACTGAATGGTCTTCACTGTGACATCAGCTTTGTGATCTTGCAGCCAGTTTACGGGGTAGGAGGGAGCGATGGTTCTTCTTGGATGAATCGGAAGTAAGACAAGGCAAAGTCTCAAATCAGCAAAGGAGGAGAAAGCTGATGAAGATGATGATATGATGATCGAATGATATGATCGAATTCTTAATATCAATCTTACTTATATATTGACTTGATCACATTTTGGGTACGGAACTTCGTGAATGGAAAGGACTCAGCTGTATCAGCAGCTGTACAGATTTCATAAACATTTAAAACTTCCCACCTACTAATTTATTTTAAACGACACATAGCGATGTTCGTAGCTAGCCGAAGGATCCCCACCATCCGACCTACCTGAATGTTTGTATTTTTTCGTTACCACTGTTCCTGCAGATGCTGAGGTCGCAGTGGTAAGTGTCATGACAACCATTTCTATCTCCTTTTATTTGCATGTATAGACCTTGTAAGCAACATCTTCTTCAATCTAAAGAACTTGTAGTCAGCATCATCATCTTCAGGGGAATGGGGTGGGACAGGAGAACAGATAAGCTCGACTTATTCCCTCAGCTGGGCATATATGGAAGCATTTGGGTTGGTACACGTTTTTTGAGGGGTATCAAGGGCAAGGTCGTTGTTGTTGTAAGACGGTGTGCCCATCGCAGGGATTGGGGAAGTCCTTTTTTGTCGTCATGTCGTAGAAAGGCTGCATACAGATAGGAAATTTATTGGAGAACAAACGTGGTGGAAACCAGATTCATGCAAGGTTCTATGGATTCACCCATCTAGAAACGAAACATCTCCGAGCAAAACCTACCATACCCATGGGAATACCCCTTCCCTCCCTAGCAATGTGGTTTCTGCTGCTAGTTTGAACCAGCATAATAATGGTAATCAAAGAAAGGATTCCTGAAAGAAAAGCTGCGAAAGGGAATAGCTCTAGAGAGGTCAGTCGAACCTGAGAAGCATTTCACTTTTCATAGAGGTAGTCCGAAATTGGTACTCGAAGTACTGCTGGAAGGAAATGGTTCAACTGGATGGCATTAGCTGTCGCTTATCGGGTTTCCCAACAAAGTGGGATATCAATACCTTTCGACTTTCTCTGGAGCACATTCTAGTTTCTCCATATAGTACTCATCTTTCAATACGTGGTAATTTACATAGCTTTCGATATGACTGCTTAGTCAATTTGTGCTGAATAAGCAAGCCAGTGTAGTCCCGTGTGTCCATTGAATTAAGCAATATCGTCCCTGATTTTCGTTCGTTGATTCCCGGATATCTCTCAGCACTTGAATGTATCGAAATAGCTCACCGTCGATTTTCACTTCCATTCCTCTCCACTTTAAATGATGCAGAAAGTTTTTGACAGCGGCACTGGAAAGCTCCGACAAGGTTGTGCCACCCTGCTCAATCCCTTTTTCTTCCAAAGATGGCTTCGTTATAAAATGTTGAGGTACAGGTCGCTAAGCCGTTGTAGAACTAAAGCAAAATTCTTGTCTCAAATATGAATGCCATGGATTTCGGGCTTTTATAATCACTTTTGTCTCGAAGTCTCCCAACTTACTGACCTCAGCGCGTATGTAGGCACTAGTAATCCGTCTGAGCTGTATCGAAGGGGAAGTTTGGATCATACACTGTCTTCATAGACCTAGACAAAGTACGAGATGACTCCTCGCAGAGGCTTTCAAAAAGAAATTCCGGTAGTTGTAAGGTGCAGGAGAAGTTTGTTCATTCGGGGAATAAAATAACCTTAAAAGAGGGCACGTGGACGACTGTTGTAGATCCAACTCTGGAAGAAAGGAAAGCTCAGAGTGGTCGATTGACTGAAAAGAGTAGAATTCTGCTGTTAAAAACAAAATATCGTAAAGAATTCGGTGTAATAGCAAGGCGCAGGTGATCGTAGTGATATTGGCAGCATAGTCCTCATCCTAAGAAACTCATTTCAGGGCTCAAAAGGGAATTCACGACGGCACCAAAAATGCCAGAGCTTATTGAGCTGTCCAAGAAATTCGTCATGGTGAACGTGGAAGATGATGATGAACCTGAAGATGATAAATACGCTCCCGATGGTGGATACATTCCAAGAATCCTGTTCTTAGGTCAGACTATTTGAAAGTTCATAATTGAGCTTTCAGCAAGACTATTTGCGTTCAAAGCTTTTCCAATTTTCCTGATTCAGATACTGATGGGGAGCCACTGAAGACTAACAACCAAGCCAAATATAAAAACAACAAGTATTTCTATCCCCTTGTACCTCAAGTACTCGATGGAATGCAAAGAGCACTTGACGAATTCGAAGCCAGAACTACTAAGGTACGTTTAGAATAGCTCACAATTGTTTCATGTTTATTTCTACTGGATTATTTGAATATTTCTTTGGGTGAAGTGTTTTAACCTTTCTGGGATTGACTGCGAGGGCATTAGCGGCGCCTTATCAAGTTCTACAAGCATAACTATAAAAACCCTATGTCAAATCTCAAATAGGTAATTGTCGAGGTCAATCAGTCCAATGTGGGTCATTTTGTCAAAGTAACGTCGAGGGATGGTGAAATCACTGACTTGTACTTTGGTTGACCACCGCAATCCATTGTATGTATGGGCCTCATACGCGTTCAAAACGGGCCTTCGATTCTGAAAGGAAGTCGAATGCGAAAGCGCATCCTTAATCGGAGCTGGTCAATGGCAAAGTTTTTATCCTTTCTTATCTTTTATCCTCTGTTTGGAACGATAGCATAGAACACCATATGAAAAGGACGACTCAGAAATGGGTGGCGGGACTTGATAGATTCCCATGAGATGTGGCAGTGAATCCGCGGCAACTACGGTATCTTTCTACAGGGACTCCAAAAATTTCCCCAAATAGCGCTCGATCAGATGCGACGAGCGCGACGTGATTTTCGGGAAGAAGTACCTACACACTCAGAAATAGATAGGTTCCCTCTAAAAGACAAATTCCCGCCATGAAGGCTGAGAAAGTATCTAACCGTGGGTTCCGCGCCATACTGGCAGTGGGTTTTACACAACGTCAAGCAACGCTATGGTATATCGGGCTCGTAAACATGTAAACATAGGGATACGAAACATATTTGCAATCACATTTTCTGGTATGAGGCAAAATTTGCCGTTTTTTCGCCAGCCATGAACTGAAAGAAAAATTTAGTTCGGGAAATTACCGCAAACCCGTTCTATCTTTAGAGCACGTCTTGTTTTGTTTGACGACCTTTCTTCATCTTTTCGGTTGTAAGTAACTGCGTAATACAAAAAGCAGCGCTCCAGCAATGTGACGTTGGGAAGCGGTTGTCTTGAGTTCTCAACTCTGCGGTGTGGAGCTTTTCTCTCGTAAGCATTCTGCAGTCTGAGCCGCCAAAAGATGGTCGATGCCCTGGCGACCTTAGTTGCATCTTTGGTGGTTTCGTCTTAGCCTGATTTTTTTTTGAAAACTGAGAGTAGACGGAGCTATGGAGTTTGTGAGGTCCACTCTGACGTTGTCCTAGTGATGGTGAAAACGGTCTGGGCTTCTTCCAATATACCTCCTACTAAGTTGAAGACGGCTATTCCGCTTTGCAATGTGTGGCTAGCTCTCCTATCACATAGATCGTTAATGCCGTTAATTTGACTCCTAATCTACTCCTGTTCGTTAATATCTCCATTGCTCCCCCAAATCTCCTGGAGAGAGTCCTGACGTCAAATGATACCGCAGAACTTTCGATCTTGCGTCTGAAGAACTTGAAACACCTTTGATTTAGAGTTTGACGTTGTGGCATCTTATTCCTTGAACGTCCACAATGGTTCATTTATCCTGACGGAAAAATAGGAATAGCTGAATTCCCTTCACTCCTACCACCCAGCAAAATCAATCTAAGGCTGAAACCTAATATCATCTAATTTCAGCACGACAAGAAGACTGTGGAATCGGAAGAGAAAGAAGACAAAAAAGAGAAGAAGGAGACCAAGGAGGACAAAAAGAAGAAGGAAACCAAAGAAGAAAAGGAATCAGAGAAGAAGGATAAGAAAGAGAAAAAAGTAGAGAAGAAAGAAGACAAGAAAGAGAAGAAAGAAGACAAGAAAGAGAAGAAAGAAGACAAGAAAGAGAAGAAAGACGACAAGAAAGAGAAGAAAGAAGACAAGAAAGACAAGACCGAAGATAAGAAGAAGGAGAAAGATGATAAGAAGGGAAAAGCATCGGAAAAGAAGGAGGATAAGAAAGGGAAGACAGACGATAGCAAAAAGAAGAAAACCGAGGACACTAAAAAGGAAGATAAGAAAAAGGTGAGCATTTACAGAATCACTTACCTTGTTCCTATTTTCTATTTTCTCTACCAGAACCAAAATACCTCCCGAATATATGTAGCATACCCAAATAAACTGACCAAAATTGTCCTTTCTTCCGAAAACATATATTTATATTTACGGCTTATCAGAACAACTGAATAGCAGCAAATGACAAGATAGGTGGTTTATCCTATAATTCGATTCATTTTTAATCCTATGCAGGGGATTAATGCCCACATAGGGGGCTAATTTTGCGCTTTTAAAGAGCATTCCTCCCTCCACTTTTGGGTGCACGACGCGGCTCCAAAATGCCGCCGGGGCTGGCAAAGTGCCTGGGAGGGGGGAGTGAGAAATAACTTCGTGCGCCAATGTTTCTGGACGCACAAGTGCTCGAATCATCTATCATTGCTCGATCAGTCCTATATTTTACTACAGGGATAGGAAATCGGCAGTAACGGTAGATAATAATACAATGCCCATCCTATTAAAGTTAAAAGTTAAAGTTTTTTTCGTTAATCAATCCCGTGTGAGGGATGCGCCCCCGCACTCGACTTCCATTCAGAAGTGGCGTAATGAGTGCGTATGTGGCCTATACAATGACTTGCGGTGGCCAGCCGATGTACAAGTCAGTGCTTTTATCCTCCCAGACGAGTCTGGTACCAATTCACCGACCCCGGGGGGATGGAAGGCTTGGTTGGCCTAGGCGGGCATCGATCCGGGATTCGAACCCCTGACCGTGCGTGTGATATAGTGCGCCACTTGCCACTACACCACCTCCGCCCATCCTATTAATTCAAAAAAACTACGAAAGAAATACGTGAATTCGCGTTTCTTTCGTGATTTTTTGAATATATGGGGTGGGTATTGTACTCGCCTATGCTCAATGTGCGTTTCTAAGCACTTTATTCTAAAATCGCATTGGCTTCAATGCTGAAAAGGCATTCTCATTTTCACTAGGAATGAATTGTTTACTTGCCTGATGGAGGTCATTTGACTCTAGCACACAGTAATGAATGAGTGCTGTTTTATATTCACTCTACCTCGTTTCGCCTTCCTAGAAAATGCTTAGACAACAGCAATATGTAAGTACCAACTGCTATGTAGCACTATCACTATCAAATATCACTATCACTATCACTGCTACACCACAGAAGCAGCAGTACTACGACATTTGAAGAAGGCATGTCTGAACAGCAAGAGTCTTGCTATAGCAAATAGTGTTTCTGGAGTTTTAGATAGCATAACTGCCTCTACAATGGCAGCCTTTCTTACTCAGGGCTAAGAATTTCCTAGGAGCTGAAAATGGAGGACCAGCTTCTCTCCTCTGAAAAGAGAGTCGGGCATAGGTTTCCACTTCCATCTCTGATCACAATAACAGTATGAACTTACCTCACCTTCGTAGTTACGATACAATAAGCTACTTCTGACTTTTCTCGACAATGCCATAGCCACAGTTTGTGACAATGACTTTGAGTGGATGGACCCCCTTGAATACTATGTCCTCACAGTTATTGGCAGAACATTCCATTTCAATCAACAATTTCATTTCAAAAAAAATTTCCTGTCACCTGAATCATCATATCCATCTGATCATCACAATTAAACTGCTTCCTACAGAAAGCGAGTGAGTAAAGTATTATCTAGATCTCTGGTTTACTGCCTCATAAGCAGACACAGGTAATACCAATTTTATAGGAGAAGTTCACCGTGCTAGTGTTATGGTTTTCTGGAGATATGTTTTTATATGTGTTTTCCAGAAAACCGAGCTATGATGACTCTCGCGTATTGGCCGAAGCAATCCTCAATCAAGAATCCGAGAAGGGCACAAAGCTTTGTTGTACGGGCATAAACTAGGGTTTCGAGAATAAATTTTTTGAAGCAATTACTTCATGTATTATTCAAACAAACTCTCTGTTTGTCTTTGTTCGTGATCAAATCTTATGTCAAAAAAATGTTGGCTCGAAAGGTCATGTACGAATATTTGCCCACCTGATTGTGGAGGTAATATTCAGTAGCACATAATTAGGTGATTAAACAATTATGTGCTATTGAATGGTCAGATCAATACTCGTCTAGAATATTTTTCAAAGGCGCAGTTTGCGATAGCGATGTTTCTAAGACAACCATTTACGATGATCTGGGCTCCCACGTATGTGGCGCTGTGAGATTGGAAAAGCCTAGGTAGGGCGCATAAGGTTGTAACTACTGTGTGCCACATTCAAAACAAACAAGTTAACCTAGATATAGCACCTAGCTTTCACAAACTATTTTAAATTGCAACTGACCTTGTCTTAATATCGAGTTCCTCCAGGATATGCATCACGGCCTTTTCTGCAAGCTCTTGGCGAAGAAAGGCTGCGCTCTCACGGTAGCGATTTCTTGAATTTAGCTAAATAAGTTAGAGGCATTGGTATCAAGGGTAGCCGTATTAGGAATTAGGAAGACCCGACATTTTGGGTGAGTATGCAGATTTTCCTTCCTTGGTATGTTCCTTCGGGTACCTGCTTCATGAAAGTTCGTTTGCGACATTGATTGAAAACACGACCGCTCCCTTCGGCGACAGACAGATGAATGACAGCTCACTTACATTCCTTCACAACTTGAACAACATCAAACTAAAGTGAAAGTATTGAGAACTTCAAGAAGGCTAAAATCAGCAGGAACCTTGTTTGACACGCCGCAAGGTAATTGTTATACTAACTACTAATCATTCGCGCCAAAGAAAGTCAAAATCAAGAGAGAATTAACCAAAAAATACCGAAATAAATGCTTCTGTCTTCATTAGGCAATGTTAATAATAATTATTGTATCATTTGCAAAACGTTATACCTTATAAATTCCCTGGATGAAGTATGAGCTATCTATCACGAAGGAGACAAGAGTGGGAATATGGCAATGCTAACAATGCATTTATATGCACACCTACAAGACTCAGCAAAGAACAACTCATCAGGGAACTGAATACCATATGTCCCAATGATAGATTTGAAATTAGAAGAGATGCTACCCTACCATGTATTCATGCATTATCTAAACTTCATAAGAACCCCATTAAGTTCAGACTCGTAACTGGTGCTAGGCATTGCAATCTTAACCTCTGGCAATAGAATTACGCCATATCTTTACTTATACAAAAACAATTTCGGCGATTGTACATATGAATAGAATAGTAATAACACATAAAAATTTATTGGGCCATTAAAATATCAATAATGGAAAGCAGAGAGCAGTGCTGTGAGTGCTGCTACTTTCCAAGCTGTTTCGAATAAAAGTGGGCAGAGTCAAAATCAGGGAAGAAAAAAATGACATCACTTAGTTGATGCAGTTTCAGATCACTCAGAATTGTAGTGGCGTATTGAACGCGTAGATTACCTGTACAATGAGTTGCTGTGGCCAATCGATGTACAATGCGTGTTTTCATCTCTCACTGGTCAGACAAGTCTAGCACCAATCACCCGACCCTGGAGCGATGGAAGGCTTGGGTGGCCTAGACAGGTGTCGATGCGAGATATGGCACTGTGACCATGCATAAGGGATAGTACGCCACTTACTACTACACCACCTCTGCCCACCTACTGAATCACAGAAGCATGTTTCTAGGCAGAAATTTCGTCCAGTTTTACGACGGAGGCTTTTACAGGTGTTTCGTCCTTTATCGAATGAACCGTCTACTTACACGGTTAACGCTTACACTCTTAAGAAAAGTGTTCTCAAGAACTACAACTCGCAAGTGGTAGAGGTCCCAAGCTGAAAGTGTAGAAAGGGGCTCGAACTGACGGAATTTCCTATCATAAAAAATTTAAGGAAGTAATTCCGAGGAGAATTTCTACCATTATAGCAAAAATAACCCTGATTTCCAATTCCCATAACCAAGAAGCTCCAATCTACACTCGTTAAAATCCTTTTTTCCTCCCGCTATGAATGAAGAGCTGCGTTCCATTCGTACCATTTTCTCGATGAGTTCATCGTGGTGGGTCTCGATTTGTTGTTATTCCCAAATGCACCCAAAAGGAGCTCGTCTCCTTGTCTCTTCATCATTCACCGTTTTCACCAATGTGTTTCATGGTCAGTGCAGTGAAGAGAGAAATAGATCGTTGAAGCCTTTTTTCTCGAAGTTTTCTGATTAGTCTTCATCAGTCACAGCCTAGTGCCACACTCCATATTTGTGCTCATGGCAGCGCAAATAATATATGTAGTGTCCATCGTGATCGTGGTACTAGTAGTCCGAATCAAACTCGATCACTCTGCTTTTTGACGCTACTTTTCAGCATTTTCAACAGTGACTACATTCGTTCCTCTCTCACCTGCAATTTTTTTCGTACAGAATTGGACATCCTACAATCTAACGAATGCAAGTCCCGAACTACACGATTTCTCAGTTAGCTCTTTGACGACCATGACACCCGCCGGTGGGTGCCACTATGACTGGCGCATGGGACCATGGCACCCAATGTTGGGGGACCACCATGTTTTTGAACTTTATTTGCACATTTAAAACTAATTTAATATTTTCATATTTGTTAACAAGCTTCATGGTACATATAGTCAACATGGTCCACGTGAACGTTTTATAGGAGCTTATTTATTACAAACATATATATTCAATGGAGTAGTACTGCAAAGGATTAGATACTTTGGCAAGAGTTGTGTGTGTCCTGGAAGCATTGGAGGCACTACTTAGAATACCTAATTTGCGATTATGTTATCGAGCCGACGATCTCTTCATCCTCAAGTTCTCTGAATGTTATACGAATTCAAGCTCACAATGTTACCAAAATTCTAACCTGCGTTGCTTCCACACCCGAAGTGCAATTCCAAACCTTAGTTCTATATAAGATAAATTATGATCTGATGCTTCTGCTATGCGGAAACATGGCTAAGTTTATTAAGTCAGAGAAAGGCATTTTCCCAGGGACCATGGCACCCACCGATGGGTGCCAGTCGTGCAGTAAAGGAAGGGGGCGTGGTCCCATGTGCGCGTCACGTCGAAATAGGCATTGTCGTCAAAGGGTTAACGATGCAACCGATGAGCGAACTTCTTGAGAAAGGCTCGAAGTTATCATCAGAATATTTTGAACAGCATCTCATCAGCAATATAAATACCTGTCGAGGCACTGGTGTGGATCATTCCTATTGCTCTCAAAATATCATGAGCGAAGGTCCGTTTATCAGGAGCGTGTATTGTATGAACGTGGAAGAACCATGGACAAACAGTGCAGATGAAGCTAGCCCTGGAATTGTTGAATCCGATTCTCCTATTCAGAAAGACCAGGTCAGTGTACTTCCGTGAATGTTCGCCATTGAGCTGAGCCTTCAGGAAACCGTTCTAGACTGTCTTCGATAATCCAGCGCAGGCAAATGACTTGTTCAATATTCATGTTTCAAAGCATCATGATCGCTTCATCTATAAACGTGAGGACATCTTAATAATAACGAATTCATACACTACGCTCATCTTGCATGTTGCAGTGCCTATCGAGTCGTGCTACATGAATGTTCTACCAAGTTACCGGGTCCAATATTATGTGAGGGATAATCGAAATTCAGCGGGAATTGCAAAAGATGAGGTCGCCATTCCTGAAGCAGCTTTCGGAACAAATGAACAGCAGGTGATCGTAAAGGTTTTGAGGGAGTCATCTTTATGGGAGACCAGTCATTCATCAAAAGCGAAGTAGACTGAACCACTCCCAAATCCAGATGTTTCTGAATGGTTATTCACGAATCTAATCACATGCTCACTCTGATAAGAGTTGAATGTTAGTACAATGTTGGCAAATGAAACCTATTATACTCTTGTTTTTCCCTAATGGCGACGTAAGATGCCTTGAACTCTCAGAAGGTAGGGGAATCATAGAAGTAGATTTATCGTGTGTAGCAGGTACATATACTGAGCTTCGACACGATATGAGTTGATGGTGTGCAAGCTACACAGAAAGAGCTTGTCTAGTTTCGAATAAGCGGGTGCCAAGGAAAATTGCCAAAGCTGTTTCAGAGCCTGAAAGTAGCAGAGTCTCGCCACAAGGAGAATGATGTTCAGGAAAATTTGGATGCAACATTTGTAGCGAATTCTGTTCCGCCATTGAACGCCCAAGAGGGTACAGATCTAGCAGAAAAGAGTCACATGGTCAGCACTGCTTTCCTCTGGTCAAGCAACAAAACAAGTTCTACTTTTTTTTGCAAGCAGGGCAATCCATGGAAATCATCCGTTTACGCTTGGGAACTTCATGAAGAAGTGCCAGACACAAAGGACACAATGATATACAACTTTGGTACTCACGCTTATTAGATGACTTCTTTTTGGTTCTAATATAGCATATATAGTTAACACTCGATTTCCTCACCTTCATCTAACCCTCAGAGGTGTACTTGGAAGCAGTAATAACACTCGATTTCCTCACCTTTATCTAACCCTCAGAGGTGTACTTGGAAGCAGTAATATTGCTGATATCTACAGCTGTTTGGCTAGCATTGTTATGCCCTTTTGAAAGTTTTTAAACTGAATGTTCAGGTGGGAAATGGTTTTGCAGAAAAATCAGGTGGGAGATGGTTTTGCAGGAAGTGAAGGAGAGCATGTTATGGTCGTAAGTCACGGTTTGATCATGTGGGGGAATGGGGTTGTGGTGCAGTTGATTAGAAGAGGTCGCCCCACGGAATGAGCGACGTACGCACGAAGGAATGTTGCAGAAAAGATGTGACAGTAAAACCATGAGGTGACCATGGATGATCCGCACATAATTGAAGTGCTGGTCGAATATGAAAGTGTGAGCGCATTTGGAAGCAAAACTTATAACTCAGAAAATCAAGAATGTCTTGAGATCTCCCATATGTGCATCACCAGCAAAGTACAATTGAAAGTTGGACACTTTCAGAAGTTGGGCAAAACATCCATATAACACCAGTACATGCTGTCCCACTTGAAATTCCGAACAGCAGTGAAGTATGTTCAACATTGGTTAAATTCAATTCAAATGTACAGCAGATAGTCGTTTTATGCATTCACTATAAAAACAACAAATCGCTTCTGTAACATGTTGATGAAGAGAATGGCAGTTTTCCGCTCGTTGATTGGTTCGGTTTCTTGTGTAATCTGAGCACCAAGTTGTTGTTGTCGCCCTTTTATATTTTATAATGTTTCACACTGCTTTGCCGTACGAGTTCTTTATGGTAGAAACCGCTTCATTGGTCGACGTTTCGACAAATCGTCGTCTTCAGGACCTGAAAGCAGTTCGGAGCTCTTGATCTGTGGCTTACCCGACCAAGCGCCCAAACGCGCTAGCCCAGTTGCAACAACTCCCAGAAACTTGAACACTAAGAGATCCCAATCGAGAAACCAACCTTCTGCGGTTCCTCCAACGTTGTTGTCCCACTCGATTTCGTGAACCAGCAGGGACCAATGAGATACACCATTGACGGTCGTTGGATAAGAGTTGCGCGGTGTTCTCAAAGCCCACAAAAAGAAATGAACGGCAGAAATTCGCTTGTTATGGCAATGCACTCATTTCGGTTGTTCAGCTCAGGATTTCTCTCGTGGATGTGAAACGCTTCCAAAATCTTTCTAGCACCGATCTCATTCTCGTAGGCTAGGATTTTGCATTTGATATCAAAATCATCGCCTTGATGTACTTCTACTCGATGCTTCCCAAGTGGCGTAAATAGGCTTGCGCGCCTTTTACCTGCTAGATGTTTCCTGACACGTATGCCTAACATCCTTCCCGTCTCACCAATATAAATTCCGTCACAGGCTGAACACTGAAGTTGGTACACTGTCCCTCGTTGTGTGCAATCCCCGTCTCTTCCAAGCGGACAAATAACGCAGTGATTCGTAGAACATGCACGATCGTAAAGGACGTTTGATATTGTCCCTCGGTAGGTTTACCAGGACTACATCATTCGCCAAATCCGCTCGAGCAATGCCACACGCTTGATGTTGTCCTGGTAAACCTACCGAGGGACAATATCAAACGTCACCTTATCCGCAATAGACTTTATGATCGTGCATGTTCTACGAATCACTGCGTTATTTGTCCGTTTGGAAGAGACGGGGATTGCACACAACGAGGGACAGTGTACCAAATTCAGTGTTCAGCCTGTGACGGAATTTATATTGGTGAGACGGGAAGGATGTTAGGCATACGTGTCAGGGAACATCTCGCAGGTAAAAGGCGCGCAAGCCTATTTACGCCACTTGGGAAGCATCGAGTAGAAGTACGTCAAAGCAATGATTTTGATATCAAATGCAAAATCCTAGCCTACGAGAATGAGATCGGTGCTAGAAAGATTTTGGAAGCGTTTCACATCCACGAGAGAAATCTTGAGCTGAACAGCCGAAATGAGTGCATTGCCATAACAAGCGAATTTCTGCCATTCATTTCTTTTTGTGGGCTTTGAGAACACCGCGCAACTCTTATCCAACGACCGTCAATGGTGTATCTCATTGGTCCCTGCTTGTTCACGAAATCGAGTGGGACAACAACGTTGGAGGAACCGCAGAAGGTTGGTTTCTCGGCTGGGATCTTTTAGTGTTCAAGTTTCTGGGAGTTGTTGCAACTGGACTAGCGCGTTTGGGCGCTTGGTCGGGTAAGCCACAGATCAAGAGCTCCGAACTGCTTTCAGGTCCTGAAGACGACGATTTGTCGAAACGTCGACCAATAAGGCGGTTTCTGCCTTAACAAACCTGTACGGCAAAACAGTGAAAAACATTATACAATATGCCCAGGTTTCAAGAAGACCGAACATAAAACTTTTATATTTTCTCCATGCATGCATTGTATTAATAGATTTGAACTATCATGCATACATACCTAGTCTAACTTCTTACTCAATTCAGAAAATCGAAGCCCTCCCTCTTCAACCCTTCGGCACCGCAAGTTACATCCAAAATGGTCCAGCCGAGAAATTTATTTCACCTATGGTCAGTGGATTGCTTTGTTACTTTGTTATTTTCTAGCCAGTTATGTAGTGTTAATTCAGGAATCCCATTATATCGGTATACCGAATGATCTCTATCTCTTTTATCTCAACGGTGCACAGAAGGTACCCGAAGTCACCTTGCAAGAAAAAGATACTGAGAAAGAAAAAGCACCTGAGATCCAGACCGTTTTTTGTGCACCTGTGCAGGCTGATCAACAATCATCTGACACAAAACATGAAAGTTTGTTTAACGACAAAAATTACGCAGCTGAGAACATCATATATGTTATAAATCGTTGCCGTTACAGACATTAATCCGAATGGTTTTCCTGGACCATCGCAGTTCCCGGAGGTTCAGTACGCTACCCAGGTTGTCGTTTGCAAGAGCACATAGTAGATATACTTATTTTAAAACTTTCAATACTACTCTACCAATAGGCAATGAAGCACGAGGCTTACAGCGCTACCATCAAGAAATATATTGTTCTATCCTACTTTGTATGAAGGGTTGTGTATGTATGTACAGTAGCGCTCAAAAGTCTTCGGTGAAATGCCCTGACGCTTTTTCGTTCATAACTTTTTTCTTAGTAGACTAGATCGCGCAAAATTTGGATATGTCTAACTAGAGCATATTTCGCCCTACCCAACGCTATTTGACTGCAAAGCTGCAATATCCGCAGATAGAGCAAGGTGTTTGTTGCGGTAGCAGATTTTGATAAAAGTAAAGTTGTTGGCGTCTGCACTTATTCGCACCTGATATGTGTTTTTCTCATCTATTGTGTTCGGCATTACCGCTCGTACACTTTAGACACGACAAAAAGGAAAGAGATTCTAGAGGGGCCATCATCTGTATTTTCAGTCGATTTTGAGTTCATGCTCTTTGGAATATCTGGAACGTGATTAGATTGCAACTTAATAGTGGCAAATATTAACAGTACACCCACGCTCCACATATAGAAATTTCGCATGATTAGATCCAGTAGGAAAGGAGATACGACTGAAAAGTACGGCTGAAGAACCATTTCACCGAAGACTTTTGAGCGCTACTGTATGTATGTATGTGTGTAGGTGCGTGTGTGTATCGGGACTCGTCACTGACTGAGTGATGCTAGCCTTCTTTTGCCTTCCATAGGTGCAATGCTATCACTTGGTGGTATGAAGCAAATCCCGACACCTCTCTTCATTTGATACATAGGAATCCTGTGGTTCTCGTCTTCTAGGACTTCTACAGTTGGTGCTAGGAACTTGAGCAAACTGCTAAGTATTGAAAAGGAATCTCAAAATGAGGAAGTCAATGATCTGTTGCGCCCTTTGTGCTGCCATTGCAACCCTTAGTGCATTGATCGGTGATATGGCATGTGATGGGAACAAAGATGGTTAGTGATGGAAAGTAATAAGAACTGGTGAGAGCTGAAAATGGAGGTGAGGTACTTTGATAGTAAGGAAGACTTCGCCTCTGTAGAGAGTGACTGGATTGCAGATATCAAGGGATATGGGGATATGGTAGCACTCAGAGAACGCCGATCAGGAGTGTTAGAACGACAAAGCCTCTAAATCCTATCAAGATGCATAAGAGGGGTCAAATTATCAATACAACTGTGGTTTTCCAGTATTCGCCGTTTGGTGAAGCTTTTGCTCCTGTAACTTGTTCGGCTTATCAACATAATGAACTCAACGAACTCGCCTCGTGCATTGACGCTGTGTGAATCAGAAGATAGAAGTCGGAGACGAGCGGATAATTAGATGTCAATCATTTGCTGCTCGTTTAGTTTACTCCACTAGCGTTTCAGTTTTAGTTGTTATTGCAGTTTTGTGTTCCTGACCGGCTGTGTTCTCGAATAAACATCAGAGAACAGAATTTTTGTAGCCTCAAAATTTGGAAGCTTCAAAATATTTCATAACGTATTTTAAAATATGTAGAGGATTTTCGGATGTCAATGTAATCCAGTGAAGAAAACTACTAGAGAGAAATATTGACATTCGGATTACGAGGGACACCTACCGAAGTATTGAGACCACATCAAGGGTAACTCTCTGACCCAGTACCTATGGATACACATATGGAATGGTACTATCTACAAACTCGTATATTATACTCTTACGAGTTTTATCGCCTGGCTTACGCCGGGCCGCATTCCTTACTTTACAAAGTGGTAAGAAAATGTAATTAGGGGGAGGATAGCTTCTATCGAATACTGAGGGCTACAGTGCAAAGTAGGGGCAGCCGACCTTACCTGTGCTTAGAAACGGTTCTAGGCAAAAAAATATGGTTTTAATTTAAGCCTTAGGAGGGGTTGGGGCCTTGTGCAGAAAGCCAGTATGGAGTATGAGTTGAATATTCAATTGACTCACCCACCGCGGTGCTCCTTTCCTCCTGAAGCTCAGCTCAAAAAACTGTATATTCTCGGCTAGGAAACGTAATGAGCACAATTATCACGAGTATTCCTCGTCTGCGCTCTAGCGCTCAGTGTTGGAAAAGAAGCGCAGGTCTCCCAACTACGTATCACTTCCATTTTTGTATAGACCCATGTTAAAATTGCCATTCGTATCAAACGGGCAAAGGCCATCACCGACATAGTCATAGACATTCTCCGAAGGCATGGGCATGACACTTGAAATCATTGCGGTTAACTACTATGGGAGATATGAGGTTTATGAGGGCCGAGTACCCATGGGGAGGGCAGAGTTTGTGCCGGTCTCTCGTGCCCTCGAGCTCTGCATCATATTCGTCGTGCTTGCGCAATGTTGATCATTTCTACTCAAAATTTTTGTAACCTGTGTGGTTATGGTAAAAGTCATGGCAAGATTCTCTAATGATCATCCGTAATTCAGTGCCTGTGTGTGCGTTTCTGCTCAGTAAGAGCGTTCAAATCCGAAAAGGCTATGAGCAGATGGAGGGACGGTGTGTGCAGTCAAATTTTCTCTGAGCTCAGGTCCAGAGCGTACATGTCTGGAAGGTATTCGTTTGCGTTCGGATGCGAATGCTGATGAGATTTATGGAGTGCACCCTGTTCACGAGGCCGAAAGTGCACGAAGTAAGCATCTAAAGCATCGACTAAAAATGCAAAATGTCGAGACAATTTAGGATACAAATCGAAGCAAAAGGATATGAAAACGTTCATAGCAGGTGGGCTGGTCACTGAATCCCGATGTCTTCACTTTGAGAACTGTGATTTACGCTTTTGGTGTACTCACGTGCTGAGCAGTTATCTCTTCAGTTCCTCCCTTCATACCGACTTCATTTGCTAAGTGCCTGTATCTTTTTATTTCGTTATCATTTAGCAGTTGATGTCGACAAAATTTTCACCTGATGTTCAAGCTCTAAATCTAATAATCTGTTTTGCTCGACGCCAAATAGTTCCGATGCTATCCATTATGGCTGTGAACATCGACCGTTTCGTTAGCCAGCATTATTCGGATCAACATAGTAAATTTGTTCGGATTTAGTTTAACATTGAATGAATATTTCTCCTGTCCTTGCTCCGCTTCAGTTTCGCCGGTAGAAGGGGCGTAGGACGAATTTGCCCATCAGAGCGAATGGGCAGGATTTTTATAGCGGGCTCGTTCTCATCGTCAATGATGCATCGTACCGCCCCACACCACAAAACGACCTTAAATTTTGAATATTTCTTCCGAGCTGGAGGGCCAGATTTGCACAGTGCTAGCGGGAATCGAATGGCTTTTGTACGCCCCTCAGTTTCCCGTTGCTCGATAGATTAGCAAACACGAGTAATAATAACTTGACTGATACCTATGGATAACTAGATCGTAGGCGTGCTGTCGTTTTGATCGGATAAGGGGATATGACACCCCTCCTTTACCGGATAGGGTGTTATATGACTCCCATGTGTTAGGCATAGTTTTGATTATTTCCCGTCGATTGTCGCACAGTGGTCATTTATCGAAAGGGACGTGTGTGTGTTCGAAAATACTCGTTCTTTGGAAGTTGTTTCCCTTCATCACCATTTGCTTCTTGCCAGAAAGGCGCTTCTAATCAGGTACTTTCTAAAGAAAAGACTTCTTGTTAGGGCTTCATTATCTCAGATTGAACGTTACCGTTCAGATTGGTCTCATACTTTTGTGGCTAGCAATATTGATGTTCTTAACCAGATGAATTGTTTGGTATCCGAATCTCGTGCGAACAACGATGCTGAGGTGGGAAAAATATACGGCCTCAAGGGGATACCGTGTCACCTATACAATATTTACCGACCAATATTAGATTAATTGTTGAGAACATCAATGAATAACCTTTCTTCTCAAAAAAGAAAATGATATCATTGCGTTGACCGAGGCTTGACTGCATGATGGGGCAGGTAATTGCTGAGTGATAGCTGCAATCTACGCACAGTGGTTAGATGTGATAGTAAATTCAAAAGAGGAGGTGTGGCGTTGTTGACTCGTAGCACCTTCTTCTCTAAGATTAATTCAAAGGCACAGTTTACGACTAAAATGGTATCAGAATAAATCTGTGGTCCCCTCTTATACTATATGTGGCGCTGTCAGGTCTGAAAATGGTCTATATAGGGCCTTATGAAGGCTCAAAGATTGTGCCGCGTGTATTGGCGGACGAGCTCCAACAGCATTGTAGAGGCTGCACCACTCGCAAGACCATCAATGAAGGAGGTTCAAACAACTTGTCATGACCCATAGCGACAGTGAAGGGCAATTCGGGACAGTTTTAGCTCGATGTAGTCAGCTCTTCGCGCAACTGCAACAACTGAAATCTATGTAGTCCAAATACCCCTTCCATGACATTTCCGTCATGGTAATCTCGAACAACCTCTATTTTTACTGCTTTTGAGGAGCCATATTTTTCGAGAATTCATCGAACTTTTTCTCTTCCTTCTCCATCCATGCACCTTCGACTCAATACTTCCGCTTTTCGAATTGAAAAGGTACCTCAGAACCATCGTGGACTGTCACCTTCATGAATATGTTCCTAATGGTTATGTGGTCTTCTGCTGTGGTTTGCAAGCCGGTTACGACGTAACACATTTTATGCTTTCTATACGGCACCCGATTGCAGAGTCATATTGAGGTTCATTTACTTGAAGCTGTTGCTCATGTCATTATAGGTCGAACTGTATCGTGACTGGAAATTTCAACATCTGAAAGGAGAGTGCATACGTTTGAATTACAGCACATTCAAAAATTTTGGGATGATTCATGAGTCAGTAAGGTTTCTTGTATCATTCCTAATAATTATTTCATTTGCTGGGAATGATTGTTGACTTCCTTCTAAAGTGGATGCATAATTTTATATCGTTATAATGCTCCGTCCTTCGGTTCTCCCTTCCGAAAGACGACATGCTATCACGTCGATGAAGAACTGTACAGCGTCCGGTCCCGATAGGATCCAACCAGAACATCTGAAGAGTATACCACCAGTCATCATCAAAACTCTGGCTAGGCTCTTCCCACGGTACCTGTCGGAATGCAAAGTGCCCACGTCGTGGAAAACTAGCAAGACTGTGTTGCTGCACAAAAAGGGAGAACCAGACGATAGTGGCAATTATCGCCCAATCTGCCCGCTGTCCGTGATCTACAAGCTTTTCACTCGTGTCACCCTAAACAGGATTGGCAGAATATCAGATGATGGACAGCCATGCGAGCAAGCAGGGCTTCGGAGAGGGTTCAGTACAACCGATCATATCTACACCCCAATAAGCTCATTGAAGTATCGCGAGAGAACAAAATGCCGCCATGTCTTACGTTCATCGACTTGAAGAAAGCCTTTGACACCGTTGAGACAGAAGCGGTAATTGAAGCCCTGAGCAACCAAGGTGTTCCTACTCAATATATAAGGATGCTTCGTGAGCTCTACGACAGCTTCACGACCAGTATTTCACCATTCTACAAGGAAGTCACTGTCAACATGAAGAGGGGTGTCCGGCAAGGAAGTACTATTTCGCCCAAGCTTTTCAGTGCCGCCCTCGAGAATATCATGCGTCATTAGGAACGGGAAGACTTGGGAGTGAAGGTCGACGGCCGCTTCCTACATAACCTCCGCTTTGCAGACGACATCGTGCTTACAACACCGAACATCGAGCAGGCGGAACGAATGCTGGCCGAGTTTGATAGTGCTTGTGGATAGATCGGCTTGAGGCTAAACCTAACGAAGACGATGTTCATGAAAAACGGAATGGTACCTGATGTTCCTTTCACGTTAAACGGAACGAATATCTCCGAATGCTCCAGCTATGTGTATCTAGGTCGGGAAGTCAACATGATGAACGATCTAGCTCCATAGCTGTGCAGAAGGAAACGCGCCGCGTGGGGAGCATTTAAGAATATCGAGGGAGTAGTGAAGAAGACAAAGAACATCCGGCTCCGCGCTCACCTTTTCGACACTGCTGTCCTTCCTGCTTTGACGTATGCCTCGGAGACTTAGTCTCTACGAAAGCAGGAGGAGCATGCTGTCAGCGTTACTCAACGCGCTTTGGAAAGGACGATGCTTGGAATTTCCCTATACACGCAAGTGCAGAAGGGAATCCGGAGTTCCGTGCTCCGTCACCGAACGAAGATCAGGGATGTCGTTGGTTACGCCAAGAAATCGAAGATCAGGTGGGCCGTTATGCGATATAGTCATGACCGTTGGACCAGGGCGGTTACTGAGTGGATCCCTCGGAACATCAAACGAACTCCAGGGAGACCGCCAACGAGATGGTCAGACTTCTTCACGAAAGCTCTGAACGAAAGGAATGTTGAACCTCGTGTCCCTGAAGCGAGGACGATTCACTGGACCACTCTGGCTCGTGACAGGAACGAATGGAGACGTTACCGGCGCCCGCTCGAGGAAGTCGATGATAAACGGGACGACAGGTGATACAGGTGACAGGTGATATATTTACCTGGGAGAGGTTGGCGGACCTACTAAGCTCGTATCCGGAGCAGCCATTCCTCCTAGCCGCTTGCAGTGTTTGGCCGGGGCACTGCCCTTCCTCTCCCGGGTGATCCGTCGACTCCCCCTCCCTCCCCCCCCCCCTTCCCCACCTCCCCCGTTCCCACCGTTTCTTTCATTGTGGCCATTATTATTTTTTTGTAACATTGTATTCCCTATTTATTTACTGTGATAAGCTCTATATATGCTCCACTATTGTTAACTTGACGCCACCTTAGCACTTACTTTTTGCCTGTACATTCGCTGTGCAATAAATAAATAAATGAATAAATGAATAAATAAAATATATATACATATACATATATATATGTATATACCCTTGCGATCTTGCGACACCTTACAGTGCGACTTTGCGACCTTTGCAATCGTTAGTAAATCCAATAATCTTCAGTTGTTTTGTTGTATTTTATCACATATTAATCTTAGTTATTGTTTCGAGGTGTTTCTAGTTATTTCGTTGTACTCCTATCGCTGTCATTTTCATCTTAATCTGCTCCTGGTGCTATGAAGAGCTTTTTATGATCTCCTATTACCCTCATCTCCTTTGGTGTTAGTTGTTACTCACCGATGATTTCCTTATTTTCTCATTTTTGTTAATAAAGGTTTAATTACCCAAGTTTAAGGCTTTCAACAACTCGCCCGCGTGGCAAGGCGGTCGATACACGGGGTTCTACCCTGACCAACCCTTTTCAGAAACCAACATCGTGCGCCACAAGTACAACGTTCGTATCGTCCGCAAGGAACGGAAAGTCGGTGGCGTCCAGGACGGTGCGAACTAGTCTTCATTGAAATCGTCGATAAGCGCGACGCAGCCATCCTGCAGAGAATCATCCGGCATGACGTCGCTCCTGTAGGAACCGTTCGGACTGATATGTGGAGTGGTGACGGTAACCCTCCAATCTCCGTTACACTTACGGGACGATCATCCATAGTGTCAATTTTGTGGATCCAGCGACCGAAGTTCACACTTAGCGTATTGTGGGGTTGTGGTCTATCTAAAGGACAGGATCCGCAGGCGGCACGGCCTTACGGGTGTTCCTGGGATGAGCACTTCTTCGAAGTGCTGTGGAAGTGGCAGTATGACAGCGAAAGGCTTTTTTACAAACTGTGGAGGTTCATCTCGCCCCCATCCGCTAAAGGAGCCAACCCAATGGCCCTCTTCAGGGTCACAAAAATGCATTTCAGACGAATACTAACGTGTATCCTAATGTGTAAATAAAAGTAATAAACTCTTCCTGAATCTCTGGCGCACTTATTGAGACACGTTATAAGAGGACGGCTTGGAAGGGCCTCTCACTAAGGCTTAAAAACGGCTTAGAAGAAGAGTATTCATAATATACAAGCATATTTCAGCATGTGTCAAAAATTAGTCCGTTCTAAGCCTTGAAACACATCAGTACAACCTCACCATACCTCCCCAGGCTTGAGCCCAGAATTACCTTGCCGGAGAGAGCGCCAGACGATCAGTGTGCCGCGCCGTCGCGTGTTCCCCCCCCCCCAACCCTCTTAGCACCCAAAACATTACAAATAATCTAAAAACTTTTCTTCAGTTAACTGTTCCTTGGTATTCCCATTGAAGCTTTCAAATCTGATGATAAATGCTATATAGCGAACGGTGATACTGTAAGCCGTCGTTTGTACGATAACACAATGCGCCTTTGTACGAAACCTTTAAACGAATGTGTTTTCCCAAAAACTACAACAACTGCACTACTTTTATTTTCAATTTTGTACTCTATTAATTAGAACTGTAATACATTAATTAGTAATGTTAAGTTATCGTCACAAGGTTAAATAATAATCAGAGAAACTGTTCTTATTCTATGTTAAGAGAGTAATTGGATAACGACTTCACCTCAACCAATTTGAGGAGGTGAACTGATGTCATATTGACCTCATATTTTTTATAGATGGAGCAAATGTATACGTAAGAACCTTGACTATATTACTGTCTTCTCCTACGATAAAGTGATTTTAAGATGCATATTCTACTGAATGTAATAACATTAGGATACGCAACCACTTACAACATAGGATTACACTTTTAACTACTATCTATATGTGACATATATTGTCATGTCTATATCCTATAATTGTATGATTAAGTGGGGGTAGCATAGATATATTACTCATGAAGAACACAAGAAACACTTAGTGGTCAAAGTTAGCTAGCACTCACACGCTCGGCTTCGAAGCGGTCAGCAAAGTTGTTCCGTCCTCTTCTCAATGATCTCGATATCCTTGATCTGCACGGTTAGACGGCTATTCTCGGCTTCGAGTTGACGTACTCTCTGAAACAAAAAACTATTCTCTTGAAGTTCAACAGGTCTGTTCTCATGGCACACCAAATAATCTATTCCTATGTAATCTTATACAGAAACCACATCAACTTTGGTCGCTGGACGACTGCTAAGCCCAGCAAGCTGCTCTTTCCCTTGAGATCTCGTGCTTTCAAGGAGCGACTGGCAAAAAACGACCCAAATCAAGGATGACCGGTGAATAAACATAATGTCATCAATTGAACTCCAAAATCAATATGCAAAACACAAACTCACAACGAGTCATCGCCGCTAACACCACTTGACGAAGTAGTGCTAAAGCTGACCTCAGTTCTGATAGGTCCCGAAGAGCGAGTTGTTTTCGTCTTGAGAGTGGACATGTTGAAGTATGTTTAATGCAGACTGACGCGCTCTCAGTGGCGAGTGGGCCATTTGCGGTGCTACCTATTTACACACGGGTAGCAGTCTGCATTTGCGTACGACTAGCTACTACCGTAACTCTACGCTCACTTTTATTCAACATTGAGGACTATTGTTGCCTTAATTTCATGTGTTTGAGGACTTGTTTTAGATGGTCAGCTCAATCCTCGATTCAACTTGGCCAAACTTTTCTAAAAGAAGACTTTGTTACCGATATCTCCAAGCATGTAGTCCTTGGAACTACTCGCGCTGCTTTTTTCTGCAGCTAAAGCTCGCACTAAAGCCAAAATTAGGGTTATAATAGGTGAAAAATGTGCTGCGTGCTCATAGCAGTGCAGAATAGTGGCGAATGGTGAGGGGCTATGTGTGTTAGCATATCAAGAAACACAGGGTTAGCTGTTGTTTCATATTACGCCACTGACATGCAATTTTTTAACTAAACTTCAGAAGAGAAGGATCATCGGGCTGGGCAGTATTAGGCACTTCGCACGAGAATACCATCGCTCCTAATACCCTACCCTCCTAATGCTTTGTTAAAAACTGCATCCTCTAAATGGCTAAAACCGCAATACAGCGCACTGATCAACGCTGCAAGAGTGCCCCCTCCCCCTCCTGATGCTTGAGTTGGAGCCTGCTATAACAGTGTATATGTTATGTCATGGAATAAGTTGTATGTGTGCTAGCATGTATGGGATCAAATATGTTTCGAAGTCCGACCAGCAATCTTGACTTTGACAGTTGCTGACTTTGAAATGTTTTTCCTCTTCCTTCCCGCCTCATTTCTTAATGCTGCGAAATTTCACACGAGCAATGTCTTCCTTCAATCTTCGAGATAGGCTTCCAGACTGGACAACGGCCAACGACCGGTGAACAATCAAGCAGTTGCCGGAAATGCGAAGTGATCTAAATCAGGACCCAGTGTGCATATGCTCATTTTATAGACGCGCATTTGAATAGTGATCACAATGAAGTGAACCAAAATCAACTGAAACCGAATGTACTAAATTTATAACCCTAATTTACGGCTTAAGCACTAGCTTTACGGCGGCAGAGCGAAACAGCGCTAATAGTTTCCGACCAAGGACTACATGCTTGCAGATATAGTTAACCAGGACTTTTCTTAGAATAGTTAGTTCAGATTGAATTGAAGATTTGAGCTGATCAACCAAAGCAAGTCCTCAAAAACATGAATTCAGTACAAATATCAGTCCTCAAAATTGAATAAAAGTAAGCGTAGAGTTACGGTAGTTGCGAGTGGTACGTAGCACCCAAATTCGGTTATTCGGAAGGATAGCGTCCCATCCCTCCAATCAATAATCAAACCCATACACTATTCGAAGTAGAATTTTCTTATTGATTGATTCTTACTACTATAGCTTGTACATATTGAGGTTTATACTTTTCCTCAACGTACATCATATAGACCTATACATCTTTTGAGGTAAGATACCAATTCGTTTATGTTTGAGAAAAAAACTGTGTTAGACTGTCCTTCCTAATACTTGACATAACGAACAATTTTAGCAACTGATTTTCGTTGATCCATAGAAAGAAGAAGGTCTGCTATCTCGTAATTCGTTTAACGAGTGTATGTTCAGTAACCTAAGGTATTAAATTAGCAAGTTAAGATCATTAAATATTGAAACTTTTTTTAGAATTATAAGAGGCTGAGGAAAAAAGGCTGACCACCCGTATCAACGGACACATCCAAAAGCAACAAGCTAGGTGCTTATATGTATGTGTACTAATGATGCTTATTTATTATTGCTCATTACTACTAATTAACTGATTCTTACACTCTTCAGTATTACATGGTTGCCTTTATTTGTTATTTTAAAACAGCTCACCACTATTTGTAATAACTAGTAACAACGTTTAGTACTAAGAACCAATAGATTTACTGTAAGTGTTATTATTATGGTTGTAGATGCCCGGATTTTCGACTTCTAATCCTTCACAATCCTTAGGGAGAATAAACAAGAGTCCATAAATCGTGCTAAAGTTTCGAAGCAACTAAAGATTCTAATGCTTTCATGGAATGCGAAAAATATTGAAAGCTGTAAAATTCCCTATCAAGGATGTAATAAAGTATGTAACTAGACAAAACAAGAAGAACCATTGCAAGTAGGGAGTAGTTATCATACGCCATATCACGCGCACATGCGATTGGAGCGCTTTTTACGTAATATCACTTATTTCTTTTTTCCTGCCCAACATCATCTTTCTGCGTCTATTTTTTAGTGCTTAATAGGAATATATACTTCCTTCCCTCCTTTTTGTAAGGCATTTCTTCCTATGTATGTTGCTTTTTGTTATTGTGGCTAGTATCTCTCATGTTTCTATTTCCTTTATATTCCTTATGCTTTGCTTTGAAATTTTAACTTATAGATAATATTGTATATTGTTGTATATATTGTTATTGCATTCTCTTGTTCCCTCTTACCCTACTGATGAGCACGGAGGGAGATTAGTGCCAAGTTTGACTTCCGTTTAGTGTACGTGCGAGAGGAAAGCTAACCAACACCATTGATCTCTCCCCCCTCTCTCTTGATTTAAAAAATTTCTTTGAAATGTCAATATTTATATTGCTTCAGTGAGTTGGTAAAGACTTTCCTATGCTTGACGCAGTTGTTCACTCAAACTTTCAACTTAATTCACCTCTGAGATAAGATATTAAGCCTTGGAAATCCTTGTGAGGTGCACATAATTCTTGATTTACCTCGATGGGCTTACTAATAGTTGCGCTGCCTATCTACTACTATAAGGGGCACCTATGTGAAGATGACTTTGAGTGATTTTTGACTCTGAACGAGTTTTATTATTTCAGCACTTAAGTACTCTCTTAAAATTGATTGAGCGCAAATGCAAAAGCTTCATTCGTCTTTTCCATGCAGTCCTGCGCTTGGATCTCCTGTTTTTCTTAGAGATGTCCTTCCAGTGCATCTACTTATGCTGTGAATGCTGACAGCGTATCATTGGCTTGTTTTGCAGCAGTCCTTGGTTGAAATAGTGCGGACACGATTCTTAGGATTGAGTCGTAATCATGTAAGGCTAAAGGATCAATTACAGTCATGTGCTAACATCCCGTATTGATACCGTTTGAGTTACTACCAAAGCGGGTGAAGAGCTTTTTGAGGGCGCAGTGATGTGTGACCAACCATTTGTTTTTTGTCTGCCTGTGCAAGTGATAAATGTCGCTATCGATCGGAAAAATCCAATTATAATGGAAAGTTTTCAAAAGTAAGTTCATAGTGGTTTATTTGGTGATCAAGCTTGAAAAGATCAGCTTGTAAAAAATGCGCACAATTAAAAGAAAAACAGGCGTCAACTGAATAAAAGTGTAGTGATCACATAATCGAAATCAATGAAAATATGCCGCACCATCGGCGCCGTGTGCATTAAAAAAAGTCCAGTAGGGACAAGACTTCCTGAAGAAATTGTCGGCGCAAAAACTCTAGAAATCAAAGTTTCGACGGCGCTCAACCGTTGAACAACTCAATGCAAACTTCAATGTTGTTCAATCTGCGCTTCTCCAGGTCCGGAGTTCGATATGTCGATGCACCACAAAGTGGATATGTAGATACGTGTATATATTATATACATATTTATATCGCGGGATCGATAATATCCGCTGCCACGCGAGATAAATGTCATCAAGAGAACTAAAAAACAATTCTATTAGCGAATCTCAAACTTGGGTAATTAGTCCGATAAAATCGGTTATCAAAATCAATATTCAATAAGGAAATGTAAAAAAAGAATAATAAGTAGTTGTGCTCTATTAGTGATTTTGTGGCTATAAATACCATTTCAGGGCGGAGGTGTTAGTGGCAAGTGGCGCACTATATCACACGCACGGTCAGGGGTTCGAATCCTGGATCGATGCCCGCCTAGGCCAACCAAGCCTTCCATCCCTCCAGGGTCGATGGATTGGTACCAGACTCGTCTGGGAGGATAAAATCACTGACTCGGACATCGGCTGGCCACCGCAAGTCATTGTATAGAACATATACGCCTCATTACACCACTACGATTCTGAATGGAGGTCGGGTGCGGGGGGCATCCCCTCAGACGGGATTGATTAACGCCAACACACTTTATCCTTTAAACTTTAAAATACCCATTTCCGAGTCCAAAGTTTATATGATCACAAATCCAATATTTCTCTTACGCTGAGGTCGATCATAACGAGAACAACTGTGATTGCAGTTGAACAACCGCGATAGTTTCCATGCTTTTGTTAAGTGATGTTCATGAATGTTTTTTCTTTTTTTATGTTTTCCTCACACATGAGCTTCGTTGTGTAAAAAATGAATTCTTTCTATATGTATATGTACAAGGCGCTAACTTCGTGTGTGTGTGTCTGCATGCCGTTTTGTGGGTCAGGCCGCAGAAGACCGCATGGGCGCTATGAAGAGGGTCAAATGTCGCGTGGGCGCGGTGGTGCAGGTGATATGAAATTGTTATGAAATAGGAGCTCCACTGGCACAATTCATTCTGTTACCATGTTCAATTCCGATCATTTTTTGCTGCCACTGGCTGGGAATAGTAGATTTGCTCTTTTCTTGCAGTATAGCCTTTTTTCTTCACAAAGCGTTCACTTCTATAAGAAGAATAGGAGGTAGAGTGAGAGATATACATTCATCATCGCTTGACACCGATTCATCAAACATCCTCCTGTCTCCAACTTTTCTCTTGCTTTAACCATGGCATAGTTGCTGTTATTATCATAGAATCTTCTTTTGCCATGCAAGGTTCATTCTTTTATTCTCTTGAATATCAAGAGAACTTTCGGATGTTATGTAGAAAAACTTGTCCGTTTTCTACTCTTTTGTCACCGAGATATGATGTGATTTCGCTCGTGGGCAAATAGGTGGGCTGTACCCTTAGCTGGTATCCTGCCGGTAGAACTTCCACGACCGTTTGCCCTTCTGGAGATACGGAATTCGAGTGGTGGCTAAGGTAGTTCTTTATCCTCGAATTGCCTAAACTACTTTCTTTGCTTCTGCTTGAGCTTCCTTTGAACTTGCTGTTCTCTTTGTAATCGGGTGCTCTTTCTTTGAATGATGATGCCGTAGCACTTTTCTCCTCTCCTTGGAAGCAGCACGAAGTGCGGTGCGGTTTGTGACACTTGAAACATGGGCGTTTCTTGCATTCTGCTGTGATATGTCGTGGTGATGCACATATCAAGCATAACTTGTGTTCCCGTAAGTACTGTGAACGTTCTCGTGGTGTTGCGTACTAGTCACAGTCAAACGACTTATGACCTCCCTTGCTGTACATGCACGATTGCCGTGAGCCGAATTTCGGCGGTTTCGGTTTGTCGCCGTTCTCAGCTGCATGAGAAAGGATTTCGTACTTCATGTAATGAGACACCATTTCCTCACTTGTAATGATGTCTTCAAGAATTTGCAGAAGGTAATCCATAGTGAAAGCGGCGCCTTTCAAAGTAGCCTGCTTCTTCAAAAGGACTTGTAGCTGAATGTGGCTATGGAACTTGGACAATAGTCGCCTGATTGGCCATTGGCTGTTCACATTTCGTCTTTTTGTTTGAGTTGTGCAATTATAACTTGCACTTGTTCAAACAGTCGTCGCTGATCATGTATGTGTGTTGTTCGAAGGGAACAGTTATCCAATTGGTAATTATTTACAAGCTCTTCGGAACAGCCATACTTCTTTTTTAGAAAGTCGATTGCTTTCTCATAGTTTCCACTTGTGACTTGGAACTTCTTCACCTCCAGAGCTTAGCCTTTCAACGCGTTCAAGAGGTAGTTGATCTTGTGGAATTCCGAAAGCTTCTGTGAGTGAACGTTGGTGTCGAATGACTCCCAGAAGTTATCCCATTGCAGATGTTCCCATGTTCCTGTTGGACATTGTTCCAATGTCCAACAGGAACATGGGAACAGGAAGTGTGGGGAGATTCAGCGATTTCGGTGCAGGATTCGAAGGTAGTGGCTCATTTTCGACGCGTTTTGTGTCAGCCCTTGCAAGAGTGTTCTGTGAGGCTTGAGCACAACGATCGAAGGCCCGTATTCGCGCTTGAAGTTGCAGAGCGTAGTCAAAGGCCATGCTCATTGCATCCTCTACTCGCGACGAGTACCTTTCAGAGTCCTCGACATCCTTTGGGCTAGGTTCGGCCAGGCTGTCCATTGCTTCGGCATAGTCCTTCAGTTTCTCCTCAATTTTCGATGTTGTTGTTTCGACGGCTCCAACACCTTCTTCGAGTCGCTGGAGTTTGCCTCTCGCGGTGACGTGTGAAATTCCTTCTTCTGCATCAGGGAGCTTGACCGTTTCTGACCCTTTAGCCTTGAAGCGGGTAATGAGTGTTTCCAATTTAACGGAATAATATGTAAGACGTCGTTTAGGAGTCGTTAACTTGTACGACATGATGCCTAAACCTTGTGAGTACCCGGTACTTTAGGCCCTGTTGGTGCCCACTTGTCAAAGAGAATATCGGGTGGTGCCCCTAGTTTGGAAGAAACGAATATTGATTCACCCCACCTGTATCCGACAGGAAGGGAGACTTGTGAAAGTGAAAGAAAGGCGAAATTTATTCAAATTGAAGTTTGAACCGACCTGAATTCTTCGTTGTGCCGATGCACCATGTAGAAAAACTTGTCTGTCTTCTACTCCTTTGCCACGCGGTATTTTTATGTGTTTCAGTACAGTACGATTATTCAATTTATTTAGTTACTTGTCTCAGGCAGGCGACTGTTCTCGGAACTTCCCTCGAAGACTCACTGACCACCCAAATGGCGGGCCTTATATACTCCCGGAGATCAAAAATATGGCGCGAAAAGATCAGTCGCCCGTATTGGTTAGATCACCAGCTAACATAACAGAGGTTAGATAGAACTTCATACCAAAGCAACAAGGAATAAACATAAACATCAACATTATGTTACATCAACAATATATTATCAATGGTAGATTCTTCGACATGTTAATAATCATGATAGGTACGCATTGGGAGGGAGCCTTTACTATCAAGCTCTTCATTCTACATATAATTGTGATTCACTCATATATAATTTTCAGGCGTGACATCCAATCGGAATTTGAAGCGATGCAGTACAGTATACAGAGCATGAAAAAAGTTCTATGCCCTCTTTTAGTGCGGGCGTAGATAGGCGGTGGTGATGTGATGCACGTACTAGCGTGCGTACCTCAATGGCACTTATACATTTCATTGTTGTCTTCAGATCAATAGCAGCAGATCTCTTCTTTTGATCTTAGCCGTCGTCATTTAATGGAAGATTGAGACGAAGCCTGTTTTTATCGCACTGTTGATGTCTTTGATCTTTGCTTTGACTTACACATTTTGTTATGCCAGTGGAAACTTGGCAGTTTACTGATGTGGGTTGTGTAGTGGTCCTAGATAAGAAATTCTCTCATGAATTCAGATCTGCTTTCTGATTTATGAAAGTCATGTTGAGAAGAAATGGTCAATTACATATAACAATTGCTGAACTGCCTGAGTTCAACTCTGCCTCTTTTTTGTCTGGCATACCTCGGCCTTCAATCAGCGAATTCAGTTTTGATCTAGTTGGATATTGAGTGTATGCCCTGCACGGTGTCTCGTTTAGGTGAGCCTACTTCTGATCGTCCTCGCCTCATGAAAACTGTTCTACCTGGTTTCAATTGTAATTGTTGGAGGCGCTTCTGATCTACGCTCTGTATAACTAAGGGTCTCCGCTTGCGCTCGCCTAGGGAGGCAATAGTGCGGCTACGTGAGTCACTTCTATCTCATGACTCATATAAGCATGTGCATTTGATGAATTTGGATCAGCATCACACTTTTGCATCCTGCGGTGACGTCCAAAACGTTATTCTGTTCCTTCTGTTAGTGTCGTTTGGATAGACCTCTAAATGCTGTGCTGTGTAATCACTTACTGCTGTCATGTTTTCATCATGATATCCGATCTCTGATTGAAGTGCGGATTCTGAGTAGCGCTAACATGTGTTTACAGGCACGATCTTGCGTTGTTGTACAAGACATGATCAAGCTCTATGACCAATACAACTCTCTGCGAACAAGCGAGCTATATATGTATAATATATACAGGGCGTCCCAATATTATTGGCGCCGATTTATAGCAGTATATTGGAAGCTTCTCAGCTGCAAAAACGATGGAACTTCTATGGCTAGCTAACACTATGTGCTACAACATGCTACAGTCGCATTCCAAAATATCCCCTATGAGCGCGGATAGAAGTCGAATTTTCCTCTCGCTTGATTGCATGTGGCACGCAGGTATCCTTCTCCATTTTTTCCCAGCCGTCCTCCAGCTTTGCATTCTAGGACTCCAAACTGGGACTGCAAACTCGACAGGTCCTCTTCTAATCAGGGACCATACGGGAGAGTCAAGTGAGTCGAGTTCTGGAAAATAGAATGACAATTTCTCTTCACCAACGAAGTCGGGCAGCTGTCGTCGGCACCACTCGCGGGCAAGCTTGGCTCTGTGGGCTGGAGTAGCGTCCTGCTGGAAGGACTATGAGATGTTTCAGAAAACGTAGTCGGATCAGCGCTTCATTACATCCACTAGTACGCTGTTTGAGTACTGGTCATGGCCAATTTTCACGTCTGCACCGAAGAAACCACGAGCGGCCTACCCTTGCCAGTGATTTCCTCGAGAAACAACGTCTTACTCCTCTTATAGAAACCTCTTTGTGTAATATTACACACTAGATGTTTCTTTCCGGAATGCGGCGAACGTGTTGATTGTTGAGGGAAGGTTTTATCGTAAAACATTTTCTGGCAAGAGAAAACGACGAAAGGTTGCGTAACATCACTCGAGTGGGTCTGCGACACTCTGCATTTTTTGGCCCTGCAGTGTCTGTTGAGATCAGAATTGAAGCGAAATTTCTGCATACGATGGGGATGGCAGTGAAGCTTCTGCATGACATACTTCCATCGCGAAAACTCCTGTAAGCCGTGCTCGTTGACTCCCTTTTGATGGGTCACCGAGGATCCCGACCGATTGGCAGACTGACCATTTTAATAGCCCTATCTTCAGGAACATTCTACCTTCCTACCTTTCCTGATTTGTCTCTGATTCAATCTTCTTTTCTATATTGTTCACAGGCCTCCTATACGGTCATTATAAAAATCCCAAGAAATTTCATGATGCTCTTCCACCTCTCTCGTGTCAATGATTGCAAGCGGCATTGAATGAGCCTCCTCCATCTGAAAAACATTGGGAGTTCCATAACAGCAACCACGCATATTGCAAAGAGAACTTCTTGTGCAACCAATTAACAACACGTAATGTGAATTTGATGAATTATTTCTAGCTCAGAAACTTCTGAGTTTTTACACCAATAATTTTGGGACACCCTGTATATATAATCAGATGTGACAGGTTGAACAAAGGGGGGAGGGGGAGTAATGATTCTACTTATAGACCTGCGCACTATCAATGTTCCTTTTCCTGAGTCCGTTAAGGATGCCCACGGGGACTTGCGATGTTTAGTTTTACGCTTTACAACTTAAGAGCTCTTGCAGTCTGTAGGACCGTCATGCTCTTCTGGGAAACCAACTAACTTATCAGAACCACTGTTACGGGTGATTTTACCCTTCTTCAGTGTTCTGATGGTCGCGGATCTCGGCGTGATCCTTATGCTGCCCAATTTGCTAATTTAAAAACGCTAATTCATTCAGAATACATAATCAGTGTCTACGTCGGCCTAGCCTATCTTGAAACCCTTCTTAAGCCCTATTTGGGCCATGTTTCAGAATTATTGCGTCTCATGTGCTGTTTTCGAGGGTTACATCTTTACCATGAAAAGGAATTTCAAAAACCACTTTTTTTCGTGATTTAGTCGTTTATGGGCCTTCACTGTTCACAGCTGGATTGAGTTCCCAACAAGTTGAAAACAAGACAGAGTTTTATTTGATGACAGCATTTGACAGCTCGCTGCTGAAGAAATTTAATAAAAGTCGGAGATCGATGGCTGGATATGAGCCATCAACATTATATGTCTAACCTTGCCCCTGAGATTATCACATCTTCCGCGGTTGAAGTCTCGTCCTGGAAAAAGCTACACACTGTATGACATGATCCTAAGGTCGAAATCTAATCTTTGTCTGACTAGAAGAAAACAGGGCCGTATAAGAAAAGTATCGACTAAATTCCCAGTTTTCGGAGCTATGTCATAGATAGCAATGGCGCAAATTGTTCCGAATAGATATAACTAAAAGAAGAAAAGAAAAAGCAAAAAGTCATTAAGTACCCATGTTCGACTTTCAATGAATCTTTGCACGGCTTCAAACTAGTTTTATAAGACTTTTATAAAACCGGTTACCAAGATGATGAATAGTTTCTTATCAACCCACGTTTCGGCGTTATCGCCTACGTCAGAGTATTGAAACCCGAAGATGATTGCTATGTACCCCTCATTCGACAATTCAATTTCAAAAATCGGTTCCCTAGTCTTGATGGTTCCAAACGAGCATGATAGCTCTCAAAGCATTCACCCCACTTCAAGAAACAACGGTCGTTGAGACTACCGCCGCTAAACTAACTCACAAGGACTTAAGGGTAGCTCTAGATATTATGCCCTATCCCTCTCGCCGTGACACCGCGGTCAAACAAAACATGCAGTCACCCTCCTGTCCATTAGAGTAGATCACGAAACTGGGAGTGAAGCAGTTTCGATCGTAGCGGCGGCTTCGAACCAGCCTCCGCTTCAGATTTTTAGATGAGATTTCGACCACACTACCATGTACTTTAGGGCACACCTGTGCAGCGCCGCCCTTATTTCAGAGCTCAGAGCATATTCAATATAGGAGGTACAGAGCGCTACTTTATACAAGCTATCGATGGTGGGGCCACGTTGGCCCTTTATATATGCTCCATGACTGTTTTTATGAGCCAGAGGATAATATTCGGAAAGTGCGATATTCCTTGCAAGCTCTAGAGAGTCAGTTCTCTCCTGCCTTTCCGATGACACCAATATAGCGGTTTTAAACTTGTTACTTGTGATAGTCGCTTCATTTTAAAGGAATGCCTCAAATTGAAGTGGACTACAATGTTTCTGTTAATGAGGTTTCGATACCATTTGGTACGGTAACGACCCCTTTCAAGCCTGACTTGCGTATCGAGGGAAGAAAACCAACTATCTTCTAACTTCTCACGTGTGAATTTAATGTTTTCTGCCTGTCTGTTGAGCAGGTCATAACACGTGTCCATTTCCTCTCCCGTCGAACAGACGACAAAATAGTCGTCTATGTGGCGGCGGTACACAATAGGCCGACTATCCAGTAACGGCTTCCCTATTTCGGAAATATAGGCTAGTACGGGTGCCAGCCGCTGCCCCATGACCAGTCCTCTGATCTGCGTATAATATTGGCTGGGCCACCTAAAAATGTAGCACTCAAACACTCCTTTATCAGAATCATCATGTTCGATAATATGTACGAAATTATATCTCTCCTTAATTCATGATGATCACACATCAGGGGGCTGACCATGGGGCAGCGGCTGGCACCAGTACTAGCCATACCCCTTTATGCCAATCTCCTCAAAGGTAATCTCGTACGACCTCTACTCTCACCACATTTGGGATGACTTTTTCTCGGATTATCTCACTTCCTCCTCCATCACTATGCACACTTTCAATATTTTCCACCAACACTTCCACTTTTCATCTTCAAAAAGTGTCTGAGTATTAGCTGAGTACAATACTGCAACTGCTTCTTGGACAACCGGCGGTTTGCGACGGATTAATCCGAACTGGGGGGAGGGGGCATGAACTTTAAGAACCAGCCCAATTAGCACAGAGTAGCACACATTGCTCGCCAACAATGTTATTCCAACATTTGCAAGCGCTGTGCGCAACATCCCGCAACAGTAGGCAGCTGCGTAATTGATCGGTTCAAGTTATAATATCACTTGTTTTACTCACCAGCCTTCCTTATGGTCAAAATAGTGAACAAAGAAGTATTTTTATTACAAGGACAATGGAATGAAATCAATGAATTCTAAAACCAAACTGAATATTACATGAAAACGTATTTTATTGCAGTGAAAGTTTAAATATGCAGTATTGATTAGACAAACAATCTACAATTTCTTTCAGAAGATGATCTCTATCTTCATCGGAGCGATAAACATCTTCAACTTCCTGAGGAGTGCCTCTCTGGCGAGCTGCTTGCCCTTCCCTCCTCGCTTCTCGCACCCTCCTCACCCGGCTATTAAGCGCTTCCTTAGCTTTCTTCCAAACATCACTCGCAGCCCCTCCGGAAGGTCGTAGTATTTGAAAGGAAGTGATTAACAATTCGTATCGACCTCTGATATCGGTTATGGTTAACAAACTATATTACACATACTTTATGAAAACGATTTGATCTTTCGACCGATCACGGTCGTCGACTAGTCTTTCTAATTGTGCAGGCTCATCTTCAAATACTGTCTTCTCCAGGTCAAGCACAAAAAGATTCTTATTGTGTCCCTTCTATTCCCTCCTGCTACATCCTTCTTGCAGGCATAACCGTAACTAATACTTCCTGAAGTGTGAAAGCTATATGATAAATGAGGTCTTGAATAAATTAAAAATGCAGGTACAAGTAAGCAGCCCTTCAAAGAACCTAAAGCCTGCTTAGCTGGATTCCTTCTTAATATTATAATATTAATAATATATGGATTCCTTCCTTCATGTGCTCTGACTTGTCCAACCGCGATGAATGCGCAGTGAACATGCGACTCCTTGAAAATTACATATTGAGCAGGAAGTGTAGTATCTATTATAAAGCAACATTAATCTCTAAGTTTCACAAACATCTCATGCTGCAATGCCTTCATAGAGCTCATCATCTCGACCGTCACTTCTTCCATCCTTGCTATCCTCAGCATCAACTCTCTTTCCTTTGCTGAGGGAGGGGGGTTCTTCATTGCACGGAGACGAGTCTCGCGGTGGGGTGCAAGAAACGCCAAAGACGTCCTCGATCAGTTTTCCATCAACACTCACAACTCTTCATTTCGCAAAGTCCCTTACTCCCAATGAAAAGGACTTGAGCGGGTAAGCTTTGTGGAGGCGAACAAATTTTGAATCAAGGCGAAATAGGGCGATACTTGAATTATCACACATATCCTTTGTAACTCCTTCCTCGCCAGCGAACCTTGGTGACATTTCCCGTCTCAATACCAGGGGGTAGAGATTGAATCGAGACAACGTTACCAATTTTAGTGTGGGGGAGGAATACAATAGCGAATGATATTCTGAAACTGAATCTAGCCACTTTTCGTTTTTCACGAACCTAGCCCTTAAACGCATGAGAAAATGAGGAATACTATACAGTCATATTATGGAGAAACGCGACTACTGGGATCATACAGAGGGGTTCAAATTCAGAAACGACAGTTTGTATGAGATAGAGAATAAAAAGAAAAAATTCTTTTCTTTGGAGCTCGGCTGATTGATACCAAGCTCATCTCGGAGGGTGAAGCAACTATTTGTACATCAGCATTCAAATGCTTCTACGTTTTCAAATGGAAAGAGAATGTGTGGCGTATCTCACGTAATCGATCAATTTCGTTACCGCGGTATGTTTTTCTCATCCTACGTAACCGATCAATTTCATTCCCGCGTTATGTTTTTCTCGGTATGGGGTCCGAGGGTATATGATCCAGTGTACAGGGTGGGCCAAAATTATGATTACAGCGCGCGCTGACGTTCATAGCAAATTTTTTCTGAGTTCATAACAATTCATTGAACTTTTTCTATTCCACAAGGTAGCTTTCATTGTTACCTTTCTAATGATACTAAACTTTTGAAAGATTTTGAAAATAATATAAGCGTAACTAGCCCGTGAATAAATCGTCGCTTTGCATTTACAAGCACTTTTGGCACGGTGCATCTACAGACGAACTAGCGTAACAAGGCAGGTGGTGCAATCAACCATAAGACGCTATCGAGAGTTGGGAACAATTGCAGATAGGAGTGGTAAACCAAGGAGATCTGTGGTTATATTTAGGGGAAGTTTTAAGGAAGAAGGGCAAAGGTCTACCTAGCAGCAAAATTCATTCTGAGTCCAAAAAGGCTAAATGAAATGATATCTCACGAAATTTCCTGCGTGAAATCGTGAAGCATCACCTGCGCAACGAGGCCCTTATACGAACAGAAAATGATTCCCCCAGTGAGCAGATTAAAGACAAGAGAAAGGTTATCTAACAAAAGCTGCCCTGTCGCATCCGAAAAATTGTCCTACGGAATTCCTGTTCGCCGATGAAAAGAGATTCACAGTGAAATAGGTGCTCAATAAGTAGAGCGATAAGATTCATATGAAGCTTAAATGATTGAAAGTGATACAGCGTCTGGCTCACTAACTTTCTGTGATGGCCTGTGCTAGCGTCACCGCCGAGGCAAAGACACCGATTATTCTTGTAAATTATGGAGTGAAAGTTGGTTAGGAGGCCTGTTTGATCTCTCCATGAGCAATAGGACACTTTGGTGATTCGAACCGGTCATAATGTCAAGATCAAGCTCCTGACCGCAGAACAGAAATTGCCTAGTAATTTCGTAAAAGGGGTTTCTTGACTTCATAACCTTCGATCAGTGACCACTCTGGAGCCCTGACCTAAATCCCATGAATGTCTCCATGTGGTCAACCTCTGAGATGAAAGCATCCTTCAGTCCAAACAAGAGAAGAAATGATCTCGAAAATGCTTAGCAAAAAGCCGGGACCAACTCGATGACCCTAGCTGCGTGCCACCGTCAATGCCGTCCATCGTCGTCTCTGGGGTTGGGCGAAAGCAGAAAGCAACAGATCCCAATGTCAATGAACAGTTTTGATAAGAAATTAGTCATAAACACTTTAATGAAATTGGTTTGCTCTATTGGCTTTCTATTCGTTTTCTGCGATGTGATGTCTGTGTAATCATAATTTTGGCCCACCCTGTATACCATTTCCTCCCCCTATCGCAATAGAAAAAAACATATATGGAAAAAGCTGCAAGTACGTGTGCATTATGATTCTTGTTTTCTCTGCTTCTACGTATATGTGGGTAGAATTCTCAGAAAGATTCGTTGAAATAAGCTCTTGCTGTTGTTGTAACTTGTTGTAGTCTCAACCTATTCTGAGAAAACACCGTTTCTCCTTGCAAGGTGCAGTTGGACTCGGTTCTACAGTCGCTACCCTCTCTTACCCCGGTAGCGTCATTGATTGGCCTCTTAATTTGACAGTTCAGTTGGCTGCTTTCAAAGGGGGTGAAGAGCAGCCAACATTTCCGAGATTCCACTCAAAAATGATTTGAGAATAGTAGATCAATCCACAATGATGCGGTAATAGTGGCTTCCTATGCAGTATTACCATAATATATTGAAAACAAATGTGACAGTAGAAGTGCATAAAGTGTTTACCGTCCTTTACTACGTCTGAATGACATACCGATCTAATGTTCTATTTGTTCAACCCATTAGCGACCGCGCCTTTTTGGCGTGTCTGGCGTGTGGGACCGAGCGCGCTTTTCGCGGGCTGCTGCTGTGGCCTGCTGACGGGCCACGCGGTCCCAGAAGCACGTCAATTTTTTTGTAAGCATTTCCAGCCGACAAAAAAAGCTTTTTTAAATGTGGCATGTAAAGGCTATAAGTCATACACACTATTCAGAGCTACGTTATTGGATTCCATACTGCGCGTAAATATTCCATAGTAGGTCATAAACCTGCTCGACAATCGAAAGGGTAAAAAAAATCGAAAATGAATGTTATTCATGGAAAATAATACTGTGGCCCGTATACGGGCCACCGGTCCTTGGAGCACGACAGGTACGGGCCACGCGGTCGTTTATGGGTTAATATGCTAATATTATCGCAGTTCAAAATTGCCAGCCCCCAAAATGACCAGGAATGATTCTCCCGCCATTCCCGCATATTTGAATTGAAATGGATCGAATACTGGAAAATCGATCTAAGCACAGAGCATCATGATTCGGGTTTCAGGTGGTTTTTGGACAGTAGTATAGAGGAGCATATAGTAGATCATACCCGATTGGTAGCGAAAACTGAAGCTAAAAGGGCTAAGCAACAAGGCGATTCCTTCTTTTCTCTCTGCTCTGTTCTTCTGTTCCTGTTCTACACTACACTATACCACACTAGCTATACATATGGGACGCCGACATAGAGGCCACTATATTAGCGCGGACAGCACCCTTTCTCGTCTGGCGCTCTCTCCAACGAGATAGTAGTGGGCCTACGTCTATGATAGTGCACCAGTTGTCATCACACTATCTCCACCGCTATATGGAATGATCGAAATGAGAGTAGGACCCTCTTTTTTTGGAGGCACCTTTGTAATGGGATGGATTGATAATGTTGGGAGAAAAAAGTGAGACTGAGCAATTGTGATGAATGAAGGATAATGACTGTTTCGAATTAATTACACTTTGCTTTCCATAAAGACGGATTGCCTGTGCGAAACAGTTCAAGGAGTTTATTTGATTCATCATTTTTTACTCGTCCTTGCAAAAATTTGTCTTTCCACAGGTGAAATAATCATCATCCCGATGATAGAAGGATTACGAAGACCACGTGTGATTGAAGAGGATCAGAATTTCTTTCCTCCTGAACAGACTATTTTCTACCGCGACGTTTAACTATTGCGTAAGGAAATAGGCAGGCCGTGCAGGGGAAATTAAAATTTTAGAATCTGACCAGAACTCTCAGAAGGAATAATACCGAAGTGGGAACTTTTTAATAGGATTGAAGAACATGACTCTACGTTGATTGTGACGGTTGTTTCACATAGAAATTTTCCGCCCTCTGCATCACCTCGAAAATGTCAAGCCTAACTGATAACATCTCTCCACCCATACCAATTCCGATCGGAACTTTGTGATATTTTCTTCAAATTGGGAAAGTGTAATGACTCGAAATCTGTTTAGACAGCATGAGAAAACAGCACACAATAAGAGACCATGAAATTCAGGTAGTCACGTGGAAAATATACATTTCAATGAAATTTGGGTGAAATTTCCAGATACATAGAACTGGTAGAACTTTTCGGACCCAAGGTTGATTCACAAGAATGACATTCTGCGAATTTGCGATTGCATTCAAGCACAAGTACAGTGATAGTACAGTGATATGAGTTTTACTGTATCATAGTTGCTATTCAAACAACAGCGACGGATACGGCTAGGAGCGCAAGATGCATTTTAAAGAAAAGAGCCTATGCAAAAATTTATGCACTGGAAGAGAGAGAAAAAGTTTCAGTTAATATTGTACAATGGATTTATGTTGGAATAAAATACCATGAACATTGACGTATTGAGAGACGACAGTTTTTATGAGATGGAGAAAAAAGAAAAGTATAAAGAGCTCCTCCTGGCGATGATAATCTATTGCAGATTGGTATTTATAGGCCTTGGTCAACGCAGCAATCCAAGGAACAATGAACGCCAGCTTAGGTTGAGGGTCTGATACCCACAGTGATTAGTCCTTGGGTGTATCCCAAAGTCTCAAAGATATGTGCCAGTGCATGCGATGCGCCGTGCGCCTCCATTCTCACATTGTTGTCACCTTTTTCCAGACTTTACAGCTGTTCTTGATAACAGATGCTTTCACAACAGTAACGTTTTCGCAGTTATAGATGAGTGAAAAAAATTTTCATGAATATCACGAGTGTCGTCGTTACGAGACAGCGAAGAGAATCGGCTCTCCGGATACCGAATAATTACAGAATTTGTTCGGTTTTTCCATAAATCATAGTGAAAACTATGCTGCTGTGGTATCAACGGTTTTTAGACTGATCCGTCTATCAGCTATCGAACAGTTAGACGGTTTTTGAAGAAATTCTAAAGCGTTTCTTCCCCTAAGAAATCCTTTTTATCGCGCACCCTCCATGGTTTGTAAGAGAATACTTTCTTGTTTCCGGCAATTTGTGCACGACTTGTTTTAGTCCACTACGACGACATTCTCTTGGAAATCGACAGGTGTTATAAGAGTAATAGCTCGGCAACATCGCAAGATGTTGCGAATCGCCTCAGGACTCGCGGTACTGTTGTGAGTACATCATATGTCAGGAGGCTACGACACCGTTTAGGGTGTTAAAAAAGACGACAACCAAATACTGTCACACAATAAATGACAGCAATAAACAAACTCGTCTGGATTTCTGCTCGGAAATGCTGCAGGAAGGGCTTTTCAGACTGTGTGTTCACTGTGCAAAGTATGAACAACAGTTATACTCGCGAAAAAATTCTACCGTGCTCCATCATTACTATTTTTAGTTGACTATTCAACAAAGCATTGCTTCGTAAAACGAGGAGATCAGTGCTCCGGAATGAGAGTTAGGGCCAAGCATCCCGCAAAAGTCCATATATGGGGTAACATCTCAGTTAGAGGAACCCCACGATTCGCTATCCTACCAGGTGCAAGCCGGATCGATAGCAAACTGTATTGTAGAATCCCAGAAAGATGATTTATCCCCTTCAAGTCTAGTGTATACAGCGGTTTGTTTCCATCTTTACTGAACATTGCCTTCTTACTTTGCTCCGTACGTTCAGGCTTCTGTCGTCTGATTCAAGACAATGCGCCCCTTCACAAAAGCCGATTCATAACGGATAGGCTTGAGAGTTGGGAGATCGATAGACTGCGGTGGCCGCGGAATCACCAGGCCTGAACCCAATTGAATTGGTGTGGGGTAATATGAAGAGTTGCATGAGGTACTTGACAACAATTAACGCGTATGTATATTGACTCTCTCAGCTTTCTCAGGAAACGAGGTGTTCGAAATTTGGACGGCTATCGCCCAGTATTGGAAGATGCTGACACCTAAAGTTTGTACGCGATACATCAATGGCATTAAGAAACGGATGGAGCGCGTAGTAGAGCAAGATGGAAGAAACATTATTGAAGGTAGGTAGAGGCACTCGCCAACGTGGCTCTTTTCAGGACTTTTAGGACACGTATTTTGAAAGAAATTGTAGATAGTTTGTCTAATTAATATTAAATATTTGTACTTTCACTGCATTAAAATACGTTCTCATGTAATATTCCGTTTGTTTAGCATTCATTGATTTCATTCCATTATCCTTGTAATAAAATTACTTCTTTGTTCACTATTTTGACCAGTATATGAGCTTATAAGGAAGGGTTTTGAGTAGAACAAGTTATAACATCACTCGACACGTCGGTAACCGATCAATTACGCAGCTGCCTACTGTTGCGGCATGTCGCGCATAGCGCTTGCAAATGGTGGAATAACATCGTTGGCGAGCATTGTGCGCCCCTCTGTGCTAATCGGGCTGGTTCTTAAAGTTCATGCCCCCAGTTCCCTTAACAGGGAGCTGGGGGGCAAATGAAGTATGCGGTTTTGAACAAGCAAAATGTGATACTACGAGCCTCCACGTTGTTCAAGTAGGCTGAATTCCCAATGCTGAACTGTATTTCTCAGCATAGTCTATGATCGACTTTCTTGCAATCTTGGCATGATATACAGTAAAGATAAGTCCTGTTCAAGCCTTTCAAGATTGAACACTTTATATGGCCAATGTTTCGGCTGCTTCGCCTTCGTCAGGGCCTGGAATAGTGCAAAGCATATGTGGCTTTCTCGCCTAAATGCTTCAACAAAAACTCCAAGAAAATTTCAAGTAGACTAGCAAACCCCCCAAGGTATTGATCGAATGAGGCATGAATTGCTCACCTTGAAGTCCGCCGCTAAGACAGGAGGACGACCACCCTCGCACTGACTGATGTTCAAAGTAACTAGTAATACCTCCCACTGACCTCATCGTAGATTAAAGGTTACAGAGGTCAAGGAAGGGTGCGAGTTCACGGGTTATGACTACGCACTCCTCCTTCCTGTTCATGAGAGGTTCTTTTGCGGTAATCCAAAGCGCTTCCAGCGTCTTGCGCGCCGCGGTCTCAGGTTCAAGCGCCAGTATGGACACGGAAACGTCAAAGGATGAACCTGCATGGAATAAAACCCGATGAGCTCCTAGCGGGGTATGCGTCCTTGATCCAGCCAGCCCAGTTAGATGTTCTTTAACCCTCTCTCTTTAACAGAGAGCGACCTGTTTCTCCTATGTACTCGCATTCCAGCTTTGGCAACGTATGGAGTGAACCACCCCCACCTTCATGCAGTCACCCATTTTGCCATGAATACATACCTGCGACTAGTCTAGCAGTATTTCTTGTGTACCACGATGGAAGCCTTCAAATGACTGCAAGACTACCTCGTTTTCCTTGAAACGAGCCTCGAGAAAGAGCTAAACTCTGGAATGCTTGAAAAATCGGTAACTTAAATGGTTGTTTTCAGCTGAAACTGTTTGGATTTTGCCATGAGAGATATCAAAATGAACATGATTTCATGATTTTCTCGAATATAGGGCCATATGTGGCTTTTAAAAACTGTGAACGGATCTATCAATCGAAGAGGAGAGTTTACGGTGACGTTCATTAAAAGGCAACACCTCGGGTATTTGAAGAGTCATTCTTTCATCTTCCTGAAAATGAAGATGCGAAATTGAAGAAAGTTGAAAAATTATTGTACAACTGCATTCTCTATGAGCAGGGCTATTCGATGGTATCCCATTCGAATAGATGGCTGGAAAGAACTAGTTGAATGTCTTGAAATCTGGTTCAGCCACTAATTCAGCTGAAAGTGACAAATTATGTTAGGAGAGATATCAAAATAATTTACGATGCTGACGTATCCGCAAGTAACACCCCAGGTGTGAGACTCATTTTTCGTTGGAAATGTAGTCTTGAGACAAAAAAAGTAGCGTACGACTTTCCCTGACCGTGCACAAACTCTTCCAGAACATCACCCTTCTGAATCGTTGCATTCTGGCCCAATGTCGCCGCACAGACCAAGTTCGCAACGAAAATGCGGTGCGCGACTTGCTGGATTTTTGTCTGCAAGTGGTCGACTTCTGCTGGACTGCTTTTGTTGTTAAGGGCTCTCGAAAATGGACTGGACATGGGAGGAGACCTTTGCGAAAACTGAGTGCTTCAGCGTCAGTCCTCTACCTTGTTATTCCCCCCAAACGACCGCTAAGAAAATTAGCATGCTGTTCCTTAAAAAGATGCGCGAAGAGCACTCGTTCAATATACTTGGGCGACGGACTCAAAATGGATGCAACGTCCTGTCCTGCTGCACCCGCAAGAGGTATGGTTTGAGGGAGTTAAGATCTTGTAACGGAATAGCGTGCCGCATTCGCCGCATGGGCGCAGAGTAAGCATAAGATCTGTAATTTCCTTGGGTGATTGCGGTGAAAGTCGTGAAACAGGTAGCTTACACTACCCAGGCAATGAAGCAATGGCAAAGCAATGCTTGTTACCTATGGATATGCCTTAGATGAGATTTCCTGATGGCGTATTCCGTGAAAATCTTTGTGATTCGACTCGGAAGCGCATGCTCTTCATTCTGTCTTCCTGAGGGATGACGATGGGTGTTGCTGTATAACTTCCGAGTGTCGGGCGCCGGAAATCACAAGTCCGTCATCAGCTACTAGCAAGACTTTCTATAGACTTTCCACAGATAATGTACGTTACCATAGTGTATTTTATTGCAGAACAGTAGTCTTTATATAAACAAAACAACATTTTTCTACAACACAACAAATTACGCATTACCCTCTGATACAGAGTTACATCATGATGTTATTATTATGTTGTTAAGATATTATTGACAGAAATTGCACGAAAAACCGCATAGGTGCTTTTGTTCTTCAATCGTGTACGTTTTGTCTTCACAGAAACCATCTTCAACGAACTGACGACAACTGCAATGAAAAACTTAGGTTGCTGAAGTTAACACTGCACCTGCCACAATCTCGGTAGAGTGTTTTCGAAGCGCTAGAAAGGTTTCATTCGTGAAGCAGTGGACCGGTAATCTTCACTGCGGCACCATCAAGAACCAATTTCGTGTCAGTATCTGGTTGCAACCTACTGTCCACACGAAAGGAGCAAGTGTTGACCGTGACGGGTTTTTGGAAACTGTATCGAGACCATAGGCAAGCATTTGTCCGGATCCGTACCTTAGATGAGTGGAAGGAGGAAAATTCTACTTCGCTCGGGAAGTAGCGAGCCGAATTTGTAAGAGATGTGAAAGTGTCATAGTGGTATTGCTCCGCTGATTTGTTCTGAGTATTTTGTATTATGGCTGCTGCGTATGGTGTGCTTCTGATGGGTGCTTTCTGAGAGTTTGATAAATGTGGGAGTATAGCGGAGCCCCGGACGGAGCTTCACCGTTTCGCTTTCTACTCGACTGGAGGCTTCAAAAACTATGTTGTCACTCTATATCATAAACCGCTATTGTTTTGTTATTGAAGATCAATTTGAGCGAAATATACTATTTTCAGCGAGCTTGCACCAAATATACAGTAGCGCTCAAAAGTCTTCGGCCTAATGCCTCTTCAGTTGTATTTTTCAGTCGTATCTTTTCCTTCTTGATCTAATCGTGCAAAATTTCAACATGTATAGCATGGGTGTATTGTGAATATTTACCACTATTACCCTACATTTTGATCATGTTCCATATATCCCAAAGAGCTTTAACTCGAAATCGACTGGAAATACAGACATATGTCCTTCTGCGATTTCCTTCCCTTTTGCCATGTCCAAAGTGTACGAGCGCTAATGCTGAACACAGAATAAGAGAAAAAGGATAATTGCACACATAAGGCGCGGATAATTGCAACCGTCACTAATTTTGCTTCTAGCGAAGTCTGCTATCGCAACAAACGCCTTGCACTCATTTATGTGGGTATCGCTGTTTCGCAGTCAAATAGTGTTAGATAGTGGAAAATATGCTTTAGATAAATATTCCAAAATTTTGTGCGACTTGCTCCTCTAAGAAAAAAGTTATGAATGGAAAAGCGTAAGAGCGTTTAATCGAAGACTTTTGAGCGCACTGTATACTGTCATTCAGCGAAAACAGTAGACATTTGCGCTGATAACTCACTTCTTGTGCCTGTCCTTGCAGGCTGGTTGGCAAAGTTTGCATGATTTTGCACACGATTCCTTCATAAGTTGCCTATATTTGGAGTGATTGCACAGCTCGAGATGTGAGCGACAGTCCGGTGTGATATCGAAGCAGTCCGCTAAACAGTGCAGGTGTTTTATAAGGTGAATTCCAGAGAAAAGATTCGGTTTGCACAATTTCTGGCTTCCAATACCATCAATTCACTATTTTTAAGGCGCATTGACTTGCAAACTTTTTATTCATTCAGGTACTTTGGTTCGTAAATTATTACTAACTAGTCTAATACCACGTTGCTGGCTACAGAGCATACAAGATTTGGCTTTAAGCCCTACTATTCATCCACATCGCGCAGCACTTCTTAGCGGGTGGGGAAGACTAACGTGATTAGTTCCTGTTGCTCTCTGATTATTTCTTCGTTTGGCAACAGGAGACTGGTGCAAGTTGTAGAGCATTTGCAGTGCTGATACGGAATAGAACATACCGCCATACTCCTCCTTGATTTCAATATCATCGCATCTCTTGCATGTGAGGGTGCAATGGCGGGCCATTACGTCGCCGAACGTCGGATCCATGCATAGTGACGAGAATTCACGGCAATATGTATACTCGTCGAGACATTTTCCTGAATGAACCCCGTTACTGTTTAATACTGTTGAAGCCGCTGACACGACCAGTATTATTCACGACTGTTGTAAACATAAATAAAGAATAGGGAAGGATACCTTTTATGAGTGTCTTTGAGAGTGACACTGAGAGTGAGTCAATGTCCGAAGTGGTGACCTGAGGTAAATTGGCCTGCAAGGAATTAAAGAAATTGGCGCTGCATCAAATCAAACAACAATTGTTCACAAAAACACATGACACAAATGTCACCCTCGTACTCTCAAAGTTCCACCATTTGAACCAGAGACGATACAAGAACATATTGCGGCTGGAGCAAGAGTAATTGCAACTTTCGTACTAACAAGGAAAGGATATTCGGTCACAGTCGCCTATATTTCGCCATAGGTGGTGTCGAACGCTGATCTCACTCAACGATTCTGGGAACAAAGTTACGGGACTGCCTCCCCATGTGTTACCACAGCATCGACCAGATAATCGAACCTAGCAAGCTGGTAGTTGTGCAAAGGTGGCGGTAGAGCAGTGGACTCTATCACGGCGTGGAAGTTCGAGTCCTTTTTGCATGAGCTCGTTCTGCTTTGAGATAAAATCGTTCCGCCTCAAAGCTTACAAAACGATTTTACTCTTAACGTTGACTATCTACGGAGCTCCCTCGCATTTTGGGATTTCGGGGAGTAGTCACTGGTATTCGGCTGGCTACTGGTAAGGTAGTAGAGTGCGCGGAGTATGAGCCTAATGGTCCAATCGTGGCGATATCAGGTCTGCTCGAACCGGTCATGCAAGGAATTTGCCACCTCTGCTCCCAGAAAGGGCATATGTGAAGGATCAGTAGCCAAGTTTAGGTAGGAGCGATCATGAGGTATGCTTGCTCGCTACGGGAAACTTGATTCTACAATAGACTTCGATTATAAATATCACGGGTGACAAAATGAGAAGGATGCAACAGTGCCCAATTCATAGCCAGAGTTTGGAACCGTGGACCTTCGGAACAAATTTCGTCGAACAACGCATGAAACATTTGAAGATTGAGTTATGAGATCATTACACAACAGTTTCCCTCTTCCCGATAGGGTCACTTACCGTAGAATTCATTAGCTCTTCCAGCTTGACCTTACGAACTTCGTAGGATTCTGTAACCGGCACGATTGAAACATTATACACAGCTTCGGTTCGATTTTCAGGCTGAAATAGGTTCCGAAGTCACTATTACCAGTGTGCAAAGAAATTCTGTAAGCGTACCGTATGCGGCGATGCTGTCGATCTTGTTTTGTTTCTCATGTATTCGAGAAGCTTTTTGTTAGAGCTCGGTGGTTGAACAAAAGGTTTTGGAAGAGAATTTCTGAAAAAATTGGAATGAGTACGTTGCCCTAGAATAATCAATCTGCTCCGCTTATGTGTATTCTGCTTTGATATTCGATTATATGAGGTTGGTGTGTAAGTCTTGAGACACAGATTCACATGTTTTGTCGCTTCCTTAGGATTCTTCGCAGTCCTCAGACCATCATCACATCTCAGAGCAATCTCAGAGTTGCTGGTGCCTGCTTTCAGTTTACAGGTACGGTGCTCAATGGTGACCGTCGTCCAAGCGAAGACCAGTCCCTGTCGAAGATGAACGACTTCTCAGCGAAATGAAGAGGTCCGGAGGTCACGAGAAGAGAACTGGCGAGGCTTCTCCAGTACCATCCGAGCAATGTCAGACCCTTCACTGGGCGAATTTCTTACCTGATGAATGCGCATCAACTTACCGGCGGCCTCCGTCATACGCGCTTTTCGACCATCCAGTCACACTACTTCATTTGAGTATACTACAGTATACCATGGTTTGAGTAACCATGGTATACTGTAGTGGGAAGTTTGAGTAACTTGCCATGACCCATGGCGCAGTGGAAGGTTTTGGACGAGCTTGGTTTGATGTATTCAGCTCTTTGTGCAAAGCAACAGCTGAAATTTCGTCCGAATACCACTATTATGCCGTTTCCGTCATGATAATCTCGTACAAGCTCTATTTCACTACTTCTAAAAAGCCTTATTCTGCCCAAAGTGTTCGGATTTTCACGCATTCTCCGCCACCGATGCACTACTTTACATCAATACTCGCTTTTCAAATTGAAGAGGCACCTCAAACTGGCGTGAACTGTGCTTTCGAATGAATCGTAATCAACGGAAGGAAACAGAACAAGAGGAGCCTGGAGGCTCTGAAGCCTTAAAATTACCTAACCACATACATCAACTCTAAATTACAATGCTTGCTAAGACTGCCTTCAAGGGATTTGAGTCGTTCTCCATCAGTTACTTTCTATAGATGTTATTCGAGCCTATTACTTTATTCTTATACCATCTGTGCGATCATTGAGCAATTCTTTTTTGCACTCTATCATTTGAATCTACGATGCCTATCGGATATTTCTGTTTTACTTTTGCCTCATGCCCCTTCCAAATTTCGTGGTATTTTCCGATTCCTCCGCAGCCATTAATGTTCATAAGCCGGCTTTCCTGCCTCACTAGTCTTTAGTCACCTGGTCTTGTTCAATGGAAGTTTGATCACCATCGCCATTCCTGAAGGCTTGCCACTACCTTTGGTGTCCCCAGCCGTATTTGTTTGATTTTCTGAAATTATTACGAATTAATCATCAAAAGATCATCTTGAAGCCTAAACAGAGAAAGCGAGCGATCTGGTGATTCGTAATTTTTCGTAATTTTTGATTATGGTGGTGGGTGCAAGCGGGACGTAGTGACCTATGTAGGGAGTTTCAGAGCGGGTTAAACCTTGCATTTAAGGTTAGTAAACACCTTTTACCCTCATAAACATTGAATACACAAGATGAAAAACCCTATGCTTAGACTAGGCAGACTTACACCGGTAAGTTTTGGATACGATCAAAAAGGTGGGTGGGGCGAGTCCGATATGCAAGGATTTCACATGCGAGTAAAAGGCGAATTTAGTGTACAGCTGTGTGTTTATGGATTTCGTTTTGATCATGGAAAGGGAAATGCTCAAAACCGACATATCGCCAGCGATCACCTTTCTTGCGGTCTCCTGGTGCCTGCGTCACTGTGGTGAGCCTCTTCTCCGGTGGAAACACACATTTGCGATCTGAATTTCAATAGATTTCAACAGCTTTGTGTTCTAAATAGGCAAATCTGATCTGCTCTATTGTTCTACCTTTTCATTCACCCCCTTGAACCATTATCACCGTAGTGGCCATTCAGTTCCCTTTAATTTACATCGCTTTCAGTCTGCTTCGTGGCTTCCCAACTATGACTGAATCTTTCTTGTCGTTCTTCAGAGTACGTACTAATATTAATTATCAAGTGCTCCCGTGCAAACATATCCCCCCTCTTCGTCAGATACATATAAACATCGAAATAAAGAGGCTCGCCGGTTTTGCTCTCTACTAGTAGATCTTCACTAGACTCATCCGATTACCAGTCTCCATTTTGGCGCTTCTACCCACTCCGCCACAATGTCCATGAAAGCCCACTCGAAACAGTTGCTCAAGACACGTCGTCATTGCGTTCGTTGCGAATAGAGTACAGAACGGCAATGTGATTGTGCATGGCAATTTCGAAATATGTTTTTCCGAAAGTAAGTTGAACCGAGGGCATCGATATGTCTTCTTCGAAATTTGGTTCGAAGAACAGCAATTTAAGGCTAGTGCTTTCATCGGAGAAACTTAATTCAACTTACCAGCTGTCCCAGCGGTACAGTTGCTGCTTGTTGAAGAAGTGCTGTTCTTATGGAAAGTTTTTGCAAGCCTATGTCGAAACCGTAGACCGTTGGGGAGACGGACTTCGGTAGCATTTGGCGATGCCTCATCTGACGGTGCTTGCTGGGGAGTACGGCAAAGGTTACAGGTGGCCGAGCAGTCCCTTTTCATTATCGCAGCATGTTCTGAATTGATCCGATAAGAACGAAGAATAGATTGGAATCATCCTCGTGGCATGTCAAGGAAATATCTTATTTCCAAAACTGACCTGGATTACCGCAGAAGCTCTTCACAAAACGGCAAAAGATACCATGGTCTTCACACGGCGTCGAATCTTCAAAGAGGGATAGAGTGATTAGAAAGAATTATTCGAAACTAGGGTTCCAAAGCCTTTTGACGTAAATCAGGCTCATCGGAGAGACGCGCCCTTCATTCGACTTCAGATCTGAATCGCAGTGGCATATCGAATGCCTATGTGACCCCCATGGCCAGCCAATGTGCACATCAAAGCTTTTATCTTCCCAGACGAAGAATTCTACCGACTTATCGAATCCGGAGTGATGGGTAGCTTGACTGGCTTGGGTAGATGTCATCCGGGATCGAACCCCTGTCCGTGAATGTGTGATAGTGTGCCCCTTTCACTACACCACAGTGAAAGGAGAAATTGAAAATTACTCAGAATTCGTACTCTTTCCCAGATCGCGAAGGTAACCTTAGAATCACAGAGGCTACCAAGCTCACGATGCTTCGCATGCTCTAACAATATGTACATATACATAGCACATCTTAGCCTAGGATTCAACGAATATTTGACTCGGCTCCTTCGCTCACAAAAAAGGGACGACTCATCATGCAAGACGAAAACGTTGCAATGTTGCCCTTTCCACAGTCGAAATTTTCTGCACAGGTTGCATGAACAGCACGGAATTGATATAATATTTTTTACCTTGAAGGTACGTCTCAAAAGTAAAAATTCATTTTTCTCATCTTTTAGACCTCAGGCTTTGAAGTAGGCTATCACTGGCAAAACGTTATTCAAACGTTGTGGGACATATAACAGGCAAATGAATCAACTTTCCTCGATTCGTGACCTCATCCAGAATTTTGGAATGTGGGACAACGAATAACAGTCATACCTTTTGCAAGATAGGCACTGGAATTCTTTCCGGAAGACATACCGAGTACAGTCGGTGACAATACAAATGTCACAACGCATGCTACGAGCATATCCTGAAACATGTTGGAATTAAAAGCGACATTCTTGTTTATGTGATCTGATGGGTTTAAAGGATATGATTAACTGGTAACTACGAGTGTTCATTAAGGGATTGGATAGAAATTAGCAGTAAAGAAAAGGAGAACGCCCTGTGACGCATTCATGTAAATGTACAGCCCATGTCAGAAGGTTGTAGAAGCTGTATCAAAGCAATATATGTTGGCTTGGTCATTGCGAACGGTGACTTTATAGACAACCGAGCAGGTGTGTCAATGACCAACCCTTGTGGTTGCATTGAACCTGGTGAGTACCATCTGCTGTTCTCTAGAATTGTTTGAACAAGCTCGCACCATAGAGGATCAAACAAACATAGTTCAGTGGAATAGTGAATGGCTACCTTCATATCTATTAATATATCATTGTGAAGGGCAATAGCTATACGACTAAAGGGAAGTACTCTGGTAATCGGCAACTCTGTCACATTCCGGTACCCTATGAAAGCATCTCAAAAGATATGAATTGCGAATAAGGGCAGTATTAAAATTATCTTATCCAATGCTCCATGAGCGATTTGTAAATATATAAACCATATCCCAGAATTGGACCTCATAGTATTTACTTCCAGCAAGTCAAAAGTGATGTTCACCTTCAACTCTATGCACTTCTTTTCTGAAAGGCACAATTTGGTTTCTATATCAGGAAACTTTAAAAGCAAATGTGTCCCTCTTAAAACTTCTACACCTTCCAGACGATCAGCTTTTGCAAAACGTCGAAAATCCGTTTATAAGTTGCGGTCATAGGCTCGAACTGCATTTGTGTATGCTCATTCAATTAAAGGGCGGAGGTGGTGTAATAACAAGTGGCGCACTATCTGACCCGCACGGTCAGGGGTTCGAATCCCGGATCAATATCCACCCAGGCCAACCAAGCCTTCCATCCCTCCGTGTTCGGTAGATTGGTGCCAGACTCGTCTGGGAGGATAAAAGCACTGAATTGTGAATCGGCTGGCTACCGCAAGTCATTGTATGGGCTACATACGCATTCAATCCGCCACTACGATTCTGAATGGAATTCGATTGCGGAGGCGCGTCCTTCAGAAGGGATTGATAAATGCTGAAAACTTTATCCTTTATCCATTCAAATAGGAAAAGTCCGATCACTGGAGCTCGAGTGATAGCTTTGATTCACAATAAAAGTGAGACAACTCTCTCACTTATGAGTTACCTCTAAAACCCGTTCGCTTACCCATCGCAATGCAGAATATTTTCATTTATATTCATTATTATTACTATTTATTATATTTGGGTTTATTTTTTATAATGATGGATGTAATGTTCTGAAAAATTGTCACCTCCAACAGGCGCCGGCTCTGAAACAAATATAGCAACAGTGTTTACTTACAAATTACCTAACTATTTACCAGCACTTGGAGCCGTTCCTTATCGAACTGGTGAATAATGCCTCCCAAAATGCCCCGAAAAAAGGTAACAAAGGCAGAACAACGTTATGTTCATGGTGTTCTTTGTCTCCGAGCCCAATTGGGAGGGAGTAGAAATTTGAGCTGGTCGCGGTATTCCCCGTCTTGACACCCTCGATCATTGGTATCTTCGCTGCAGGTTCGGCCTATATGGTTTGGTAGGGACAAATGAGACCCCTGGACCGATCGGCAGGCCAGTTAGGTTATTATTCGAGAGCAAAAGAGATTATTCAAAATAAATATCAATTTGATTAATGAGTCAAAAGAAGTCAAGCTCATCAGTATTTAGTGGGCAGTGGAACTTAGGCCACGTTAATGGAAGTTTCAAAGATAATGAATCTATTTGCTGTATTATGAGTGTCGACCAACGATAAACCACTAAATTCTACACCTGAGGGGTGACGCCCTTAAAGCCACAGTTCACAATAATTTTGAGGTACTCTTTTTCATTCGAAAAGCGGAAGAACAGATTGGGAATAGTTCATCGGTAGTGAAGAAAGCGAGAGAATTCGCCGATTTCGATAAAAATATGGCTCCTCAAAAGTAGGGAAAATAGTGGTTGGACGAGATTGCCATGACGGAAATAACATGGAAGGGGTATTCGGACGAGATTTCAGTTATTGCGACCGCGCAAAGAGCTGACTAAATCAAGCCAAAACTGTACAGCACTGTCTTTCACTGTCGCTATGGGTCATAACAAGTTGTTTGAACTTCTTACATGGGTTCCCTTGGGATCGGTGCAGCCTCTACAACGCCAGTGGAACTCGTCCGAGGATACACACGGGCCAATCTTTGAGCTTTTATAACTCCCTAATTAGGCCGTTTTCCGACCTAATAATGCCAGACATGGGATACGCGGGAGCCCCAAATTCATCCTTTGGGGGAATCTCAGGAACCATTTTTATCGTGAACTGCACCTTTAAACCAGGTGATCCTTTCTTTACTTTTCTTGCTGTTGAATAGGTTAAGCGCCTAATTACTGGGAAGCTCATGACGGTAAAGCATTTTCACTAAAAATTTTCCGATAATATCCATGTCCATGCCCGTTACCCATTCCACCATAGCAAACTAAAACCGCCTGTCCGTAACCACACTTGCACGGATGCGCTACCACGACAGCAAGCCTTGGCTTGCTGAGAACCTTGTTGACTCTGGAACCTCCAACGATCATCTGAAAGCGTTCCTCTTTTTCAGACTTTGTGGTATCCTTCTGAACACATCTCATCGGAAACATTTTTCGGCAGTAGGACTCCAAATAAAATTGCACAAGTTTACATTATTTTCCATGTTTCGAGAAAACTCCGGAAAAAGGCACAAATGGATTTTCCACAGCTCACTAGTAGGGAGACATTAAAGTATACAACCTTATGGATTTGAAAATCACATTTGAAAAGGAACAAGGCGAACGAATAAAGTCGTTTCAGAGCTGACGCGATATGAGCAGGCGTGATGTGTTAATTTGACAGTCTTTGAGATCAGACGACACTTGTTTCTTCCCATTTTCTCAGTCTTCCGAAGCTTCTCATAGCGTAGTAGGCCTTTTGTAGCTTGTGAAAAAGATTCCGTGTTCTTCATTTTAGAAGTTGTTTAGTCAGTGGGATTTCCGTGGGTATCATTGCCTTCCTTGTTGACTTCTTTCACATATTTTTTTCTACTTTTACATGCTACCTGAATCATGCATGTTTTCAATGCTCTCGATGACAGTGTGTAGACGTCCAAAACCGCGAAGCCAACGTCAAGCTGTAACCATTTTGAATCTAACGATTCAGAACGTCGGTTATAGTAATAGTCAAGGAAAACGGTTGTGTTCTTGTTAACCGGATCACAGGCATCTTCGAGCGAAGTGGTCGAGCAAAGTGGTGAACCAGATTCACTTTGTCATTAGCATCGCATCATGAGCGGCATCTTCTCCTGTCTGTCAGCCTCATATCTACGCTAGCAAAACCTTGAGTCTCGGGGCGTAAATCATTCCCGTCTGAGGGATGCACCCATGCATTCGCCTTCCATTCAGAATCGTAGTGGCGTATTGAATGCGTCAGGCACTATCCTATATTTAATAAATTGATTTCAAGGTAAGCGTCCTTGTCTTGAAAGTGCTGAAATGCTTAGCTCGGTGGCCTGTCCCCTGTCAAAACTCTTCGACTTCACTGCTTTGTCCCGGAGGTAATAACTCCCATATACCGTTCTATGAGACGAGGCATGTTTTATCGGAGGACAATTGTGATTTCGTTTGGATCAGGGGCCTGCGAAGTGAGAGCTCAAGGCGACAGAAGTTAGCAAAACCAGCCTATTCCATTATCTATTTTCATCGCACGATAATAAGACGGGATGATTTCTTCGCAATTAGTCGAGGTGTCTCCCAATCCCTGCTTTTTTGCCAAAATCAATTTCTTCAGTGTGAGTTTGAAGCATTCCGCTGAACCAATGCGAATTTTCCAAATTAGAAACTTCTCTTCTCAACAGATCGTACAGCCTTTCTTTCCGTCCCCGTCTTGGTCTTTCCGTGACGGCATCCAGCACAGAGATTTCGCGATGAGCTCGCGCAATCTTGCTATCCTCACTGAAGGCGACCAGCAAAAAAAAGTGAGTTTCTTTAGTTTCACGAGCGGAAATCCGGCCAAAAGTAAGGAAAAATGGAAGCGAATTGGGAAAACGAATCGCGCCCAAAAAAGCTTCCAAGCGATTCATGAAGTGATAGTCTGTTTATGGTCTCGTAGGAAGGTTTTTGATGTATGTATGGTATTCAAGTTGCTGACTGGTATTGCTAGAATCGACGCATCCAAATTCTATGCAAAGTTGGAATCTAGAACCAGAGGTGGACAAGTGAAAATTTCATATGCAACGCCGAAAACAAACATTAGACGTTACAGCTTCACTTGCCCAGCTGGCACAGGGAAGGATCCCAAGTCGAAGTGGCCATTTGAAATGAGACCTACATTACTGGACGTGTTTTTGGATGCTGAGTTCAGATCTGCTTTCCAAATCTGCCAAGCGTTCCTCTGAACGGAGTTATGAGGGTGGTTTCAGGGAGAGTTTCAGGGCTTGACATGAGAAAACTTAAATTACACGGATGTGCCTCCTCATTCAACGGCGGCTTGGTGTAGAGGTAAGCGTGACGCTCCATGGGCGGGAGGTTAGGGTTCGGGTTTTGTGAGGGACCGAAATTTTGCGTTACATAGAATTTTTCCTTTAAGGACTAGAAAATACTCTCGTGGTGATTTCATCACGTTTTATGACCTTTTAATGCTTTTGGTGATACTTATCCACATGAAGTAGTGCTTCAGTTTTACTCTAATGCCCATGCACTCTATATTCACAGTAGGATAATTTTTACCACTTTATGAACAAGTGCGATACTCTAGCACGGAATGCTTGGAACGAAGAAGCTTCTCACAATGGGAGCAACGGTTGAAAAAAGAACTCGTCACAGCCCATTGCTTTACACTTACCAATCCTAAACCAGGAGGAAAACAGAATTGTGTATGCATCCCAAAATCACCCGGGGAGTGCTTAAGTAGTCGGTGGCATACCATTGATGAAAGAGGAATTTCCTAAATCTGGCCACACAGAACTGAAAGTAGACAAGCAACAGTAAGCGAAGAGTGGGATCTCGTGTGAACACGCAAAGTTGAGGTCATGAGCTATTACGTATGAAGTGGTGCGTTCAACCTTATTCCCAGAAGGAATTTGGAAATGAGCTTCTATCGGCTGTATTAGCCTCGTGGTAGCCTTAAGCAGGGTGTCATTCCCTTCACCTGCTTTTGTGGAGGTAGGGCGCACTGAATAGCTTTCTGGTCTTCGAGTCTACTATCAACAGTGCCGGTGTTGGTGATCCGGAGCTGCTACGCACCATCGCCCCCAATCTAGTATCAACACACACTCTAGCATCATCATTGCTCATCATACACATTTTACTCGCCCGGACCTCCAAATTCTGCGCACGGAGGAATCTCTCACTCAGTAACAGCTGGGTAGGTGGGAAAAGGTATCAGCAAAGCATTAAAAAGTCATAAAACGTGACGAAATCACCACGAGAGTATTTTCTAGTCCTTAAAGGAAAAATTCTATGTAACGCAAAATTTCGGTCCCCCACAAAACCCGAACCCTAGCCTCCCGCCCATGAATCGTCACGCTTACCTCTACACCAAGCCGCCGTTGAATGATGAGGCACATCCATGTAATTTAAGTTTTCTCATGTCAAGCCCTGAAACTCTCCCTGAAACCACCCTCATGACTCCGTTCAGAGGAACGCTTGGCAGATTTGGAAAGCAGATCTGAACTCAGCATCCAAAAACACGTCCAGTAATGGAGGTCTCATTTCAAATGGCCACTTCGACCTGGGATGCTTCCCTGGTAAGATCAGATGTTGCACTCACCAATAACACGTTTGCACTTTTCAAACTCCTAGCTAAGAAAAAGCTTTTGTCGTATAATTAGGTTACGTTGTGTTGTTAGCGATAGAAATTTTCCCACGTTTGCCTTAAGCAACGTCCTCAATAAATAAATAAATATATGAAGGTTTGGGAGAAAAGCCTCTCTTGGAAAGTCGCAATTTCCCAAACTGGCTTGGAATTTAATTTGGAAAAAAGTCACACAATAGCGAAATATTCTCAAGAGATAGTGACCAAGCACATAAACAATTGTTGCATTCTTTACATGAAGAACAAAGCTGGTCTGGCTGGTTCCCATCAAACACCACCCACTTCGCAGGCCCCAAATTCATCGCGAAGTTACTAGCGACACTTCAATCGAAACATATCATTTCGCAGTGCATATAAATAACTTATTAATGGTGAACAACCTGAGAAAAGCAAACTTGGAATCTCCTGAACCAAAAAATATCGGATGGAACAAAATCTGATAGCGAAGTTTTGAGTTCGAGAAGTAACGACGTTGCTCCTACCCATAGCCAAGATTTGAGCTTCTCCCGTTCATGTAAATGTCAATCTCATTTAGTTACGCGTTCAATGCGTCGATGTACCCTTACTGGGCTCGACCTGACTGAATGGGGCCGTTTTTCTGATTTTCTAATTTTTGATTATTTTATTTTTATTATGAAATTTTCAAGTTACTAGCAGTCTACGACTACTTTGCGTTATTTCTTACTTTTTTCAGGTGAACTTCAGTGTGACTTATCAAGCATTAGGACCATTCCTTGAAGTAAGCCCAAACGACTGGGCACCTCCCAGTCACAAACGAGCTTTAAACCGCCTACTAAGTCACATCAAGAGAAGTCTGAGGTGAATAAAATTACGAAATCGTTGAATTCAATCCTCAATCAAGTTATATGTATTGAGCAACAAATTATTAGAATAGCTGTACAGATATATAATACATGAGAAGAGGTCGAATCACATCATTAAAAATCACATGCCATTTTCGGGTAGTTGGAAAGTGAAGATTGCGATGAAAGGCTTTGAAGACTAGGCAACTCATGACCGGGAATTTGTGCATATGGCGCCGAAATGAATTTTGTGGCCATAATTCTGAGATGAAAGCGATTTGTACGAGATTCGAAACAGATTCAGAACACACTATAAAATAGCTGAATAAGAAACATAGCACAGAGAAGTAGACAGGGGGAAGAAATCGTCGTTGAAGATACATGACCGTGACCGTGGCTGCTGAAGTCCGTTGGCAACGAGGTAATCGAGTTGTCTCCTGGTGCGGGAGGAGAGGGTGTAGGCTGAATAGGATTGAAATAAAAGAAATTAATCTTTTTCTTGGCTAGGGCAGGATATATGAAACCAATAACAAATCCTCCCGGTTGGGGGTGGAGCTTAGCGACCCATCTTACCTTATTGCAAGCGTCAAGAATGTTGTCTTTCAAATGAATACATAGTTGATCTTCTCTTTCGGTACAGGTACATGATTCGAATGCCTTGAAAGATTTCTTACTTGGGAAAAATTACACTGCCTACAACCTAAAACGCTACCTGTCCATGAGGAGTAGCCACCGTCTCGGCCAGCAATCCGTAGCATCTTTCTGAGCACTCTCCTCGAGCTGATTCCGCTTCGCATTCCGATATAAACACACCCCACTTCGAGTTGCACTAAATTCAAAGGTTGAGTGGGTCGGAAATGAACGCGAGTGAGTGGGTGTGGTTACTGCGGTCACGAACTTGCCTCAATTACCCATGTATATCGGGTAACATTGCGAACGCGGCTAGAGAAACCATGGCCGGCGATACTGATATTTTCAGCTATAGTACACTGAGGTTCTATTAGGAACGCCAGAAGAAGGTGCTGCTCCGTTGAGCAGCTGTGACTTCAAACAATGATAAAGCAGAGCTGGCAAAGATGTGTCGCAAGCCCCAAAAGTAGTGACTGCCTTTGCTCAGCCCAATTCTTAACTCAAATGCATTATTAGGCTGTTTATTCGATGCTAAGGTTTGGTCTCACTGCGTCAATACGTTAATCTCTATTGCTCCCTCCACTTCGTTTGAATTTCAGGTCGGCGAGGCATGTCGCCGACCACTCTCGTCCATGCGGGCGATTTGTTTGATTAGCCACCTATAGCAGCTGATGTGAAACACAATAGCTTTCAAAGATCCAACGACTCTACAGCGCTGAAACACTTTCTTCTCTCGTATTTGTTTCCCGAGGGTGAAAAGCTTTTCGTTCTGACGTGCGAACGATTTCGGGATCTCAAGTCCAAGGTTGTCGGCAGCGCACGGAGTGGGGAGGAGCAAAATGGACATTCGCTCTGAACGATAGCAGCGGATTCCTAGTGAAAATGGATGGGATGAAAGCAAGGCGAATAAATATTTTGTTGAGTCTTTTAGATATGTTTATTTACTCGATCACAACCTGAACGCAATAGTGAGAGGCGAATCTTTGAGCAAGACCGCGGTTAGTCTGGTCTCGATAGGGTTGGTAGACGCTTGTGTTTGTTCAGCGGAGGGTGCGCATTTATTTTGAGGACCATTGTTTTTTTCAAATCGTATCGTAGTCGAATCAATTGCAAAATAACCTGTAGATCGGCTTCACAAGCCAACTTCGCCAAACTGCAATGTACCAATGGTGCTGCTGGAAGAAAATGACACTGCTTGAGTTCCTCTCTACCAGGAATACACGATGCATCGGATCTGAAATCTCTTTAATCCGTGATGCGATCAATAGGTGGTATCGATTTTCATTAGGGACATTCAAGGTACCGAGATCTATGTCCCTATGATATGTTCCCGAGGTCCTTTCCCCCTTCCTTTACCACTGATGCACTGTCCCTATCTATACTCCCCTTTCCGACTCGAAAAGGTACCTCAACATTATCGTGAGCTGTGCCTGCAAACCATGGCTATTGAAATATGGATAGATGAACTACCCTGTACTGACCTCAGTAAAGTTCGTCCAAGTTTATTCTGGTAGACGTTCAGAACAGCATTCCGACATTGCGGTTGGCAGGTGTTTGTCGTACTGAAACAGAGAGTTGGTAGTGTCATCTTTTTTGTTTTCAAACAAGTTTTCTCATCTAAAAAGGTTCTCTGGAGGGCTGAGCCATTCATCAATGTTCACGACAGGTAGTGAAATGCCTTTTAGGGGTTTTTCAATGAATGGAAATGGAACAGACTACCGGGTTCCTAGCAAAATCTCACTCGAGGCAGGTTACCGGAAGTCGAGGCAGATTCTGGAGCTTTTCGGAACATTCTCGGAATTCTCTAACTTCCTCGAGGGTGGCATTTTCCAAATGATTGACCGCTTTCGGTACGAGTATTATCGTTGTATCATTGCTGTGCTTGTGATTCTTTGCAGCCGATTACTTTGTTGTTCGACTAACGATTATGTTACTCTCAAATAATTAAATAAAGGGAGTTTTATGATCTTTGCGCTTGTACTAAGGCCCGAATTGATCGTAGTAGATTTCTACGCCTTTTGAAGACTGAACAATTCCTTTTTTTATTCTGTGTAACCCTGTCACTACTCGTGGACAGCAACAGATCTCACTATATGGGTTCCTCGTTTTCCCTTTACAGTCCGCTTTTTAACTGCAGAAAGAGAGTCTTTTGAGTTAATATGTATCTTCTAACGCTTCCTTGTTCTGCTTCGAATAACTCTTGAAAAAGATTCACCGCAGTTGTAGTAATGCCTGTCTCGCTGGCTAATGAATGCTCAGAATCCAGAAAACCCAAACGAAAGATTGGCGAAATATATACATCAAGCTTAGTCTTCCCACTTGAAGAACTATTAAGTTCGACGCAACAGGACAGCCTATGGCGATTATCGCACTGGCGAATCGTAGCTAATTTATAGCCATGATTAGTGGAGGTGTTTAAGCGGCCCATGCACCAGAACCAGATCCACCATCCGGGCTGCTGGACCAGTGAGTGTGTCGCTCCGTCGGATCCGATGAGGTATTTTGCTATTGTCGTCATAGAGTATGACGCACTTTATGGGGTGCATGATAAGTGGGGAGAACAGGCGATTGCGACGGCTTTGACCAGATGAGTCCGTCTAAGCCGACCTCAATCCATGCGAAATCACAACCGTTTGATGACCAAATGTATTCATCATGTAATGGAGTGGCAGGATTTGGATGGCAGTACAAAGTGGCCAAGTTTCACAGTGCAGAAACAAAACTACCGAAAACTTTCTCTCATTACACTTCTAATGACGGCCTTGTTCCAGTTAGTACTGATTTGAACTGCCCTCCCCACCATTATGTACAATTGTAAAGCTCAATTGTTAGTTTGACGAGGTTCCAACAAAGCCATGGTCATTTGACGTCCACACTGGTAACGCACATTGAGGAGTTCCACGAAGATTCATTCTCCGGAACCGAAACAGATAAATAACTCCAATAATTCACAAGTAAATCGCCCAGTCAGAGTGAAATAGGGTTTGGGATGTATGTTGATACTAGTGTAGGCGTCGAATGATCACTTTAACTACTTACGTTCACCCGTTCCTATTCACTTTCATGGTGAAGGCATCCGATTTATATAGAAATTCAGGAAGGAAGGGTCAGGAAATTATTGAAATTATTTAAATGAACTATTATATCATTAGATTATTATTACTATTATATTATTATAATTAACTTAAATTATTATTTTTAGAAATTAATAATTTTAGTTATTCTATTTTGTCATACTATACTTAATTTTTGAAAACAAGAGCTCTGTCATTTGTGGATTATTAATAATTTCCCGTAATATAATATTTCCAGGTGCAAAATTGCCAATGTGCCTCAGAAATGGTTAAGAGAGTGGTCTTCTCGGAACATCAGAGAACTGATTCTCCTCAGCGGCATTTCGGCGGACTCAATCGCTCGACAACTTGCGTAACAGTGGCGCTCGCTGGCACTACGCCAACTTGCCGGTGTCTCCCACCTTGCTAATGCGCCTGAAATCTAATTGTAAGTAAAACTGATCTTATACTCGCACGAAACCTGCCGAGTGAAAAAGAGGATTGCGTTTTTTAAGGCGAGAGGTTTGCCAGGAAAAAATACTAACAAAATCTCTCTAAAGTTTTCGAAAAACTCCGCTTTATTTCACATTTCAAATCGTTTTTTTAATAGCTGGCTTCGATAAAACGCTAAATTAGCAATAGACTATCATACATCTAGTCAGGAGTGCGAACGTTTTGATAACTGAAGGGCAAATCATTTAGATTCCCCTCGAACAGGTCGCCTTTTCCAAACAGATCGACATCCCCTCATCCGTTTTCTTTTCACTACATTTGAGAGCCAGTCAGAGAGACGTTAGGCGTGAAGTCAAGTGCCCTTAGCCCAAGGGCACCAAAGAGGATTACAGGAGCCAGTTTGCGCCGTCCGTCCGTCCTTACTATTGGACGACGACCAACACGAATTTCTCGTGTCATTTCACCTCCGTGCCGACCTTAATCTACCGTTAGGCTAAGCGCATCGGAGTAGTCATTTGAGAACCGGATACGACCTCGAAACATGGTTAGACTCATTTGAGAACCTACAGGAAGGGTTGTTTTGTTGAGAGGCTAGCAACAGGAAGTTGAACGGGATTCTATAAAGGATTAGAGCAGCTGTGTAACAGTACGATCACCTTTATATGCTAGTGGCTTTTGGAAACTTTCAGTAACATGGACTTTTCGGTCGAGGAATGTCAACTGATATTGTGCGAAAAAGTAAAAACCCATTTATGAACAGAAAAAACAATCAAGTACATTTTTTACAGTAATTGAGTAAGAAGATGACCAGCGTTTTAACACCACAACTTCCAGATGGTATTCTATCTTCAAGCCTTATCCACTGTTGGGATTACTCAAGATGAGACAACTAGTGGAGTGAGAGCTTGCAGCTTCTGTGCTTACCTGACCAACTTTTTTAGTGGCTTTAGTTTCAGCCAAAGACGCTTTTTTCTTGCAGATGACTATTCTTAAATTTATCGTCGCCTAGCTGACATCATACTGATCCCAAACTAAGCGATTCTGTACGGCGACTCGTTACAGATACACGTCTGGCAGTCTTGGTTAGAGATTGAGGCCAACGACGAGCTCTAAGTTCCACTAGTAAAAGTACAAACAATCGCGGATTTGCAGCTTTCAAAGATACCACTCATCCCGTAAGCCGTGTCGCCAAACACTTATAAGTCACGATCACTTGAGAGCCTACGCTGGTGGTTCGCATTCCGCTCCCATGCCCCCGCTAGGCGACCCTTCACATTCACACGCAGCACCACTCCAGTGATGGATAACATTGGTCGTTTGACAAGCCAATCAGTTGATCATTTCATGGGATCGACAGTCCTTTTCCCAACAAAATATGTTTGGACTGGCAAATTGGATCGCTTCAGTCACATAGTAGAAGGAAACAGCTCGCACAAGGTTCCAAATGAGCTATTGAGTGTACAGATATTAGAAATACGGTTATTCCTCTCACTATCCAGCATGCACTATAAGATAGGCTTCCTCAGTGTATCACTCTGTCCGTTTGTCCGTAGACAAAATGGTTCGTGACTACGATAAGAGAGCCGAGTGAAAAAACTTCCTCTTACAAGGGAAGATCACCTATCGGTGGCCTTTCCATCTGAAACTGATATTGGACGAATTCTTTCATAATGCTAAATACACCTTTCTCCCTTCAGAACGTCTGTCTCCCAACAGAACGTCAACGTCACGGTGGAAGTACCATTGGCGTGTGTGGAAGAAACACAGTCTGCTATTACCTACAAAAGTTTGATAACTCAGTAGCTGTAGGCGACTCAGACTGGTGCGAATGATTCTAACCCTCAACGGGAACTAATACTTCAACTGACATGTCGACTCCAAAAAAATTCGCTCAAACCCAAGAGTTCCAGCCTCTCTCGATGCCGCTAACTGAGGTCCACGACAATGCTTAGCCGTACGACTACTACTGTACAGTTCTGAGTGTTTATGGCGCCATTTGGGCTATTTCTAGCTGTATGAGCAATTTTTCCACAACAACGACTCAACAGTAATCCCGATTCGTTGCCTCATAGCCACTAACCAGGCAGCCGAGCAAACAAATCGCCACACCGCAAATTGTCCCTCCAAATCGCCGACGACGGTCATGTTCGATTACGAAATTCTTTCAAGTTCAATCAGTATGCTTGAAAAACGGGGCGGAAAGAAGTTGTTGAAGGAGGAACGAGGAACGAAAGGGGGAGAGGATCAGGTAAATGTTGGAATAGGAATTGTTTAAAGGGATTAAGTAAAGTGATCAGAAAGTGATAGTTAGAAACGGGTGATAAAAAAAAGATATGCAACAGTGTTTCAGAGGACACCAATACAGATCAAATTTCAAGTTTGCATTATAAGGGTATGTGAGAACCAGTAAGTTAAAAAAAAGTCGAATCGATTGCGATTCTTAGCTTTTTCAACCATGAAAGGACCACTATATTGAGCCTCCCCAACAAGCACCTGTGGAGAGAAACAGTAGCCACTTATAGCCGTTATGATAAATGCATAGTATATTGGTATTTATTTCTTGCCGATGAGAAGCTAGAAAAAGTATACTTTTTTCATCCGCCCATTCACCTAGTTTATTCAACTTTTTTCCCTCATGGTTTGAAATTTAAATATAGAAATTTCAATAAGAGGACTTTGTAATGAATAGAGAACACTTGGGAGAGCTTTGATAGGAGACCAGCTCGCGACCAGAATTTTTTGTTTTAATATTCTCTATTTTCTCCTCTTATTATGAGAGATCTTGAAAACCCAAACCCAAGCCCCGCAGAGGAGAGCGCTTCCAATTATCTCGGAGCCCTACTGCACTAATCCTGCCTCCTAACAAAGATGAACAATAGGTAGTATCGCATAGCAGACTGAACTTCAGTAATAAGGGCTGAGTATGGGTAGATTGGATATTAAGCACCAAAAAAGTCCATTACGCCTGCAACACTTAAATCCTGCTTCCGTTCCCATTTCCTCAAATATTTTCCACTCATCCCCCAGCGAAGTACTCATAACCGTTTCTCAAACGAGCTCCCGTAAGCAACCTCCAGACAGCCACGAGAGGCGATTCTGAAGAGAACTCCAAAGTGTTCAGAAACGTGTCCAAGTCCATTCCCATTTTTCTTGAAAGAAAACCCTACCTAAATCATGAAGATGGGAAGATTTGAAAACTCTAATAAGGGGAAGGAGGAAAAAGACTAGAAAGAAGAAAGAGAGAAGCACCGTCACAAAGGTATGATGCCAAAAATTAATGGTGCTTACTTATAAAGTTGAAAATCAGTGTACTTGAAAACACAAGAACAACTAGTGGCAAACTGTAGGAACGTCTGAGAATAAGTCATGAAATGAAATGCGCAGAAGATTGGAGCTGGCAAAAACTTTTCGATTTCGAAAAGCCACTATGCATCTCCGGTTCTGAATCGAATATCCACTGAATTGAGCAGAAAGAGTCATGTAATCCACACACCCCTAGGGACAGTATCAAGATAGGTATTTATTATAGCCTTAGTCGAACTCACCATGCAGCCATCAACGGTGCAAGACGATTCGAGCACTCTAAATCGTTCTCACACGCCTCCAACGCCGACTTACATTCGGCTGTGGCATTCGGCTCTTGAGCAGCTGTCAGATACAGTAGTCCACAGAGGAACAACGGGTGAAGATGTAATAGAATCATGACCACCTGCAAGCAATTCCAAAGAATTAGGCGAAAATCGAGAAAAACAAGACGATTCTATAGTAATGTAGGTAGTAACGTACACTTCTCTGGCTATCAAGGAGGTAGCAGAACAGAATCGAAGTGAGGGTTGCGTAGTTCCCTACGACGGGAATAGCTTAGATGGGCGTGGCCGTTCCCTCAAGCTCCGCCTTCGCGCGGTTGATGTGTGGGAAAAACAAAGAATCGTAGACCATGAACAAGCACACATATCACGAAGTGAGTGGCGGTTTGGAGTAGGTGTAAAAGCAACAAGGATCATTAAAGGGCCGGTAGAGGTTTTTTAAGAAAAGATATCTAGAACCAAGAAAAATTTCAACAAGCGCGTTCCGAACTGGCAAAAGAGGCATAATCTACAAAAAATTACCGCATCTGAAACTTAATTATATATGTGCAGCTTTAAAATTCTCGAATTATTTGTCGTTCCGTTTGTACTCAGAGCTACCGAGAACTTTGGCGTGAGTTAAGGCTCTCGAAGGCGTCGATGAGGCTGAACTTAAGTATCTTCTTCTGTTATGTGAATGTGAAGCAGACGAGCTGGTATAACATAGACTCATGACATCTGTAAGAACTCGGGTACCATACAGGTTAAATTGGAGCGGTGAAAGTCCTGCTCAAGTTGGAGAAGGCACTTCATGGATGTACTGCAAATGCGAATTTCCGAAATGTATGTGAAAAACTGATAATAAGTCAACTATGAACTCTCGAAACAACAAGGGATTTGACATCGTATCGCCCGTCCAGGAGCAAGCCTTTTATCTCAGAAGTGACCAAAAGAAGGAATAAGTGAAACAACGTCAATAAGCGGAATTTTTCAGAACTACCCTAAGTAATCGTAATGGAAAGGGTACTGTAGCTAGCCATCCGTGTATCGGTAGCTTTAATACAAGTGAGTTATTTGATCTCTCGCAGGCATCTCTCGCATGTGACAATCAACTACAGGGTAAAGACTCGAAAGAAATCCACTAGAAGCATGAAGCAAGCTTGTTTAGCTGTGCGAGGCGCATACTAGTAACTAAAACTAAAGCCCACCTTGACTCTCCTTGAATAGAATCGAAGCCTATGTAATGCGCTCAGCTGAACAGATCATGTCTTTCAATTTATTTTCTCTTCTTTGCCTTACAACATTTTAGCTGATAAATGGAATTCCTTTGTGTATTATGAGGGGTTTTTTATATTCTAAATTTCCATCCATGTTTTGTTCGGTGGAAAATGAAGAAAGATAAACTTATATTGTATTATAGAGGGCCCAGCATTCAAGCAACGGCCCAGCGTTTGAGTAACGTGCTAATAAAATACCAAGTTTGCACGAAGTAAGGCAAAGATGAGCTCTAGGAGAGGGTGGTATTTGGCCTGGCTTCATATTGGTGTGCCTGACAATGCGATTCGCAGAGAGCATCGTGGTGTTCCAGTTGCGGAGAGTATTAGCGGTCTCGTTCAATGCATGAAAGGCCTGGTCAACTGCAGCGGAATTGAACTTGCACGGAAAGTATCAAGTGCTTGCGGTAGTCACAGACCACTGCTCACGGACCACATTATAAAAACGCTTCAAATATTTACATTGCAAGGCTAACCTTAATGTATTTGCTTACAATGTTGTAAAAAATCAGCCAAGTACGAATTCTGAACTTCAGTCAACGTATGAGACTGAAAAGCAGTTTCTATTAGGGGAAATTTTTCTCTTCGAACATGTACCCCTCATAGCTTTTGCAAAATGTCCAATCAAACAACAAGGGAGAGGTCAAATGGGACAGAATGAAGTTGGGCTACTAATGACAGGCGATTGGAATGGTGAGAGGAAAGTAGCATCAAACCAGAAGTGAACGACTGAAAAGGAAAGCAAGAAACGGAAACTAGAGGAAATGCAAGGCAAGGAAACATCAAGAGTCAAACAGACAAAAAGGAAAGAGCTGTAGGGCGAACGGCGGCTAAGTGGCAAAGGGATACCCATGTGAAGAAGTCCCAGAAAAAGAGGAACGCAGAAATGGATCAAATAGAGAGGAGGATACATCCCGGAGAGAAAAAAAAGAGAAGAAGATAAGAAGGAAATAACGCTAAGGAAGGAGCAAAGTAAACGAGGAAGCATCGGAGAAAACCGTTTGTTAGCTATTCAAGCCAGAAGTTGGACAACTTGAATAAAAACGGGAAAACGTTTCTAATCTTGTCTTTCCAGCCTTGAGGAAATGCACCCATGGTACACCGACACATACAATCTTCGAGCCTTTATGTGACCCTATCTAGGCCGTTTCCCACCCACATTTGGTGTACGAGGGACCTTAAATTTATCCCACAACCCACTTTTAACTTGAACTGGGCTTTTACTCTCTTTAATGGTATGTTGCAACTCAAGTTTCTGGTAAGAAAGGCTAGATGTCTGCTGTTGCATTGCTCTAGGGGTCCCGAAAAATGCTTTTCAACTTCTGTCATTCTGTCTGCACTACTGTAGACGACTAGAGTAGATTCTGGAGCGCTTTCCAGGGTGCAATTGGGATTCGAAGTTGTTACGGCGATTCTTTTCTGTTTTGGCCTTGTCAAGCCTTAAGCAATTGCAACTCAAGAATAGCCCAAAAATCCTATTCTCACTTTTTTCATTACCTACAGCATTCACTGATTTGCAAACCACTGATACCCTCGATTCCATCGTTGCATCATCTTGAGCGGGGTTCATCCATACGCTTTATAAAACAAAGGGGTCTTCAAAAGCCTGGAATATCGAACGGTTTGTGAATAGCAACAACGATAGTTTACGCTAGTCCATCACCATAAAGATCGAATGGCACTTGCTAGTTTTTGCAGGTGATGGAATAGCGTTTCCGATGAGTCTCCCTGAGAAACTTGTCCCTGTCCTGACATATTTTGTCTTATTTATCTTGATAACCATTATAGAGAATTGACCATTTCTCGGTCCCATGAAACCGTCTGGTTTTACGTGGGAAAGGCATAAGGCTTGATAGGATCAATAAACAAGGTTGAAAGGATGAACGCGGATAGAAACTGGTTTCGAGTCGGAGTTGCTTAGTGAGAGACTTCAGAGTGGATCACCGCTTGCCCTCTCCTGATTGCGTTAAAGTGTACTCAGTGAAAGTGCTAGTGGATCGATTGGCTGTTTTTTCCCAGCTTCTTTTACATTTGAACAAAATCCGGGCCTACAGGACGAAAAAAGTAGAGAAGTAACAGAAGCAGAGACTCCGATTTGAGAGGAGACTAAACAAACCACTGGTGATCGCATCGCCTTGAGTCTTTCACTCCCTAGGGGAGAGGGGTCTATTGACAGAGCAGGTTGCAGTTTCTGATGTTAGTATCTGTGGTCAACGCTTTCGTTTCCAGCAATATGATGGGGCCAAGAAAGTACCGTTGATGAAAATCTGTTGACAATATATACGTCCGGACTTCATAGAAATCTGTTGGGTACTCCAACAAAGAACCTGCTTTCAAAAAGGCTTATTCATTCCATTGTCTGGAGCCTAAAACCTTCAACTGTGCAAAAATACATGTACAAGCCTGCCAGCAAAGTCTAATTCCGGAGGATTCGTCACGAAATCAACGAGCAGTCGGTGGTCGTCTGTGCGGTTGCTGCTTTCGTTCACAAAGAAGACCGGTCAGCTCAGTGTCTTTTGTGCTGGACTACTGACTGAAAGCTACTCAAATGCTTTATCCCTCTCATGAGTGTGGCAATCCCAAATGAAAACAACTGCTAAACCAACACACCAGAACTTTCCTATTAATTGCCTCCCTTTAAGTTTCATCGTTGAATCTGAAACAGTTCACACTGCAGTTCACTTCCAGTTCTATAATCAACATCGCCATAATTGATTGGACCATATAGTTAACAGGGAACTGGGTATCAGGTGGTATATACAGATCGTTCTTTTAAAAACGCATGGCATAGAGCTCCCACCAAGTACACATGACGCTCATAGAAGGATGTCTTTCAGGGCGATCGGCTCGAAAAGGGTTCCGCCGACTTGCGAAGTATCCGAATTACAAGAGTCTATAATTTGGTAGGTTTTCCGTCTATGTCTTTACTTGGTCGATCTAGGCATTGGATTTGGAATTTCGAGGATGAGTTCAAGTTCAAAAGCATTTCACAATCATGTTTTTCTGCGGTCTAACGCATGACACTTGCTATGTACATAACCTCTATTCCATGCCTCAGTTTGGAAAGGTACTTAACTGAGGCATCAACGAAAAGTCAATGGGTGCCAAGAATGTTTATAGAGTGGGCCAGAGTAACATTAACCGAGATCACGCATTTGTTATCGTCACAAAAGGGCTAAAGTAAACTGATAGGTTGAGGCTTCCTGTAGTGATTAGATTTCACTAAGATGCTTCTATTTATTCTGGAGATTATAAAAATATAACCTTGCGAGCACTGCCGATTGGGTCATCCTGCCGAGAGTTGATGATGGGTGAACTGATCAGAAATGTTTGACTCTTCTGTAGCGTATTTTTACAGTTGCCACGGATTGGTTCGAAGTCACAGTCCTCTAAAACACAGAACTACTAAAGCCATTTCTTGGCCCTTTACTAGTCACAATTACACGTTGCTAGTCTCGTAGACAACTCGAGCTGACCTTCAAGAAACTATCATTGGCGGCATCGTATTATTATCCAAATCGGTCCTATAATCAGGATGAGGCGATGGAACCATCTTGCCATTCGCACGTTACTACCCACCTGGAAGGAATTGAAAAAGATCATGTATGAAGACGTTATTTCACTTATTTCACTATTTGATGAGTAATGACTTATTCATTGTGCTGAAGCAGAACAAGCTCTTTTTTCAGATCCCATCTGATGATTCGGCTTCTGTAGGAATAAGAATTTACTTGAGTTGTAGAAAGGACTGGTTGAACCTCAGGAAAGGCTACAGTTAGCTGACTCAGGAAAGCTAAGGTAACTAGATGCGATCAAATGGCACACTCTCAAACACATGTAGTCTCTTCATTCATATCGTCGTCAATTACTGGGCTAGTCCCCGGTAATTGACCGGATTCATCTCCCCACATAACCCTCTTCCATAGTAGCGCTAGCCCTTTCCCTCTTTTCTCATCTCCTAAGAGAGCCGGATTTCTCACGACAAACTCACGAGACCGATGCTAATGTAAAGAAGGGAAAGCTACCTCGAGTGAGGGCAGGAAAATATATGCTGACACTGTAGGATTAGATCACTTCCAATGGTAAAGCTTCAAGTCAGTCACCTTTCAAAAAGCAGATGAATATATGCTATCATTCATGAACACCCAAATGCTAATTGACCAGCGAAGGTTTCGGAATGTTTGTGTAAGTAGCGGAAGGGCGCTGAGGACGAAGAACCTTGCACTGAACATCATTTGAAGGTGCAACTCTACAGCAGAGCAACTTCGATTAATGTTCAACACTCATTAGGAGGTGGATATGTCGGAATCAAAATTGGGTAGAGAGGAACTACTGGTGAGGAGTCCACTTGTAAAACCATAGTACCAGCGGAATAGTATTCGGCTCTTTCTTGACTTAAGTGACCTTCATAGTTGTTTCCTTTCCCAGTGTTCCAACACAGAAGAATATGCGATAGGTCACGGTTAGGTGTTACTGCAACCACGCATTTGCGAGTGTGATTAGTGAACCTTGGAATCTCGATATGAGGTTGGCATTTCACGTCTACATGTCTCTATTACAGCGCCCTTCTACATTCTTGATTGACTGTCTTGCCGATACTTGGAAGGGTTCTGAGGCTAGTTCCACAATGGCTACCTCAGACGGCTGAAATAAGTTAATCGGAGGAACAAGTAACGGGAGGCGTGCGGCGTATGTCAAGTAATCCATTGCACGGTAATAGCCTTTCCAGTTCTACAGAGAAAGTAAACTCATCACGGTTGGCAGCATTTCAGTTCGCTCGAAAAATATTGCGGCTCTGCATAGAAACCTTTTCCTATTTTTTTCCGTTTGATTCACTATAAAATGGGATATGTGTATTTAGAGTGAACATTGCATATAAATTCCAAGAAATCGGCCGGCTCGTAGGAGCAATTCAGCACATGCTTGCAGAACAGTTAGCTGTATTTTCGGCTCATGTCGTATAGGTAAGAGTGACTACCTGTCTAGACAGAATTTCGTAATCGATTGAGTTCCCTCATAAACATTTTGTGAATGCTTTTCGAGTTGAAAATGACCACTGAACAAATTAGCTCCTCAGCCTGTCTGAAGACTGTTCTCCTTAACCTTGACCTTATGCTGATAACAGGTTTTGATCAAACCTCCGTCGTATACCAGTAATGAAGAAGGTTGCACGAGTTGGGTACCTTTTCGTTAGAGGCAACCGGTTTCTCAAAAAAATCAACTACGAGATCCCATTCCGGCAGCAAATATTTTCAGGCCAACTTCCGAGAGCCGGACCCTCTCTTTGTGCAATTTTGTTGAGTCACTCGAAAGGTAAACATGGGGTTGAACGCCTTGCTGGCTCCTGCATCGAAATGACAACAAGACACAGAAGGCCCTGAGAGTTGGACTCGCCCTAAGCGACATGAGAAAAATCGACGGTGAAAAATAGAGGAGATCTACCTTTTGGAGAAGGACTGAGGGAGGGGATGGGATAAGCAAAAAACTCTGCAAGTGACTGCATGGAAAGCCACCGTTTACCTACCATAGGCAACCAATCCTGGTAGCTTCCTCGTGACCTCATGATTTATCCTTTTCCAATGAGTAATTTGAAATTTTTGTTCCTACGTCGATCGAATCAACACGATATCTTTCACTTGAGTCTCGCCGGGGAACGTAGAAAAGCTCAATGCTCCCACCAATCAAAATCGGCGGAAATCGAGAAAAAACCCTTCACTCTATCGAATGAATATTTATAAGCCGATTTTCATCATTGGTAAACTTTTCATGTTATGCTCAAAACACGCGCCCTTAAACGTAACAGGAATCAATTAGCCGAGTATTTTGTAAGCTGTAAGCTTCAAGCTATCTTAAACGCTTTGAGAAAGATTAGAGTGTAGAAACACGGTGCAGATTTTCTTATCAGAACATTCTCAGACAGAAGTAGAAATTACCATTTGGAAGCTTGAAAACCTTCAGAACTCCGAAACGACTTTGAAAAATTCCCAAATTTTTTGCGTTCAAAGAAATAGTAGGCGAAGACAATACAGTTTCCACCACAACCATTCAAAAAAGTACGAAAAACGCGGATCACGTCTTTTTCGTCTTCTTTCTAACTAAGTTAGATTTCACTTTCTCCACATATGATGTACATAGTTCGACTCAGCTCGTCGAGCTCTATACAACGGTGTACTGAAAAACAGAAAAAGGTAAAACTCGAACTCCTACGTCCATCAATGATCCTGGGGGCACGTCATTAGCATCGACGCTCGCTATAATTATAACCGGAAGGCACTCCCTCGGATTAAAAGTGCTAATGGAGTTGTGGAGCAGCCATCATATTCCGAAACCTAACAAAAAGTCGACCATTGCATTCCTCATGTTTCAATGATTATTTTGATACATATTTTTCTAAAATGGACAAATTTGGTCATGAACCAATCTTTAACACGAGCGGCTTTTCAAAGTGAAAAGCAAATCTGAGGCAATCCCTCGTGTCAGTGAATGATGAACCTATACTTCACAAATAATAGCTCTTTTCTGTAGTTTGCTAATTGTATGCCTGAGCTCAAGAAAAACAGCGATTTCATCACTCAATCCCGGTTTGCGGCATTATTTGGTGGAGAACGTACGTTTTCTTGCTTTTTCAATTGGCATTTACGATGTTCAGAAAAATGTAGCGCACTCCATCAAAGGAACACATACGGAACTCCTGAAGCACATTCATGATTTGTAGGATACAGTTAACTGTCTTGGAACCCTCCCTTCATTTAGGACTCTGAAATCACCCCCGATGAGTTCCATTCTCCGTTCCATCGGAACTGGGAGGCTTTACCACTGAAAACAGGCGAAGTTGGCACAGAGAAGCGCATATCGTTAGCTAACGATGTTTATTAGCCATGAGAGAGCCACGGCCAACCACATATAATAACCGCTCCGCTATAACTGCTGGCAGCCTTCGCACCTCGACAATAGGATGCTGGTGGTACCGCAGCCGTAAATTAATTCACAATCTGCATATTTAAATGAAGCAATTGCGTATGAGTTTGGAACTGAGGCTAATATTCATTAAAACACAGGAATTATATAGGTATTGTTTTACAGGAAACTTATTTACATTCGAGAAAATCTGTCGTCTGGAGGCGAATTCTCGGTGAAATCATATACTCCGTCACTTCTTGGCGGAGTCTCAGCGAGCTCTGGCGTTCCGAGCATTTTTTCACCGTCTGCCACACATTTTTTCCGAACTCTCCCATACGTTTTAGTACTTGAAAACGACCTGTGATAAGGAAGTTCTTCCATAGAGGTAATACATTTTCCCAATTATGCCTTCATTTATATGTAAGTAGAAAATATCACCATTAGCACGAAGTCTGCTTTTTCTGCTGAGCATATTCTCTCCTCCACATCTTTGAGTAGCTCCGAAGGGTTGTCTACAGTTCTTGCTCTAATGCTAGAGCGAACTTCGTTAGACTCCGGTGCTTGAGAGACAACAGAGCCTCGATTCGATCTTGACGGAAGATCGAGTAGTCGATTCTGCCCTCTAGATCGCCATTAATAATGTTAACGAACAAGTTGTAGTGATTAATAAATGATGATTACCTGCTGACCGACATCTTAGTTGCTCATTAATTTCTCGAACGCATGCCTCTAGCGCGTTTATGGACACTCCTAACGGTAATCCATACTACCCACCTTTTTTCAAGCCACTAGGCGCGAATCGCGCCTACTGTGGCTGAACTCAATAACCTCATTTGCTCCATCAGTTCGCAATTGTCTGCATTCATTCGATCCGAAGTCGCCCTTGCTAAACTCGTCGTCTCTTTCGATAAGTACATCATTTTCAGGAATGGTACTGCTCTTTCCGACTATGAAGAATCTTTCCACTAATTTTCCGTCTTCACTCACATCCATTATCTTCTCCTCACGTCGACTTTTCGATGCAATTAGAATATCTTAAGAAAACTATTCAGTTATATCACAAGAAGCAAACATAGACGATTTCATACCTTTGCGGCGTAGGGGAGGAGAGCAATAGCCTGATCCATGATAGTTCAGTTGGAATCCAGCCTTTCTTCCTTCATATGCGACCTCGGCTGGTCTGTGTTCGAGTTTGACAAGGGATTTTCAACTGAAAGAAAACCATTTTGAGTTTGTTTTCAGAATATTACATGTAAGTCAAATACCAGAAAGACATACATATATTTACCAGAAAGATCAACAATCTCGCTTATCCATTGAACAAATCACATATGCTTTTTGTTCAGAAGTCACGAAAATATCACTCGAAGGAGCTATTCACTGCCATTCTCATGTCCTAATAAGTTACGAAGTTTTTCGTACAACGGAGTAGTGAAGCTTGACCAAGCGGAGCACATGATAATCGAAAAAGGGGCATTCTGGGAGTGCGATGTCGTTCCTTAGGCACCTGAGTGGTGGTTTGTACCTCTTCCTGTATCCGCGCTGGCCATGTGCTGAGGTTCATAAGAGTAAACAAAAGCTGGACTACCCAGGCTTTGTTCGGTAACTCACAGTGGATAGTTCCTTCATGACTCCCAAAAGTGTGAGACAATGTTTACTTCACCTCGAAGGCTAGCATCTCCTGCAGTGAAAAGATTCAACCGATTGTAGAGTTTTGTCCAATAATCGGTAGTTCAATTATGAGAGTCCACGTCCTTGAGTGTACCTTGTTCACTCATGTGTTTATTGCCCAGGGTATGTTCCAAAAGTATAACACCCTTATCGTCCTACCAAGTTTTCAACGCTTTGAATTCCTAACAAATTGCTTTCTTACCAAGATTGTTCTGTTGAAACTGGACGTCCCTAGCCCTTGCTACAAAGCACTGACAGCGCGAGGGCACGGTTAACCCTCCGCCCCATTTATTGAACAATTGATTAGTCTCTGACAACTAAATTTTTGGGAGGAAATCTAAACAACGATGCGCACATAGCAAATCCAACACGGAATGTGTACGCTTATCCTTCACAAAATCTTCTCGTTTCCCTGGAGTTTGATATCTCCCTTTACTGGCCCAGCACCTTTTCTATAGCTTAACAACCTGGTTAGTCAATCGAAATTTTGGACGATCATCACTAATATAAACGAATGATGGTAACAACACTGTCAGAAAACTGTACTCAATGTGTAACAATCAGTGGCTGAGATTTTTACATTATTGATTGACGAAATTATGCTATGGCAACTGATCTCTGAATAAAGGTGATACGGTGGTCTTTAATGAGTGGCTCTGCGCGTGTGGAGTCTTTGCGCTCGTTCTGAACTTGGCGTGCGTAATTGGTCGCCTCGCCTAGGTAATATCTTAAGTCCACATCTGTCAAATCATTAGTAACATGTCTATTAATATTGCATACCGCAGTGTGGCGGTGGGCTCGCTTCCACGGTCTCCAGCGGATCGCAAATTTCCTCCCTATGATCTTCGCCACATTTAAAGCATCTGCCATTTTCGTGTGGATCTTAATTCTCTGGCTCAAACGCGAACATTTTAATATGCGGATGAGAAATGCAGTTGAGCGTAGAAAAAACAACGCGCCTTTTTCACCTTTCTGTGGGATCATAAAAAGCGCCAGACGACTCGGAGGGATCTTCCTGAGAGCTAGTCGAACCTGCGCTACCCAGTCAAGTAACTTTGAGCTAAAACATCTCTGTCATAGAAGTATTCGGATGGAGAAATGCTGGAATAATTATTTTTTCAAAAACTTCAGAAGCTTTCATTTTTCTCTAGAAAAAAGTCTTTTCTGTAACAAAAGTCTGTGAACACTATACGAATTAAAGGAATGTGAATGAGATTAATAATCGATTGGTCCCCCTGACTTCCTGACCAGCTCGAACATTCAATCAGCCACGCTTTGAACCAAGTTTGCGATGATCGTCTCGTCGATTGATTCCCAAACAGCCAGAATCGCCACCCTCAGTTCTTCTACACTGTTGTACTGACGGTTGTTGACGTAGACGCGCAGAGCCATGCTTCCTCAGAGGATCTCTATGGGGTTGCAGTCAGAAGAGTAGGCTGGCCAATCCATCATATTAACACCGTGGCGTGACCGTGAGACATGGACAGCTGCACTATCATGCTTAAATCATGCGCCCTGCGTCGCTCACCTCTGAAAAATGGCAGGAGGTGGAACTGAAGTATTTCTTGATACTCCTGGCTTCCCATCCGACATGAAGGAAGGGCCAGCTCCAGTTTGCTGCCGCTTCGAAAGCCACCCCAAACCAATAATGGAGCTTCTCCGAAGGTTCGTTTGAAATAGCGACGTAGGTTGACGAAGGTCTTTAAACCTACCCTCGGTCTTCAGGAGACACCCATGCTCAGCCTCGAGGAGCGATCGTAGCTATTCTCAGTTCTAACAAGCCACTCTGAACAGTGAGCAGTGCGCGGATGGGATTTACCCTTTTTAGAATTGCTCGTTTTGGTCCGAAGGCTGCGTCGAGTTGCTTACGATGTAGCTGTACAAGACCCTCCGTGCTTCCATTGTGGCCAATGCGGCTGTATTCGATCCAAGCTGGAAGCCACCAAGTTGCAGGTTATGGCGTACTAAATTTCAATTAAAATGAAAGTCAGTATCATTTTCCGTGAAAGACTCCATCTTAGAATAAGTAAATGCTTTAATGTGGTGTTGTGTAACATTGTCAATAAGAACTTTAACGTGTTGTATCTCTTCAAAAAGTAATACAGGATTTTCATAATGAACTCTTCACAACGGAGACTTGAACGACCTTGATTATTGTTGATAATGTCCGGTCTCACCTGTAGGGGGTAGTCCCGATGAAGCTGTACGACGTAGCATTGATGCACTTGAGGTTGGTGAGACTTCCAAACTACCTCAAAAACGGAGAGATAATTAATTCTATACCATGGTGTCCAATACTGCGTGTAATGACGACCGATTTAAAATTGTCATAAAAAGCTTGTGATAGTAAAAAGGGAAAGGGAACGCAAAGTGTTAGAATATGATTGTTCCAATAACAACTGTAAGAAGGATATGCTCAAAAAACTAATTGCTAAACAATGAGAGGTGCGGTGAGGTGCGTGGTGTGCATGTGCAGCGTACGTCAGGAATGATATGATATCATGGAGGAAGGCTGTGCGCTAATAGGGAGAAGTGTGTTCAAAAACAAACAAAATCTTGAGAGAAAAAATGAGTATTGTAACCTGCATGACTAAAAAAGTTTATTTGCGGGTCATGCTAGTTGCGCTGATGTAAGTGCAATGCTTAACCCATTGACGACCGCGTGGCCCGTATACGGGCCACAGTATTATTTTGTATGTGTAACACTCATTTCGATTTTTTTGACCCTTTCAAGTATCAAGCAGGTTTATGACCTACTATAGAATCTTGACGCGCAATGGTCCGTGAAACGTTTATTTCTGACTCTAGTAATAAGAGAAAACAAAGTTACTTCCGACGGCATTGGTAAAGGAGGAAAACTAAAGATTGTAAAAAAGGTTGTAAAGAGGTCAAAAAGGATGTAAAGGAACTTTGCTGGGTATCCGATGATTCGAAACATGCCATTCTCATCTGTATCCTCGTGTCTAGACAGAGTCGCATTTGGAAATAATTTGGTAAAACCCTCACTTCCCTTCGAACAATTAACGTAGCTCTGAATTGTGTGTATGAGTTGTAACCTTTACATGCCACATTCACGAAAACTTTTTTGTCGGCTGGTAATGCTTACGAAAAAAAATTACTTGCTCCTAGGACCGTGTGGCCCACCAGCGGGCCACAGCAGCAGCCCGCGAAGAGCGCGTTCGGTCACACACACTAGACACGCTAAAAACGCGCGGTCGCCAATGGGTTAAAAAAGCGTAAATTAAGACAGGTTAACAAGTAACTGCAAAAACGAACCTATACTCATTGTGCTTGTCGACGAAAATCTTAACGTTGCTTTTGTGCGTTCTAAAGGGCCATTCAAAAAGGATAAGTTTGTGCTTTGTTCTAAGCAGGTAGTATTTCTTGTTCTACAGATATGTTCCCTATTAAACAGTCCCCTTTAGGTCTCACAAGATGAGAAGAATGTTGAGAAGGCTTTTGAAGGAGTGCTGAGCGACGGCGGTCGCTTTACATTACAGTAGCACAAAGAGTCAGTGGAGCGAACGATTTGCAATGGTCCGTGTTAGCTCTTTATCGCACTGTTCTAGATTCTATTCACCATCACGTGCCAGCGCTGTCGACACTACTCTAGCGTCGCCGTCGCAGCACGCAAGCAACCGCCGTCTCGCACGCGTTGAACGGACCGACGGACGATTGTCGAAGTCTGAAAGCGGCCATACACTGTACCCACCGATCCTGGATTGTGGGCTGTACTGATTGTAATCAAATATGATTCTGTCGAAGGGTATTGTGTAAGGACCGTAATATTCGGAGCGAATGTTCACCAATGACTATTCGTAAAACGATGAATTCTATGAGTTCTTATTTGTGAAGATTTATTGCCACAGCATCTAAGGAGCAATACAAAGTGCTTCATCTTTGCTACATTTACAACCAGCACATTGGCAGTCTCCGTCAGTTGTGCACGGATCTCCCATCGCATAAATCACTTCGCCGATGAAGTTTCCTCTGAAAATTCAATTTTCAGCATGAGTCCTTTACGAGGAGAGTCAGTTTGTTATGGTTATTCTTACCCAGGGTTGTATTCGCATGCCACAAATGTAGAAGCACCATTCCAGCAAGAAAAAATCCCACAACCAATTTGGTTGGTCGATTGCCAGGCCAACTAGAGCGACAGAATTAGCAACTTTCCTTCTAATACTGTGCTTAATTTTCAGTTCCCACCTGAGTGTATTCCTGAATTACGTTTTGGTTGTAAACATCCATACTGAAAACGTTATTTTGAGGGGCGCCATATTTCTGTAACTCGTTGAACCAGGCCTCGACACTCTGAAATGGGATCTATGGTGCTCTCTGGAGAAGATGCAAACGCAACAATACTACAACCTGTGCTGCGGCTTCTGTCTTGTTAATATTTGGTAGTAATGAGTGTACATTATAACCCCATTGATTAGTTTGCTGCAAAGAGTTGTACCCAAGCGTGCAATCCTTCGCCCACTCCACTGCATTCGCTTCAATTTCGCAATTGTAGCTCTGTAACAGTTCTTTGCAAACTTTATAGTACTCGCTCAGGTTGTTTGATGGAAGTGAATAAGACAGTAAAGATAAGCTCGGCTTCAAGGCCTTAGGTCCTCCAAATTATTATGATCAAAACATATTATAACATAATCGTACCACTTTCATCATTTTTGCCGCTTTTGGAGCAAACCCTCCAAGATTGTTGTGAGCTAGTCCTTTAGCTATGAGGGATCTGAATTGTTACGAATACAGCAACATTTTTTCAGATTGTACGTCCTGAAAACTTACCGATACTCATTGTGTTTGTCGACGAACATCTGTCTAGCTTCATCTGTCATTCCGTTATTATTCTCAGGGCACATCCCACCTGAGAGAAGTTCCTTTTGAGTAGTTAGCTCGAAGCCGAAAGAACACACTCTTAATCGTTCAAACCTGGATGGTATATTTTAGGTGTTGTAGTAGGTTTCTCTGTGGTCGGTGGCATGACAGTAGTATACCCTGGAGGAATACAAAGGGCCTCATCTCTACTACAAGTGCAGCCAGTGCATTGACAGTCTTCATCAGTTGTGCACGGATCTCCGATGTCGTAAATATAGTGATTAATCCTATTTCCTCTGTAATTTGAATATTGAAAGAAAGTTTCAGAAGAGGAGCTTGTTATTGTTATCCCCTTGACTTACGCAGGGTTGTACTCGCATGCTACAAGTGTCATGGTTGGACACCATTCAACTGCGCAGCCGATTTTGTCACTAGACTGCCAGGCCACCTGTAAAAAGCATCTCTTCGACGTTAGTCAAATCGTGCACCTATGAATTCTGTAAACACCTGTGTGTAGTGGCCAACACCCCGATCGAAAACTTCCATTGTCAGGATATTTTCATCTGGCACACCAAACATCTTTAATTCCCAGTACCAGGCTTGGACGCTCTGGAAATGTAAAGCCATTTTCGAAGGAGACCGAATTGTAACCGAGCTCAACATTCCAACATACTAATTTTGCAGACTCCGTCTTGCTGTAATTAGTCCCTCCTAGCATCCACAAGTTCTGCCCCCAATAATTTCTTTGCTCGGGTGGATCATGTTCGAACTTGCACTCTTTTGCATATGCCGCCGTATTTGCTTCAACTTCGCAATCATAACCCTAAAAAACCTTGACTCACATGCTTTCGTGCTTTTTTGATAGAGCACAGAACGGCTAAGGGCTAAGGAGATATCATCGAGGACTGAAAGCTTCACATCGTACCACTTTCAACATTCGAGCTGCTTTCGGAGCGAATCCTCCAAGTTTATTTTTGGCCTGTCCTTTAGCAATAATAGATCTGAAAAACTTGCTTGTCGCACCTGCACAAAGATATCATGGATGTATTACGCAGGCACTACGACCAACCGATATTCATTGTGCTTATCAACGAAAATCTGCCTAATTTCATCGGTCATGCCATTGTCAGATGTGGGGCAAAACGCAGCTGAAAAATGTTTCTAACAATCCGAATCTCAATTTGAGGGTCTCAAAACCTTGAGGAGTGCGCACCTTCCAAGCATGATGGCGACAGAAGCACCTGAATGGAGTATTGGAGAAAGCCATGCATGTCACCAAAGATGAAAACTCACCAAGATAGCAATCAAAGTAGGTATTTGCATACCTCACGACGAATGCGAATGTTCATAGGCACCCAAATGACCCTTTTATAGCTATTTCTGAACCGCCTTCAATGGATATCATAGGCATCGGCAGCTGATATAATTTTACTGCACAGTTCTTCAAAATTCATTACTAGAACAAAGGAATAAAATCAATGATGTGGCATTATGTGGGATTTGAGGGAGATTTTTTCATCTACTGAAAATGTGTTCTACTCTCCGAGAGTATCTCCGACTTGTCAGAAGGGCGTTGAATAACCCTGACGAAGAGTCTACATCTCTCGCAAGGGATCAAGATGAGGGCGCATACAATTTCTTCTTTTTCACCTGGTTGTACAATTCGAACAACTAGTTATAAATCACAATCATAAACAGCCCGCTTTGTCTTCAAATAGCTTCATAATTTTTTTCGGGTCAGCTATATGGGTCATTAAAAGATTAAACCATTACAACGGTTTCTGCCTCGCGCAAAGAGCGCCTTCTTCCCAATAGTACATCTCCTTCTACTTCGGGAATGTGATTCTCCAGCTGATCAACATGCAAGGAATTAGGTGGCTTCAGTGAAGTAGTTCCTTCAACGGAAAGAACTCTTACCTTTCATCCTTTTCCTTGGTGAAGGTTAAAACCCAAAAAGTCCACGCAATCAGTCGGATGGGAGTATGGAATTCCTTGCATGTTGATCAACTGGAGAATCACATTCCCGAAGTAGAAGGATATGTACTATTGGGAAGAAGGCGCTCTTTGCGCGAGGCAGAAACCGTTGCAATGGTTTAATCTTTTAATGACCCATATAGCTGAAGAAATAATTCCATGCAAGTATATCGAGCATTTTTTCAAGAAATTTCTCTTCGAAATTACTGTTTTACGGACTCTAGTGGTAGAGTGTTTGTTGACCCGAAAAAAAATTATGAAGCTATTTGAAGACAAAGCGGGCTGTTTATGATTGTGATTTATAACTAGTTGTTCGAATTGTACAACCAGGTGAAAAAGAAGAAATTGTATGCGCCCTCATCTTGATCCCTTGCGAGAGATGTAGACTCTTCGTCAGGGTTATTCAACGCCCTTCTGACAAGTCGGAGATACTCTCGGAGAGTAGAACACATTTTCAGTAGATGAAAAAATCTCCCTCAAATCCCACATAATGCCACATCATTGATTTTATTCCTTTGTTCTAGTAATGAATTTTGAAGAACTGTGCAGTAAAATTATATCAGCTGCCGATGCCTATGATATCCATTGAAGGCGGTTCAGAAATAGCTATAAAAGGGTCATTTGGGTGCCTATGAACATTCGCATTCGTCGTGAGGTATGCAAATACCTACTTTGATTGCTATCTTGGTGAGTTTTCATCTTTGGTGACATGCATGGCTTTCTCCAATACTCCATTCAGGTGCTTCTGTCGCCATCATGCTTGGAAGGTGCGCACTCCTCAAGGTTTTGAGACCCTCAAATTGAGATTCGGATTGTTAGAAACATTTTTCAGCTGCGTTTTGCCCCACATCTGACAATGGCATGACCGATGAAATTAGGCAGATTTTCGTTGATAAGCACAATGAATATCGGTTGGTCGTAGTGCCTGCGTAATACATCCATGATATCTTTGTGCAGGTGCGACAAGCAAGTTTTTCAGATCTATTATTGCTAAAGGACAGGCCAAAAATAAACTTGGAGGATTCGCTCCGAAAGCAGCTCGAATGTTGAAAGTGGTACGATGTGAAGCTTTCAGTCCTCGATGATATCTCCTTAGCCCTTAGCCGTTCTGTGCTCTATCAAAAAAGCACGAAAGCATGTGAGTCAAGGTTTTTTAGGGTTATGATTGCGAAGTTGAAGCAAATACGGCGGCATATGCAAAAGAGTGCAAGTTCGAACATGATCCACCCGAGCAAAGAAATTATTGGGGGCAGAACTTGTGGATGCTAGGAGGGACTAATTACAGCAAGACGGAGTCTGCAAAATTAGTATGTTGGAATGTTGAGCTCGGTTACAATTCGGTCTCCTTCGAAAATGGCTTTACATTTCCAGAGCGTCCAAGCCTGGTACTGGGAATTAAAGATGTTTGGTGTGCCAGATGAAAATATCCTGACAATGGAAGTTTTCGATCGGGGTGTTGGCCACTACACACAGGTGTTTACAGAATTCATAGGTGCACGATTTGACTAACGTCGAAGAGATGCTTTTTACAGGTGGCCTGGCAGTCTAGTGACAAAATCGGCTGCGCAGTTGAATGGTGTCCAACCATGACACTTGTAGCATGCGAGTACAACCCTGCGTAAGTCAAGGGGATAACAATAACAAGCTCCTCTTCTGAAACTTTCTTTCAATATTCAAATTACAGAGGAAATAGGATTAATCACTATATTTACGACATCGGAGATCCGTGCACAACTGATGAAGACTGTCAATGCACTGGCTGCACTTGTAGTAGAGATGAGGCCCTTTGTATTCCTCCAGGGTATACTACTGTCATGCCACCGACCACAGAGAAACCTACTACAACACCTAAAATATACCATCCAGGTTTGAACGATTAAGAGTGTGTTCTTTCGGCTTCGAGCTAACTACTCAAAAGGAACTTCTCTCAGGTGGGATGTGCCCTGAGAATAATAACGGAATGACAGATGAAGCTAGACAGATGTTCGTCGACAAACACAATGAGTATCGGTAAGTTTTCAGGACGTACAATCTGAAAAAATGTTGCTGTATTCGTAACAATTCAGATCCCTCATAGCTAAAGGACTAGCTCACAACAATCTTGGAGGGTTTGCTCCAAAAGCGGCAAAAATGATGAAAGTGGTACGATTATGTTATAATATGTTTTGATCATAATGATTTGGAGGACCTAAGGCCTTGAAGCCGAGCTTATCTTTACTGTCTTATTCACTTCCATCAAACAACCTGAGCGAGTACTATAAAGTTTGCAAAGAACTGTTACAGAGCTACAATTGCGAAATTGAAGCGAATGCAGTGGAGTGGGCGAAGGATTGCACGCTTGGGTACAACTCTTTGCAGCAAACTAATCAATGGGGTTATAATGTACACTCATTACTACCAAATATTAACAAGACAGAAGCCGCAGCACAGGTTGTAGTATTGTTGCGTTTGCATCTTCTCCAGAGAGCACCATAGATCCCATTTCAGAGTGTCGAGGCCTGGTTCAACGAGTTACAGAAATATGGCGCCCCTCAAAATAACGTTTTCAGTATGGATGTTTACAACCAAAACGTAATTCAGGAATACACTCAGGTGGGAACTGAAAATTAAGCACAGTATTAGAAGGAAAGTTGCTAATTCTGTCGCTCTAGTTGGCCTGGCAATCGACCAACCAAATTGGTTGTGGGATTTTTTCTTGCTGGAATGGTGCTTCTACATTTGTGGCATGCGAATACAACCCTGGGTAAGAATAACCATAACAAACTGACTCTCCTCGTAAAGGACTCATGCTGAAAATTGAATTTTCAGAGGAAACTTCATCGGCGAAGTGATTTATGCGATGGGAGATCCGTGCACAACTGACGGAGACTGCCAATGTGCTGGTTGTAAATGTAGCAAAGATGAAGCACTTTGTATTGCTCCTTAGATGCTGTGGCAATAAATCTTCACAAATAAGAACTCATAGAATTCATCGTTTTACGAATAGTCATTGGTGAACATTCGCTCCGAATATTACGGTCCTTACACAATACCCTTCGACAGAATCATATTTGATTACAATCAGTACAGCCCACAATCCAGGATCGGTGGGTACAGTGTATGGCCGCTTTCAGACTTCGACAATCGTCCGTCGGTCCGTTCAACGCGTGCGAGACGGCGGTTGCTTGCGTGCTGCGACGGCGACGCTAGAGTAGTGTCGACAGCGCTGGCACGTGATGGTGAATAGAATCTAGAACAGTGCGATAAAGAGCTAACACGGACCATTGCAAATCGTTCGCTCCACTGACTCTTTGTGCTACTGTAATGTAAAGCGACCGCCGTCGCTCAGCGCACGCCAGTGCGATCTCGCGATGACATTACAGTAGCACAAGGCGTCAGTGGAGCGGACCATTCGCATTGGTCCGTGTTATCTCTTTATCGCACTATTCTAGAACCATTGCAGTAAACCAAGCGCAAATCGTATGCCCTACTGACAACTGCGACATCCGTCAAGGGTTGCGGACAGTCACGCTGTGTACGACGGGTGTGGTGTGACCTAGTGTCGACGAACGAGCGGAACGAAGCGCACCCATTTAGTACTGGAAACGGTTATATTGGATGACCACGCGTTCATTTTGTTGATTCGATGCATAGTCATTTTGTTGATTCGATGCATAGTAAATAGTCCATTTGAACTCACCATGTATCAGCATGAATTGCTGTTCTTTCACAACAATTATTTTATTGCCATGTTCATGGCGCACCCTGTAATAAAGTTGAGGCAGAGAGATTGAAAAACCGTTACCCTAAGGTGATGCCTCAAATCAATGAAAGGTTAAAGCTGATATTTGATTTTATTTCATAGTAGCGAAAATCAGAATTCCTTATTAGTTCAATGGCTAAGCTCTGATACGCTGATCCATCTGAATCACATCGATATTTTGTGCACTTCCTTCAAAAGCCTTCTCAACATTCTTCTCATCTTGTTAGACCTAAAGGGAACTGTTTAATAGGGAACATATTTGTAGAACAAGAAATACTACTTGCTTAGAACAAAGCACAATCTTGTCCTTTTTGAATGGCCCTTTAGAACGCACAATAGCAACGTTAAGAACTTTCCCAGCATCTACGAAATCCATGACGGGTGCGACACTATAACAGAACTTCATTTTGAGGCTAACGATGAACTCAAACTGTTGCTTAGGGAGCCTACCTGTAAAGCTCGTTATCAGTACATTTGAGTTTGATTGCAAAACGAGCTTTTGTGTTGTTAGTAACTGTGATAACGTGCTGGCCTTCTTCAAATTCCCACTTGAGCTCCATAGTTGAAACCTCCAACTTGGCATCTGTATGTAAAAACTTTACCAATAACGAGTATCTCATTATACCATTGCACAATATACCTGGGAAGCTCAGTAAGGCTCAGTTGTAGTAAGATAAACTGTAGGGAATAACCTAAAATTGTGCTCCAGAAGGAAAATTCGCGCTTCAGCCTATAGTTGTAATCCGAAAACTGCTCTTGTTCCGTTTGTATGACTGATAGTAATATGTGAAATATCGCCCTGCTCGGGACCATGAACCGTGACTCTGCTCGGAATTCAGAACTGTCGCCTAGCGCTCAAACAAAGTCTACTCATCGTCCCCTCCACCAAACTTGGAGGATAGTCCCTATCTGTCCAGAGCGCGGTGGGAGAACAAACTAAGGATCAAAGTGCCGATCAGGAATTCTATTTTGCACCCTAATCCCTTGACGCAGACACCACTGCAAAGCAGAACCACTCCTTCGAGTAATCGATTCTGTAGTCCTACGATACCTATGGAGGTCCCTATTATTTCTCAAACGATCACTTGAAAACAAAAAAGGGAAAGGGATGACCCATAAGTTAGGTCCAAGGGCGTGTTAATCTCTTTCTGATTTTTTTACACTTTTTTTTTACAGATTAGTGGAAGGTCCAGAAAGAATACTGCGTAGTTACCACGGTTGAGTGGTCCCACCACGACAGAAGGGTGTTTAGCTCTACCCACAAAATTATTGCTCCGCCTGTTTCTGATTCAGGATATCCTAGCGGTCATCATGGCATAACCCTCCCCCCCCCCCTTTGCTCTACTGCCACTTTTTTCGAGTAAAATGACCTCAACCTTTATCAATAGCAACGTCTCCTTTCTCTTCCTTTTTAGCTTCTTCTTCTTTGTCCTCCTTCTTTTCATCTTTTTTCTCCCCATCCTTCTTTTCTTCATTTTTCTCTTCGTCCTTCTCTTCTTTGTCTTTGTCTTTTTCTTTGTCGCTTTTCTCTTCTTTACCCTCGTCACCTTTTTTCCCTTCATCTTTTTCTTTATCACTCGGTTTGAGCTCTTTCTCTGGCGCCCTCTAAAACCATTGAAAATGAAATTACATGATTTTGCTTATACCTAAGTTTTCGTATTTGATTAGTAAGCACCTCTTCGGCAGCTTCTCCTTTTTCTTCCTTCTTTTCTACTTCTACTTTCTCTTTCACTTCCTTCTTTTCTTTTACCTGAACTGGTTGTCGTATGAGTGATGGGGATGGGTGGGCGAGTGACTGCCTCACCTCTTCTTTCTTACCCTTGCCCCCTGCTAAATGATGCAGGTGGAGTAGGCTCACCTGCATCATTTAGCTCTAGATTTCACGAATTATATCTGAATTTGGGTCCTAAAATCACCTATCAAAACTATGATGGTAGTCATTGTGAACGTGATTTTCCAAATACTAATATTTCTTCAACTTATTTTGTTTTGCCAAAAAGGAAGGAAGGTGAGTAGTCGTGGTATTCACACAGGACTACAGGGTGTGCCATGAATATGGTAACAAAAGAGTTGGGCTACAAAAACCGCAGTTCATGTTGATACATGGTGAATTCATGTGAGTTATTTACTATGCATCACATCTATAAAATGAACGCACAGTCATCCTATATAATCGTTTCCTGCACTAATGATGGCTCAAAGATGATTCGGCTACTCATTGAGGGCGGCACGCAGAGTTTCTTGAGAAACTCCAGCCTATTATTTTCTCAATGGTTTCCTATGAGCAGCAACAGTGGTGTGTTATGCAGCGCAGGCTTTCCTCTTCAGTATGAACTATATCCAGAAACCCATCACATTGTGGACCGGAAAATTCGTGGGAGGATTGGAAGCTGGGATAAAGTCACAAACATTCCCTCAGCACCAGTCTTGATGTTTTTTCATTCGTGAGCAGGTGCACCGTAGTTTCAAGTCGTATCCCAAAAAATGTTTGACCCATAGCTGCATCCTTTCAGGAGAACCCTCCTTAAAGAGTCTTGGATTGAATTTTGTACTTTCTTCGACCAAAATTAGGGATATCGCTCTGATAATAGAGATTCTAGCGAAAACTATCATCAAAGGGGGACCTGACTCTTTTCAGCGGCTTCTGCACTCGAAGTGTGAAATGTACCCATACTTTGGGATCTCAACATCTCTTCCACGCTGAACATCCCTCAGACAAAAAAGGTTTGTCGAAGCGCGTGTCGCGCGAAAGTAGCACACAGCATTTGTTTTTTCTCTCCAACTTCTTCTCGTCAAGAAGCTTAAAGGCTTTAGAATCCCATCTGGATACAATTGTATTTACTCGGGGTAGACTCTTCTCATCGGAGTAGTACATGCAAACAAATCAGCCACTTTTTCCCATATTTCAGCAAGTTTTGCAGTGTACTCCTTCCCAAGTAGTTGTATTCGTAAAAAGAGTTGTATGTGAGGCAAGACGACCGTCTTGAGGTTTGTCGCTGTCCTGTCTATGCATCGCGATTTAGGTGACTGTCATTGAGGGGAATATTGAAACGAGGAGCGATTCCGGAAAGGGAATCATCAAATGCGCGCAATGACGGGACGGTCGGTGGATGTCTGCGAAGCTCCACCATTTTTCGAAACTTGGCAAATTGAGAGCACCAATGTAGATATGTAGTCTGTGTAGATATCATAAACATAAGGGAAAGTGCAGATTCGGGATAACGCTCCAAACAAGAAGATTACGGACGTCCAAACAACTGTCACCATATTTATGGTGCACGCTGTAGATTAGAATAACGTAGCGGCGACTTCCAAGCTCAAAATGATCTTCGTGTTCAAATTGTTGCAAGATTTTGTGAAAACCAGCATAAAAACTCAACGTATAACAATTCACCAGGTTAGCTTCACCATCAACTTCCGCAGAACTTTTCCGGAGACATTCCTCTTGCTAATCATTTCAGTACAACTGAATAGAAGTAGAATTTCATACAAGTGGTGAACGCTATTTTTGCCTTCTGCTGCCTATGTCTGTGGTACCTCACTTGAGTAGTTTTTTGCTGCAACAGCTTCATTTCCTACAGTCCTCGATTTGGTGAATCTGTCATTATCACAATTTTGAGCAACACTCCTTGATGTATGACTTTGAAAGAGGGTTGACCATCAGGTAGTAAGTTTTTAAGTCCCTACGAGCTTTCTGCGTTTCTACGTTACCAAGCTTGAATGGTGAGTGCATTCTTTCATGTAACCTTTGCCTATCAGTTCTCTCAGGAGTAGACTAGAATAACATAGCGGTGATTTCCAAATTCAAAGTGATCATCTTACTTGGACTATTTCAACATTCTCTGGAAAAAGTGGCACAGAACTCAATGGCTAACAATTTACCAGATTAACTTCAATATCAACTTATGCAGAACTTATTCTTATTCGTTCCTCTGGCTAATAATTTCAGCACGACTGGAAGTAAAATTATATTCATGTGACAAACGCTATTTTTGCTTTCTACTGCGTATGTTTAGAGTCCTTGCTTGAGTATTTTGTTTGTTGCAACGGCTTTATACCCTTCAGCACTCGATTCAATGAATCTGTCATTATCATAATTTTGAACAGCACTCTTCGATGTTATACACAACGAAATGGAGTAAGCGCTTGCGTTCGAGGGCTAAAGGAAAGCACAACTGCTACTAGATAACGAGAGCGGGATCAAGATTCTCCTCTGTCTGACTTTCCGAAAGTAAACTCACAAGACGTCTCGAAACAATATATACACTAGCGGATAAATAGAAACGAAATATGATCCTGTCGAAGGATGTTGTGTAAGGACCGTAATATTCGGAGCAAATGTTGACCAATGATTATTCGTAAAACGATGAATTCGATGAGTTCTTATTTTGGAAGATTTATTGCCACAGCATCTAAGGAGCAATACAAAGTGCTTCATCTTTGCTACATTTACAACCAGCACATTGGCAGTCTCCGTCAGTTGTGCACGGATCTCCCATCGCATAAATCACTTCGCCGATGAAGTTTCCTCTGAAAATTCAATTTTCAGCATGAGTCCTTTACGAGGAGAGTCAGTTTGTTATGGTTATTCTTACCCAGGGTTGTATTCGCATGCCACAAATGTAGAAGCACCATTCCAGCAAGAAAAAATCCCACAACCAATTTGGTTGGTCGATTGCCAGGCCAACTAGAGCGACAGAATTAGCAACTTTCCTTCTAATACTGTGCTTAATTTTCAGTTCCCACCTGAGTGTATTCCTGAATTACGTTTTGGTTGTAAACATCCATACTGAAAACGTTATTTTGAGGGGCGCCATATTTCTGTAACTCGTTGAACCAGGCCTCGACACTCTGAAATGGGATCTATGGTGCTCTCTGGAGAAGATGCAAACGCAACAATACTACAACCTGTGCTGCGGCTTCTGTCTTGTTAATATTTGGTAGTAATGAGTGTACATTATAACCCCATTGATTAGTTTGCTGCAAAGAGTTGTACCCAAGCGTGCAATCCTTCGCCCACTCCACTGCATTCGCTTCAATTTCGCAATTGTAGCTCTGTAACAGTTCTTTGCAAACTTTATAGTACTCGCTCAGGTTGTTTGATGGAAGTGAATAAGACAGTAAAGATAAGCTCGGCTTCAAGGCCTTAGGTCCTCCAAATCATTATGATCAAAACATATTATAACATAATCGTACCACTTTCATCATTTTTGCCGCTTTTGGAGCAAACCCTCCAAGATTGTTGTGAGCTAGTCCTTTAGCTATGAGGGATCTGAATTGTTACGAATACAGCAACATTTTTTCAGATTGTACGTCCTGAAAACTTACCGATACTCATTGTGTTTGTCGACGAACATCTGTCTAGCTTCATCTGTCATTCCGTTATTATTCTCAGGGCACATCCCACCTGAGAGAAGTTCCTTTTGAGTAGTTAGCTCGAAGCCGAAAGAACACACTCTTAATCGTTCAAACCTGGATGGTATATTTTAGGTGTTGTAGTAGGTTTCTCTGTGGTCGGTGGCATGACAGTAGTATACCCTGGAGGAATACAAAGGGCCTCATCTCTACTACAAGTGCAGCCAGTGCATTGACAGTCTTCATCAGTTGTGCACGGATCTCCGATGTCGTAAATATAGTGATTAATCCTATTTCCTCTGTAATTTGAATATTGAAAGAAAGTTTCAGAAGAGGAGCTTGTTATTGTTATCCCCTTGACTTACGCAGGGTTGTACTCGCATGCTACAAGTGTCATGGTTGGACACCATTCAACTGCGCAGCCGATTTTGTCACTAGACTGCCAGGCCACCTGTAAAAAGCATCTCTTCGACGTTAGTCAAATCGTGCACCTATGAATTCTGTAAACACCTGTGTGTAGTGGCCAACACCCCGATCGAAAACTTCCATTGTCAGGATATTTTCATCTGGCACACCAAACATCTTTAATTCCCAGTACCAGGCTTGGACGCTCTGGAAATGTAAAGCCATTTTCGAAGGAGACCGAATTGTAACCGAGCTCAACATTCCAACAAACTAATTTTGCAGACTCCGTCTTGCTGTAATTAGTCCCTCCTAGCATCCACAAGTTCTGCCCCCAATAATTTCTTTGCTCGGGTGGATCATGTTCGAACTTGCACTCTTTTGCATATGCCGCCGTATTTGCTTCAACTTCGCAATCATAACCCTAAAAAACCTTGACTCACATGCTTTCGTGCTTTTTTGATAGAGCACAGAACGGCTAAGGGCTAAGGAGATATCATCGAGGACTGAAAGCTTCACATCGTACCACTTTCAACATTCGAGCTGCTTTCGGAGCGAATCCTCCAAGTTTATTTTTGGCCTGTCCTTTAGCAATAATAGATCTGAAAAACTTGCTTGTCGCACCTGCACAAAGATATCATGGATGTATTACGCAGGCACTACGACCAACCGATATTCATTGTGCTTATCAACGAAAATCTGCCTAATTTCATCGGTCATGCCATTGTCAGATGTGGGGCAAAACGCAGCTGAAAAATGTTTCTAACAATCCGAATCTCAATTTGAGGGTCTCAAAACCTTGAGGAGTGCGCACCTTCCAAGCATGATGGCGACAGAAGCACCTGAATGGAGTATTGGAGAAAGCCATGCATGTCACCAAAGATGAAAACTCACCAAGATAGCAATCAAAGTAGGTATTTGCATACCTCACGACGAATGCGAATGTTCATAGGCACCCAAATGACCCTTTTATAGCTATTTCTGAACCGCCTTCAATGGATATCATAGGCATCGGCAGCTGATATAATTTTACTGCACAGTTCTTCAAAATTCATTACTAGAACAAAGGAATAAAATCAATGATGTGGCATTATGTGGGATTTGAGGGAGATTTTTTCATCTACTGAAAATGTGTTCTACTCTCCGAGAGTATCTCCGACTTGTCAGAAGGGCGTTGAATAACCCTGACGAAGAGTCTACATCTCTCGCAAGGGATCAAGATGAGGGCGCATACAATTTCTTCTTTTTCACCTGGTTGTACAATTCGAACAACTAGTTATAAATCACAATCATAAACAGCCCGCTTTGTCTTCGAATAGCTTCATAATTTTTTTTCGGGTCAACAAACACTCTACCACTAGAGTCCGTAAAACAGTAATTTCGAAGAGAAATTTCTTGAAAAAATGCTCGATATACTTGCATGGAATTATTTCTTCAGCTATATGGGTCATTAAAAGATTAAACCATTACAACGGTTTCTGCCTCGCGCAAAGAGCGCCTTCTTCCCAATAGTACATATCCTTCTACTTCGGGAATGTGATTCTCCAGTTGATCAACATGCAAGGAATTCCATACTCCCATCCGACTGATTGCGTGGACTTTTTGGGTTTTAACCTTCACCAAGGAAAAGGATGAAAGGTAAGAGTTCTTTCCGTTGAAGGAACTACTTCACTGAAGCCACCTAATTCCTTGCATGTTGATCAGCTGGAGAATCACATTCCCGAAGTAGAAGGAGATGTACTATTGGGAAGAAGGCGCTCTTTGCGCGAGGCAGAAACCGTTGTAATGGTTTAATCTTTTAATGACCCATATAGCTGACCCGAAAAAAATTATGAAGCTATTTGAAGACAAAGCGGGCTGTTTATGATTGTGATTTATAACTAGTTGTTCGAATTGTACAACCAGGTGAAAAAGAAGAAATTGTATGCGCCCTCATCTTGATCCCTTGCGAGAGATGTAGACTCTTCGTCAGGGTTATTCAACGCCCTTCTGACAAGTCGGAGATACTCTCGGAGAGTAGAACACATTTTCAGTAGATGAAAAAAATCTCCCTCAAATCCCACATAATGCCACATCATTGATTTTATTCCTTTGTTCTAGTAATGAATTTTGAAGAACTGTGCAGTAAAATTATATCAGCTGCCGATGCCTATGATATCCATTGAAGGCGGTTCAGAAATAGCTATAAAAGGGTCATTTGGGTGCCTATGAACATTCGCATTCGTCGTGAGGTATGCAAATACCTACTTTGATTGCTATCTTGGTGAGTTTTCATCTTTGGTGACATGCATGGCTTTCTCCAATACTCCATTCAGGTGCTTCTGTCGCCATCATGCTTGGAAGGTGCGCACTCCTCAAGGTTTTGAGACCCTCAAATTGAGATTCGGATTGTTAGAAACATTTTTCAGCTGCGTTTTGCCCCACATCTGACAATGGCATGACCGATGAAATTAGGCAGATTTTCGTTGATAAGCACAATGGATATCGGTTGGTCGTAGTGCCTGCGTAATACATCCATGATATCTTTGTGCAGGTGCGACAAGCAAGTTTTTCAGATCTATTATTGCTAAAGGACAGGCCAAAAATAAACTTGGAGGATTCGCTCCGAAAGCAGCTCGAATGTTGAAAGTGGTACGATGTGAAGCTTTCAGTCCTCGATGATATCTCCTTAGCCCTTAGCCGTTCTGTGCTCTATCAAAAAAGCACGAAAGCATGTGAGTCAAGGTTTTTTAGGGTTATGATTGCGAAGTTGAAGCAAATACGGCGGCATATGCAAAAGAGTGCAAGTTCGAACATGATCCACCCGAGCAAAGAAATTATTGGGGGCAGAACTTGTGGATGCTAGGAGGGACTAATTACAGCAAGACGGAGTCTGCAAAATTAGTATGTTGGAATGTTGAGCTCGGTTACAATTCGGTCTCCTTCGAAAATGGCTTTACATTTCCAGAGCGTCCAAGCCTGGTACTGGGAATTAAAGATGTTTGGTGTGCCAGATGAAAATATCCTGACAATGGAAGTTTTCGATCGGAGTGTTGGCCACTACACACAGGTGTTTACAGAATTCATAGGTGCACGATTTGACTAACGTCGAAGAGATGCTTTTTACAGGTGGCCTGGCAGTCTAGTGACAAAATCGGCTGCGCAGTTGAATGGTGTCCAACCATGACACTTGTAGCATGCGAGTACAACCCTGCGTAAGTCAAGGGGATAACAATAACAAGCTCCTCTTCTGAAACTTTCTTTCAATATTCAAATTACAGAGGAAATAGGATTAATCACTATATTTACGACATCGGAGATCCGTGCACAACTGATGAAGACTGTCAATGCACTGGCTGCACTTGTAGTAGAGATGAGGCCCTTTGTATTCCTCCAGGGTATACTACTGTCATGCCACCGACCACAGAGAAACCTACTACAACACCTAAAATATACCATCCAGGTTTGAACGATTAAGAGTGTGTTCTTTCGGCTTCGAGCTAACTACTCAAAAGGAACTTCTCTCAGGTGGGATGTGCCCTGAGAATAATAACGGAATGACAGATGAAGCTAGACAGATGTTCGTCGACAAACACAATGAGTATCGGTAAGTTTTCAGGACGTACAATCTGAAAAAATGTTGCTGTATTCGTAACAATTCAGATCCCTCATAGCTAAAGGACTAGCTCACAACAATCTTGGAGGGTTTGCTCCAAAAGCGGCAAAAATGATGAAAGTGGTACGATTATGTTATAATATGTTTTGATCATAATGATTTGGAGGACCTAAGGCCTTGAAGCCGAGCTTATCTTTACTGTCTTATTCACTTCCATCAAACAACCTGAGCGAGTACTATAAAGTTTGCAAAGAACTGTTACAGAGCTACAATTGCGAAATTGAAGCGAATGCAGTGGAGTGGGCGAAGGATTGCACGCTTGGGTACAACTCTTTGCAGCAAACTAATCAATGGGGTTATAATGTACACTCATTACTACCAAATATTATATTAACAAGACAGAAGCCGCAGCACAGGTTGTAGTATTGTTGCGTTTGCATCTTCTCCAGAGAGCACCATAGATCCCATTTCAGAGTGTCGAGGCCTGGTTCAACGAGTTACAGAAATATGGCGCCCCTCAAAATAACGTTTTCAGTATGGATGTTTACAACCAAAACGTAATTCAGGAATACACTCAGGTGGGAACTGAAAATTAAGCACAGTATTAGAAGGAAAGTTGCTAATTCTGTCGCTCTAGTTGGCCTGGCAATCGACCAACCAAATTGGTTGTGGGATTTTTTCTTGCTGGAATGGTGCTTCTACATTTGTGGCATGCGAATACAACCCTGGGTAAGAATAACCATAACAAACTGACTCTCCTCGTAAAGGACTCATGCTGAAAATTGAATTTTCAGAGGAAACTTCATCGGCGAAGTGATTTATGCGATGGGAGATCCGTGCACAACTGACGGAGACTGCCAATGTGCTGGTTGTAAATGTAGCAAAGATGAAGCACTTTGTATTGCTCCTTAGATGCTGTGGCAATAAATCTTCACAAATAAGAACTCATCGAATTCATCGTTTTACGAATAATCATTGGTCAACATTTGCTCCGAATATTACGGTCCTTACACAATACCCTTCGACAGAATCATATTTGATTACAATCAGTACAGCCCACAATCCAGGATCGGTGGGTACAGTGTATGGCCGCTTTCAGACTTCGACAATCGTCCGTCGGTCCGTTCAACGCGTGCGAGACGGCGGTCGCTTGCGTGCTGCGACGGCGACGCTAGAGTAGTGTCGACAGCGCTGGCACGTGATGGTGAATAGAATCTAGAACAGTGCGATAAAGAGCTAACACGGACCATTGCAAATCGTTCGCTCCACTGACTCTTTGTGCTACTGTAATGTAAAGCGACCGCCGTCGCTCAGCGCACGCCAGTGCGATCTCGCGATGACATTACAGTAGCACAAGGCGTCAGTGGAGCGGACCATTCGCATTGGTCCGAGTTATCTCTTTATCGCACTATTCTAGAACCATTGCAGTAAACCAAGCGCAAATCGTATGCCCTACTGACAACTGCGACATCCGTCAAGGGTTGCGGACAGTCACGCTGTGTACGACGGGTGTGGTGTGACCTAGTGTCGACGAACGAGCGGAACGAAGCGCACCCATTTAGTACTGGAAACGGTTATATTGGATGACCACGCGTTCATTTTGTTGATTCGATGCATAGTCATTTTGTTGATTCGATGCATAGTAAATAGTCCATTTGAATTCACCATGTATCAGCATGAATTGCTGTTCTTTCACAACAATTATTTTGTTGCCATGTTTATGGCGCACCCTGTAATAAAGTTGAGGATCTTATATAAGCGTCTCCTGCACTAATTATAGATCGAAGACCATTCGACTACCCATCAACGGTGGCACTTTCGAGTTTCATGAGAAACTCCAACCCTATCTTTTTAATAGTTTCCCAGGAGCAGCAGCGGTGCCTTTTGAAGCGCAGGTTTCTCTCTCCACTAGGGGCTATATCCAGAGACCCATCACACGGTGGTCCGGGAGATTCGTAGGAGGATTAGACGCAGGGATAAGATCATGAACAATTCCTCAGCACCACTCTTGACCTCTCCCATTCGTGAGCAAGTACGCCGCAGTTTTCAGACTTATACGCAAGAAAATCTCTGACATTCAGCTGCGTCCTTTCAGAGCAACCCATGTTTAAGAGATTTGGATTGAATTTTGTGCTTTTTTTGTCTAAATGTGCGATGTCGCTCTGATAGTAGAGATTCTAGCCCAACCATTATAGAAGAAAAAACGGCCACGAAAAACGATCTGACCCTCCTCTTCAGCTTCGACACTCGCCGTGAGAAACATAAGTGCACTATGGGACTTGAACATTTTATCCATGCTGAACAGCTTTTCGTTGGAAAAAGCGTGTCGAAACGCGTTCCGGATGCAGGCAATGCACGACATCTGTTTTTTCTCTCGAACTTTTTTCTCGTCATGAATTGTAAGCCTTTCGAAATCTATCTGGATAGAATTGTATTGGGTTAGGAATGAGTTTTCCTATCGACTTTACATACATTTTATATACATTCAATTCGGCAGTAATTTTTCTCGCGTTTCTGCAGCTATCGAGGCGTTATCGTTTCCAGGCAATCGTATTCTGAAAAAGGATCGTAACAAAGACAAGGCGACCGCCCTAAGGCTTGGGCGATTCGAGAGACAGTTGTGCGAGAAATGTCGACGTTGGGAGCGATTCCAGAAACTGGCTCAGCAAGTACGCGCGAATACGGAGCAGCTGCTGTATAATTGCGAGGCTCCACCATTTCTCGAAAAATGACGAATTTAAAGCACTGAAGCAGGTATGTGAGCTAAGGTATATCGTGAACATAAGCGAAGTTGCAGGTTTGGAGAAACTTTCGAACAAAGAAACCGCGTAGTATAACTCCTGCCAGCCTCCAAGTACGGGCTTCCATAAATATAAGCATTAATTGGTGGGCCTGTCTGACGTGCATTAATATTTCAGACGAACCGCAATGGTTCTATGATCTTTTTGCTCTCACTGGATATCATAATGTAATACACTTTTCGCAGCAATACATTGTCTATACAAATTCCTGGAATGCTAACTGCATTGCATGAGCCCAGGTTCATTGCTTCACTTTCGCGAGTAGCATAATCGCGACTCGTTTTCGTTTGAAGGGCGTTAGTTCATCGGTTCGTGAAGATTTATTTTCTCTTATATTGTGGTGGTATGCAGAGTGCTTATTCTCTGTCGCATTCGCAATTGTCGCAGTTGCAGTCCCTATCTTTTTTCACGGTTCACCAATCTCATAAATCAGGGATCCGAGGTAGTTTCCTCTATAAAAACAAGTAACTGCGGTCAATGTTCAAACCGAAATAAAATAAAAAAACGAATAGTAGCAATGCGAGTGATAGAATGAAAAAGGAATGACATTAACAATTTCTCCGTGCACGCACAAAGAGGGAGTAAGCAATAAAAAGGGGTTACCTGACCGAACTGTTGATAAGATTGTTGCGAAGAATAAGAATACCGTAGTAGTCAGAGAATGCAGCGAACAAGGAACGATGAATGAAGGATGGAGATGGGGAGGGGAAGGTAGTAGTTCGAGGAAAAAGAAGAAGAAAAGGGTGGGATGTCACGTATTTGAAGTTCGAAAATGTGTTTTGGCGCCGATGCGCGACGTTAGCATCGAAGCGCGGTTTTGTTACATTATGGAAACGATTGTTTCATGTGTGTAAATGCGTGTTAATGATAATTTCATTGTAAGCGGTATTGACGAATAAACTTATGGAGAGTTTTTGCCAACCTTTTTGGTAGCATTTTTCGGTAACGGCTTCACTGTTGTGCTGTGGACTTGCGTAGAATTCGAGCCGTGCGCGTTACTTGCTCAGATTTCGAGCGGATATAGGTTTGTCAGTGATACTTTACCATTTGTCATGCGCACGTCTTGGACCAATCTTTATAACAAAACGAGCGGCTAGTTATTTCTCGGCAATGTATCGTCAGCGACGATAACTATATCATTGGCTCTTGGAGGTGCCGTGGTATACTTTGGCTGCTTTACACGAAGCTGATGGCATTCCCCAGAACTTGTTTAGAGCTTTGAGGGTTTCCTTTTGACTTTGATTCTGAAAACTTGTGCGCGGATCCTGCTCCGCTGCAGGTAGTGACTGGACGTGACAAATGCCCCACTGCTAACGCCACCGCGCATGAGCAGGAGGGTTGACGCCAGTCGAGGTGAGGTAAGGTACCATCCAATAGGAAATAGTTGAGCTTACCGTTTTACTTTGTTAGTAGGCATGAAGATCTGTGTAGGCACTTTCTTCATTCATGTTTTGTTGTGTAGTTGGAGAGGTCCATCGTCATCATATTTACTTTGAGCGCGATGGAAGAACATTCGTGATTTTACCTTCTTTATTTCTCTACTAATTGGGCGACATAACGAACCCAACAAAATCTACATCCTCGTCCGTGGCAATCTGCCAACTTTTGCAGAGATTCGTTGTGGGACCTCTGTTGGCACGGTACCACGGCCGTGGCCCCGCCTCAGCTCCGATCTGCACATTTTTGGCATGCAATGAAAGCTTGATTAGAATAGGATAATAAAAGAAGTTGGGGACGTTGATTCCCTTTAAAACTAAAAACTAAAGTCGGATGCGATCGCTCAGCTTTGCCATGTTGTTCAATCTTCGTAACCCCGAAAAAGGTTAATTTAGCATCAAATTTGTCATTGAAACTGAACTTGTTGACGAAAGGGCTATCCTGTAAATAACCCCAGCGATTTACTTGATTCTAATGAAACAACGGTTGGCCCTAATCGTTCTAGAAAGACCTTGCTCCTTTTCCAATCGTTGGGATTTGGTAGCTAGTTAAGGTAACAGGTAATGCCGCCTAATTATCTGGTTTTTTCTTGCCGGAGCGTCTTGAACTGCTCTTGATTGTGATAGTATAGGCTTGGTTCCAAATTTGAGATGGTTACCGTCATTTCAAATGTCATAAAAATTTCCCCATTTCAAAGCACTTGCGCTTTGGACATCGATAATGATAGATGTGGGTTACGGAGTTCAATGTCTAAATGCAAAGCTCTCCAGCAAGTTTCCATCCAACGCTCTGAACTTCCGCCAATTATGCAGAAGGATCTTCGGAAGTCGTGTGGTGCTTCAAAGAATCCTACTTTGGTTCCGCCTAGCGCATTACATAAAGTTACAATAGAACACAGTGGCAATCTAGTTATGTTGAAACACAATAAAGATAATCTTTTTAATGATCAAGCACTGGCAGTCATCTGCTATTTTTTCTTGGTAACTACCAAGGATAATCCTCCCGTTAAGTCACATATACACTGAAATACGTGACACGCTCTTAACCAGGGATCCCTCATAAGCTGCAGTCCATCAACGATGAGACTCACATTGTTCTATTTTTTTTCAAATTTGTTACATCTACGTGCGTCCAAGGGAAGAAGGGCATGTAAATGACTATTCGAAGAACTAGGTAATTAGCAAGGTCCTGAAGACCTGCCGTTTGAGAGCACTTACGACCTCCTTGCACCTGGAAAATGTTTCATTGACATGCTTCAAACCCCTTTAGTCACTGCAATTAGCGGCCCCACTATTTTCTCATCACTTCATTTAAACCAAACAATCCGATCGCTTGCGGACTAAAATTTAGTCACGGCCGTGGCACCGTGCCAATAGAGGTATCACAACGAATCTCTGCAAAAGTTGGCAAATTGCCACGGATGGGCATGTAGATTTTGTTGCGTTCTGACATAACATCACTTGAATGCCTATTAGGTCTCATGAATGACTCATAGGGAGAAGGAAGAGGGGCCAGCAGATCAGCAGATAGGTGAGTCATAACTTTCATCCCTTCAAAAAAGCATCCCACTCAAAAAAGGCTCCGAGACTATGGAAGAAAGGGTGGAACAGACTCGTAGAGACTCAGGATTTGATCCTGATTTATATGAACCTACATAGAAGAAGGCAGGTAGTCAGTTGGCTCATCCCACCTTATTCCTTCAGATGTCTTTCAGAGAATCGAGTTTTTTCGACTTTTCTGCATAAATCGGACTAGAGTAAATTACTCCATTAGCTGAGCAAATCGTTGAGCTTGGCTCATCGGGCTTCATAATAAAATATCATAATATCACGACTCGTTTATATAATGCTTGTAAAACTCCATTGGAATGTGAGTACGAAGGGCTCAGAATTCGCTCTAGTGTGCGCTACGTTCACGACTTCACTCAGTAGGTACTCAGACAATTGACTGCTTTTTTCGGTCTTCATCGTTCATTTCTAATGTGGATGCGGTATTCACGAGCTTCGCGCTCAACCCTCACCCCTAGATGTCCCACTGAGAATACAACATCGGTTTCCAAATAGGTGTTTTCAGGGACTTTGATTCACGGGAGGCGTGGTACTGTGACGGCTACTAAAGGCAAGTTTGAATGAAGATTTTCGAATGGGGACCTGGGTTCGCTGGTGTGTGGGTACTGTAGCTGCGGAAGGTTGAGACCAAACAGCTCCTACAAGCACCGAAGCGTGCACCCCATGAGCATGCAACTACTTATTGGATGGAACTCGAGAGCGTGGCACAATTCGGAACCAAGCCTTTTTAATACTTTAGGATTACTTCCTATAAAGCATGACGAGCCGAGCTCGACGGTGTCCTCAGCTTTTGGAGAACTCCATTCTTAACCTACTTTTGAGAAAAAGACGAGAAAACGGGAGCTCGCGGTACTCGCGTGAATTTTCGAGTTCCTACACCGAGAACTGTACAGGCTTAATTCGGAAATAGGTTCAAATGCAGGACAGATGGGCCTTTCATAATGGAACGCTTTTCGTTTATTCATCCATTGAAGACATCCGATATCAACGTGAAATCTGGCCACCTTTCTCGTTATATCTACAGACTGGAGTATTGCCAACTGCTTTGCTGTAAGAACTACAAGGAAGCTTCACAAGTTTTTTTTTCGACCTTATCAGCTGAACGAACGAAACCGCCTGTGTTCCCCACGACGGATGAAGCAGCTGGATCTGCAAAAGGAAACGGGAGCTTCTAGAACTCATCCGTAGACGCATTACCATTCAATAGCTTCCTCAGTCTTTAACTTGGAGTCGGCTTTCTAGCTCATCTAAGAGTAAACTCTTGAAAACGCTGAGTGGTTTGTTCATCTATTCTTGGACGAGCTTAGCGCTAAATAACCAACCCGAGCGTGCGCATATGTGCCACAGCTACGGCAGCGCTGCAGCAAACGTGTTGTTTCTACTCTCCTTGTTTATTGGATGAAGAACTGTACTGTGAATGCGCTCAATGGAAGGCAGTTAGCGGCTCTGCGCCTGCTGTGGATTGCTCTTTACGCAGTCGCACAAACTGAACGCTCGAATGTCCTTACCATGACACTCCTGTCGTCATAATGTCCTGCAACCCCCTTGTTTACCTTATATCTCTTGAAATGGCTTATTTTTACGTACTTTGCACTAATGTGCACCATAACATCCATTGTTTCTGTTAAACTGGACGCCTCCAAATTATCGTGAAATAAGACTTAAGGGTGTGTATGGATTGTCTATCGGCCCGCGGGATACCACGAAGAGGGCACTTATATCTGCAGTAAATCCCACGCAAAGAACCATCAACTGGATTTTAGACATTTGTGCATATATGTAAATGAGTAGCATCAAAAAGGTTTATACTTAAAGGTGAGTCATGATGGAAATTTCTATAAGTGAACCTTATGATGAATAATCACGAATTTCAGAACTGCAAACAAAACTAATGTGTTCGTGGCCTGCCGGAGATTGCGATGCTCGATAATCCTTTATCACTTGAGCTGTTCGTTGACGACTGCGTAACTTCCTCTTCGAGCAGTGGCATTATGACTGCCTGTCTGAAATTGAACAACACGCATGAAACACTTGGATTTTTTGAATTGGCCTCTCGTCGTCATTCGACTGAGTTCTATGGATTGCTTACAGTTACAGTTGCATCATAATTCTGGCTGTAAGCCTACACTACTCGAATCTCTCTACTTTTTGGTTATCAACTTACTGAGAATTTTTGCGTATGGTTGGTGTATGTAGTGACACAGGGCACTCCTCTTCTACAAGACCCCGGTGTTCTGAAGATCCGATTCCTGTATCTTGGGTGTCATCCGACGATGTTTCGGATGAGAAACTGAACTTTTGTTGTAAAAGCTCCTGGAATTGGTCACATTATGTCAACCGATAATACCCTTCTGTGAATCTCTCAGCCTGTGGGTCGGAAAATGCTCTATTCTACTGATACTGTGGTTACAGCAAGGACGAAGTTAAGAAAGGCTGCGTCAATAGGTGATAATAATTAGAGATAATATAGCATATGCAGTATTGTAAATCTATACTTCGGCGCGGTAATTTTTACCAAATGACAACCACGAATATCGGTTCCTAGTCTGATTGACGAGGTATCCTTGGGTCATTGCTCGTCTGCAGTAAGCAGCGAAGTCAGCACTGCGACACCATCAATGGTAGCCGGGACAAATGCGCTTTTACGACATTTTGCTATTCACACCGCTCTGCGAGCCGTGGAACGGCACTGTAAGGCATTTACCACTTAATCATGGGTATAAGATTGAGCTGGGCAGTTTTATTCGATCCTTGAGGCTGAATGTCGCAGGAACAGTACAATATGAAATATTAATCGCTGTAGACGTTTCACATCATCGAATTCAACAACTTGACAGATTCTGGGCAACGATCCCAATACCAACGTCACAGTATCACTCCCTTTCTTTGTGATCAGTTTTGTGGCGATGGCGAGTCCGGTGGTACAGGGGTTGGAGATGTGCACATAACCGGAAACGAAAATACGCAATTTTGCAGATGCTTTTGTTACTCCATAATACTATATGCGATAGATGCTTCTTGAATAGTTTATGCCTCGTATCAACAACGCAAGCCTCCCTAATGAGCACCGAAAACGGTCATAGGAATTCCGGTTTGGCTTTCTCCAAAGCCTGTATACCGAGCTCACAAAATAGGTCCTCAACATCTTTTACGTCTTTCTTCACGTCGGATAGAAGGGAATATGAGGGTATAGCTCATCTAATCGGAGTTCGTTGCAAGGAGAGGGATCAAGGCGCGCTGATTGGGATATTTAGGTCTTCCTTAATTTCTACAATCAATCTCTGTTGGTATTGTGTTGTTTCAGAGCCACAGGTGCTCTTAATACATGAAAGTTTGAGACTGTTTGACGTTTGGAACATAAAAAGCCATGTCCAACACCTCCTGTAATGTAACAAAGAAACTAGTTTCTTGCGATCACAATAAGTAAAGTCTGAGGAGGGAGCTCACCAAATGAGGTGTGATTTCTTCTTCTGAAGAAATCAAATAATCTTGATCCACCAGTATGTTGTCTAGCTGTACATGACGTCTAGTCTTAATCAATTCATTACTTCTGATATTCTCGACCTTCCAAGAAAGCAACACAGCTGAGGAGTAACTTCTTGGAGGTGATTTTATGTAGATGAATAAGGGCACTCACGAATGGGATAACCAGAAGTAAAGCCACCAGTGATGCATAAATCAGGACCGGAATATATCTGATAACAAACATTGTACGCAGGGAATCCTGTAAGAAGTCAAAATTCAAACATTTACGATGTTTGTCTGGCCTTTGCCTAAACTTATCAACTTTTGATGATCATAAGGTTTGCCAAAATTGAGCAAATTCACAGGGTGGAAACAAGAGGCTTTGACGCTAATCCAGCAACAAAATTCGAGATGACAGTTTATAGGAACAAAGTGTAGTTAGTGATTTTCGGCTGAAGGTTGATTGGAGGAAACCGACGACGTGTTACACTTTTGCAATCGCAGTTACTCATTCATGCGTGAAAATCTGTGAGTTTGCAGATGCTACGTCTTGCTCGTGCTCAGATGCGAACAAGCATTAGATCCCCCGAAGCTTTTAGCGCTACGTATATGTAGTACTAACAGCTGATCAAGATCGTTTGAAGGCACAGTTCACGATAAATTTGGAAACCCATGTTGAGTTGAAAAGCGGAATTGTTGATATGGAGTTTGATATTTGGAGCATAACTTGACATTGGGTTTTCGCGTCTATAGGTTTTTTAGTGTATCTGCCCATCCGCAAAAGTTGCAGCTGATCGATGACGCACGACATAAGGATAGACGGGCAAGTGCTTACCATAACAAATCTCGCTCTTGAGCGACAAAAAGCGATCTGCAATGAATTCGGAAACCGCCTATTGCCACGAGCCGAGATGATGACCTTTCAACAACTAGAGACAAGATCCTTATGAAACAGTCAGACAATTAACGAAAAGTGTTTGAGAACAAAAAGAAGAACCGTGAGAATACTTTTTGTGTTAGCGTAGTACATGTTCTGGGGAGTTTTGACAAATAAAGATGATTTACAGGTCTGCTGAGACCACAGCACACTATCAGCAGCAGACTGTAGAATGGTAACAATGAAGGTGGTCATATTCTTTTTTTACTTTTATTTCATTGGTTTTAGACCTACTATTTAATCGTGCGCTTGTGACGAGCCACCTTCCTCCCAGTGACGAAGTGGTAGTGCACAGCTGGGTTTGGTGCGTTAGGAACGAAATGGTCGCGTTGCGGTGAGAGGGGCGTCGCGCGCGAAGGAGTGTAGCAGGATGTGGCAGTAGGTAAGAAATACAAGAGCAAAAGTACTAACAGTAGAATTATGCATAAAATAACGATCGCATATCGATTGAGCTGTATGAAGAACGCTAGAGCTGTAATAACGACGAATGAGTGATCCGCGGCAAATCGGTTACCCAAAATCGTTCCTGACGCCCGTCTCCCGTGCACAGTTGATTCACCACAGCACTTTTCAAAACAAATAATTTGTTTCTGATCACAAACAGATCTTGTCGTGATGCCAGGTTGCTTGTACATCATGATCGTAAAATTGCAAGCTTTTGTGATGGTATGCATCAGAAAATTGGTCATGCCTGAATTTACCGTACCTCGTCCTTCGCTCAGAGCCGCAATGATGGTTGAGTTCGTTGTTAACTCAAGCAATGATCATAGGTGACAAGTGGACAAAAAACAGCGCTCTTCCAAAAGAATCTGCCAAGACAGGTGCTCAGGAGAGATGGAAGGCACGCAGGCCTCGAAAGCTCACTCACTATTATACATGTCATTATTGGAGTAGCCCGTCGTGTGAGGCAAGTGTGCGATCAGTACTCTGTCGTTCTTTATATTGCAAAATTATTTTACGATTTTATGTAATTTTTGCTGTTTGTTTTACTTGTACGCCTTCCCTCCGCCAAAAATTGCCAACGCTTCAAACTATATGCCTTCAAAGTCGCTTTAAAGGCTGCGAAGAGAGTAAGCAAAATTTTTGGCACGTGTCTACGCCATACCTCATACAAAGTCGTGAGAAAATGCCTTTTCTGATGTGTAAGTGGGATATTAAAAACCATGTGACTGCGACGCGAAAATCTTGGGAACTGAAATTACTTTATATTTATCGAACGTGCTGATTGCTCGTGACTTGAGACTTACTCCGTTCTCCCACGGCCGACCACTTATGTAGGTGGATATCAGCATCTTGAACGCAAGCACCAGATTTTTAGCCGTAATTCTGTCGTGCTTGTTTTCCACATCGAAGCTAGAATATCGCATTAGACCTACGCTTTTTAGTGGAATAAGAGACGTTTCTGAATCAAAGGCAGCTGTGTGACTAGGCCAACTCCATGGAACCCAACCTTCTCGTAACCCTGCTGTTTCTCAGATGGCGTGCGAAACCAGAATCAGAATTTGTGCCATTGAATTCTAAGAATTACTCCCTAACAGGATTCCACTTTCTTCTTGTCAAAACCATACTTATCAGAACTTCAAAAAATCTCTACAAGGAAAAGATGCTGACTTGTTGGATAAACCACCTTAGATTTGCTGCAGGGATGTGATTTTTCAGGCATAATAAAGTCACAATGTTGCTGAGCTAAGCTATTAGAAGCTATTATAAAGTTGACAATCCGTCCGAAAAAACCACTCAAAAAATCTGTCCAAAATAAAATTCAAAGCAGGCTCCTATCAGATTGCTGATTGCTGGTAAAGCTGTGCTGCTGAGCACTGTAAACGTCCATTTTCTCCAAGCAGGGTATGAATCCAGATTTGGAATTAGGTTAATAATAGTGTGCATAGATAAACCACGACGTTGACAAATTATACTATATTTTGAACTTTCTTTTCGCTCTATCCGTTCATGCCATTCAAAGGCACAGTTCACGATAATTTCGAGGTACCCTTTTCAGGTTGAAAAGCGGAAGTGTTGAAATAGAGGAGCAAATTGTTGGCGAAGAAAGCGAGAAAATCCTCCTACTTCAAGCTTTTCAAAAGTAATGGAAGAGGAGGTTGTACGAGATCACCGTGACTTGATTGGCATGTGAGGGGTTTTTGGACGAGATTTAACTTGCTTCCATCGTGCAAAGGGCTGACAACATCAAATCATAACTGTCCACACTTGCCTTTCACCGTCACTATGGGGCACGACAAGTTGCTTGACTGAATGGTGCAGCCTCTACAAAGTCGTTGAAACTCGTTCACTATGGGTGTGGCATTCACACGATACAATCCCTGGTAACTTATTGCGTCCTATCCAGGACTTTTTGCGCCCTTATAACGACAGGTATGGCATAAGGGGGAGACTCGAATTTATACCAGGGAAGTCTCAGAAACAACTTCAAATCGTGAACTGCGCCTTCAAGTAGATCAATGCCAGCAACTTACAACATCTGTCCTCCGTTCGCTAGAATACTGAACGTGAAAAAATCATTGCGGTGAGTACCGGAGAGCACAGTTCGACGTGCCTTAACAAATATATTGGGAAACGTATTATTTGAATAGGAATGTATAAGCTCTGTTGTGAACAACATTTTACCCATCGGGACACATTCGTGGAATATAGGATGTGAGACACTGTGGCACTGAAATACGCTGCGCTAGCGCTGTTTGGGAACATGCTGACGAGCGGAGTAATGCTGGAGAGGAGCTATGTAGGAAAAAAGAAATAGGCAGGGAGACAATAGGTCGATAGAGACTTGGTAGGTCGAAGAAAAGTGAAAATGAAGGCAAAACATAGCAAGAAAAATCAGGAGAAGCAGCTTATGATCCACACATTCCAAAAATCATAGAAGAAGACATGAAAGGAGCAGGAGGGACTGGCCGTATGGTTGCGAAAAAGGTAATGGATGATAAGAGAAGAGAAGGACGGGTGAAAATCCGATAGAAATCTGTGAATAATGAAAGAGGCAAGGCTGAATAGAAAGGACGAAGCGAGTCAGCGAGAATGAAAGTGAATAGGAATAGTTATCGTCCCAGAGAGCACCGTATGGATAGAAAATTGGACGCTAAAGAGAAAAAAATATGATGAGTGATACAGGATGAGCAGAGACGACGAACAAGACAGGAGAAGCGGAAGAAGGGGTGCATAGGGAAAAAAACAAGCAGCGGAGCAGTGATAAGGTACGGTAGGATATGAGAACCTTCGTCTAGAAGAGAAAGGACATGCTGATGCAAGGCCAGATAAGTAAGTGAAAGGAAAACATACACATAAATGAGTTGAGGGGCAGAACAGAACGAGAAAGACTCTTCCAGCGTAATAATATTAAGTTGAGTAAAAAGTTTTGATCGGAATTTCATCCTTCTCTTGATTCTTTCGTAGGACCACTTGGAAGGATTTCGTTATAGGTTATGGTAGATTATTCCCGGACCTGCACTGTGGGGGCATATATAAGCATGTCCCTGAAAATATTTCGCAGTAATGACCCCCGTTCCGAAGCTGTCTGAGAGCTATCATCTTTTACGAATTTCTGCAAGGCCAAAATCCATCGTCGGCTGTCGCAAATATCTGTTGCGCATTTAGAGAAGACATCGTCTCTCAATCCACGGTACATCGTTGTTATCGACAAATTCGTTCGAGCAATATTTTGTTCGAAGGTCAACGTCGTGTTGGACGTCCTCTTGCCTTGAATGACGGAACTTTGCCCGCTGCTCTAATGGAGAAGCCGCATGCTACTACTCGCGATTTGTCGATGGCACTCGGGTGCGGCCAGAAGACTATCGTCAACCATGTCCATGGCCCCGGCTACGGAGATATACTCTCAAGATGGGTGCCCCACGGTTTGAGCGACTCGGACAAAGCATGGGTCGGTGCGTGACTTTCTTTGCTTCTTTGTCAACATAGAAGAGACTTTCTCAGGGAGTTCATTACTGAAGACGAGAGCTGGGTCCTTCATGTGAACCACAATGGATGCCCAATGAGGAACCACCTCCAAGGCAGGCGAGAAATGGACAACATCAGAGGAAGGTTTTGCTATGTTGTTGGAGGGATTCTCAAGTGATACTCTATTTCGAATTACTGCTTGGGGTACCACCGTAGCCGCCGAGATTCACACTTCTCAGCTACGAAGTGTGGCCGACGTCATTTGAAGGAAGCGTCCGCAGCGAAGAAATGTTTGATGCCTTCATGACAACGCTCGACCGCATGTTGAGAAATTGTCTCGTCAGAAAAGTGCCGAACTTGGATGGGAAGTGCTGCCCCATTCTCCTTATTCGCCAGATCTTGCTCCGTCCGATTACCATATTTTTCCTGCTTTAAAGCATCATCTTCGCGACAGAAAATTTGATGATCGCTCGGAACTCGAAACTGAGATTTGCAGCTTGTTCGAATCACGGCCGCCACAGTTCTTGGTTTCAGGAATCGAAAAACTGGACATATGTTGTGGACCACTCTGGAGACTATATTACTAATTGAGATCCTCTTTTAATGAAGATAAGACTTTTTGAAATAAAGATGAAAAACCAATCAAAACTTTTCACTCAACCTTATAGATATCGTAATAAAGATAGTATAACATAATGGATAGTATAACGTAATAGATAATATAAGGTAATAGATAAGCATTCCCAACCGACCTCAATCTGAGTTGGCAACGAGCCAAAAACCTGCGTCTCACAAAACGGCATTATCTCTCTCTGGGAGGTTATCAGCACGTGTAGTTCTCCAGGAGTTGATGGATGCTAAACAATGCCGAAATGATTTTTTCCTAGAACTGTTAAACTATCACTAGATTACGAACATACCGTAAGCAATTGCATGCATACCATACCGCCTTTGAGTGAGAGTTCAATGGGAGTGTGATAGGCATGTGGCACTATTTCTCTCAGTAGGCACGCCAAATCCACAGACTGAGGTTCGGACTGGAAAGTCGTAGACTAGGACCGCTTTCCCCGAATCATCAAGGCCAACATGGCCAGTCATGATAAAGCAGTGAATGTCTATAGGGAACGATGTTTGTAAGTTTATCCGTATCCATCTGCTTTGGTATATTTTGCGACCCATCTCGAGCTATGTGCCAACCACATAATTTATATTGGCACAAACTAGTCATCCACTCTAGGAGTGGCTTTGATCTAGCAAAGACACGATCATTTCCTCTAATAAAAGATTGTTCGACAGTCCACCACAGGATCGTCGAAGAATTTAATGACAGCATTCATTCCTCTTTCTTTTCGACACGCATGAAGAAAACTGTCCCTCCTTTTTGCTTCATGCATTCCCAGGCGATACGTAGCAGTCTTGATCATCTACATACTTAAGAATCGACATCTCCATCGTCATTTTTCGCACCGGCAGTGTCGTGCTCAGCTACGCAGGGGCCTCGTTTCAAAAAGATCAAACACCTTTGTGATATTAGCCTCGGCGTCACAAAATAGGCCTTCCACATCAAGGTCTGTTAGACAGATCTTCCACTTCCGCTAACTGGTGGTGAAGCCCTGAGGTCACTCTTATTTGGCTCAAATTCTCAGCCTGAGTTCTCCACCGAGGAAGTATGCGAGGAATGAGGGCAGAAAATAAGGCTAGTTCGAGCTTGGGTGTAAAAGTTGGGTTGCTGAAAGCGCTAAATGTCAGCGTTGGAATAGAAGATCTAAAGCGGAAAATACTGAAATCTGCTCTTCCAGGCTCTTCTCGAAAGTCCGATCTAGCAAACCTGAGGCAGCACTGCTGGGGAGACAAGGGAGCGTGGTTCTGAAACGATGAAGACCAGTGAGCTGTCGAGCAGGAGGTAACCGTCTATAAAGGCGAACAAGAGAACGAGCTTTGGGAAAGCCATCGAGGTAACCGTCTATAAAGGCGAACAAGAGAGGAAAAGGAAAGGAAAGGTCTAGGAAAGATATCCTATTCTAGAAGTTGAGAGAGGCTCGCCAAAACTGCCGCAGCAAAGGTGAGTAAGAAGGAAATGGACTTCTTGTAGGAAAAGCTGCACGACGGATAAGGAAGAATTTTCTTCCAGTGACCGAAGCACGGCATCGGGCTGCTCAGCACATCAGTGAAGTGTGGGCTGTGAAAACAGCGATGATCTATTGAAGTTTCGAGAAACAGTGTGATTAGGCCTGGAGGGGAAGAAGATTCCACCGGTTCCCGAACGAAGAATTCTACCGCAAAATTAGTTCACAGTTTGAGTCGCTGTCTAGACCCAACTCTCCCAAGAAATAAGATTAGAACGGTCCTGCGATAAATTAGATGAAGTTTGGGAAGGCAAGTGGTCTGGATGGGCTTCTAACGAGGCATAAACAACACTTGGAGAGCGCAGGATGAAAAGGACTTCTCGGTTCCTGAACACTGTAACTGCTGACGAAAGGGCCTCTAATTCGTGAAAAATCGTTTTACCGTTCCCATATCAGAGCAGGCAAGGTTACTAGGCTTCAATTCGCCTGAAGTGGGCATAGATTGATGCGCATGCCATGAAACTTTACGTGCGGCGATTAGAGCGATTGAGAGGAATCATCCCGATTTCCAAGGAACAGAACAGATTCAGTCCAGGAATGTCTACCTATAATGCCTTCTTCACAGCTGTACAGGTAATGGAGAAGCATGGAGAAAAAAAAATAGACGCCTGCACTCCAGACCTCGGCGACCACATAGAAGGCCTTATGGCGTGCAGCTGCCAGTCATCAAGAGCACTTTAGGAAGGAAACGTTTCAAAGCATCGGATTTCTCTGGTCAGGGAAGTGTGCGCTATGTCCAAGAAAGTAAAACGCACTCTCCATAACTATACGAAAGCAGGGAGCATTTTTAGGCTCATTGCTCTCCCTACTCGCGATGGACGTAGTCGGAAAAACACTAATGTATGGACAAAACGGTGGGCGCACCGACTAGGCGGAATTATTAGATAGGCTGTGCTACTGAGGTGATTGAATGGCTGTGTACCTGGAGAAGAACGTAATTGTCCGTCTCCAGTTGCCTACCTCGTTGTAAAACATGATAACGGGTCCGATTTCGCCGGGGATGAATAAGTTCGGTTCGATAGGGTCAACGCGAACAAAATCGCAAAGATTCTGTTCTCGATGGTTGTGCTGAAATATCAAGAGCAATCGAAACAGGTAGAATTTATGATGCCTGAACAAGTCATGTAGATACATACCAATTCTGAGTGGTAGGGCGACTTCCTTAATCTGGCTCTATTTGCTCCTGGGCCCACCTGTGTGGCTGTAACCGCTGATATAAATAGAACCAAGGTCCGAAATAGTAGATCTGCCATTCCAGTGGAGTGATAGCATGAGAATAAAACTCATCTTAGCGATAAAAGAGCTTTGGATAGTAATTACACAGGGTACCCTTTGTACGGTTTATCACTATCTCCGCAATATCCTTCTTTTTAATACTACCAAATGCAATTCAGCAAGTGTGTCCATTGTTGCATTGGTGCGCTCGGTGTTTGCTTATTTGTGTGCTTGAATGTGTGTATGTATATGTATGTCTTTATGAAAAAACGAGTTCAGAGTTTCAATGACCATCTTGGAACTAGGAATGGAGGAGACCACGTGAAAAAGCTGTAAACATTTTGGATTGCCGCCAATGACCGACAATTTTGTGAGAGGGAAGTATGTGCGGCTACAACCCGGAAACTAAAGCTTTCCCCCTTCTCTACAATTTGCAGAAGTTAATTTTTGGGTTAAGGACGCAGGGGTGTAGTCACAAGCTACGCACATCCCCTATGCATGGTCACGGGTTCGAATCCCGGGTCGATATCCCCCTGAGCCAACCAAGCCTTCCATATTTACAATACTGTTAATAAGATGATGTCAATCAACGATTGCAACGGATCAATTCTTTTCCTGCAAACCGTTGCCTTTACGTGAATCCTGCTCAAATTGTCCGATCATATTGAAAATAAGATTAGCTGAAAGCTCTGCATGAACGATGAAGTCCTGGCTCCGCCGCATTTTCATGGTGAATTTGTCAAAGGTTCAGAGTGATTGACAACCCTCGTCGTTTGAATGTGACAAAAAGTGTAGAATCGGAGAATATCGCAACTCCATAGTGGATTTTTCCAGTTAACGGAATTGGAAAATCGTCTGAAAGACCTTGTTGTGGAAGGCCTACCTTCGTGAACACCGAGGCTTCTCCACCGTCTTTTCGAAAAAAGCCCCTGTGTAGCTGAGCACGACTCTGCCGTTGCGGAAAGTGGCAAAGGAGATGTCGATTCTCAGATCGATAAGCAGGACTGTGACGGATCCCTGCAAGAGAGAGCATGAATCAAGAAGAGAGGCCAGTTTTCTACCCGGGGCCGAAAAGACAGAGGAATGAATGTTATCATAAGATTCTCCAACGATCCCGTGGCGAACTGTCGATCAATGTTTGAATGGGCGAAATGATCGTACTTCCTAGAGCAAAGCCACGCATGGTAGTCATCTAAGTCATACTGATGATCCAAGACCTGTAAGGAGCATCCTTAAGTCGAAGACAGGCGCGAAATCTCACCACGACTGGTTCCCTCAAAAGCAGCCTTGCAAGAGACTGCTTCGTCTGCCAGAGTAGCCGCGTTTTTGGAGGCAATGACCTCCCTCTGGTACCGACACTTTTTTTGCAAGTTTTCAGGGCATGGTGTTCCGGTTGAGCTGCGATCGAACTCATTACTTTGCTAAATGCAGACCTGAGCTTACACTCTTAGCCACTCGACTGTCCTTGTTCCAGCGAACCAAAGAAACATCAATGAGTTTCAGTCAATACCCACTGTTTATACTTGAGGAGGGGTTTTAGTAGAACACAGCATTGATGAATCTTCTTCTTTATATGTAGAACATTCGGCAACTTTAATAAACGACGAATGGGATGACCTTTTCAAGCTTCTGTGAATCATGGGGTCGAAGGGTCACAATAAATTGGTCTACCTTTTAACCCGTAACAGTTTAAAGAGTTTAAAGAGTTGGTTTCTCGCATTTTGAATTAAGAAAGGGTTTCGAGTGCAACACTGAGAACCATGTTTACTTTGGAGTTATCGGAGGATGAAATGTTCATGTACCTTTCTAAGGTGAATTACGTGATTATTTGGATTTGTAATCGGTCTATCCCCTGTTTCTGGATTTCTAATAAAGCTGTTGGACTGCTCCCTGAAGCAGTAATACAGTTGATGGCTAGTTTGTGCCCGTATAGATGATGTGTTATAGCACATAGCCATCGAGATGGGTCGCAAAATATCACATATGGATATGGATATACTCAAAAACATTGTTTCCGAAAGGCACTCACTATTTCATCATGGCGAGAAAAGTTGGCTCCTAGACATCAATGATCAATTAATCTGGCGCTTTCAAATTTTTCACGTAGGTGTTCGTAGTTTTTTTTTTGGAAGGAAATATATTTTAAACGAGTGGTTTGTTGCTCAGACGGTACGATTCCTGGTTAGCATGTGAAATACATTCACTTCCTTAGTACACAACAAAGAATTCTACAGAAGGTGGGTGGTAATCCGTTAATCGATGTATCAATTGCTCAAGCATTAAAAAGACAACGATTAGTTTCTCTATCTCTTTTGATTACTTATTGGTGGGTTTGGTTAATTCTCAGAGATATTAGTCATTATAGCGTTCGGTAACGCTTGCATGATCCTTGAGTGGCAAATATAATATCCTACTTTATATAATTCGCCAAGTGTGTCTGTTGGTGTGTCAATGTGTGTGTGTATGTGTGTGTTTGATCGGAAATTCATAACTCCTGTTCTCGTGGACCTAGAAAGCTCTAATTTAGTAGCAGTACAGGGGCCAGCATGAAAACAATTATGGCGGGTGACAGGACCGGACTCCGCCCGCAGGAGGCGGGGCGTGCGCGATAGAAATTCCAGGTCGCAAATTCATAATTCCTGTTCCAGTAGACCCAAGCGTTCAAAATTGGTGGGAGTACAGGAAGCAGGATAGGAACACTGATCGTGATAACAAATAAAAGGAGTTGATAAAGAGCCTTGGAGGCGTGAGCCACAGGGACCGTTACTTACTTCCTGTTAACGGCAGAGCACTTCGGAAAACTGTTAGAGACTGATAGAAATTGATAGAAGGCGAGAGCCAAAGAGTCTACAACGTCTCTCGTACTAACAACTGAGTCTCGAAGTAGATAGTGCAGGATGTGAAGGGACCGAAATTAATTAATGATAAGGACACATAGTAACAAGCGAGCAAGCGTTGCAATCCCTTTCGTGTCAACAGTGGAACCTTTTCAAAGACGGCAATGTAGGACTGACTCTTTAATGGTGTGAGTGCTGTAATAGCGACCGATCAAAGACATTTCTCCGAAACGAATGAGAATTTTGTTCATTTCTTGCTATTAAACTACAACCGTTACGCAGTAAGCTGCGTGACACAATGAAGTACCACGATTCCTTTTTTGCTTTGTGACATATCATTTGTGACTAAACTCACCTGACCGCTAATGATGTGGGACTCCCAATTAATGAAAAATCCGTGGAGAGAATGTTCCATTGATAACTGTGTTAGGCGTTATTATCCATTCCTGGGTTCCATTCAAGACACTGGTTGTCCATCAGTTGAGCCATCAATGTGTCACAATTTCGAGATGAAGAGCATCGAATCGAGGATTCTAATTACTATATAATTAATAATAACACAGAACAAATAGCTCCCATTTCGTATCTAATACTGAGAGTGTAGAGCTTTCAAAGAAGAAGGAGAATCTGAAGTGTTATTCACGCATAGCAAACTTCTTACACGAAGGAGGAGCGCCCGGCGTAGCCGGGCGAACCCATAAGAAGGAAGGAAGCCCGGCGTTAGCCGGGCGGCCCGACTGGTGTTATTGAAGTGGCAAGTGTTAGCAGCTACAAAACGAAAAAAAGGGCAGAAAACAGCGAGAGAAAATGCCAGAAAAGAAAACACAGCCAGAAAACGAAAAAGACAGGCTTCTCGAGCCAGGAACAGTCGAGGGGAGAAGAATTAGAAGTTTAAGATATTCAGATTAATAGTTGGTCAATGGTGAATTATGTAGTGTCACTATAGTGTTTCAGTCCGTCATAAAAAACTTTAAGAAATCTAGCGGAAGGCTTTCAAGGGTATCGGATTTATAAAGTTGGATTTCTTGTTCTAAAAGTTGATCATATTAATGATTGGGCTGTAGGAGGTCGAGGATGCTGTTTCGCAGTTCAGCCTGCAACTAACTTCGTGCGTGAAAGAGGCGGAATTACCATGTCATCCGCAGTTGTTATACGAGATTATTTACATGGTATTCATGTACCACAGGTATTACTACAAACGGGCAGTTCCGCTAAACAGGTTGCAGGGCTAAGCAGTATGTTCTTGGGATCTAATTCAGGTAATACAGGTATATTGTGATCCATTTTTTATTCGCTGTTAAAAGGAGTTCAAAAAAGGCGTAATCGTATAGCAAATAGCTCTGAATAATGGTTTGCTACAAAAAAAGTAAACAGTCTTGGGATTGATCATGGAACTTTCACTGTTCTCAACTTCCTCTGAATGACTATCGCGTCCTATCGTTCTTAGAAGCAAGGCTTTTAGAATAACAGTCTTGGCTTTTTTCAGTCTGATAACAACCTCTATGATAGATCATTCACAAAGTTCTTCTTGGAGAGATTAGCTTTGATTCCTCGAGCGGTTGCAGGGATGTTTCCAGAGAATTGTCCTACAACTCGATTTGTTTGAAAGTCCAGATAAATTTTTTACTTATTTATTTAGAATACACAAAAAGGTGCGCTTCAGTAGCAAACAAGGAAACGAACCCAGTTACAAACCCAAACAACAAAAAGGTCAAAAAGCGCACGATAAGATAAGCCATACCTATAGGTGGATACTCTCCAGGCTTACATCTCTAAAGATCCTGTATGCCTAACAAAACGAGAAGGTCTGACTTCCTCAATTTCTGTTTGAACGCGAATTATTTTGCAGATACTTGCTTCTAATCAAAAGGAGGTGTAAGAGGCTGAGTAATGTACGGATTGATGACGATAGTTAGTCAATACTACATGGAGAGCCGTGAACCGAGGAACATATCGTTTCGCTGCTGCGTTGTTATTCGTACAGTTTCTCAATTATCACCTATAGAAAGTGATACTTTGCTTCGACATTTAGTTTTTGTCAGGCTTTGCGAACTGTTGGAAGCTTCGAATTGTGCCCGGCTCTGTCTTCCCGTTTGCCCGTTGTGGACCGGATCAGTGTTGTTGCCTTTCTTCCAAACTCAACAGAGAATGTTCTTTAAACTTCGGGTTCAAAATTGAAAATAAGAGAAAAGCTCGAATAAACCAAGAGGAACCTCCAAAACAGCATCTGATTTCGTGAAGTCACCTTTTTAACACGTTCCGCTCGTCTTTTCAAAGTATTTCACCAGCGCAAGACATTTTCTACCGGAAATTCTGCCAGTCATGAGAGGAGGAGTTTGCGGTTCTGCATTCCCTCCTCCTAGTCACTCATGATTTCAAAGAAATTGATTGGACCGTTTCCGTTTCTTTTGAACAGTTCCTAATAATGTTGGCAAAGACGTAAACAGCTTCTCTTGGCTAAATAAATCCATATCAGCCCTCGTCAGGTACTACTACTGGCTGACTCCAGTCTTCCTTCTTATTCTGTCGAGCTCAAAATGAATTGTCAAAGATTCAAGGTTTGAAGGAAAGGCACAAATTATCTGTTTCTTGGTCCTGAATTGTAACGTTTCTCATCAATTTTTACCGTGTCTGCCACCAATCGTTTACCATACCTTGACTCCAACCTCCGTACTGAAGTATCAACAAGGCTCCCATTGTTAACGATGTCTTAGCCTTTATCATCACACCAGCTCCGCACGCTATCGCGCGCCCAAAAAAGTGATTCAAACGAAGCTATGCATTCTGTACTTCAGACCATGAGCTAGGTATTCCACAGTCATCTAATTATTGAGTTTTGACCGCATGAATCATTCTCCACACATTGCCCATTTCACTAACACTTTTAATGAATTGTTGTCGCTAACTGCGCCCACATGGTGCGCGCCCCACCCACCCGTAGTTGTTGACCTCCCTGCCCTTGTTGGTCTCTGACCACTTTTCTTACGGCCTCCAGAACTTCATGGAACCGAGTTATAAATTTGCTACCAAACCCCGCCCCCTTTTGTACTGGCCGCGACCACAATTGGCAGTCAGCCTCCCCTTCTTCTCCCACTTCTATCCACCTTTTTCCAGCTTTTCGTGGCTTCTCAAAGCTGAATTATGCTGACTGGGAAGAAACGATGTGAGCTTCGAGGCACGCTCCACCCATTGTGGGCGGGCCTCCGCTGACGTTATTCATGCTGGAGACGCCTTCGACGATACTTCCCCTACATCAACTTTTTCCTGCTCTGTTGGCTTTCTCCAAACCAAACTATAAATGATTCCATAAAGCATTGCATTTTTGGAGAACACCCTGCCCAACAGGGGTGGGTATCCCTAGTTCGATCTAACTTACCAACGCAACCTCTAACCACCTTTACACAGCAGTTCAGAAGCCGTCTTGTGACTGAATTTGAAATAATGGTTTTCAGTACAGCTCATTTCGATGCACGCCACGCCCACCGGGGCTCCGCCAAGCTGATGTGTGCTTTATACTTCTTGGGACATGGCCCACCCATCCCACGCGTGACCCGGTCTCTCCAGGCAGATCGTGTCAGGCGAATTGTGATTTTCAGTCTGTGACGCCATAAATTGACTGGATATTAATTATAGGATCGATATAAACAGCAGTGCACATACTTTTGAAACAAAGAAAAATTTTTCTTTAATAAAAAATTATATTAGCAACTACGATGCTTTCTCAAAGAAAGTGTTCGTAGGTTATCGCACACGAGGAATTGTACGGTGAAGGTCACAGGTTACAGAAAGCAATAGTATCCCCAAAAAAAACAAAATGTTGGTGTGCACATACTTTTGAAACGCACTGTATTCCGAAGAAGAGGTGGAAAGTTAGCCAATTACCACACTTTTGTCAAAGAATGAGGGAAGCCTGGCGTTGGCCGGGCGAACCGACTACACATAAGGAAGAGGATGTTCAGTGATAGCCGGACAATCCGACTGACTTTAATCATGATACAGAAAAAATCGCTCTCAGTTCGGAGCTAGTACTGAGAGTGTATTCAGGGTTATTCACGCGTTGAAAATTTCTTTCAGAAAGGAGAAGCGCCCGGCTGAGGCGGGCGACTCCTTAAGAAGGAGGGAAGCCCGGCGTTAGCCTGGGCGGCCTGACTGGTTAATGATATATCATTAGAGAAAAAGTTCCATTGATACAGCCACCTATTTTTGCACTCTGCTTCTCCTTGAGGTAAAGAGTCCCTAAGCCTTTTCAAGAGACTTTGCTAATAAAGACGGTGAGCACATCCAACTGTTAGCAGCGATAGATGAGTTCCTTTTACCTTCTTACGGAGTGAAGTTCTGTAAGCTAATCATTAAAGTAAGTTCTATGTCGAAAACTGCTTTTGATTACATAATCGATGCACTGCTTATCCAGGTGAGTTGAACGATTAATTAATGTGACGCGCGCGTTAGCGTGCATAGCCCTATGGCTAGATAATGAGGTAAGCGTATGTGGACTCCGAGGAAGAAGCTTTCCAAGTGAAATGTTTTTTCATCGTCTGTGTTTGGGTGGATTTCCTCTATATACATTCTCGTCCCTATACAAAATCAACACAGGCGTTCCGATTGGAGTATCATCTCAAAGGTGGTTCCATGTAGATGAACGGGGGAGTTCACGAAAGAGAGAAGACGAAGTAAAGCCACTATCTCCCACAAGACGGATTCAATAGTCCCGTGAATGTGTGACACAGTAACCAAACACACGCTGAAGCGCATCGAAACACCCGTCACGACGCAGAGGAAAGGTAACCCGGATCAAGCCCACGGGATCGGGTGGTGGGGTATTAGGGGTAACTGTGTCTTGTATTCTAAGATCCCTCTAATTTCCTCCCATATATAAAACGGTAAACTTGTGTGCCTGTTTGTGGAACTGTTCGGGCGTATTTCTAATTTCCTGGCTGAAGACCAATATACACCGTCTACTTCGACGCGTGACACTTCTGTAATCGCAATTATTCAATCATGGGTGGAAATCTATATACAAATGATTGCTCGAGCTCAGACTCAGAACCAGCATCAGGTTAGAAGCCTTTGGCGCTATATGTAGTACCAAAAATTGAATCATGACTTTAATCACGAACAAAACTGACCTAGCAGTGAAAGAGCAGAAGCAAAACGAAATTTTATGATGTCCATGTTTACAAATTGTAGCTGACTTTGCTTATGTCTACCAGAATTGCTGGGCAATATTTTTTTCAAAAACCGGAATGTTTTTGAAAATAGTCTCTACGAGCAAAAAGTTAAGAATTTTCAAGCATTTATTGATGAGAAATTTTCATTCATCGCATAACCGACATCCCCGAGGACAGTAAGTCTTCCTTTGCTCATACGTGATACCCTCACGATCGCAGAATCCGTTCGCAATGTGTGCTGGGCATCTAAATAGAAAACCATCGGAATTATCTTTCTGTGAGTCTTAGTACAGAGTCCTTCTCTTACTCTGGGCGATCCTCGCACTTCTGTTGTTCTTCGACAGCATGGGTAGTAGTAGCAATAGTGGTGGGCGTAGGCCATGTGGTGCTACGGGTCGTTGGCCTTACTGTAGTTGGTCGAGGCTCGTTCTTCGAAACTAAAGCAGTTCGATGAGGCTGCAACATTAACTCAGGCACGATTCACTGCTGCACTACCATGTCTGTATCGTATAACCGTTTGTGATATATAAGCCCTATTCCATGTTATTATAGGAACCCGATTGGTATAAGAACGGAGCTTGGTTCCTGCGTCGCGAGGAGAACAGAACCTGAAGAAGAAATTAGAAAGCAGTTGTTTGAATAAGACTGTAAGGTTAACAGTGCACATTTTTTCACGAAAACAACACCTATAACCAGTAAGTTGCTGATTCCTGTTTGTCTTGATTTCTACACCAGCGTTTGGACAGCCTTCGAGGGCATGTTCATCGGAAAAGCTTGCGAGCTCTATTTCAATTTCGGTGTTCTCAGGAGACTGAAAAGTGAATGGTCATAGTATTTAAAAACAATATCAGTTCCGAAAGCCGTTGGTCGTGCTTAATACATCTGATTTCCCCTCCAACAGTCACTATTCTCTATTGGCAACGATTCCGCAGCGTACTTGAATCCAATAGTAGCACATCGCGTAATTTTCGTGAGATTTGGCATAGTCTCCTAGGAAATCTGTGAAATTTTGCCACTCCGTCGAAGCATGAAATGTTTGCCCGCATCCTTCTATTAATTGTCCACTTCTGTCGGATGTGAAATTCCTCCCATTAGGCTGGAAACAATGTAAATAATAAATTAATTTCGCAAGCACCCAAGAACGCATTTGCATACCCTCTCATCGCATCGAGTTCCAGCGTATCCTCCAGGACAGACGCACCGGGAGCAGTTGAGTGGATGAGGGTATCCACCATTTTGACATTCCACTTTTCTGATCCCCCTCTTGTCACACAATTCTGGAAGCAGTACCCTGTTGACTAATTTCAAAGATGGACTGAGGAGATGTGGTGGCAGAGCACACTCTATCTCCCACGCTAGTTCCTTGGTCCGAATGCCCGATCGATACTCACCCAGGGCAACCGGACTTTTCAACTTTTTCAGATCGCTTGAACAGTACCAGATTTGTCGGGGGAGGATGAAGCACTGACTTGAACATTTACTGGCAACAGTCATTGTATAGGTCACGCGCATTAACTGCCACTACGATTCTAAATGGAAGTCGAACGCGTGGTCCTGTCCCAAAAAATGAACAGGAAAGTAAGAAAGACTTCACTACATACTTTCGAAGACTGTAGTTTTTGATAGTTCAGCAAAGTCTAGAACAAGTTCTCTCGGTGTAAGGAGAAGGTGCTCCCTCATTGCGGCATGTGGTACCTCAGCGTAACAACTTTACCTCAAACTGATCAATTCTGTCGACTCACTATCGCATCCGTAGAGTTTGTTCACCATTAAAGCGTCGATGAATGAAACGAATGGCGACCCAAGAGTTTCTCGGTAGTCCTTGTCGTACGGTGTCAGCGTTGGAAGTTCAGGGTTAATCGCAGCACTGCGAATAGATATTTAAGAACAAGCACGCCACTCAATACAATCAATGTGGTTAATGTTGTGGATTTGGCGATTTTGAAAATTATGATGTATATGATCAAGCAAAGAAATTCAACTCAGCAAAATGAAATAAAACAAAGTAAGCATCTTGTTGAAGTTATATGGACTAACTCTGACGCGCGATAGTGCATGATGCTACCGTAGTCGTAGTCCAGACCAAAGTTATCGTTTAGGTCCGATGACTTCCACTCGAATTGGCTTACCCAGTACTTCTGGAAGCAGGTGTAATTATGGACAACTTCGCCAACTCATCCTCCTCTCCTTGACCATACCTGGATATTTTCTACATTCACTATAATGTGGTCATTGCGATCATGCCTGGACATAGTGTGGTAAAATCCTAGAGTATGGCCAAGCTCGTGGGCTGCGATAGATTTAGTCTCACATGCGTCCGCTAGAGATATCTGTTGCAGGCCTCCTGCTTTTCCAAGACTCGACCAACATCCACCCTTTGCTTGCACTATCAAAAGATCTTGGCCTCGAACTGGAAACAAACAGTGTTCGAGGCGATTTCTGGTAAACAGTACATTGATAGAAAAATAAGCAGTGAAAAATAATATAATCGACATAACTGTTCTTAAAAAAAACTAAACATATTTAAAGTTGTCTACATTGATCATGGCGTCTCGCTCTGTGAAGGTCGTTCTCAACGCCGTTCTCAACCGTTCAGTAGGACTAGAATGTGAAGAAGTTCTCAAAAAAGTTACCGTATTGCTTCAGAGTCTCTACGTCGCTTATGCGCTCAAAGCGAACATCATGTTGGAACCGAATACATGTGTCCTTCGTCCACATAGTCGCTCCTCTCAAAAAGGCTTCCCTGGCATCTTCACCTGTAGTACAACCTTTACTTCCAATTCTTCTAGCACTAGCAGGACATTTTTTCTCACCTAGAGTTGTGTTGAAGATGTAATTCACGGTGAAATTGCTCCAAAGCCTCACGCCGTCTCTGTCTCTGATCGCCTGACGTTTAGTGCGGTTGGCACCTTCCAGTTCCTCTTCAAGTTCTTCGATGATGATTTCACCTTGCACCCTTGAACAGACGTTTCAGTTTTACTGAAGCTTTTTTCATTACTAGAACATACTCGTTGAGATAGATGTCACCCTGGAAGAGCTTTTTGTCGATATTGGCTTTTTTGTTGATTTCGTCAATGTAGTCTCCTTCTGGGTTGAAATGATCATGCTTCATTGTTGGTAGTTCCTGGAAAAGATTGTTGAATAATTACTTCTCAGATAAGTGTGCATTGTGCAGCCTACCTCTATGATTAAGGTAGTTAGCACTGAAATGATACTCAATCGTATACATAACTGTTTCACTTCTTAAATTTCAACTAGCTAAAGGACATTTCTACAGTTGCCTTCAGTGGATTGCTACCTCCACATGTGCACCACGAGGTCTTGGTCAGTGCGACTTGTTAAAGAAACGACAATTAGAATGAGCAATAGATACCTCGAGTTCTTGAAGTGTTTCCTTCGCTTTCGGTGTGAGATGGAACGTTTGCCGAGTTCCATTCCCTATGTTTCTGATCCTGTCAATGATCGCCACTTCTGCGTTGTCAATGAACTACAATACTAGAGACATTTAGAACTTCAACACCATCAAAAAGGCATGAAAATTATTGTCAAGTAAATAGGTAGTGATTAAGAGACTCAGAAGGAAACCTCTTCATTGTTGATAGTGGTGGTGCTGTTAACCGTGACAGTTAGAACCGAGAGAAAGATGAGTGAAATTAACCTCATCCTGAAATGTACATCTCGAAAAGTGTGATGTCATTTGGGTCTTATACTACACACAAAGAGTAGAGTAAACAGGGACATGGTCAAACTGTTCGCTACAAATACTTATCGTGAAGGTAAATTCGCTTTCTCACCACTTATCGATGAAAAATTTCAAAGTCAACTGGTTCTTTTGAGTCTTACCTCTTTTATCAAAGAGAGCATCAATTTCAATCACATTAGTCTCCTATGTGCTTGACCCATCTACAAATTTCGGCTAAGGCGCTGATTACGAACTTATTGAAGCGCCTTAATGCCTCGTCTTGGACACCACTACCTAAGTGAAACGATTTGCCATTGCCCTGAATGTTCTACTGCTTAATCCGTTCCTCATCTTACATATTATAATAGCTTTGAAAAGATTTGTACACGTCTGGCAGCACAAAAAACTGAAATTCTACATTGGATGTGGTATGGGGCACTTCATCTATGTTGAAGAGCTCGGTGGGTCAGTATTCTTGGCGTCCAGTAGTTGTCAGAACAGACCATTCTACCCATATCCTTAATCGAAAAATTTGGTTCTTTACTGTTTTCTCCGAGAGTGAAAGCTTGGTTAACGATCCCAAGTCTATTTTCAAAGAACTCAACTCATTTGAAGCCAATTTCAAGAATGATAGCTTAGAAATGATATGAAATAATAGCAACTAAAATCAGTAAAGAATTCATATGAATTAATAGCTACTGAAGCTGGGCATTGTAGAAATGCTAATGTGCAGAAGCGAGGCAACAGCTTCACTTTTATACACAGGTTCATTTTATCATGTACGTATAGTATTTGATTTGATAGGGCTGAAGAAACATCAATCCCTCCCACGCCCATACCAAAGTAAACTTTTCCGAGCGATCCACCTTCCAGAATCCTCTCCTTATCTCACAAAGGATCGATACTTGGTGTCGCAGTGCCCATTCATAGTGAGGTGAGATGCATACGCCGCAGGTGTTTTCAAACGCTGATCTCAAACTCGCAGAAAAGGAACAGTTTTCTCTTGTTTCTTGTGCTACACCAGCGTTTCGAGAGCCGAGTGGTTTGATGATCTGTGCTAAAGGAGTGGGATTGGACTCATAGGTATAACATGGAAGGTCGAACCATTGATGTACATAAGCTCTCATTTTGCTTCCTCACAGAATGTGTCCTGAACGCTTGCGAAAGCTTCCTGCGCTTCATATTGACAATATGTTATTTTCCTCACATTTTGGGACATCGCGATCTTCTTGGAGAAAGACGAGCCCGGAAATGCAGTCATACTAACTCTCTTGCTGCCTTTTGATGATAATGACGACATATCCACCAAATCGCGAGAGAGAACTTTACATCTTCTTTGGAACGTATAAGTTTCATGGTAGAAGGTAGCATTCACCTTTGTGGTTTCGCCCACGAGCTTAAATTCTAAGGTGGAATTCAGAGGCTTCAACGTCCGAGTACGAAAAAATATTCCTTCATGGATGAAAAACAATAGATATTTGTTACATCATGACCGAACACCAACTATAAGAGCTGAAGGGAAGTAATCGAGAACGTTTTTCTTCAAATTATTCTAATTTCGACAAATTATGATGTTAGTTCTGACGATTGCGAGCGGCCTTTGAGAATTAGTGGAGAATGTGAAAAAAGAAGTCATTCCTAAATGAATATCATAATCTCATCCCACGACAGCAATTTTAATCACCTTTTCATCATTTTGATTCTTTTCCCTCTGAATGACCATAAAAATCAACAACTATTGGTCCGTAAAGGGAAACTTCAAAGCGAGTTTCAGATGGACCAGGTTTTGAGGCGAGTATTGTTGCTTATGTTTCGGTATTGGGTCCCACCGCGTTTACACTTTAAAGGACTTCTTGACGATTATTGGGTTATCTATTTGTATCCAAATTGACCACTTGTTGCCCCAAGAGTAATACTTCGAAGATATCAAGTTCCTTGCAGCTACACATTTCTGACTTCGAAAAAGTGACAGTCTTGCACGAGAGTGAAGGATGTCGTTCTTTCAAAGAGGGCGCTTGTCGGATGGCTCATTCGAGCGCTCTCTGTTGAAAGCACACGACGCCTCAAAAATTTCGTAATACGATCTTGAGTGGTTCTCTGGTGCAAAACAACACCTATAGGTCAGTGGAAGCCACAGAAACCCCTTCTCGGTTCTCATTTTGCAGTACCCAGATGAGCAAAAAGTGCGTAGTTAGTCAATGTGAAGCGCAGGAAGCTTTCGCAAGCGTTCAGGACACATTCTGTGAGGAAGCAAAATGAGAGCTTATGTACATCAATGGTTCGACCTTCCATGTTATACCTATGAGTCCAATCCCACTCCTTTAGCACAGATCATCAAACCACTCGGCTCTCGAAACGCTGGTGTAGCACAAGAAACAAGAGAAAACTGTTCCTTTTCTGCGAGTTTGAGATCAGCGTTTGAAAACACCTGCGGCGTATGCATCTCACCTCACTATGAATGGGCACTGCGACACCAAGTATCGATCCTTTGTGAGATAAGAAGAGGATTCTGGAAGGTGGATCGCTCGGAAAAGTTTACTTTGGTATGGGCGTGGGAGGGATTGATGTTTCTTCAGCCCTATCAAATCAAATACTATACGTACATGATAAAATGAACCTGTGTATAAAAGTGAAGCTGTTGCCTCGCTTCTGCACATTAGCATTTCTACAATGCCCAGCTTCAGTAGCTATTAATTCATATGAATTCTTTACTGATTTTAGTTGCTATTATTTCATATCATTTCTAAGCTATCATTCTTGAAATTGGCTTCAAATGAGTTGAGTTCTTTGAAAATAGACTTGGGATCGTTAATCAAGCTTTCACTCTCGGAGAAAACAGTAAAGAACCAAATTTTTCGATTAAGGATATGGGTAGAATGGTCTGTTCTGACAACTACTGGACGCCAAGAATACTGACCCACCGAGCTCTTCAACATAGATGAAGTGCCCCATACCACATCCAATGTAGAATTTCAGTTTTTCGTGCTGCCAGACGTGTACAAATCTTTTCAAAGGTATTATGATATGTAAGATGAGGAACGGATTAAGCAGTAGAACATTCAGGGCAATGGCAAATCGTTTCACTTAGGTAGTGGTGTCCAAGACGAGGCATTAAGGCGCTTCAATAAGTTCGTAATCAGCGCCTTAGCCGAAATTTGTAGATGGGTCAAGCACATAGGAGACTAATGTGATTGAAATTGATGCTCTCTTTGATAAAAGAGGTAAGACTCAAAAGAACCAGTTGACTTTGACCATGAACGACTTTCTATGAATCTTGGCATCGTGTGAGTTCCAGTATGAAGGTGTGTGGTATAGCCTCAGCCAAGATGGTACAGCACTTTTATTCGGTCAACGTTTCGGCGTTACCGCCTTCGTCAGGACCTGGAAGCCAAAAAGAATTTGAGATTCATCCAATTCATGCACCATTTCAGACTTCAGTTAGCCCAAGTAAACCTACAGATATCTGAATAGATCTCGTAAACCACAACAAGGGAACCCACCTTAGAAATAGAGAGACGACATGTAGACCACCTTTCAAACTGCCTATTTAAACATTTTCGCAGTGGGTGGGCCCCGGGTGACCTGACCCCCGACTTGAAGCCGGTGGCAATTGTAGCCCACACAGGTCGATGAACGGGGCGAGTTCGCTTGTTATGGCCAGGCATTCGTCTTTCCGGTTAATTTGAGGGTCTTTTGCGCGGATCCAAAACGCTTCCAAAGTTTTGCGCGCGGAGGTCGTGGGCTCCCGCATCAAAATCCTGACTGAGACTTCAAACTCTACCCCTCCGTGGCGATTCCTACGATGGTCTCCGAGGGGGGTTTCAGGCCTTGAATTCTTCAGACCAGCTAGGTGTTCCTTGATCCTACATACTAAAGGCCGCCCGGTCTCACCTATGTATTCGTCCCCGCAGGCCTCACAAGTGATCAGATAGATCACCCCTGAAGCCATGCAGTCCCCCTCTCGCCCATTGGGACAGATGACACAGTGGGGGGTTATGCAGAGACGGTCATACGAACGATTTTGAACCAGCTTTTTCCTGAGATTGGTAGGAGGAACTTCGACCACCCGCACCATGTCATCAAGGCCACACTTGCGCAGAGCTGTTCTTACGTCAGAGCTGACCGAGTCTGATACGAAGGGAAGGCAAAAGGTCACCTTCTCCAAACTTTCGTCAGTATGCCCGTGTGGTCTGCTACGTGGGGGTCTGCGGAGGGATTGTTCTTTCAAGGGGTACCCATTGGTGATGGCCACCTTTCGAGCGAGCTCTACCGATTCTGCCACCTCGCAATCACCTGATGAAACCATTTTCGCTGTCCTGAACATGTTGCGTGTGATGGCCTGCTTGGTTTTGAGAGGATGCGCCGACCTGAAGTGGACCAGGATATTCTTGCTGGTGGGTTTCCTATACCATTTGGTCCTAAGAAACCCTCGCTCAAGCTGAACCTGCATGTTTAGGAAAGGCAGCCATGTGTCTATGGGCTTTTCCCGTGTGAATCTAATATTTTCAGCTTGGGTGTTCAGCAGCTCGAAACATGTGTCCATTTCCTTTTGAGTTGAGCAGGCGACAAAGCAGTCGTCTACATAACGGCAATAGAGCACAGGTCGGCGATCCAAAACGGGCCTTTCTATTTTTGACATGTAGACAATGGCCAGCACGGGTGCTAGCCGCTGGCCCATGGCTAATCCCCTGACTTGCCTGAAGTACTGGCCGGACCACCTGAATATTGAGCAGTCAAGGCATTCCTTGACCGAAGTCATGACGTGGGAGACAGAGAGGCCATACATATTTATAGAACCCGCATGTTCATTCAAGAGCTCGTGGGTGGCCTGCACGGCGTCCTCGTTCGACACGTTTGTGTAGAGAGATGTCACGTCGAATGATTCTATGACGTGATTTCTCCTGAAGCGAGTCTCCCGCAGTTGGTCGAGGAACCTCCTGGTGTTGCTGAGGTGGGCGGGGATAAATGTTAATAATTGCGTCAACACGAGGTTTAGCAGCCATGAGATGCGATCGGTAGGACCTCCCACGTTGCTTATGATGGGGCGGACTTTGAAGTCCGAGGGATCGAGGGACGCGTGGGTGTTTGGAGCAAGTTTATGCGTTTTTATAAGAACATAGAGAACTGGGCACACCGGGAGGTCACACTTTAAACGTGTGATCAGTGATTTCGGTAAGTCTGCCCTATGTGCTATGTCCAACCAAACCCTGTTTAACCGGCGGTACTGCCTTTTGTACTCCCCCTCTGATGATGGCTTGTAGAGGGTCCCATCCCCCAGGTGGGCCTGTGTGATCGCAGCGTCCAGACCTCGCGGCATGACCACGAATTCGCCCCCCTTATCGCTTACCGAAATCTTGATGCTTTTGGAGTTTGAAAGATCTTGAAGCTCGGCAAGCCCTCGCTTCTGCGCAGCGGTGATGTTGGGAACGGGTGGCCGGTGGCTGTGCCGCCTCAGAATAGAGAATACAGACGTCGCAAACAGGCGGAACTTAACATCGACGGCGGGATTCGGGTCCTGTGGTCTGAAGAATAGGGGAGAGAAAGGGATAGCCGGGAATCGGCTTGCTGGATGTCCATGGCCGCTCTCCTGTTGGTTGGCCTTTTGGCGCAGGTTGTCCTGTAGTGCCTGAAGACCCCCCAGGACTTTACGAGATACACCACGACCTACCATCTGTGTAGGTGCAAAACTGGGACCTAGATCCAGAACCGATAGTGCATCCTCGGAAAGACTGATGCCACCTATAACAGTGACTCTAGGAGGTCTGAGCCCGGATTCCCCACTGATGTCAGTTTGGTGGTGGTCTACAGTGTTGGAGATAGGAGCCTCTGGTTGTGAATTACGAGATCTTTTTAGGTCTATAAGTTTACTGAACTTATTCTGAAGCCTTAGTTTGGTACTTGAACGGATAGAATCGCAAATAATTTTTGACTCACCCACGACCTTCCTCCAAATACAAACAGGCAAACATCGTTGACAACACATTTGATTAACAAAGAGAACACTTGATTCTTCTTGCTTTTCCATGCAGTCCTCAGTATGCGTAGCTGTAATTCTTGTATTTGCCTACTGTCAGCAGGGAGGCCGCATACCTCGTGCAACTTCTTTTTCGCAATAAAGTTCGGAATCGTCCTATGCTGGAGGCAGCGTTGTAGGAAGTGGGTGGTCTGCTTCGCCACGACCAACTTCTGGCGCAGTGCGACGGCTCCCTTGACAAGTCGAAAATATCTGGCTGGTATATCTTGCAGAATTGACCATGAACGACTTTCTATGAATCTTGGCATCGTGTGAGTTCCAGTATGAAGGTGTGTGGTATAGCCTCAGCCAAGATGGTACAGCACTTTTATTCAGTCAACGTTTCGGCGTTACCGCCTTCGTCAGGACCTGGAAGCCAAAAAGAATTTGAGATTCATCCAATTCATGCACCATTTCAGACTTCAGTTAGCCCAAGTAAACCTACAGATATCTGAATAGATCTCGTAAACCACAACAAGGGAACCCACCTTAGAAATAGAGAGACGACATGTAGACCACCTTTCAAACTGCCTATTTAAACATTTTCGCAGTGGGTGGGCCCCGGGTGACCTGACCCCCGACTTGAAGCCGGTGGCAATTGTAGCCCACACAGGTCGATGAACGGGGCGAGTTCGCTTGTTATGGCCAGGCATTCGTCTTTCCGGTTAATTTGAGGGTCTTTTGCGCGGATCCAAAACGCTTCCAAAGTTTTGCGCGCGGAGGTCGTGGGCTCCCGCATCAAAATCCTGACTGAGACTTCAAACTCTACCCCTCCGTGGCGATTCCTACGATGGTCTCCGAGGGGGGTTTCAGGCCTTGAATTCTTCAGACCAGCTAGGTGTTCCTTGATCCTACATACTAAAGGCCGCCCGGTCTCACCTATGTATTCGTCCCCGCAGGCCTCACAAGTGATCAGATAGATCACCCCTGAAGCCATGCAGTCCCCCTCTCGCCCGTTGGGACAGATGACACAGTGGGGGGTTATGCAGAGACGGTCATACGAACGATTTTGAACCAGCTTTTTCCTGAGATTGGTAGGAGGAACTTCGACCACCCGCACCATGTCATCAAGGCCACACTTGCGCAGAGCTGTTCTTACGTCAGAGCTGACCGAGTCTGATACGAAGGGAAGGCAAAAGGTCACCTTCTCCAAACTTTCGTCAGTATGCCCGTGTGGTCTGCTACGTGGGGGTCTGCGGAGGGATTGTTCTTTCAAGGGGTACCCATTGGTGATGGCCACCTTTCGAGCGAGCTCTACCGATTCTGCCACCTCGCAATCACCTGATGAAACCATTTTCGCTGTCCTGAACATGTTGCGTGTGATGGCCTGCTTGGTTTTGAGAGGATGCGCCGACCTGAAGTGGACCAGGATATTCTTGCTGGTGGGTTTCCTATACCATTTGGTCCTAAGAAACCCTCGCTCAAGCTGAACCTGCATGTTTAGGAAAGGCAGCCATGTGTCTATGGGCTTTTCCCGTGTGAATCTAATATTTTCAGCTTGGGTGTTCAGCAGCTCGAAACATGTGTCCATTTCCTTTTGAGTTGAGCAGGCGACAAAGCAGTCGTCTACATAACGGCAATAGAGCACAGGTCGGCGATCCAAAACGGGCCTTTCTATTTTTGACATGTAGACAATGGCCAGCACGGGTGCTAGCCGCTGGCCCATGGCTAATCCCCTGACTTGCCTGAAGTACTGGCCGGACCACCTGAATATTGAGCAGTCAAGGCATTCCTTGACCGAAGTCATGACGTGGGAGACAGAGAGGCCATACATATTTATAGAACCCGCATGTTCATTCAAGAGCTCGTGGGTGGCCTGCACGGCGTCCTCGTTCGACACGTTTGTGTAGAGAGATGTCACGTCGAATGATTCTATGACGTGATTTCTCCTGAAGCGAGTCTCCCGCAGTTGGTCGAGGAACCTCCTGGTGTTGCTGAGGTGGGCGGGGATAAATGTTAATAATTGCGTCAACACGAGGTTTAGCAGCCATGAGATGCGATCGGTAGGACCTCCCACGTTGCTTATGATGGGGCGGACTTTGAAGTCCGAGGGATCGAGGGACGCGTGGGTGTTTGGAGCAAGTTTATGCGTTTTTATAAGAACATAGAGAACTGGGCACACCGGGAGGTCACACTTTAAACGTGTGATCAGTGATTTCGGTAAGTCTGCCCTATGTGCTATGTCCAACCAAACCCTGTTTAACCGGCGGTACTGCCTTTTGTACTCCCCCTCTGATGATGGCTTGTAGAGGGCCCCATCCCCCAGGTGGGCCTGTGTGATCGCAGCGTCCAGACCTCGCGGCATGACCACGAATTCGCCCCCCTTATCACTTACCGAAATCTTGATGCTTTTGGAGTTTGAAAGATCTTGAAGCTCGGCAAGCCCTCGCTTCTGCGCAGCGGTGATGTTGGGAACGGGTGGCCGGTGGCTGTGCCGCCTCAGAATAGAGAATACAGACGTCGCAAACAGGCGGAACTTAACATCGACGGCGGGATTCGGGTCCTGTGGTCTGAAGAATAGGGGAGAGAAAGGGATAGCCGGGAATCGGCTTGCTGGATGTCCATGACCGCTCTCCTGTTGGTTGGCCTTTTGGCGCAGGTTGTCCTGTAGTGCCTGAAGACCCCCCAGGACTTTACGAGATACACCACGACCTACCATCTGTGTAGGTGCAAAACTGGGACCTAGATCCAGAACCGATAGTGCATCCTCGGAAAGACTGATGCCACCTATAACAGTGACTCTAGGAGGTCTGAGCCCGGATTCCCCACTGATGTCAGTTTGGTGGTGGTCTACAGTGTTGGAGATAGGAGCCTCTGGTTGTGAATTACGAGATCTTTTTAGGTCTATAAGTTTACTGAACTTATTCTGAAGCCTTAGTTTGGTACTTGAACGGATAGAATCGCAAATAATTTTTGACTCACCCACGACCTTCCTCCAAATACAAACAGGCAAACATCGTTGACAACACAATTCTTTGGACACACATTTGATTAACAAAGAGAACACTTGATTCTTCTTGCTTTTCCATGCAGTCCTCAGTATGCGTAGCTGTAATTCTTGTATTTGCCTACTGTCAGCAGGGAGGCCGCATACCTCGTGCAACTTCTTTTTCGCAATAAAGTTCGGAATCGTCCTATGCTGGAGGCAGCGTTGTAGGAAGTGGGTGGTCTGCTTCGCCACGACCAACTTCTGGCGCAGTGCGACGGCTCCCTTGACAAGTCGAAAATATCTGGCTGGTATATTTTGCAGAATTGACCATGAACGACTTTCTATGAATCTTGGCATCGTGTGAGTTCCAGTATGAAGGTGTGTGGTATAGCCTCAGCCAAGATGGTACAGCACTTTTATTCAGTCAACGTTTCGGCGTTACCGCCTTCGTCAGGACCTGGAAGCCAAAAAGAATTTGAGATTCATCCAATTCATGCACCATTTCAGACTTCAGTTAGCCCAAGTAAACCTACAGATATCTGAATAAATCTCGTAAACCACAACAAGGGAACCCACCTTAGAAATAGAGAGACGACATGTAGACCACCTTTCAAACTGCCTATTTAAACATTTTCGCAGTGGGTGGGCCCCGGGTGAATCACGACCTCTCACCTCTCAAAACCAAGCAGGCCATCACACGCAACATGTTCAGGACAGCGAAAATGGTTTCATCAGGTGATCGCGAGGTGGCAGAATCGGTAGAGCTCGCTCGAAAGGTGGCCATCACCAATGGGTACCCCTTGAAAGAACAATCCCTCCGCAGACCCCCACGTAGCAGACCACACGGGCATACTGACGAAAGTTTGGAGAAGGTGACCTTTTGCCTTCCCTTCGTATCAGACTCGGTCAGCTCTGACGTAAGAACAGCTCTGCGCAAGTGTGGCCTTGATGACATGGTGCGGGTGGTCGAAGTTCCTCCTACCAATCTCAGGAAAAAGCTGGTTCAAAATCGTTCGTATGACCGTCTCTGCATAACCCGCCACTGTGTCATCTGTCCCAACGGGCGAGAGGGGGACTGCATGGCTTCAGGGGTGATCTATCTGATCACTTGTGAGGCCTGCGGGGACGAATACATAGGTGAGACCGGGCGGCCTTTATTATGTAGGATCAAGGAACACCTAGCTGGTCTGAAGAATTCAAGGCCTGAAACCCCCCTCGGAGACCATCGTAGGAATCGTCACGGAGGGGTAGAGTTTGAAGTCTCAGTCAGGATTTTGATGCGGGAGCCCACGACCTCCGCGCGCAAAACTTTGGAAGCGTTTTGGATCCGCGCAAAAGACCCTCAAATTAACCGGAAAGACGAATGCCTGGCCATAACAAGCGAACTCGCCCCGTTCATCGACCTGTGTGGGCTACAATTGCCACCGGCTTCAAGTCGGGGGTCAGGTCACCCGGGGCCCACCCACTGCGAAAATGTTTAAATAGGCAGTTTGAAAGGTGGTCTACATGTCGTCTCTCTATTTCTAAGGTGGGTTCCCTTGTTGTGGTTTACGAGATCTATTCAGATATCTGTAGGTTTACTTGGGCTAACTGAAGTCTGAAATGGTGCATGAATTGGATGAATCTCAAATTCTTTTTGGCTTCCAGGTCCTGACGAAGGCGGTAGCGCCGAAACGTTGACTGAATAAAAGTGCTGTACCATCTTGGCTGAGGCTATACCACACACCTTCATACTGGAACTCACACGATGCCAAGATTCATAGAAAGTCGTTCATGGTCAATTCTGCAAAATATACCAGCCAGATATTTTCGACTTGTCAAGGGAGCCGTCGCACTGCGCCAGAAGTTGGTCGTGGCGAAGCAGACCACCCACTTCCTACAACGCTGCCTCCAGCATAGGACGATTCCGAACTTTATTGCGAAAAAGAAGTTGCACGAGGTATGCGGCCTCCCTGCTGACAGTAGGCAAATACAAGAATTACAGCTACGCATACTGAGGACTGCATGGAAAAGCAAGAAGAATCAAGTGTTCTCTTTGTTAATCAAATGTGTGTCCAAAGAATTGTGTTGTCAACGATGTTTGCCTGTTTGTATTTGGAGGAAGGTCGTGGGTGAGTCAAAAATTATTTGCGATTCTATCCGTTCAAGTACCAAACTAAGGCTTCAGAATAAGTTCAGTAAACTTATAGACCTAAAAAGATCTCGTAATTCACAACCAGAGGCTCCTATCTCCAACACTGTAGACCACCACCAAACTGACATCAGTGGGGAATCCGGGCTCAGACCTCCTAGAGTCACTGTTATAGGTGGCATCAGTCTTTCCGAGGATGCACTATCGGTTCTGGATCTAGGTCCCAGTTTTGCACCTACACAGATGGTAGGTCGTGGTGTATCTCGTAAAGTCCTGGGGGGTCTTCAGGCACTACAGGACAACCTGCGCCAAAAGGCCAACCAACAGGAGAGCGGTCATGGACATCCAGCAAGCCGATTCCCGGCTATCCCTTTCTCTCCCCTATTCTTCAGACCACAGGACCCGAATCCCGCCGTCGATGTTAAGTTCCGCCTGTTTGCGACGTCTGTATTCTCTATTCTGAGGCGGCACAGCCACCGGCCACCCGTTCCCAACATCACCGCTGCGCAGAAGCGAGGGCTTGCCGAGCTTCAAGATCTTTCAAACTCCAAAAGCATCAAGATTTCGGTAAGCGATAAGGGGGGCGAATTCGTGGTCATGCCGCGAGGTCTGGACGCTGCGATCACACAGGCCCACCTGGGGGATGGGGCCCTCTACAAGCCATCATCAGAGGGGGAGTACAAAAGGCAGTACCGCCGGTTAAACAGGGTTTGGTTGGACATAGCACATAGGGCAGACTTACCGAAATCACTGATCACACGTTTAAAGTGTGACCTCCCGGTGTGCCCAGTTCTCTATGTTCTTATAAAAACGCATAAACTTGCTCCAAACACCCACGCGTCCCTCGATCCCTCGGACTTCAAAGTCCGCCCCATCATAAGCAACGTGGGAGGTCCTACCGATCGCATCTCATGGCTGCTAAACCTCGTGTTGACGCAATTATTAACATTTATCCCCGCCCACCTCAGCAACACCAGGAGGTTCCTCGACCAACTGCGGGAGACTCGCTTCAGGAGAAATCACGTCATAGAATCATTCGACGTGACATCTCTCTACACAAACGTGTCGAACGAGGACGCCGTGCAGGCCACCCACGAGCTCGTGAATGAACATGCGGGTTCTATAAATATGTATGGCCTCTCTGTCTCCCACGTCATGACTTCGGTCAAGGAATGCCTTGACTGCTCAATATTCAGGTGGTCCGGCCAGTACTTCAGGCAAGTCAGGGGATTAGCCATGGGCCAGCGGCTAGCACCCGTGCTGGCCATTGTCTACATGTCAAAAATAGAAAGGCCCGTTTTGGATCGCCGACCTGTGCTCTATTGCCGTTATGTAGACGACTGCTTTGTCGCCTGCTCAACTCAAAAGGAAATGGACACATGTTTCGAGCTGCTGAACACCCAAGCTGAAAATATTAGATTCACACGGGAAAAGCCCATAGACACATGGCTGCCTTTCCTAAACATGCAGGTTCAGCTTGAGCGAGGGTTTCTTAGGACCAAATGGTATAGGAAACCCACCAGCAAGAATATCCTGGTCCACTTCAGGTCGGCGCATCCTCTCAAAACCAAGCAGGCCATCACACGCAACATGTTCAGGACAGCGAAAATGGTTTCATCAGGTGATTGCGAGGTGGCAGAATCGGTAGAGCTCGCTCGAAAGGTGGCCATCACCAATGGGTACCCCTTGAAAGAACAATCCCTCCGCAGACCCCCACGTAGCAGACCACACGGGCATACTGACGAAAGTTTGGAGAAGGTGACCTTTTGCCTTCCCTTCGTATCAGACTCGGTCAGCTCTGACGTAAGAACAGCTCTGCGCAAGTGTGGCCTTGATGACATGGTGCGGGTGGTCGAAGTTCCTCCTACCAATCTCAGGAAAAAGCTGGTTCAAAATCGTTCGTATGACCGTCTCTGCATAACCCCCCACTGTGTCATCTGTCCCAACGGGCGAGAGGGGGACTGCATGGCTTCAGGGGTGATCTATCTGATCACTTGTGAGGCCTGCGGGGACGAATACATAGGTGAGACCGGGCGGCCTTTAGTATGTAGGATCAAGGAACACCTAGCTGGTCTGAAGAATTCAAGGCCTGAAACCCCCCTCGGAGACCATCGTAGGAATCGCCACGGAGGGGTAGAGTTTGAAGTCTCAGTCAGGATTTTGATGCGGGAGCCCACGACCTCCGCGCGCAAAACTTTGGAAGCGTTTTGGATCCGCGCAAAAGACCCTCAAATTAACCGGAAAGACGAATGCCTGGCCATAACAAGCGAACTCGCCCCGTTCATCGACCTGTGTGGGCTACAATTGCCACCGGCTTCAAGTCGGGGGTCAGGTCACCCGGGGCCCACCCACTGCGAAAATGTTTAAATAGGCAGTTTGAAAGGTGGTCTACATGTCGTCTCTCTATTTCTAAGGTGGGTTCCCTTGTTGTGGTTTACGAGATCTATTCAGATATCTGTAGGTTTACTTGGGCTAACTGAAGTCTGAAATGGTGCATGAATTGGATGAATCTCAAATTCTTTTTGGCTTCCAGGTCCTGACGAAGGCGGTAACGCCGAAACGTTGACCGAATAAAAGTGCTGTACCATCTTGGCTGAGGCTATACCACACACCTTCATAGTTGACTTTGAAATTTTTCATCGATAAGTGGTGAGAAAGCGAATTTACCTTCACGATAAGTATTTGTAGCGAACAGTTTGACCATGTCCCTGTTTACTCTACTCTTTGTGTGTAGTATAAGACCCAAATGACATCACACTTTTCGAGATGTACATTTCAGGATGAGGTTAATTTCACTCATCTTTCTCTCGGTTCTAACTGTCACGGTTAACAGCACCACCACTATCAACAATGAAGAGGTTTCCTTCTGAGTCTCTTAATCACTACCTATTTACTTGACAATAATTTTCATGCCTTTTTGATGGTGTTGAAGTTCTAAATGTCTCTAGTATTGTAGTTCATTGACAACGCAGAAGTGGCGATCATTGACAGGATCAGAAACATAGGGAATGGAACTCGGCAAACGTTCCATCTCACACCGAAAGCGAAGGAAACACTTCAAGAACTCGAGGTATCTATTGCTCATTCTAATTGTCGTTTCTTTAACAAGTCGCACTGACCAAGACCTCGTGGTGCACATGTGGAGGTAGCAATCCACTGAAGGCAACTGTAGAAATGTCCTTTAGCTAGTTGAAATTTAAGAAGTGAAACAGTTATGTATACGATTGAGTATCATTTCAGTGCTAACTACCTTAATCATAGAGGTAGGCTGCACAATGCACACTTATCTGAGAAGTAATTATTCAACAATCTTTTCCAGGAACTACCAACAATGAAGCATGATCATTTCAACCCAGAAGGAGACTACATTGACGAAATCAATAAAAAAGCCAATATCGACAAAAAGCTCTTCCAGGGTGACATCTATCTCAACGAGTATGTTCTAGTAATGAAAAAAGCTTCAGTAAAACTGAAACGTCTGTTCAAGGGTGCAAGGTGAAATCATCATCGAAGAACTTGAAGAGGAACTGGAAGGTGCCAACCGCACTAAACGTCAGGCGATCAGAGACAGAGACGGCGTGAGGCTTTGGAGCAATTTCACCGTGAATTACATCTTCAACACAACTCTAGGTGAGAAAAAATGTCCTGCTAGTGCTAGAAGAATTGGAAGTAAAGGTTGTACTACAGGTGAAGATGCCAGGGAAGCCTTTTTGAGAGGAGCGACTATGTGGACGAAGGACACATGTATTCGGTTCCAACATGATGTTCGCTTTGAGCGCATAAGCGACGTAGAGACTCTGAAGCAATACGGTAACTTTTTTGAGAACTTCTTCACATTCTAGTCCTACTGAACGGTTGAGAACGGCGTTGAGAACGACCTTCACAGAGCGAGACGCCATGATCAATGTAGACAACTTTAAATATGTTTAGTTTTTTTTAAGAACAGTTATGTCGATTATATTATTTTTCACTGCTTATTTTTCTATCAATGTACTGTTTACCAGAAATCGCCTCGAACACTGTTTGTTTCCAGTTCGAGGCCAAGATCTTTTGATAGTGCAAGCAAAGGGTGGATGTTGGTCGAGTCTTGGAAAAGCAGGAGGCCTGCAACAGATATCTCTAGCGGACGCATGTGAGACTAAATCTATCGCAGCCCACGAGCTTGGCCATACTCTAGGATTTTACCACACTATGTCCAGGCATGATCGCAATGACCACATTATAGTGAATGTAGAAAATATCCAGGTATGGTCAAGGAGAGGAGGATGAGTTGGCGAAGTTGTCCATAATTACACCTGCTTCCAGAAGTACTGGGTAAGCCAATTCGAGTGGAAGTCATCGGACCTAAACGATAACTTTGGTCTGGACTACGACTACGGTAGCATCATGCACTATCGCGCGTCAGAGTTAGTCCATATAACTTCAACAAGATGCTTACTTTGTTTTATTTCATTTTGCTGAGTTGAATTTCTTTGCTTGATCATATACATCATAATTTTCAAAATCGCCAAATCCACAACATTAACCACATTGATTGTATTGAGTGGCGTGCTTGTTCTTAAATATCTATTCGCAGTGCTGCGATTAACCCTGAACTTCCAACGCTGACACCGTACGACAAGGACTACCGAGAAACTCTTGGGTCGCCATTCGTTTCATTCATCGACGCTTTAATGGTGAACAAACTCTACGGATGCGATAGTGAGTCGACAGAATTGATCAGTTTGAGGTAAAGTTGTTACGCTGAGGTACCACATGCCGCAATGAGGGAGCACCTTCTCCTTACACCGAGAGAACTTGTTCTAGACTTTGCTGAACTATCAAAAACTACAGTCTTCGAAAGTATGTAGTGAAGTCTTTCTTACTTTCCTGTTCATTTTTTGGGACAGGACCACGCGTTCGACTTCCATTTAGAATCGTAGTGGCAGTTAATGCGCGTGACCTATACAATGACTGTTGCCAGTAAATGTTCAAGTCAGTGCTTCATCCTCCCCCGACAAATCTGGTACTGTTCAAGCGATCTGAAAAAGTTGAAAAGTCCGGTTGCCCTGGGTGAGTATCGATCGGGCATTCGGACCAAGGAACTAGCGTGGGAGATAGAGTGTGCTCTGCCACCACATCTCCTCAGTCCATCTTTGAAATTAGTCAACAGGGTACTGCTTCCAGAATTGTGTGACAAGAGGGGGATCAGAAAAGTGGAATGTCAAAATGGTGGATACCCTCATCCACTCAACTGCTCCCGGTGCGTCTGTCCTGGAGGATACGCTGGAACTCGATGCGATGAGAGGGTATGCAAATGCGTTCTTGGGTGCTTGCGAAATTAATTTATTATTTACATTGTTTCCAGCCTAATGGGAGGAATTTCACATCCGACAGAAGTGGACAATTAATAGAAGGATGCGGGCAAACATTTCATGCTTCGACGGAGTGGCAAAATTTCACAGATTTCCTAGGAGACTATGCCAAATCTCACGAAAATTACGCGATGTGCTACTATTGGATTCAAGTACGCTGCGGAATCGTTGCCAATAGAGAATAGTGACTGTTGGAGGGGAAATCAGATGTATTAAGCACGACCAACGGCTTTCGGAACTGATATTGTTTTTAAATACTATGACCATTCACTTTTCAGTCTCCTGAGAACACCGAAATTGAAATAGAGCTCGCAAGCTTTTCCGATGAACATGCCCTCGAAGGCTGTCCAAACGCTGGTGTAGAAATCAAGACAAACAGGAATCAGCAACTTACTGGTTATAGGTGTTGTTTTCGTGAAAAAATGTGCACTGTTAACCTTACAGTCTTATTCAAACAACTGCTTTCTAATTTCTTCTTCAGGTTCTGTTCTCCTCGCGACGCAGGAACCAAGCTCCGTTCTTATACCAATCGGGTTCCTATAATAACATGGAATAGGGCTTATATATCACAAACGGTTATACGATACAGACATGGTAGTGCAGCAGTGAATCGTGCCTGAGTTAATGTTGCAGCCTCATCGAACTGCTTTAGTTTCGAAGAACGAGCCTCGACCAACTACAGTAAGGCCAACGACCCGTAGCACCACATGGCCTACGCCCACCACTATTGCTACTACTACCCATGCTGTCGAAGAACAACAGAAGTGCGAGGATCGCCCAGAGTAAGAGAAGGACTCTGTACTAAGACTCACAGAAAGATAATTCCGATGGTTTTCTATTTAGATGCCCAGCACACATTGCGAACGGATTCTGCGATCGTGAGGGTATCACGTATGAGCAAAGGAAGACTTACTGTCCTCGGGGATGTCGGTTATGCGATGAATGAAAATTTCTCATCAATAAATGCTTGAAAATTCTTAACTTTTTTTAAAATTCCCACGCATGAGTGAATAATTGCGATTACAGAAGTGTCACGCGTCGAAGTAGACGGTGTATATTGGTCTTCAGCCAGGAAATCAGAAATGAGCTTTCACATCTCACTTCCATAATTTGTCAACTCAGAAGTTGTGGTATAATTTTCGCCAAAGACTTTGCCACTAGTCCAAAAACTTGCTTAATTTTGGTAGACACATCAGAGCTGTCTGATCGCGCGAACCTTTCAGGATTCTTAGCGTGCACATTAGCCATCAGATATACTTCGAGCCTGATCTATGCACCAACCAGTTGGGCTATGCACGCGTGCTTCATACGCCCACTACCGCTTATCTTAGATTTGTTAGGGGATCAAATTAATAGTAACTCTAGAGTTCTCACTTCATAACTGCTTCTTCACTGCGTTTACGTGACATTTCGTCGTGCCCACGTGACTTTCGGAAATACGCCCAAACAGTTCCACAAACAGGCACACAAGTTTACCGTTTTATATATGGGAGGAGATTAGAGGGATTTTAGGATACACGACACAGTTACCCCTAATAACCCACCACCCGATCCCGCGGGCTTGATCCGGGTTACCTTTCCTCTGCGTCGTGACGGGTGTTTCGAGGCGATTCAGCGTGTATTTGGTTACTGTGTCACACATTCACGGGACGATTGAATCCGTCTTGTGGGAGATAGTGGCTTTACTTCGTCTTCTTTTCGTGAACTCCCCTGTTCATCTACATGGAACCACCATTGAGATGATATTCTCATCGGAACGCCTGTGCTGATTTTGTATAGGGACGAGAATAGATAAAGAGGAAATTCACTCAAACACAGACGATGAAAAAACCTTTCACTTGGGAAGCTTCTTTCTCGGAATCCACCTGCGCTTACCGCATTATCTTCTCATTACCGTTATCAGTCATTATTAACGTTTGCCATTTACCCGGACCTCAAAGCCTGAAGGTTGAACTGCACATTGCTTTATACTGTTATAACAGTTATTACAGTAATACAGATTGTACACTTACTTAAAAATGGGAGTTTATATGTGACCTCACCGTTTAGGAGAAAGTAATACATTGAATGGAGCGCAAAGTTTACTTGGGCGATCAGGAACGAAAAAGGGTTAGCGATTGCCTGCAGTGAGGGGAAATCAAAAAAGGCCTTTCTGTGAATGATCTCCAAAATTTTCCCCTTCTATTGACCTGCAACCCCAACCTTAGCCAGGGATTCTGTTGGGCGTAGTAAGAGTAGCAGAACCGGCTTAGCGGGCGAACACGTATTAGGCAAACGAGTACTGTAAAGCTAAAGATGGTGCAAAATTCGCACCGGGGCCCTCACTTCGCACGCATGCAGCTCACTGTAGCCAGCTCTACGAAAAGGTGCGATGCTCATTCGAACACCCCTTTCATGCATTGCATGCAACTTCTATCTTCACATTCTCGTCCAACTCCTAAATTTACTTCAGTTTGTGTTCCTCACGCTCCTCTAAATACGCTAAATTTGGCGCTTTTCGGGCCTTTTGCTTCATTCCGTCCTGTCGCCTCCATTATTTGTCTGAAACTGGATACCCTAAAATTATGGAGAAAATTGTGGTGAGGTCCCACCAAATTTTCAGCGTTCATTTATGTAATTTCAAACTTGTCATAGTTCATTCTTATCATGCGTGTCACGAAAACAAGAATTGTTAGCGGATCCAAAGTGACTCGAACTGTAAAATGCAACCGCCAAGCAGAGCCCATAACGACGCACCGTACTCTTCTACAGTACATTAATGCAGTTCCAGGCATTGGTAAGGCAGCGGGATTAGATCGTTTCAGATCAACTTTACCCCATGATTTTGCAATGATCGAATGCCAACAGTAGAGTCTTTTCCTTGCTCTCGATAGATCTTTTTACTTGCAGTAACTTAGTTTGTATGTGAGAGATCTACGTCTGTTGCACTTTATTTACGGTCAGATTCATTACGGTCGAGTTCTGACCGTCAAATAAAAAGCAACAGACGTAGATTTTTTAAAAACGAACTAATTCGTTTTACTTCAGCCGACACGCTGGCCGGCGGACTATGAAAGCAGCCACTGACCGCTAGCGACGATGTTGGCATTGTGACGTCAACGTCAGTCTCAGCACTATGAATGCTCTATGGAGTTCATTTTTCGGCCTTCTGTCAATAGTTCTTTGCGCGATTGCGCCAACTGGTCACTCGTTTGAAGGTCCTTTCCATGATATTCCTGCCGCCATGATCTCTGACGACCCTTTTTTTACTTTCTCTAGCTTTGAATCTCTTGAACTACTCCAGTTCCTGCTCTTTCTTCCCCGCCAATCTGCACCACAAGATGTGCTACGATAGTCATTGTTATATACTGGAGATCAGTGTGAATCAATCTTCAGAGCCTATAGAAAATCGCAACTTAAATATTGATTAGAAAAGAGCCGTATATATTTATGTAGCATGACATGGTGGGGCAATGAGCTCATTATTACTTTCCGTTTGTTTCAGTTTCTATTTAGTTTAGTTTTTAGTGAATGTAGTTCGGATACAGGGATCGACATGTTTCGCACGAAGCTATTGTTCTGATAATTGTTGGGGGATTCGGCTTAGATCGGATTTTTCTTACCATTGAGGAAACCGTTCCCGTCATCGCTGGTCAATGTGAAGTCTAGAGCTGTTTTTCAACTTCTAAGCTAACGGTTTATAGAAAGGCGAAAGGAGCAGATGCACCAAAGCCGCGAACTTTCATGCGGGCTCTCCCTTTATATAACAGCAGGCGATGCTCGAATCAACTCCGCCGTTTGTGATAGCAAGCCCGAATGAGAAAGGAGGAGGATTGGTACGAAGGGTTAGCCTATCTCCTACTGTGGAGAAAATCTCCATGGTTGCATCGAGATAGCATAACTTTAGCCTTGTGACGGAGAGTATGCCGTTGCGGGATTCGATTCTCTCACGCATAAGCAAATTTTTTGTTGGAACATAGTATGTGCGCACACTGTCTCAGTCTTGGAACCTTGCAAGCTACTCCGAAAGTTCGACAACTAACACATGGATGTAATGGGGATCAGCGAAGTCCGATGGACGGCCAGGGCTGTATGAGAAGCTGTGAGAAGTATATGCTGTTCTTCGGCCCGGGAAAAAGTTATGAAAGATGAGTGAGGTTTGTTTTGAGTAATAGTGTAGCGGAAGCAATTGTTGAGTGGAAACCAGTGAAAGAGAGAATAACCGTGGTGCGATTTATAACGAGGCACACCAGCATCGCCGTCGTCCAAGTATATGAGCCTACGGAGAGCATGAATGATGAATGAAAGTCAGCTCTATGAGCAACTTCAGGACATTCTTGATGACGTTCTGAGAAGAGATTTGAAACTTATCTTTGGTGATTTTAATGGGTCATTGTGTCAGAACCGACGTGAGCGAACAGCTAGGCCATTCGCTTCCTCTGACTGAGCATGGCGAAGGACTAGCTTTGTTCTGTAAGCAGAATGCACTGTGTGTTAAAAATCGTTCTTACAGCACATGGGAAAGATCTATAACAAAACCTGGTATTCGCCCCATGGGAAAACGAGGAATAAGATTGACTACATTTGTATAGGCAAGAAGTAGAAAACGCTTCTTTAAGATGTTCGGGTGTTCAGTGTGGCGCTGACGTCTGTTCAGGTCAACAGTTGGTGAAAGCGTCAATCAAACTTAAGCCGATGAACAAGAGAAGAAAGGTAAAATCATTAGACCACCCGCTTTGGTGAGGCTGAAAGATCCGGCGACTACTGCAAATTTTGCTCCGGAATGACGGGATCGATTTGGGGCTCTAGAAGAGGTGGAACTTTGGAGGAAAAATGGACATCCGTCAAATGACTCATCCAGGATTGTGCTCAGAAAAGAGTCGGACGAAGACGCGGGAGACGGAAGAACAATGGATCCAGGGAAGCACATGGCAGCGGATAGAAGAGAGGGAGCCTTGGAAGAGAAAAAGCGAAAAATGGAGGCGAGATCGATGAAGTAAATCTCGAGTATGCTGAGCTGTATCAACTCGTGAAAAGCTCTTATCGCCGGGACAAAAAAGCCTGGTATTGGCAGAAAGGAGCAGAAGCTTAGCATGTTACGGGACGTGGTGACTCGAATACCCGCATTGGTAATAAATTTATAGGAAGTTCAAGCACTGTCAATTCGTCCAGTCGAACAGTAGTGGCAAATACTTTTTGAGTGCAGGTGAACAGGAAGAAAGATGGATCCAGCAACTTTGGAACATCCTTAACCAGCCTTAACCGCAGAGGACTTACTGTTTTGAGTGAATGGAGTCAACTAATGAGTTCGACGTCGATGTTGGCAATATAACCCCAAAAGAAGCAACCAAGTTCAACGCCTTCGCAACAGGAGAGCCTCTGGCGTGAATCAGATTCCTGCAGAAACGCCGAAGGTAGGTGGCAACACGATAGTTAAGAAGCTCCCAGAATTGCGAAACCGTTGCTGGAATGAATAGTGAAGAGGTCCCTGAGGACTGGAGGAAAGGAGTGATTGTAAAGCTTCCTAATAAGGAAGTTCTTTGGTTTGTGAAAATCGGAGAAGTACCACGCTATTTCGGTACCTGGGAAAGCATTTCGCGTTATGCTGTTGCGACAACTCCGTGACGCAATTGATAGCCGACAAAGTGAAGAACAGTCTGGGTTCAGAAAAGGAAGATCGTGTTGTGAGCAAATTATTACTCTTCGTAACATTATCGAGCAATGCATTGAGCATTGAGTAGTCATGTACTCTTCATCAATCTCGGGGACTTTAAAAAGCCATTCGGTAGCATACAACACATTATGGGAAAGCCTCAGAATGTAAGGCAAAGCGAGGCCTTTATTTCGCTTATTCGAGAATCTGTGCCTCAACTCTTCCTGTTGCGTAAAGACGGATACAGGTTATACCCATTTCTTCAAAATCGTCATGGGAGCACGGCAAGGGTGCATCCTTTAGCCTATGCTGTTCAAAATCAACCTAGATTTTGTCATGAGGAAAACAACGCCGAAACTACGGTAGGCGTAAGCTGGTTTGACGATGTAAGTCTCACCGATCTGGATTTTGCGGATGACATCGCAGTCATAGGTGAAGACGAAGACGGGTTGCGGAAGGTCACCGATACTTTTAATGAAGAAACGGATATAACCGGACTACGATTTAGCGCCAATGTTGGAAAATGTCGACAAGTTCACCTATGCTGTCCATCACACGTGCTTGCAAATTGTCATGAAGTTATGGTACACGTAACACGTCACAAACGGGGAAGTTCTGCGTCGTTCTGGTATGACTAGCCCCTACGTGATTATAGCACGGTGAGACAGCGGTCGTGTTGCGTTTGCCGCAGCAGCGTATTTTAAAAATGCTCATGTATCGAACATCTGGAGGAGCCAAGCGAGGAAGAGGTCGTTCCAGAAATACGCGGAGAAGAACATTTGACAACGGCCTCAAAGTCATGAAAGTTTCCAGGAACGAAGGAGAAGGTATTGAACAGAGTCGGCAACAGTGGAAAGAATTCATCTCACGTTATGCCCATCGACATGGGAGGAACTAAGTTTAAAGTAAGATGCTCGAATCATACACGCTTTCCTTTCAACCGCGTGTTTTGGAGATTAAGCAGTTCTGTAACTATATTACCTTCACAGATTTGCAAATAAAAAACTTAACCATCATGCGATCGGGTACCTATCTGTGGTGAGCGTTGGTATTCTCTAAAGTTGAGCGCTAGGCGCTGAAGGCCAAGCGTCATTAATCGCCAGTGAATGATTTTTGAGAAGTTGACGCTGCTTTACTCTAGCATTCATCGCTCAGCGCTGTACTCCGGAAGCGAACTCAGAACGCTTTGTTCGCTCATTCACAGAAGTGAGACTCTATTGAGTTTTACAGAGTAGGAAAGGTCTTTACTGATGGCATTCGATAATTGCAGAATCATGGCGTCAAGTTCATCTAAAACAGTGGAAACGACCTAGTCCTGCTGCGGTACCAATGTCTGGAACTGCAATAATGTGCCGTAGTACAGTACGGTGGTCGTTATGGGCTCTGCTCGGCGGTTGCATTTTACAGTTTGAGTCACTTTGGATTCGCTCACAATTCTTGTTTTCGTGACACGCATAATAATGATGAACCATGACAAGAATGGAATTGCAGCGATGAACGCTGAAAACTCTGTGCAACCTTACCACAATTTGCATCATAAGTTTAGGGTGTTTAGTTTCAGACATATAATGGAAGCGACAGGCCAAAACAAAGCAAAACAGGGTCGAAAAGGGCTAAAATTGGGTTATTTAGAGGAGCGTAAGGGTTACGTTCACGAAATAAAATCAATTCGTGAAATAAATTCAGTAGTTGGACGAGAATATGAAAATAGAAGTTGCATGGAAGGGGTATTTTTATGAGCATCGCACCATTGCGCACAGCTGGCCGCAGTGAGCTGCCTGCGTGTAGAGTGAGGGCCCCCGTGCGAATTTTGCACCATCTTTAGCTTTACAATACTCGTTTGTCTAATACGTGTACGCCCGCTAAGCCGGTTCTGCTACTCTTATTACGCCCAACAGAATCCCTGGCTATTTTTGGAGTTGTAAGTCAATAAAAGGGGGAAATTTTTGGAAATCATTCTCAGCAGGGCCTTTTTTGATTTCCCCTCACTGCAGGCAGTCGCTAACTCTTTCTCAGTCCTGATCGCCCTAGTAAACTTTACGCTCCATTCAATGTATTACTTTCTCCTAAACGGTAAGGTCACCTATAAACTCCCATTTTCAAGAAAGTGTACAATCTGTATCAATGTAATAACTGTTATAACAGTATCAAGCAATGTGCAATTTGACCTCCAGGCTTTGAGGTCCGGGTAAATGGCAAACGTCAATGATAACTGATAATGATAATCCTTACTATATATAAAGCGCTCGCATCTGTCTGTCTGTCTATTTGTTTATTTGCATGGAAATTCATAACTCCTGTCCCTGTGGACCTAGAATGTTCAAATTTGGTAGAAGCACAGGGGCAGGATGGAAACACTTATGGTGTGGGTGACCAGACCGGGCTCCGACCACAGCGAGCGGGATTTGCGCGAATTGGGTCCGCTCCCACAGGGAACGGAGTTTCCGCGATTAAATGTCTGCGCGAAAACTACTGATCTCGTGGCCTTTGTGAGCGATATCAATAGGAGTAGAGAAAGGAGGATGGGAACACTGATGATAGAAGAGGCCTTATTGAGCAAGATTAAATCACAAATTATGTATAAGTGCCTTTATTATTCACAATTTAGCTTTGATTCTTTGATATGTTTCATTTGACAAGAAGGGTGAGTGCACTGATAGGGACCTATTACGAATTTCGGTTAACTCCTTGCTTTCGACCGCTACCCAGCGAAGTTTGCGATTCAGTGAAAGATCACGGCTTCTCTCTGTTTTGATATCAATCGTGGCAGAACTTATCCGACAGCTGATAATCTGGGAGCCTCTATCAATAATATATCATCAGAGAAAAAGTTCCATTGATACAGCCACCTATTTTTGCACTCTGCTTCTCCTTGATGTATAAAGAGTCCCTAAGCCTTTTCAAGAGACTTTGCTAATAAAGACGGTGAGCACATCCAACTGTTAGCAGCGATAGATGAGTTCCTTTTACCTTCTTACGGAGTGAAGTTCTGTAAGCTAATCATTAAAGTAAGTTCTATGTCGAAAACTGCTTTTGATTACATAATCGATGCACTGCTTATCCAGGTGAGTTGAACGATTAATTAATGTGACGCGCGCGTTAGCGTGCATAGCCCTATGGCTAGATAATGAGGTAAGCGTATGTGGACTCCGAGGAAGAAGCTTTCCAAGTGAAATGTTTTTTCATCGTCTGTGTTTGGGTGGATTTCCTCTATATACATTCTCGTCCCTATACAAAATCAACACAGGCGTTCCGATTGGAGTATCATCTCAAAGGTGGTTCCATGTAGATGAACGGGGGAGTTCACGAAAGAGAGAAGACGAAGTAAAGCCACTATCTCCCACAAGACGGATTCAATAGTCCCGTGAATGTGTGACACAGTAACCAAACACACGCTGAAGCGCATCGAAACACCCGTCACGACGCAGAGGAAAGGTAACCGCAAGAGCAGACGGACGAAGAGCAGACGCAAGCCCACGGGATCGGGTGGTGGGGTATTAGGGGTAACTGTGTCTTGTATTCTAAGATCCCTCTAATTTCCTCCCATATATAAAACGGTAAACTTGTGTGCCTGTTTGTGGAACTGTTCGGGCGTATTTCTAATTTCCTGGCTGAAGACCAATATACACCGTCTACTTCGACGCGTGACACTTCTGTAATCGCAATTATTCAATCATGGGTGGAAATCTATATACAAATGATTGCTCGAGCTCAGACTCAGAACCAGCATCAGGTTAGAAGCCTTTGGCGCTATATGTAGTACCAAAAATTGAATCATGACTTTAATCACGAACAAAACTGACCTAGCAGTGAAAGAGCAGAAGCAAAACGAAATTTTATGATGTCCATGTTTACAAATTGTAGCTGGCTTTGCTTATGTCTACCAGAATTGCTGGGCAATATTTTTTTCAAAAACTGTGAATGTTTTTGAAAATAGTCTCTACGAGCAAAAAGTTAAGTATTCTCAAGCATTTATTGATGAGACATTTTCATTCATCGCATAACCGACATCCCCGAGGACAGTAAGTCTTCCTTTGCTCATACGTGATACCCTCACGATCGCAGAATCCGTTCGCAATGTGTGCTGGGCATCTAAATAGAAAACCATCGGAATTATATTTCTGTGAGTCTTAGTACAGAGTCCTTCTCTTACTCTGGGCGATCCTCGCACTTCTGTTGTTCTTCGACAGCATGGGTAGTAGTAGCAATAGTGGTGGGCGTAGGCCATGTGGTGCTACGGGTCGTTGGCCTTACTGTAGTTGGTCGAGGCTCGTTCTTTGAAACTAAAGCAGTTCGATGAGGCTGCAACATTAACTCAGGCACGATTCACTGCTGCACTACCATGTCTGTATCGTATAACCGTTTGTGATATATAAGCCCTATTCCATGTTATTATAGGAACCCGATTGGTATAAGAACGGAGCTTGGTTCCTGCGTCGCGAGGAGAACAGAACCTGAAGAAGAAATTAGAAAGCAGTTGTTTGAATAAGACTGTAAGGTTAACAGTGCACATTTTTTCACGAAAACAACACCTATAACCAGTAAGTTGCTGATTCCTGTTTGTCTTGATTTCTACACCAGCGTTTGGACAGCCTTCGAGGGCATGCTCATCGGAAAAGCTTGCGAGCTCTATTTCAATTTCGGTATTCTCAGGAGACTGAAAAGTGAATGGTCATAGTATTTAAAAACAATATCAGTTCCGAAAGCCGTTGGTCGTGCTTAATACATCTGATTTCCCCTCCAACAGTCACTATTCTCTATTGGCAACGATTCCGCAGCGTACTTGAATCCAATAGTAGCACATCGCGTAATTTTCGTGAGATTTGGCATAGTCTCCTAGGAAATCTGTGAAATTTTGCCACTCCGTCGAAGCATGAAATGTTTGCCCGCATCCTTCTATTAATTGTCCACTTCTGTCGGATGTGAAATTCCTCCCATTAGGCTGGAAACAATGTAAATAATAAATTAATTTCGCAAGCACCCAAGAACGCATTTGCATACCCTCTCATCGCATCGAGTTCCAGCGTATCCTCCAGGACAGACGCACCGGGAGCAGTTGAGTGGATGAGGGTATCCACCATTTTGACATTCCACTTTTCTGATCCCCCTCTTGTCACACAATTCTGGAAGCAGTACCCTGTTGACTAATTTCAAAGATGGACTGAGGAGATGTGGTGGCAGAGCACACTCTATCTCCCACGCTAGTTCCTTGGTCCGAATGCCCGATCGATACTCACCCAGGGCAACCGGACTTTTCAACTTTTTCAGATCGCTTGAACAGTACCAGATTTGTCGGGGGAGGATGAAGCACTGACTTGAACATTTACTGGCAACAGTCATTGTATAGGTCACGCGCATTAACTGCCACTACGATTCTAAATGGAAGTCGAACGCGTGGTCCTGTCCCAAAAAATGAACAGGAAAGTAAGAAAGACTTCACTACATACTTTCGAAGACTGTAGTTTTTGATAGTTCAGCAAAGTCTAGAACAAGTTCTCTCGGTGTAAGGAGAAGGTGCTCCCTCATTGCGGCATGTGGTACCTCAGCGTAACAACTTTACCTCAAACTGATCAATTCTGTCAACTCACTATCGCATCCGTAGAGTTTGTTCAGCATTAAAGCGTCGATGAATGAAACGAATGGCGACCCAAGAGTTTCTCGGTAGTCCTTGTCGTACGGTGTCAGCGTTGGAAGTTCAGGGTTAATCGCAGCACTACGAATAGATATTTAAGAACAAGCACGCCACTCAATACAATCAATGTGGTTAATGTTGTGGATTTGGCGATTTTGAAAATTATGATGTATATGATCAAGCAAAGAAATTCAACTCAGCAAAATGAAATAAAACAAAGTAAGCATCTTGTTGAAGTTATATGGACTAACTCTGACGCGCGATAGTGCATGATGCTACCGTAGTCGTAGTCCAGACCAAAGTTATCGTTTAGGTCCGATGACTTCCACTCGAATTGGCTTACCCAGTACTTCTGGAAGCAGGTGTAATTATGGACAACTTCGCCAACTCATCCTCCTCTCCTTGACCATACCTGGATATTTTCTACATTCACTATAATGTGGTCATTGCGATCATGCCTGGACATAGTGTGGTAAAATCCTAGAGTATGGCCAAGCTCGTGGGCTGCGATAGATTTAGTCTCACATGCGTCCGCTAGAGATATCTGTTGCAGGCCTCCTGCTTTTCCAAGACTCGACCAACATCCACCCTTTGCTTGCACTATCAAAAGATCTTGGCCTCGAACTGGAAACAAACAGTGTTCGAGGCGATTTCTGGTAAACAGTACATTGATAGAAAAATAAGCAGTGAAAAATAATATAATCGACATAACTGTTCTTAAAAAAAACTAAACATATTTAAAGTTGTCTACATTGATCATGGCGTCTCGCTCTGTGAAGGTCGTTCTCAACGCCGTTCTCAACCGTTCAGTAGGACTAGAATGTGAAGAAGTTCTCAAAAAAGTTACCGTATTGCTTCAGAGTCTCTACGTCGCTTATGCGCTCAAAGCGAACATCATGTTGGAACCGAATACATGTGTCCTTCGTCCACATAGTCGCTCCTCTCAAAAAGGCTTCCCTGGCATCTTCACCTGTAGTACAACCTTTACTTCCAATTCTTCTAGCACTAGCAGGACATTTTTTCTCACCTAGAGTTGTGTTGAAGATGTAATTCACGGTGAAATTGCTCCAAAGCCTCACGCCGTCTCTGTCTCTGATCGCCTGACGTTTAGTGCGGTTGGCACCTTCCAGTTCCTCTTCAAGTTCTTCGATGATGATTTCACCTTGCACCCTTGAACAGACGTTTCAGTTTTACTGAAGCTTTTTTCATTACTAGAACATACTCGTTGAGATAGATGTCTCCCTGGAAGAGCTTTTTGTCGATATTGGCTTTTTTGTTGATTTCGTCAATGTAGTCTCCTTCTGGGTTGAAATGATCATGCTTCATTGTTGGTAGTTCCTGGAAAAGATTGTTGAATAATTACTTCTCAGATAAGTGTGCATTGTGCAGCCTACCTCTATGATTAAGGTAGTTAGCACTGAAATGATACTCAATCGTATACATAACTGTTTCACTTCTTAAATTTCAGCTAGCTAAAGGACATTTCTACAGTTGCCTTCAGTGGATTGCTACCTCCACATGTGCACCACGAGGTCTTGGTCAGTGCGACTTGTTAAAGAAACGACAAATAGAATGAGCAATAGATACCTCGAGTTCTTGAAGTGTTTCCTTCGCTTTCGGTGTGAGATGGAACGTTTGCCGAGTTCCATTCCCTATGTTTCTGATCCTGTCAATGATCGCCACTTCTGCGTTGTCAATGAACTACAATATTAGAGACATTTAGAACTTCAACACCATCAAAAAGGCATGAAAATTATTGTCAAGTAAATAGGTAGTGATTAAGAGACTCAGAAGGAAACCTCTTCATTGTTGATAGTGGTGGTGCTGTTAACCGTGACAGTTAGAACCGAGAGAAAGATGAGTGAAATTAACCTCATCCTGAAATGTACATCTCGAAAAGTGTGATGTCATTTGGGTCTTATACTACACACAAAGAGTAGAGTAAACAGGGACATGGTCAAACTGTTCGCTACAAATACTTATCGTGAAGGTAAATTCGCTTTCTCACCACTTATCGATGAAAAATTTCAAAGTCAACTGGTTCTTTTGAGTCTTACCTCTTTTATCAAAGAGAGCATCAATTTCAATCACATTAGTCTCCTATGTGCTTGACCCATCTACAAATTTCGGCTAAGGCGCTGATTACGAACTTATTGAAGCGCCTTAATGCCTCGTCTTGGACACCACTACCTAAGTGAAACGATTTGCCATTGCCCTGAATGTTCTACTGCTTAATCCGTTCCTCATCTTACATATTATAATAGCTTTGAAAAGATTTGTACACGTCTGGCAGCACAAAAAACTGAAATTCTACATTGGATGTGGTATGGGGCACTTCATCTATGTTGAAGAGCTCGGTGGGTCAGTATTCTTGGCGTCCAGTAGTTGTCAGAACAGACCATTCTACCCATATCCTTAATCGAAAAATTTGGTTCTTTACTGTTTTCTCCGAGAGTGAAAGCTTGATTAACGATCCCAAGTCTATTTTCAAAGAACTCAACTCATTTGAAGCCAATTTCAAGAATGATAGCTTAGAAATGATATGAAATAATAGCAACTAAAATCAGTAAAGAATTCATATGAATTAATAGCTACTGAAGCTGGGCATTGTAGAAATGTTAATGTGCAGAAGCGAGGCAACAGCTTCACTTTTATACACAGGTTCATTTTATCATGTACGTATAGTATTTGATTTGATAGGGCTGAAGAAACATCAATCCCTCCCACGCCCATACCAAAGTAAACTTTTCCGAGCGATCCACCTTCCAGAATCCTCTCCTTATCTCACAAAGGATCGATACTTGGTGTCGCAGTGCCCATTCATAGTGAGGTGAGATGCATACGCCGCAGGTGTTTTCAAACGCTGATCTCAAACTCGCAGAAAAGGAACAGTTTTCTCTTGTTTCTTGTGCTACACCAGCGTTTCGAGAGCCGAGTGGTTTGATGATCTGTGCTAAAGGAGTGGGATTGGACTCATAGGTATAACATGGAAGGTCGAACCATTGATGTACATAAGCTCTCATTTTGCTTCCTCACAGAATGTGTCCTGAACGCTTGCGAAAGCTTCCTGCGCTTCACATTGACTAACTACGCACTTTTTGCTCATCTGGGTACTGCAAAATGAGAACCGAGAAGGGGTTTCTGTGGCTTCCACTGACCTATAGGTGTTGTTTTGCACCAGAGAACCACTCAAGATCGTATTACGAAATTTTTGAGGCGTCGTGTGCTTTCAACAGAGAGCGCTCGAATGAGCCATCCGACAAGAGCCCTCTTTGAAAGAACGACATCCTTCACTCTCGTGCAAGACTGTCACTTTTTCGAAGTCAGAAATGTGTAGCTGCAAGGAACTTGATATCTTCGAAGTATTACTCTTGGGGCAACAAGTGGTCAATTTGGATACAAATAGATAACCCAATAATCGTCAAGAAGTCCTTTAAAGTGTAAACGCGGTGGGACCCAATACCGAAACATAAGCAACAATACTCGCCTCAAAACCTGGTCCATCTGAAACTCGCTTTGAAGTTTCCCTTTACGGACCAATAGTTGTTGATTTTTATGGTCATTCAGAGGGAAAAGAATCAAAATGATGAAAAGGTGATTAAAATTGCTGTCGTGGGATGAGATTATGATATTCATTTAGGAATGACTTCTTTTTTCACATTCTCCACTAATTCTCAAAGGCCGCTCGCAATCGTCAGAACTAACATCATAATTTGTCGAAATTAGAATAATTTGAAGAAAAACGTTCTCGATTACTTCCCTTCAGCTCTTATAGTTGGTGTTCGGTCATGATGTAACAAATATCTATTGTTTTTCATCCATGAAGGAATATTTTTTCGTACTCGGACGTTGAAGCCTCTGAATTCCACCTTAGAATTTAAGCTCGTGGGCGAAACCACAAAGGTGAATGCTACCTTCTACCATGAAACTTATACGTTCCAAAGAAGATGTAAAGTTCTCTCTCGCGATTTGGTGGATATGTCGTCATTATCATCAAAAGGCAGCAAGAGAGTTAGTATGACTGCATTTCCGGGCTCGTCTTTCTCCAAGAAGATCGCGATGTCCCAAAATGTGAGGAAAATAACATATTGTCAATATGAAGCGCAGGAAGCTTTCGCAAGCGTTCAGGACACATTCTGTGAGGAAGCAAAATGAGAGCTTATGTACATCAATGGTTCGACCTTCCATGTTATACCTATGAGTCCAATCCCACTCCTTTAGCACAGATCATCAAACCACTCGGCTCTCGAAACGCTGGTGTAGCACAAGAAACAAGAGAAAACTGTTCCTTTTCTGCGAGTTTGAGATCAGCGTTTGAAAACACCTGCGGCGTATGCATCTCACCTCACTATGAATGGGCACTGCGACACCAAGTATCGATCCTTTGTGAGATAAGGAGAGGATTCTGGAAGGTGGATCGCTCGGAAAAGTTTACTTTGGTATGGGCGTGGGAGGGATTGATGTTTCTTCAGCCCTATCAAATCAAATACTATACGTACATGATAAAATGAACCTGTGTATAAAAGTGAAGCTGTTGCCTCGCTTCTGCACATTAGCATTTCTACAATGCCCAGCTTCAGTAGCTATTAATTCATATGAATTCTTTACTGATTTTAGTTGCTATTATTTCATATCATTTCTAAGCTATCATTCTTGAAATTGGCTTCAAATGAGTTGAGTTCTTTGAAAATAGACTTGGGATCGTTAATCAAGCTTTCACTCTCGGAGAAAACAGTAAAGAACCAAATTTTTCGATTAAGGATATGGGTAGAATGGTCTGTTCTGACAACTACTGGACGCCAAGAATACTGACCCACCGAGCTCTTCAACATAGATGAAGTGCCCCATACCACATCCAATGTAGAATTTCAGTTTTTTGTGCTGCCAGACGTGTACAAATCTTTTCAAAGCTATTATAATATGTAAGATGAGGAACGGATTAAGCAGTAGAACATTCAGGGCAATGGCAAATCGTTTCACTTAGGTAGTGGTGTCCAAGACGAGGCATTAAGGCGCTTCAATAAGTTCGTAATCAGCGCCTTAGCCGAAATTTGTAGATGGGTCAAGCACATAGGAGACTAATGTGATTGAAATTGATGCTCTCTTTGATAAAAGAGGTAAGACTCAAAAGAACCAGTTGACTTTGAAATTTTTCATCGATAAGTGGTGAGAAAGCGAATTTACCTTCACGATAAGTATTTGTAGCGAACAGTTTGACCATGTCCCTGTTTACTCTACTCTTTGTGTGTAGTATAAGACCCAAATGACATCACACTTTTCGAGATGTACATTTCAGGATGAGGTTAATTTCACTCATCTTTCTCTCGGTTCTAACTGTCACGGTTAACAGCACCACCACTATCAACAATGAAGAGGTTTCCTTCTGAGTCTCTTAATCACTACCTATTTACTTGACAATAATTTTCATGCCTTTTTGATGGTGTTGAAGTTCTAAATGTCTCTAGTATTGTAGTTCGTTGACAACGCAGAAGTGGCGATCATTGACAGGATCAGAAACATAGGGAATGGAACTCGGCAAACGTTCCATCTCACACCGAAAGCGAAGGAAACACTTCAAGAACTCGAGGTATCTATTGCTCATTCTATTTGTCGTTTCTTTAACAAGTCGCACTGACCAAGACCTCGTGGTGCACATGTGGAGGTAGCAATCCACTGAAGGCAACTGTAGAAATGTCCTTTAGCTAGCTGAAATTTAAGAAGTGAAACAGTTATGTATACGATTGAGTATCATTTCAGTGCTAACTACCTTAATCATAGAGGTAGGCTGCACAATGCACACTTATCTGAGAAGTAATTATTCAACAATCTTTTCCAGGAACTACCAACAATGAAGCATGATCATTTCAACCCAGAAGGAGACTACATTGACGAAATCAACAAAAAAGCCAATATCGACAAAAAGCTCTTCCAGGGAGACATCTATCTCAACGAGTATGTTCTAGTAATGAAAAAAGCTTCAGTAAAACTGAAACGTCTGTTCAAGGGTGCAAGGTGAAATCATCATCGAAGAACTTGAAGAGGAACTGGAAGGTGCCAACCGCACTAAACGTCAGGCGATCAGAGACAGAGACGGCGTGAGGCTTTGGAGCAATTTCACCGTGAATTACATCTTCAACACAACTCTAGGTGAGAAAAAATGTCCTGCTAGTGCTAGAAGAATTGGAAGTAAAGGTTGTACTACAGGTGAAGATGCCAGGGAAGCCTTTTTGAGAGGAGCGACTATGTGGACGAAGGACACATGTATTCGGTTCCAACATGATGTTCGCTTTGAGCGCATAAGCGACGTAGAGACTCTGAAGCAATACGGTAACTTTTTTGAGAACTTCTTCACATTCTAGTCCTACTGAACGGTTGAGAACGGCGTTGAGAACGACCTTCACAGAGCGAGACGCCATGATCAATGTAGACAACTTTAAATATGTTTAGTTTTTTTTAAGAACAGTTATGTCGATTATATTATTTTTCACTGCTTATTTTTCTATCAATGTACTGTTTACCAGAAATCGCCTCGAACACTGTTTGTTTCCAGTTCGAGGCCAAGATCTTTTGATAGTGCAAGCAAAGGGTGGATGTTGGTCGAGTCTTGGAAAAGCAGGAGGCCTGCAACAGATATCTCTAGCGGACGCATGTGAGACTAAATCTATCGCAGCCCACGAGCTTGGCCATACTCTAGGATTTTACCACACTATGTCCAGGCATGATCGCAATGACCACATTATAGTGAATGTAGAAAATATCCAGGTATGGTCAAGGAGAGGAGGATGAGTTGGCGAAGTTGTCCATAATTACACCTGCTTCCAGAAGTACTGGGTAAGCCAATTCGAGTGGAAGTCATCGGACCTAAACGATAACTTTGGTCTGGACTACGACTACGGTAGCATCATGCACTATCGCGCGTCAGAGTTAGTCCATATAACTTCAACAAGATGCTTACTTTGTTTTATTTCATTTTGCTGAGTTGAATTTCTTTGCTTGATCATATACATCATAATTTTCAAAATCGCCAAATCCACAACATTAACCACATTGATTGTATTGAGTGGCGTGCTTGTTCTTAAATATCTATTCGCAGTGCTGCGATTAACCCTGAACTTCCAACGCTGACACCGTACGACAAGGACTACCGAGAAACTCTTGGGTCGCCATTCGTTTCATTCATCGACGCTTTAATGCTGAACAAACTCTACGGATGCGATAGTGAGTTGACAGAATTGATCAGTTTGAGGTAAAGTTGTTACGCTGAGGTACCACATGCCGCAATGAGGGAGCACCTTCTCCTTACACCGAGAGAACTTGTTCTAGACTTTGCTGAACTATCAAAAACTACAGTCTTCGAAAGTATGTAGTGAAGTCTTTCTTACTTTCCTGTTCATTTTTTGGGACAGGACCACGCGTTCGACTTCCATTTAGAATCGTAGTGGCAGTTAATGCGCGTGACCTATACAATGACTGTTGCCAGTAAATGTTCAAGTCAGTGCTTCATCCTCCCCCGACAAATCTGGTACTGTTCAAGCGATCTGAAAAAGTTGAAAAGTCCGGTTGCCCTGGGTGAGTATCGATCGGGCATTCGGACCAAGGAACTAGCGTGGGAGATAGAGTGTGCTCTGCCACCACATCTCCTCAGTCCATCTTTGAAATTAGTCAACAGGGTACTGCTTCCAGAATTGTGTGACAAGAGGGGGATCAGAAAAGTGGAATGTCAAAATGGTGGATACCCTCATCCACTCAACTGCTCCCGGTGCGTCTGTCCTGGAGGATACGCTGGAACTCGATGCGATGAGAGGGTATGCAAATGCGTTCTTGGGTGCTTGCGAAATTAATTTATTATTTACATTGTTTCCAGCCTAATGGGAGGAATTTCACATCCGACAGAAGTGGACAATTAATAGAAGGATGCGGGCAAACATTTCATGCTTCGACGGAGTGGCAAAATTTCACAGATTTCCTAGGAGACTATGCCAAATCTCACGAAAATTACGCGATGTGCTACTATTGGATTCAAGTACGCTGCGGAATCGTTGCCAATAGAGAATAGTGACTGTTGGAGGGGAAATCAGATGTATTAAGCACGACCAACGGCTTTCGGAACTGATATTGTTTTTAAATACTATGACCATTTACTTTTCAGTCTCCTGAGAATACCGAAATTGAAATAGAGCTCGCAAGCTTTTCCGATGAGCATGCCCTCGAAGGCTGTCCAAACGCTGGTGTAGAAATCAAGACAAACAGGAATCAGCAACTTACTGGTTATAGGTGTTGTTTTCGTGAAAAAATGTGCACTGTTAACCTTACAGTCTTATTCAAACAACTGCTTTCTAATTTCTTCTTCAGGTTCTGTTCTCCTCGCGACGCAGGAACCAAGCTCCGTTCTTATACCAATCGGGTTCCTATAATAACATGGAATAGGGCTTATATATCACAAACGGTTATACGATACAGACATGGTAGTGCAGCAGTGAATCGTGCCTGAGTTAATGTTGCAGCCTCATCGAACTGCTTTAGTTTCAAAGAACGAGCCTCGACCAACTACAGTAAGGCCAACGACCCGTAGCACCACATGGCCTACGCCCACCACTATTGCTACTACTACCCATGCTGTCGAAGAACAACAGAAGTGCGAGGATCGCCCAGAGTAAGAGAAGGACTCTGTACTAAGACTCACAGAAAGATAATTCCGATGGTTTTCTATTTAGATGCCCAGCACACATTGCGAACGGATTCTGCGATCGTGAGGGTATCACGTATGAGCAAAGGAAGACTTACTGTCCTCGGGGATGTCGGTTATGCGATGAATGAAAATGTCTCATCAATAAATGCTTGAGAATACTTAACTTTTTGCTCGTAGAGACTATTTTCAAAAACATTCACAGTTTTTGAAAAAAATATTGCCCAGCAATTCTGGTAGACATAAGCAAAGTCAGCTACAATTTGTAAACATGGACATCATAAAATTTCGTTTTGCTTCTGCTCTTTCACTGCTAGGTCAGTTTTGTTCGTGATTAAAGTCATGATTCAATTTTTGGTACTACATATAGCGCCAAAGGCTTCTAACCTGATGCTGGTTCTGAGTCTGAGCTCGAGCAATCATTTGTATATAGATTTCCACCCATGATTGAATAATTGCGATTACAGAAGTGTCACGCGTCGAAGTAGACGGTGTATATTGGTCTTCAGCCAGGAAATTAGAAATACGCCCGAACAGTTCCACAAACAGGCACACAAGTTTACCGTTTTATATATGGGAGGAAATTAGAGGGATCTTAGAATACAAGACACAGTTACCCCTAATACCCCACCACCCGATCCCGTGGGCTTGCGTCTGCTCTTCGTCCGTCTGCTCTTGCGGTTACCTTTCCTCTGCGTCGTGACGGGTGTTTCGATGCGCTTCAGCGTGTGTTTGGTTACTGTGTCACACATTCACGGGACTATTGAATCCGTCTTGTGGGAGATAGTGGCTTTACTTCGTCTTCTCTCTTTCGTGAACTCCCCCGTTCATCTACATGGAACCACCTTTGAGATGATACTCCAATCGGAACGCCTGTGTTGATTTTGTATAGGGACGAGAATGTATATAGAGGAAATCCACCCAAACACAGACGATGAAAAAACATTTCACTTGGAAAGCTTCTTCCTCGGAGTCCACATACGCTTACCTCATTATCTAGCCATAGGGCTATGCACGCTAACGCGCGCGTCACATTAATTAATCGTTCAACTCACCTGGATAAGCAGTGCATCGATTATGTAATCAAAAGCAGTTTTCGACATAGAACTTACTTTAATGATTAGCTTACAGAACTTCACTCCGTAAGAAGGTAAAAGGAACTCATCTATCGCTGCTAACAGTTGGATGTGCTCACCGTCTTTATTAGCAAAGTCTCTTGAAAAGGCTTAGGGACTCTTTATACATCAAGGAGAAGCAGAGTGCAAAAATAGGTGGCTGTATCAATGGAACTTTTTCTCTGATGATATATTATTGATAGAGGCTCCCAGATTATCAGCTGTCGGATAAGTTCTGCCACGATTGATATCAAAACAGAGAGAAGCCGTGATCTTTCACTGAATCGCAAACTTCGCTGGGTAGCGGTCGAAAGCAAGGAGTTAACCGAAATTCGTAATAGGTCCCTATCAGTGCACTCACCCTTCTTGTCAAATGAAACATATCAAAGAATCAAAGCTAAATTGTGAATAATAAAGGCACTTATACATAATTTGTGATTTAATCTTGCTCAATAAGGCCTCTTCTATCATCAGTGTTCCCATCCTCCTTTCTCTACTCCTATTGATATCGCTCACAAAGGCCACGAGATCAGTAGTTTTCGCGCAGACATTTAATCGCGGAAACTCCGTTCCCTGTGGGAGCGGACCCAATTCGCGCAAATCCCGCTCGCTGTGGTCGGAGCCCGGTCTGGTCACCCACACCATAAGTGTTTCCATCCTGCCCCTGTGCTTCTACCAAATTTGAACATTCTAGGTCCACAGGGACAGGAGTTATGAATTTCCATGCAAATAAACAAATAGACAGACAGACAGATGCGAGCGCTTTATATATAGTAAGGATTATCATTATCAGTTATCATTGACGTTTGCCATTTACCCGGACCTCAAAGCCTGGAGGTCAAATTGCACATTGCTTGATACTGTTATAACAGTTATTACATTGATACAGATTGTACACTTTCTTGAAAATGGGAGTTTATAGGTGACCTTACCGTTTAGGAGAAAGTAATACATTGAATGGAGCGTAAAGTTTACTAGGGCGATCAGGACTGAGAAAGAGTTAGCGACTGCCTGCAGTGAGGGGAAATCAAAAAAGGCCCTGCTGAGAATGATTTCCAAAAATTTCCCCCTTTTATTGACTTACAACTCCAAAAATAGCCAGGGATTCTGTTGGGCGTAATAAGAGTAGCAGAACCGGCTTAGCGGGCGTACACGTATTAGACAAACGAGTATTGTAAAGCTAAAGATGGTGCAAAATTCGCACGGGGGCCCTCACTCTACACGCAGGCAGCTCACTGCGGCCAGCTGTGCGCAATGGTGCGATGCTCATAAAAATACCCCTTCCATGCAACTTCTATTTTCATATTCTCGTCCAACTACTGAATTTATTTCACGAATTGATTTTATTTCGTGAACGTAACCCTTACGCTCCTCTAAATAACCCAATTTTAGCCCTTTTCGACCCTGTTTTGCTTTGTTTTGGCCTGTCGCTTCCATTATATGTCTGAAACTAAACACCCTAAACTTATGATGCAAATTGTGGTAAGGTTGCACAGAGTTTTCAGCGTTCATCGCTGCAATTCCATTCTTGTCATGGTTCATCATTATTATGCGTGTCACGAAAACAAGAATTGTGAGCGAATCCAAAGTGACTCAAACTGTAAAATGCAACCGCCGAGCAGAGCCCATAACGACCACCGTACTGTACTACGGCACATTATTGCAGTTCCAGACATTGGTACCGCAGCAGGACTAGGTCGTTTCCACTGTTTTAGATGAACTTGACGCCATGATTCTGCAATTATCGAATGCCATCAGTAAAGACCTTTCCTACTCTGTAAAACTCAATAGAGTCTCACTTCTGTGAATGAGCGAACAAAGCGTTCTGAGTTCGCTTCCGGAGTACAGCGCTGAGCGATGAATGCTAGAGTAAAGCAGCGTCAACTTCTCAAAAATCATTCACTGGCGATTAATGACGCTTGGCCTTCAGCGCCTAGCGCTCAACTTTAGAGAATACCAACGCTCACCACAGATAGGTACCCGATCGCATGATGGTTAAGTTTTTTATTTGCAAATCTGTGAAGGTAATATAGTTACAGAACTGCTTAATCTCCAAAACACGCGGTTGAAAGGAAAGCGTGTATGATTCGAGCATCTTACTTTAAACTTAGTTCCTCCCATGTCGATGGGCATAACGTGAGATGAATTCTTTCCACTGTTGCCGACTCTGTTCAATACCTTCTCCTTCGTTCCTGGAAACTTTCATGACTTTGAGGCCGTTGTCAAATGTTCTTCTCCGCGTATTTCTGGAACGACCTCTTCCTCGCTTGGCTCCTCCAGATGTTCGATACATGGGCATTTTTAAAATACAGTACTCGCCGTAAGAACTCAAAAATTTGCGATAATACCGCGAGTTCGCGTCTTTTTCGTCTTTTCTTTATAAATCGCTTTAAAACAAATTAATCGGAGAGAAAAAATTACCGTTGAACTCAACTCATCGAGCTCTACAAGATGATACCTTAAAATAGTTAAAATGCTTCATTTTGGATTGCGCCATGCACTTGAGCTCCATCCGAAAAGTGATTGCATGCACATGGGGTACACGCTTTAGTCCTTAAAGAAGCTTATTGGTACCTGAAGATGATCTGTTCAGAACTTGCTTTGGACTGCGCCACGCACTCGATTTTACTCAGTACAATGTGAAAATGATTATTGGTTTTGTTCAGTCCCCATTGTTCCTTTTTTGATTTCAAGGCTGTAGATAAGTGCATCTACGGTTTCTGCACTCAACACTCCTCTTTACAGGTTCCATTGATAATATGACATCAATTTACGGCAAAATAACAAAGTCGATTTTTTTAGCATTTTCCAATTTTCGGAGGAATTTTTCTCCGGAACCTGAGGAGGCGGCAGCGAGGCACTCCACTGTCGTAGACTACACTTTGTATTCTGCGAGGCTGTTATGGTACACCCTATCATAGGTCAAAATTTCTCCCTTGGTATGGCCCCAAACTTCGAACTTCGTCAAGCCCAATTCATAAAACAATGTTTTTCCCCTTCTCCTTGGTCTTTCTGCAACTGTGATGTACACTGCTAGATTCCCCGTGAAAAATGCTGTCGAATGATGTATAGATCAACCCGTGACGCAAACTGCTCTCCACAACCACTTTCTGCATTAGGCCTGTCTCTGAGCGGTTTCCTGCAGGGCGTGTTTGGATGCGCATGCGGCAGGGTACGGTAGTGGCGGGAATTCAGAGGCTTTCGAATGGTAGTTATATGAATGGGGATTAGATCTGCTGGTGGCGGGTTACTGAAGTGGCGAGAAGGGGGGGGGGTTCTATCGATTAATGATTACTTTAGTGGGGGGTAAGATCTGCAGGGGACGGAGTACTGTAGTGGCGGGAAGGTGGGGCAGTTTGAATGGGAGTTCTGAGGCGGTCTGAAGGGGCGGTGGTGAAAAGGTGGGAGGAGGGGGGGGGGGGTAGCTTAAATAATTGTTTGAGTGTGAACAAGATCTGCAGGAGGCGAGTTACTGTAATGGCGGGCGGGAATGTGGGGCAGTTTGATTAGAAGTTTTGAGACGGTCTGAAGGAACGGTTCCCACCGTACATTTATTATGTGGAGGCTGTAGATAAGTGCACCTACGGTCTCTGCACTCAACACTCCTCCTTACAGGTTTCATTGAGAATATGACATCAATTTACGGCAAAATAAGGAGTCGATTTTTTTGCACTCTTTCAATTTTTGGAGGAATATTTCTCCGGAACCTGAAGAAACGGCAGCCAGGCAATCCACTATTGTAGACTGAACTCAGTGTCCTGCGAGGCTATTATGGTACACCTTACCAAAGGTGAACAGTTCTTTCTTGGTATGACCCCAAACTTCGAACTTCATCAAGCCCAATTCATAAAACAACGTTTTTTTCCTTTCCGCTGGGGGAAAAACAATCATTAGATAGCACTTTTTACAGAGGATCTAACAGTATAAAATTTAATTGCAAAAATTCGAGCGGCAAGGGGAAAAACATAATTTTGTAATTTGGGCGTGACGATGAGCGAAGTTTGGAGCCACATCAAGAGAGAACTGTTCATCTTTGGTAAGGTGTGCCATAGTAGCCTCGCAGAACACTAAGTTTAGTCTACAATGGTGGATTGCCTGGCTGCCGCTTCCTCAGGTTCCAGAAAAAAACTCCTCCAAAAATTGAAAAATGCAAAAAAAATCGACTTTATTTTGCCGTGAATTGATGTCATAATCTCAACCAGGCAGCTACGCACGCTATCGCGTGCGCTAGGGGCTCCTGCCATGAGAAACGGAGCCATATGAGCTGATTTTCATTATAAACCTTTATCGGATTTATGATTTTGATTTATTTATCGGGTTTCCGCTCAAACTCCGCCCCCCTGTAGGCGAAGTTTGAGCAGAAACCCACCATAATTGTTCCTATCCTGTCGCCTGTACTCCTACCAAGTTCGAACTCTCTAGGTCCACTGGGACAGGAGTTATGAATATTCGCCTAAACCCCGCCCCCTGTGGGCGGAGTCTAGTCCGCCTCCCACAATAAGTTTTCCCACCATGGCGCCTGTTCTCCTACCAAGTTTGAACTTTCTAGGTCCATGGGAACTGGAGTTACGGATTTTCGTATATTCCTGTTCCTTCAGACCGTCTCAAAACTTCTATTCAAACTGCCCCACATTCCCGCCCGCCATTACAGTAACTCGCCTCCTGCAGATCTTGCTCCCACTCAAACAATTATTTAAGCTACCCCCCCCCCCTCCTCCCACCTTTTCACTACCGCCCCTTCAGACCGCCTCAGAACTCCCATTCAAACTGCCCCACCTTCCCGCCACTACAGTACTCCGTCCCCTGCAGATCTTACCCCCCACTAAAGTAATCATTAATCGATAGAACCCCCCCCTTCTCTGCTGGTGGCGGGCCACTTCAGTAACCCGCCACCAGCAGATCTAATCCCCCATTCATATAACTACCATTCGAAAGCCTCTGAATTCCCGCCACTACCGTACCCTGCCGCATGCGCATCCAAACACGCCCTGCAGGAAACCGCTCAGAGACAGGCCTACTGCAGAAAGTGGTTGTGGAGAGAAGTTTGCGTCACGGGTTGATCTATACATCATTCGATAGCATTTTTCACGGGGAATCTAGCAGTGTACATCACAGTTGCAGAAAGACCAAGGAGAAGGGGAAAAACATTGTTTTATGAATTGGACTTGACGAAGTTCGAAGTTTGGGGCCATACCAAGGGAGAAATTTTGACCTATGATAGGGTGTACCATAACAGCCCCGCAGAATACAAAGTGTAGTCTACGACAGTGGAGTGCCTCGCTGCCGCCTCCTCAGGTTCCGGAGAAAAATTCCTCCGAAAATTGGAAAATGCTAAAAAAATCGACTTTGTTATTTTGCCGTAAATTGATGTCATATTATCAATGGAACCTGTAAAGAGGAGTGTTGAGTGCAGAAACCGTAGATGCACTTATCTACAGCCTTGAAATCAAAAAAGGAACAATGGGGACTGAACAAAACCAATAATCATTTTCACATTGTACTGAGTAAAATCGAGTGCGTGGCGCAGTCCAAAGCAAGTTCTGAACAGATCATCTTCAGGTACCAATGAGCTCCTTCAAGGACTAAAGCGTGTACCCCATGTGCATGCAATCACTTTTCGGATGGAGCTCAAGTGCATGGCGCAATCCAAAATGAAGCATTTTAACTATTTTAAGGTATCATCTTGTAGAGCTCGATGAGTTGAGTTCAACGGTAATTTTTTCTCTCCGATTAATTTGTTTTAAAGCGATTTATAAAGAAAAGACGAAAAAGACGCGAACTCGCGGTATTATCGCAAATTTTTGAGTTCTTACGGCGAGTACTGTACGCTGCTGCGGCAAACGCAACACGACCGCTGTCTCACCGTGCTATAATCACGTAGGGGCTAGTCATACCAGAACGACGCAGAACTTCCCCGTTTGTGACGTGTTACGTGTACCATAACTTCATGACAATTTGCAAGCACGTGTGATGGACAGCATAGGTGAACTTGTCGACATTTTCCAACATTGGCGCTAAATCGTAGTCCGGTTATATCCGTTTCTTCATTAAAAGTATCGGTGACCTTCCGCAACCCGTCTTCGTCTTCACCTATGACTGCGATGTCATCCGCAAAATCCAGATCGGTGAGACTTACATCGTCAAACCAGCTTACGCCTACCGTAGTTTCGGCGTTGTTTTCCTCATGACAAAATCTAGGTTGATTTTGAACAGCATAGGCTAAAGGATGCACCCTTGCCGTGCTCCCATGACGATTTTGAAGAAATGGGTATAACCTGTATCCGTCTTTACGCAACAGGAAGAGTTGAGGCACAGATTCTCGAATAAGCGAAATAAAGGCCTCGCTTTGCCTTACATTCTGAGGCTTTCCCATAATGTGTTGTATGCTACCGAATGGCTTTTTAAAGTCCCCGAGATTGATGAAGAGTACATGACTACTCAATGCTCAATGCATTGCTCGATAATGTTACGAAGAGTAATAATTTGCTCACAACACGATCTTCCTTTTCTGAACCCAGACTGTTCTTCACTTTGTCGGCTATCAATTGCGTCACGGAGTTGTCGCAACAGCATAACGCGAAATGCTTTCCCAGGTACCGAAATAGCGTGGTACTTCTCCGATTTTCACAAACCAAAGAACTTCCTTATTAGGAAGCTTTACAATCACTCCTTTCCTCCAGTCCTCAGGGACCTCTTCACTATTCATTCCAGCAACGGTTTCGCAATTCTGGGAGCTTCTTAACTATCGTGTTGCCACCTACCTTCGGCGTTTCTGCAGGAATCTGATTCACGCCAGAGGCTCTCCTGTTGCGAAGGCGTTGAACTTGGTTGCTTCTTTTGGGGTTATATTGCCAACATCGACGTCGAACTCATTAGTTGACTCCATTCACTCAAAACAGTAAGTCCTCTGCGGTTAAGGCTGGTTAAGGATGTTCCAAAGTTGCTGGATCCATCTTTCTTCCTGTTCACCTGCACTCAAAAAGTATTTGCCATTACTGTTCGACTGGACGAATTGACAGTGCTTGAACTTTCTATAAATTTATTACCAATGCGGGTATTCGAGTCACCACGTCCCGTAACATGCTAAGCTTCTGCTCCTTTCTGCCAATACCAGGCTTTTTTGTCCCGGCGATAAGAGCTTTTCACGAGTTGATACAGCTCAGCATACTCGAGATTTACTTCATCGATCTCGCCTCCATTTTTCGCTTTTTCTCTTCCAAGGCTCCCTCTCTTCTATCCGCTGCCATGTGCTTCCCTGGATCCATTGTTCTTCCGTCTCCCGCGTCTTCGTCCGACTCTTTTCTGAGCACAATCCTGGATGAGTCATTTGACGGATGTCCATTTTTCCTCCAAAGTTCCACCTCTTCTAGAGCCCCAAATCGATCCCGTCATTCCGGAGCAAAATTTGCAGTAGTCGCCGGATCTTTCAGCCTCACCAAAGCGGGTGGTCTAATGATTTTACCTTTCTTCTCTTGTTCATCGGCTTAAGTTTGATTGACGCTTTCACAAACTGCTGACCTGAACAGACGTCAGCGCCACACTGAACACCCGAACATCTTAAAGAAGCGTTTTCTACTTCTTGCCTATACAAATGTAGTCAATCTTATTCCTCGTTTTCCCATGGGGCGAATACCAGGTTTTGTTATAGATCTTTCCCATGTGCTGTAAGAACGATTTTTAACACACAGTGCATTCTGCTTACAGAACAAAGCTAGTCCTTCGCCATGCTCAGTCAGAGGAAGCGAATGGCCTAGCTGTTCGCTCACGTCGGTTCTGACACAATGACCCATTAAAATCACCAAAGATAAGTTTCAAATCTCTTCTCAGAACGTCATCAAGAATGTCCTGAAGTTGCTCATAGAGCTGACTTTCATTCATCATTCATGCTCTCCGTAGGCTCATATACTTGGACGACGGCGATGCTGGTGTGCCTCGTTATAAATCGCACCACGGTTATTCTCTCTTTCACTGGTTTCCACTCAACAATTGCTTCCGCTACACTATTACTCAAAACAAACCTCACTCATCTTTCATAACTTTTTCCCGGGCCGAAGAACAGCATATACTTCTCACAGCTTCTCATACAGCCCTGGCCGTCCATCGGACTTCGCTGATCCCCATTACATCCATGTGTTAGTTGTCGAACTTTCGGAGTAGCTTGCAAGGTTCCAAGACTGAGACAGTGTGCGCACATACTATGTTCCAACAAAAAATTTGCTTATGCGTGAGAGAATCGAATCCCGCAACGGCATACTCTCCGTCACAAGGCTAAAGTTATGCTATCTCGATGCAACCATGGAGATTTTCTCCACAGTAGGAGATAGGCTAACCCTTCGTACCAATCCTCCTCCTTTCTCATTCGGGCTTGCTATCACAAACGGCGGAGTTGATTCGAGCATCGCCTGCTGTTATATAAAGGGAGAGCCCGCATGAAAGTTCGCGGCTTTGGTGCATCTGCTCCTTTCGCCTTTCTATAAACCGTTAGCTTAGAAGTTGAAAAACAGCTCTAGACTTCACATTGACCAGCGATGACGGGAACGGTTTCCTCAATGGTAAGAAAAATCCGATCTAAGCCGAATCCCCCAACAATTATCAGAACAATAGCTTCGTGCGAAACATGTCGATCCCTGTATCCGAACTACATTCACTAAAAACTAAACTAAATAGAAACTGAAACAAACGGAAAGTAATAATGAGCTCATTGCCCCACCATGTCATGCTACATAAATATATACGGCTCTTTTCTAATCAATATTTAAGTTGCGATTTTCTATAGGCTCTGAAGATTGATTCACACTGATCTCCAGTATATAACAATGACTATCGTAGCACATCTTGTGGTGCAGATTGGCGGGGAAGAAAGAGCAGGAACTGGAGTAGTTCAAGAGATTCAAAGCTAGAGAAAGTAAAAAAAGGGTCGTCAGAGATCATGGCGGCAGGAATATCATGGAAAGGACCTTCAAACGAGTGACCAGTTGGCGCAATCGCGCAAAGAACTATTGACAGAAGGCCGAAAAATGAACTCCATAGAGCATTCATAGTGCTGAGACTGACGTTGACGTCACAATGCCAACATCGTCGCTAGCGGTCAGTGGCTGCTTTCATAGTCCGCCGGCCAGCGTGTCGGCTGAAGTAAAACGAATTAGTTCGTTTTTAAAAAATCTACGTCTGTTGCTTTTTATTTGACGGTCAGAACTCGACCGTAATGAATCTGACCGTAAATAAAGTGCAACAGACGTAGATCTCTCACATACAAACTAAGTTACTGCAAGTAAAAAGATCTATCGAGAGCAAGGAAAAGACTCTACTGTTGGCATTCGATCATTGCAAAATCATGGGGTAAAGTTGATCTGAAACGATCTAATCCCGCTGCGGTACCAATGCCTGGAACTGCATTAATGTACTGTAGTAGAGTACGGTGCGTCGTTATGGGCTCTGCTGGGCGGTTGCATTTTACAGTTCGAGTCACTTTGGATCCGCTAACAATTCTTGTTTTCGTGACACGCATGATAAGAATGAACTATGACAAGTTTGAAATTACATAAATGAACGCTGAAAATTTGGTGGGACCTCACCACAATTTTCTCCATAATTTTAGGGTATCCAGTTTCAGACAAATAATGGAGGCGACAGGACGGAATGAAGCAAAAGGCCCGAAAAGCGCCAAATTTAGCGTATTTAGAGGAGCGTGAGGAACACAAACTGAAGTAAATTTAGGAGTTGGACGAGAATGTGAAGATAGAAGTTGCATGCAATGCATGAAAGGGGTGTTCGAATGAGCATCGCACCTTTTCGTAGAGCTGGCTACAGTGAGCTGCATGCGTGCGAAGTGAGGGCCCCGGTGCGAATTTTGCACCATCTTTAGCTTTACAGTACTCGTTTGCCTAATACGTGTACGCCCGCTAAGCCTGTTCTGCTACTCTTACTACGCCCAACAGAATCCCTGGCTAAGGTTGGGGTTGCAGGTCAATAGAAGGGGAAAATTTTGGAGATCATTCACAGAAAGGCCTTTTTTGATTTCCCCTCACTGCAGGCAATCGCTAACCCTTTTTCGTTCCTGATCGCCCAAGTAAACTTTGCGCTCCATTCAATGTATTACTTTCTCCTAAACGGTGAGGTCACATATAAACTCCCATTTTTAAGTAAGTGTACAATCTGTATTACTGTAATAACTGTTATAACAGTATAAAGCAATGTGCAGTTCAACCTTCAGGCTTTGAGGTCCGGGTAAATGGCAAACGTTAATAATGACTGATAACGGTAATGAGAAGATAATGCGGTAAGCGCAGGTGGATTCCGAGAAAGAAGCTTCCCAAGTGAAAGGTTTTTTCATCGTCTGTGTTTGAGTGAATTTCCTCTTTATCTATTCTCGTCCCTATACAAAATCAGCACAGGCGTTCCGATGAGAATATCATCTCAATGGTGGTTCCATGTAGATGAACAGGGGAGTTCACGAAAAGAAGACGAAGTAAAGCCACTATCTCCCACAAGACGGATTCAATCGTCCCGTGAATGTGTGACACAGTAACCAAATACACGCTGAATCGCCTCGAAACACCCGTCACGACGCAGAGGAAAGGTAACCCGGATCAAGCCCGCGGGATCGGGTGGTGGGTTATTAGGGGTAACTGTGTCGTGTATCCTAAAATCCCTCTAATCTCCTCCCATATATAAAACGGTAAACTTGTGTGCCTGTTTGTGGAACTGTTTGGGCGTATTTCCGAAAGTCACGTGGGCACGACGAAATGTCACGTAAACGCAGTGAAGAAGCAGTTATGAAGTGAGAACTCTAGAGTTACTATTAATTTGATCCCCTAACAAATCTAAGATAAGCGGTAGTGGGCGTATGAAGCACGCGTGCATAGCCCAACTGGTTGGTGCATAGATCAGGCTCGAAGTATATCTGATGGCTAATGTGCACGCTAAGAATCCTGAAAGGTTCGCGCGATCAGACAGCTCTGATGTGTCTACCAAAATTAAGCAAGTTTTTGGACTAGTGGCAAAGTCTTTGGCGAAAATTATACCACAACTTCTGAGTTGACAAATTATGGAAGTGAGATGTGAAAGCTCATTTCTGATTTCCTGGCTGAAGACCAATATACACCGTCTACTTCGACGCGTGACACTTCTGTAATCGCAATTATTCACTCATGCGTGGGAATTTTAAAAAAAGTTAAGAATTTTCAAGCATTTATTGATGAGAAATTTTCATTCATCGCATAACCGACATCCCCGAGGACAGTAAGTCTTCCTTTGCTCATACGTGATACCCTCACGATCGCAGAATCCGTTCGCAATGTGTGCTGGGCATCTAAATAGAAAACCATCGGAATTATCTTTCTGTGAGTCTTAGTACAGAGTCCTTCTCTTACTCTGGGCGATCCTCGCACTTCTGTTGTTCTTCGACAGCATGGGTAGTAGTAGCAATAGTGGTGGGCGTAGGCCATGTGGTGCTACGGGTCGTTGGCCTTACTGTAGTTGGTCGAGGCTCGTTCTTCGAAACTAAAGCAGTTCGATGAGGCTGCAACATTAACTCAGGCACGATTCACTGCTGCACTACCATGTCTGTATCGTATAACCGTTTGTGATATATAAGCCCTATTCCATGTTATTATAGGAACCCGATTGGTATAAGAACGGAGCTTGGTTCCTGCGTCGCGAGGAGAACAGAACCTGAAGAAGAAATTAGAAAGCAGTTGTTTGAATAAGACTGTAAGGTTAACAGTGCACATTTTTTCACGAAAACAACACCTATAACCAGTAAGTTGCTGATTCCTGTTTGTCTTGATTTCTACACCAGCGTTTGGACAGCCTTCGAGGGCATGCTCATCGGAAAAGCTTGCGAGCTCTATTTCAATTTCGGTATTCTCAGGAGACTGAAAAGTAAATGGTCATAGTATTTAAAAACAATATCAGTTCCGAAAGCCGTTGGTCGTGCTTAATACATCTGATTTCCCCTCCAACAGTCACTATTCTCTATTGGCAACGATTCCGCAGCGTACTTGAATCCAATAGTAGCACATCGCGTAATTTTCGTGAGATTTGGCATAGTCTCCTAGGAAATCTGTGAAATTTTGCCACTCCGTCGAAGCATGAAATGTTTGCCCGCATCCTTCTATTAATTGTCCACTTCTGTCGGATGTGAAATTCCTCCCATTAGGCTGGAAACAATGTAAATAATAAATTAATTTCGCAAGCACCCAAGAACGCATTTGCATACCCTCTCATCGCATCGAGTTCCAGCGTATCCTCCAGGACAGACGCACCGGGAGCAGTTGAGTGGATGAGGGTATCCACCATTTTGACATTCCACTTTTCTGATCCCCCTCTTGTCACACAATTCTGGAAGCAGTACCCTGTTGACTAATTTCAAAGATGGACTGAGGAGATGTGGTGGCAGAGCACACTCTATCTCCCACGCTAGTTCCTTGGTCCGAATGCCCGATCGATACTCACCCAGGGCAACCGGACTTTTCAACTTTTTCAGATCGCTTGAACAGTACCAGATTTGTCGGGGGAGGATGAAGCACTGACTTGAACATTTACTGGCAACAGTCATTGTATAGGTCACGCGCATTAACTGCCACTACGATTCTAAATGGAAGTCGAACGCGTGGTCCTGTCCCAAAAAATGAACAGGAAAGTAAGAAAGACTTCACTACATACTTTCGAAGACTGTAGTTTTTGATAGTTCAGCAAAGTCTAGAACAAGTTCTCTCGGTGTAAGGAGAAGGTGCTCCCTCATTGCGGCATGTGGTACCTCAGCGTAACAACTTTACCTCAAACTGATCAATTCTGTCGACTCACTATCGCATCCGTAGAGTTTGTTCACCATTAAAGCGTCGATGAATGAAACGAATGGCGACCCAAGAGTTTCTCGGTAGTCCTTGTCGTACGGTGTCAGCGTTGGAAGTTCAGGGTTAATCGCAGCACTGCGAATAGATATTTAAGAACAAGCACGCCACTCAATACAATCAATGTGGTTAATGTTGTGGATTTGGCGATTTTGAAAATTATGATGTATATGATCAAGCAAAGAAATTCAACTCAGCAAAATGAAATAAAACAAAGTAAGCATCTTGTTGAAGTTATATGGACTAACTCTGACGCGCGATAGTGCATGATGCTACCGTAGTCGTAGTCCAGACCAAAGTTATCGTTTAGGTCCGATGACTTCCACTCGAATTGGCTTACCCAGTACTTCTGGAAGCAGGTGTAATTATGGACAACTTCGCCAACTCATCCTCCTCTCCTTGACCATACCTGGATATTTTCTACATTCACTATAATGTGGTCATTGCGATCATGCCTGGACATAGTGTGGTAAAATCCTAGAGTATGGCCAAGCTCGTGGGCTGCGATAGATTTAGTCTCACATGCGTCCGCTAGAGATATCTGTTGCAGGCCTCCTGCTTTTCCAAGACTCGACCAACATCCACCCTTTGCTTGCACTATCAAAAGATCTTGGCCTCGAACTGGAAACAAACAGTGTTCGAGGCGATTTCTGGTAAACAGTACATTGATAGAAAAATAAGCAGTGAAAAATAATATAATCGACATAACTGTTCTTAAAAAAAACTAAACATATTTAAAGTTGTCTACATTGATCATGGCGTCTCGCTCTGTGAAGGTCGTTCTCAATGCCGTTCTCAACCGTTCAGTAGGACTAGAATGTGAAGAAGTTCTCAAAAAGATTACCGTATTGCTTCAGAGTCTCTACGTCGCTTATGCGCTCAAAGCGAACATCATGTTGGAACCGAATACATGTGTCCTTCGTCCACATAGTCGCTCCTCTCAAAAAGGCTTCCCTGGCATCTTCACCTGTAGTACAACCTTTACTTCCAATTCTTCTAGCACTAGCAGGACATTTTTTCTCACCTAGAGTTGTGTTGAAGATGTAATTCACGGTGAAATTGCTCCAAAGCCTCACGCCGTCTCTGTCTCTGATCGCCTGACGTTTAGTGCGGTTGGCACCTTCCAGTTCCTCTTCAAGTTCTTCGATGATGATTTCACCTTGCACCCTTGAACAGACGTTTCAGTTTTACTGAAGCTTTTTTCATTACTAGAACATACTCGTTGAGATAGATGTCACCCTGGAAGAGCTTTTTGTCGATATTGGCTTTTTTGTTGATTTCGTCAATGTAGTCTCCTTCTGGGTTGAAATGATCATGCTTCATTGTTGGTAGTTCCTGGAAAAGATTGTTGAATAATTACTTCTCAGATAAGTGTGCATTGTGCAGCCTACCTCTATGATTAAGGTAGTTAGCACTGAAATGATACTCAATCGTATACATAACTGTTTCACTTCTTAAATTTCAACTAGCTAAAGGACATTTCTACAGTTGCCTTCAGTGGATTGCTACCTCCACATGTGCACCACGAGGTCTTGGTCAGTGCGACTTGTTAAAGAAACGACAAATAGAATGAGCAATAGATACCTCGAGTTCTTGAAGTGTTTCCTTCGCTTTCGGTGTGAGATGGAACGTTTGCCGAGTTCCATTCCCTATGTTTCTGATCCTGTCAATGATCGCCACTTCTGCGTTGTCAATGAACTACAATATTAGAGACATTTAGAACTTCAACACCATCAAAAAGGCATGAAAATTATTGTCAAGTAAATAGGTAGTGATTAAGAGACTCAGAAGGAAACCTCTTCATTGTTGATAGTGGTGGTGCTGTTAACCGTGACAGTTAGAACCGAGAGAAAGATGAGTGAAATTAACCTCATCCTGAAATGTACATCTCGAAAAGTGTGATGTCATTTGGGTCTTATACTACACACAAAGAGTAGAGTAAACAGGGACATGGTCAAACTGTTCGCTACAAATACTTATCGTGAAGGTAAATTCGCTTTCTCACCACTTATCGATGAAAAATTTCAAAGTCAACTGGTTCTTTTGAGTCTTACCTCTTTTATCAAAGAGAGCATCAATTTCAATCACATTAGTCTCCTATGTGCTTGACCCATCTACAAATTTCGGCTAAGGCGCTGATTACGAACTTATTGAAGCGCCTTAATGCCTCGTCTTGGACACCACTACCTAAGTGAAACGATTTGCCATTGCCCTGAATGTTCTACTGCTTAATCCGTTCCTCATCTTACATATTATAATAGCTTTGAAAAGATTTGTACACGTCTGGCAGCACAAAAAACTGAAATTCTACATTGGATGTGGTATGGGGCACTTCATCTATGTTGAAGAGCTCGGTGGGTCAGTATTCTTGGCGTCCAGTAGTTGTCAGAACAGACCATTCTACCCATATCCTTAATCGAAAAATTTGGTTCTTTACTGTTTTCTCCGAGAGTGAAAGCTTGATTAACGATCCCAAGTCTATTTTCAAAGAACTCAACTCATTTGAAGCCAATTTCAAGAATGATAGCTTAGAAATGATATGAAATAATAGCAACTAAAATCAGTAAAGAATTCATATGAATTAATAGCTACTGAAGCTGGGCATTGTAGAAATGCTAATGTGCAGAAGCGAGGCAACAGCTTCACTTTTATACACAGGTTCATTTTATCATGTACGTATAGTATTTGATTTGATAGGGCTGAAGAAACATCAATCCCTCCCACGCCCATACCAAAGTAAACTTTTCCGAGCGATCCACCTTCCAGAATCCTCTCCTTATCTCACAAAGGATCGATACTTGGTGTCGCAGTGCCCATTCATAGTGAGGTGAGATGCATACGCCGCAGGTGTTTTCAAACGCTGATCTCAAACTCGCAGAAAAGGAACAGTTTTCTCTTGTTTCTTGTGCTACACCAGCGTTTCGAGAGCCGAGTGGTTTGATGATCTGTGCTAAAGGAGTGGGATTGGACTCATAGGTATAACATGGAAGGTCGAACCATTGATGTACATAAGCTCTCATTTTGCTTCCTCACAGAATGTGTCCTGAACGCTTGCGAAAGCTTCCTGCGCTTCACATTGACTAACTACGCACTTTTTGCTCATCTGGGTACTGCAAAATGAGAACCGAGAAGGGGTTTCTGTGGCTTCCACTGACCTATAGGTGTTGTTTTGCACCAGAGAACCACTCAAGATCGTATTACGAAATTTTTGAGGCGTCGTGTGCTTTCAACAGAGAGCGCTCGAATGAGCCATCCGACAAGAGCCCTCTTTGAAAGAACGACATCCTTCACTCTCGTGCAAGACTGTCACTTTTTCGAAGTCAGAAATGTGTAGCTGCAAGGAACTTGATATCTTCGAAGTATTACTCTTGGGGCAACAAGTGGTCAATTTGGATACAAATAGATAACCCAATAATCGTCAAGAAGTCCTTTAAAGTGTAAACGCGGTGGGACCCAATACCGAAACATAAGCAACAATACTCGCCTCAAAACCTGGTCCATCTGAAACTCGCTTTGAAGTTTCCCTTTACGGACCAATAGTTGTTGATTTTTATGGTCATTCAGAGGGAAAAGAATCAAAATGATGAAAAGGTGATTAAAATTGCTGTCGTGGGATGAGATTATGATATTCATTTAGGAATGACTTCTTTTTTCACATTCTCCACTAATTCTCAAAGGCCGCTCGCAATCGTCAGAACTAACATCATAATTTGTCGAAATTAGAATAATTTGAAGAAAAACGTTCTCGATTACTTCCCTTCAGCTCTTATAGTTGGTGTTCGGTCATGATGTAACAAATATCTATTGTTTTTCATCCATGAAGGAATATTTTTTCGTACTCGGACGTTGAAGCCTCTGAATTCCACCTCAGAATTTAAGCTCGTGGGCGAAACCACAAAGGTGAATGCTACCTTCTACCATGAAACTTATACGTTCCAAAGAAGATGTAAAGTTCTCTCTCGCGATTTGGTGGATATGTCGTCATTATCATCAAAAGGCAGCAAGAGAGTTAGTATGACTGCATTTCCGGGCTCGTCTTTCTCCAAGAAGATCGCGATGTCCCAAAATGTGAGGAAAATAACATATTGTCAATATGAAGCGCAGGAAGCTTTCGCAAGCGTTCAGGACACATTCTGTGAGGAAGCAAAATGAGAGCTTATGTACATCAATGGTTCGACCTTCCATGTTATACCTATGAGTCCAATCCCACTCCTTTAGCACAGATCATCAAACCACTCGGCTCTCGAAACGCTGGTGTAGCACAAGAAACAAGAGAAAACTGTTCCTTTTCTGCGAGTTTGAGATCAGCGTTTGAAAACACCTGCGGCGTATGCATCTCACCTCACTATGAATGGGCACTGCGACACCAAGTATCGATCCTTTGTGAGATAAGGAGAGGATTCTGGAAGGTGGATCGCTCGGAAAAGTTTACTTTGGTATGGGCGTGGGAGGGATTGATGTTTCTTCAGCCCTATCAAATCAAATACTATACGTACATGATAAAATGAACCTGTGTATAAAAGTGAAGCTGTTGCCTCGCTTCTGCACATTAGCATTTCTACAATGCCCAGCTTCAGTAGCTATTAATTCATATGAATTCTTTACTGATTTTAGTTGCTATTATTTCATATCATTTCTAAGCTATCATTCTTGAAATTGGCTTCAAATGAGTTGAGTTCTTTGAAAATAGACTTGGGATCGTTAATCAAGCTTTCACTCTCGGAGAAAACAGTAAAGAACCAAATTTTTCGATTAAGGATATGGGTAGAATGGTCTGTTCTGACAACTACTGGACGCCAAGAATACTGACCCACCGAGCTCTTCAACATAGATGAAGTGCCCCATACCACATCCAATGTAGAATTTCAGTTTTTTGTGCTGCCAGACGTGTACAAATCTTTTCAAAGCTATTATAATATGTAAGATGAGGAACGGATTAAGCAGTAGAACATTCAGGGCAATGGCAAATCGTTTCACTTAGGTAGTGGTGTCCAAGACGAGGCATTAAGGCGCTTCAATAAGTTCGTAATCAGCGCCTTAGCCGAAATTTGTAGATGGGTCAAGCACATAGGAGACTAATGTGATTGAAATTGATGCTCTCTTTGATAAAAGAGGTAAGACTCAAAAGAACCAGTTGACTTTGAAATTTTTCATCGATAAGTGGTGAGAAAGCGAATTTACCTTCACGATAAGTATTTGTAGCGAACAGTTTGACCATGTCCCTGTTTACTCTACTCTTTGTGTGTAGTATAAGACCCAAATGACATCACACTTTTCGAGATGTACATTTCAGGATGAGGTTAATTTCACTCATCTTTCTCTCGGTTCTAACTGTCACGGTTAACAGCACCACCACTATCAACAATGAAGAGGTTTCCTTCTGAGTCTCTTAATCACTACCTATTTACTTGACAATAATTTTCATGCCTTTTTGATGGTGTTGAAGTTCTAAATGTCTCTAATATTGTAGTTCATTGACAACGCAGAAGTGGCGATCATTGACAGGATCAGAAACATAGGGAATGGAACTCGGCAAACGTTCCATCTCACACCGAAAGCGAAGGAAACACTTCAAGAACTCGAGGTATCTATTGCTCATTCTATTTGTCGTTTCTTTAACAAGTCGCACTGACCAAGACCTCGTGGTGCACATGTGGAGGTAGCAATCCACTGAAGGCAACTGTAGAAATGTCCTTTAGCTAGCTGAAATTTAAGAAGTGAAACAGTTATGTATACGATTGAGTATCATTTCAGTGCTAACTACCTTAATCATAGAGGTAGGCTGCACAATGCACACTTATCTGAGAAGTAATTATTCAACAATCTTTTCCAGGAACTACCAACAATGAAGCATGATCATTTCAACCCAGAAGGAGACTACATTGACGAAATCAACAAAAAAGCCAATATCGACAAAAAGCTCTTCCAGGGAGACATCTATCTCAACGAGTATGTTCTAGTAATGAAAAAAGCTTCAGTAAAACTGAAACGTCTGTTCAAGGGTGCAAGGTGAAATCATCATCGAAGAACTTGAAGAGGAACTGGAAGGTGCCAACCGCACTAAACGTCAGGCGATCAGAGACAGAGACGGCGTGAGGCTTTGGAGCAATTTCACCGTGAATTACATCTTCAACACAACTCTAGGTGAGAAAAAATGTCCTGCTAGTGCTAGAAGAATTGGAAGTAAAGGTTGTACTACAGGTGAAGATGCCAGGGAAGCCTTTTTGAGAGGAGCGACTATGTGGACGAAGGACACATGTATTCGGTTCCAACATGATGTTCGCTTTGAGCGCATAAGCGACGTAGAGACTCTGAAGCAATACGGTAACTTTTTTGAGAACTTCTTCACATTCTAGTCCTACTGAACGGTTGAGAACGGCGTTGAGAACGACCTTCACAGAGCGAGACGCCATGATCAATGTAGACAACTTTAAATATGTTTAGTTTTTTTTAAGAACAGTTATGTCGATTATATTATTTTTCACTGCTTATTTTTCTATCAATGTACTGTTTACCAGAAATCGCCTCGAACACTGTTTGTTTCCAGTTCGAGGCCAAGATCTTTTGATAGTGCAAGCAAAGGGTGGATGTTGGTCGAGTCTTGGAAAAGCAGGAGGCCTGCAACAGATATCTCTAGCGGACGCATGTGAGACTAAATCTATCGCAGCCCACGAGCTTGGCCATACTCTAGGATTTTACCACACTATGTCCAGGCATGATCGCAATGACCACATTATAGTGAATGTAGAAAATATCCAGGTATGGTCAAGGAGAGGAGGATGAGTTGGCGAAGTTGTCCATAATTACACCTGCTTCCAGAAGTACTGGGTAAGCCAATTCGAGTGGAAGTCATCGGACCTAAACGATAACTTTGGTCTGGACTACGACTACGGTAGCATCATAAGTTCTCCGAGAAGAGAACAATCTTTTGAGGTTCTGCGGAAAATAAAGTTCTCCGAGAAGAGAACAATCTTTTGAGGTCCCAGTTAAATAGTTCATCATCTAGTGAGATTCCCACGAAAGAACCCAGTTCCAGCTCCCAATCGGCTGTCGCCCACGATGCTGGTAGGACTTTTCCCAAAATCGATCCCGATCTGAGCCGATCGATCGTAGTCTCCGGCGTTCCAGAAGGTCAGTCATCCAATTCTATCGATAGGGCGCAGCATGATCTACAATGTGTTTACACACTACTCAACTTCTTAGGTGTAGAATGTTTACCTTGTCATGTTTTTCGTATGGGTGTTAGGAATAGTTCCCGTCCTAGGTTGCTTAAAATTGTACTACCAAATGATCGTTTCCAGAAAGAAGTGGTAAAGCGAGCTTCTCGCTTGCGGTTTTTTCCTCATAAGGGGGTCTATATCCGACCCTCCCTAACCAAAGAGGAGAGGATACGCAGGCGAGAAGCCCGCCGAGATTGTTCTGGTTCTGGTTCTGGTCAGGCTGATTGTAGTGGTATGAATGGAGCCGGCCCAACAGTTACGGTTAATGATACTTGCAGTACAGGTTCAGAAAATACGTTGAAAACCGGATTACAGGGAAACCTCTAATACTTCCCCGGTCACAACCGAGACTCAAGTGCTTGCTTTCTAATGTTCGATCAATTATCAAGAATAACTGGTCTTTAGTCTGTACTCTGCTCCATACCAACTATGATATTGTACTTTTGACCGAAACATGGTTAAATTCGAAGCACGATACAGCTCCTCTGCTAGGTATTGTTAGTTCTCAATTCGAAGTCATCCGCTGCGACCGTCTTTATAAAAAAGGAGGAGGAGTTCTCATTTTAGTTAAAAACACCATTTCATTCGTGATTGTTTACAAAGATTCGTTGAAAGATGCATATGAAATAATTGTTGTTGACTTCTTCGTACGCCATTTCACTTTTCGATTAATACTTGTTTACAGAACTCCACTCTGCAATGCTTATAGTTCTAGCCTATTACTAAAGGTTATAAGCGATTTTAGCAGTTATGAGGCACCATGTTTAGTGGTAGGTGATTTCAATCTGGCCGATGTCGATTGGAACTCGACCGACTGTAGTGCTGGGTACTGCGCTGTGACTAAGGAATTTCTAGAGGTGTTTCGCTCACATAACTTTGTACAGTTTGTGAAGAGTCCCACCCGTGGACCCTCATATCTTGATCTAATATTTTGTAATGAAGTCGCGCTTATAGGAGAAGTAGAAGTGCTTCCTCCTATTGGTAGTAGTGACCATGCGTCTGCTAGCTTCACTCTAAATGTTGAGCCACTTGCTGTTGCACAGAGGAAGTGGGTTAGAGATTTTGGCAAGGCCAGGTATGACGCCGTGGAGGAGCATTTAAGTAGCATTGATTGGGTCGGATCTTTTGCTACTGTAGACACCATAGATGAAAAATATGAATTATTTCTGTCTGTCCTTCATGATGCAGTGGATAGATATGTGCCACTACGTCGTGCTAGCTGTACCCGGTACAGATTTCCTTCTTACTTGGACAGAATGGTCCGCCGCCGTTGCCAACTATGGGCCAGCGCGGTAGCTGACGATAGTGTACTGTCCTGGGAGGCCTACAAAGTTTTCGATAAGAAGGTGCGTAAAGCTATAGTCAAATACAGTGCGTACTTAGAAAAGAAATTTATTGAGTCGAAGAATCCTAACAAGTTGTTCGCCTATATTAATAATCGTCTCAAGAAGTCGGTGAAAATACCAGCCCTTAATCGGTCTGAGTCAGAGGTTGTTATTCTTGATGATATCAAAGCTGAGGTTTTGGCTGACCAGTTTCAGCGGGTTTTTACGGAGAACAGTAGCCTGATCCTTGCTGACTCTTCCTCTTGCGGCACTACAATGGAGTCCTCTCTGTGGTTTTATAAGGAGGAGATCTATGAGTTATTAACCCAGTGGCCGGACTCTCACTCGGTCACGCCTGATTTTCTTCCCTTGAAATTTATCAAAAGGATTGCATTCTACATTGCCTTTCCCTTAGAAATTCTCTTTAACCTCTCCTATATGCGTTCGGAAGTTCCATCTCGTTGGAAGCACTCTTTCATAATTCCCATCCCGAAAAAGCCTCCCTTTAGTAATCCCGCGAACTATCGGCCAATAAGTATTACTTCGATTTTCGCTAGGCTATTCGAAAAAATAGTAAAGGTCAGGCTTACCAAGTATCTTGAACAGCACAACATCATTCCTTCTTGCCAACATGGCTTTAGAGCGGGTAGATCAACGGAAACTGCCCTTCTTTGTTCTCTCAACGATTGGTCCAGAGCCCTTGACGCCAGAAAACGAGTTCATGTAATTTATTTCGACTTCGCCAAGGCTTTCGATAGGGTACCGCATAAAAAACTGATTCACAAGCTGGAATTACTTGGGGTTTATCCACTGATTGTTCGCTGGATTGAATCCTTCCTCTCCGGACGCACGTATCAGGTACGGGTCGGGAGCAAGCTCTCTTTTATACGTAAGATTCCCAGTGGCGTTCCCCAGGGTGGGGTGCTGTCTCCGACTCTTTTCCTTGCGTACACTGCTGACCTTCCCACTTGTGTGGCTAGATATCAAGTATCGTGTGCATGTACGCTGATGATATCAAGCTTTACAAAGTTATTGAGAGCCTCTCCGATTGTGATATGCTGCAAGCGGCCATCGACCATGTTGTCTCTTGGTCCGAACTATGGGAGCTACCCCTTGCTCCTGATAAAACCAAAGTATTCTCCATCGGGAATAATAGCCTTATCCAACGCTACAAAATTGGTTCTGTAGTATTGGAACCAGTGAACGAAGTCAGGGATCTTGGATTTGTCATGTCGAACAAGCTTGCCTTTGACTCGCACTATAAGGCTTTGGTGTCTAGAGCAAACAATAGAATTTACAACCTTTTCAAGACTTTACAATCAAAGAACCCCGCAATCTTACTAAAAGCATACAAGGCTTATGTGAGACCAATCGTGGAATCTGGTACCTCCGTGTTCTTTCCATTCAAGAAAAAAGACGTGCAGCTTTTGGAAAGTGTACAAAACAGTTTTACACGTAAGCTTATCCTTCGTTGTTCCGCCTTAAGTTTCAAGTCTCTGCCTAGTGGGGTTGAAAGGCGCCATCGTTATGCGTTACCTTCTTTGACGCATAGAAGGCATGTTAACGATCTCGTTATGGCTTTCAAAATTCTGACAGGGAGGGTTGCGGTGGATTCTGCTGATTTTTTCACTCTGGTGAAATCGAGGACTAGAGGGAGCACGGTCAAAATAAGGTTTCCTATAGTGAGAACACAAGTCAGAGCAAAATCTTTCGCTATTAGAGTGCTACCTTTGTTGAATAAAATCTACGATGAGAATATCATGCGCTTGACTCTCGGGGTGTTCCGCCGCAAAGCCATAAACTTAGTCAAAGCAGAAATTCCCTGAAATCCGGTAAGGTACGATTGATTGCCATGACTATGTCCATATTTGTTCTAATTGATATCTATCAAATGTTTCCATCATTGTTTTAGTAGTATAGTTTAGCACACTCAATTGATGCGTACTTTATCGAGAAGATTGTATGATCTGATTTCATTGTTGGTTGTGTTTTACCACGCAGTCACGCTGCGTCCATGGATAAATAAATAAATAAATAAATCATGCACTATCGCGCGTCAGAGTTAGTCCATATAACTTCAACAAGATGCTTACTTTGTTTTATTTCATTTTGCTTAGTTGAATTTCTTTGCTTGATCATATACATCATAATTTTCAAAATCGCCAAATCCACAACATTAACCACATTGATTGTATTGAGTGGCGTGCTTGTTCTTAAATATCTATTCGCAGTGCTGCGATTAACCCTGAACTTCCAACGCTGACACCGTACGACAAGGACTACCGAGAAACTCTTGGGTCGCCATTCGTTTCATTCATCGACGCTTTAATGCTGAACAAACTCTACGGATGCGATAGTGAGTTGACAGAATTGATCAGTTTGAGGTAAAGTTGTTACGCTGAGGTACCACATGCCGCAATGAGGGAGCACCTTCTCCTTACACCGAGAGAACTTGTTCTAGACTTTGCTGAACTATCAAAAACTACAGTCTTCGAAAGTATGTAGTGAAGTCTTTCTTACTTTCCTGTTCATTTTTTGGGACAGGACCACGCGTTCGACTTCCATTTAGAATCGTAGTGGCAGTTAATGCGCGTGACCTATACAATGACTGTTGCCAGTAAATGTTCAAGTCAGTGCTTCATCCTCCCCCGACAAATCTGGTACTGTTCAAGCGATCTGAAAAAGTTGAAAAGTCCGGTTGCCCTGGGTGAGTATCGATCGGGCATTCGGACCAAGGAACTAGCGTGGGAGATAGAGTGTGCTCTGCCACCACATCTCCTCAGTCCATCTTTGAAATTAGTCAACAGGGTACTGCTTCCAGAATTGTGTGACAAGAGGGGGATCAGAAAAGTGGAATGTCAAAATGGTGGATACCCTCATCCACTCAACTGCTCCCGGTGCGTCTGTCCTGGAGGATACGCTGGAACTCGATGCGATGAGAGGGTATGCAAATGCGTTCTTGAGTGCTTGCGAAGTTAATTTATTATTTACATTGTTTCCAGCCTAATGGGAGGAATTTCACATCCGACAGAAGTGGACAATTAATAGAAGGATGCGGGCAAACATTTCATGCTTCGACGGAGTGGCAAAATTTCACAGATTTCCTAGGAGACTATGCCAAATCTCACGAAAATTACGCGATGTGCTACTATTGGATTCAAGTACGCTGCGGAATCGTTGCCAATAGAGAATAGTGACTGTTGGAGGGGAAATCAGATGTATTAAGCACGACCAACGGCTTTCGGAACTGATATTGTTTTTAAATACTATGACCATTTACTTTTCAGTCTCCTGAGAATACCGAAATTGAAATAGAGCTCGCAAGCTTTTCCGATGAGCATGCCCTCGAAGGCTGTCCAAACGCTGGTGTAGAAATCAAGACAAACAGGAATCAGCAACTTACTGGTTATAGGTGTTGTTTTCGTGAAAAAATGTGCACTGTTAACCTTACAGTCTTATTCAAACAACTGCTTTCTAATTTCTTCTTCAGGTTCTGTTCTCCTCGCGACGCAGGAACCAAGCTCCGTTCTTATACCAATCGGGTTCCTATAATAACATGGAATAGGGCTTATATATCACAAACGGTTATACGATACAGACATGGTAGTGCAGCAGTGAATCGTGCCTGAGTTAATGTTGCAGCCTCATCGAACTGCTTTAGTTTCGAAGAACGAGCCTCGACCAACTACAGTAAGGCCAACGACCCGTAGCACCACATGGCCTACGCCCACCACTATTGCTACTACTACCCATGCTGTCGAAGAACAACAGAAGTGCGAGGATCGCCCAGAGTAAGAGAAGGACTCTGTACTAAGACTCACAGAAAGATAATTCCGATGGTTTTCTATTTAGATGCCCAGCACACATTGCGAACGGATTCTGCGATCGTGAGGGTATCACGTATGAGCAAAGGAAGACTTACTGTCCTCGGGGATGTCGGTTATGCGATGAATGAAAATGTCTCATCAATAAATGCTTGAGAATACTTAACTTTTTGCTCGTAGAGACTATTTTCAAAAACATTCACAGTTTTTGAAAAAAATATTGCCCAGCAATTCTGGTAGACATAAGCAAAGTCAGCTACAATTTGTAAACATGGACATCATAAAATTTCGTTTTGCTTCTGCTCTTTCACTGCTAGGTCAGTTTTGTTCGTGATTAAAGTCATGATTCAATTTTTGGTACTACATATAGCGCCAAAGGCTTCTAACCTGATGCTGGTTCTGAGTCTGAGCTCGAGCAATCATTTGTATATAGATATCCACGCATGAGTGAATAACTGCGATTACTTAAGTGTCATGCGTCGAAGTAGACGGTGTATATTGGTCTTCAGCCAGGAAATTAGAAATGGGTTTTTACATCTCATTCCCATATTTTGTCAGCTCAGAAGTTGTGGCAGGATTGTCGCCAAAGGCTTTGCCACTAGTCCAAGAACTTGCTTAATTTTGGTAGACTCATCAGAGATGTCTGATCGCGCGAACCGTTTAGAATTCTTAGCGTACATATTTGCCATAAGATATACTTCGTGCCTGATCTGTGCACCAACCAGTTGGGCTATGCACGCGTGCTTCATACGCCCACTACCGCTTATCTTAGATTTGTTAGGGGATCAAATTAACAGTAACTCTAGAGTTCTCATTTCATAACTGCTTCTTCACTGCGTTCACGTGACATTTCGTCGTGCCCACGTGACTTTCGGAAATACGCCCGAACAGTTCCACAAACAGGCACACAAGTTTACCGTTTAATATGTGGGAGGAAATTAGAGGGATCTTAGAATACAAGCCACAGTTACCCCCTAGTACCCCACCACCCGATCCCGTGGGCTTAACCCGGGCTACCTTTCCTCTGGTCGTATATGTGACGGGTCTTTCGAGGCGCTTCAGCGTGTGTTTGGTTACTGTGTCACACATTCACGAGAATATATAGAGAGGAAATTCACTCAAACACAGACGATGAAAAACCTTTCACTTGGGAAGCTTCTTCCTTGGAATCCACCCACGCCTACCGCATTATCTGGTCATTATCGTTATCAGTTATCATTAACGTTTGCCATTTATCCGGACGTCAAAGACTAAAGGCTGAATTGCATATTGCTTGATATTGTTATAACAATTATTACACTAATACAGATTGTACACTGACTTAAAGGCACAAATCATGATAACTTTGAAGTACCCGTTCTTATTCAAAAGCGGAAGTATAGGTTGGGAGTAGTTCATCGGTAGTGAATAAAGCGAGAAAATGAACCGATTTCTTGGAAAATATGGCTCTATAGGAGTAGGAAAAATAGAGTTTGGACGAGATTTCCATGACGGATATAACATGGAAGGGTTATTTGGACGAGATTCCACTCATTGCCATTGCGCAGAGGGCTGACTACATCAAGCCAGAAGTGTACAGAACTGTCTTCCACTGTGACTATGGTTCATACCAAGTTGTTTGAACTTCCTACATGGATTCCCTTGTGATCGGCGCAGCCTCTACAATGCCGGTGAAACTCGTCCGACAATACGCACGGGCCAACCTTTGGCCTTTATAACTTCCTAACTAGGCCGTTCTCCGACCTAATAGTGCCAGATATGGTATACGCGTGGGCCTCACGTCCTGTGAGGGAATCTCTGGAATCATTTTATCGTGAACTGTGCCTTTAAAAATGGGAGCTCAAAGGTGACCTTATCGTTTAAAAAAAAGTAATGCTTTGAATGGAGCGCAGATTTTACTTGGGCGATCAGTAATGAAAAAGAGTTAGCGATTGCCTGCAGTGAGGGAAATTAAAAAAAGTCTTGCTGAAAACGTTTTCCAAAATTTTCCCTTTTTTTACCTGTAACTCCAGCGATAGCCATGGATTCTGTTGGGCGTAATAAGGGTCGCAGAACCGGCTTATCGGGCGTACACACCTTAGGCTAACGAATCTTAAGCGTTGTAAAAGCTGTAGAGGTTGCAAAATTCGAAACGCAGCCCTCACCTCGCAAGCAGGCAGCTCACTGCAGCCATCTGTACACAATGGTGCGGTGCTCGTTCACATACCCCTTTAATGCAACTACTATCTTCACATTCTCGTCCAACCTCTGAATTGACTTCACTCTGTAAGCCTTACGCTCCTTCCTCTGAGTACACCGATACGACCTTTTATTCTTTGTTTTGCCTTGTCGCTTTCACTATCCTCACTATATACAAACCACAAAATCTGTTTGTCTGTCAGTTTGTATGTTTGTCCGTTTGCAGCCATTTTCATGGCGCCTTTTGGAAATCGAATTGGTGTAGCTAGGTAAGGTTGTAGCAAGTGGGGAATAAGCCGGTCTACTTGAGAACATGGGACCCAAGCTGGGCTCCGCCCGCTCGGGGAGGAGCGTGCACTAAAATTGTGGCTAACCAAAAATCTATAACTCCTGTTCTCCTGGGGATAGAGTGTTCAAATTTAGAAAGAAGATAGGCGGCAAGATGGAAATATAATATGTACTAGTGTGACGTAGCACGCGTGGACTCCGCCCATGGGCGGGGCTTGCGCGAAAATTGTTAATCTGGAAAAATTCGGAACTGGGGCGTCAAATTCGGTAGAGAGGCAGATGGCAACTTGGAAACACTAATAGTAGGTAACATGTGTAGACTCCGTCCACCGGAGGCGGGGCTTGCGCAAAAATGGCGACTTTAACCAATTTGCACCTGGAGCGTTCGGATTTGGATATGGTAGAGGTGGAGGTGGCAAATAGGAAAACTGTTAACAGGTGGTATATGTAGACTCCACCCAGGTGGGCAGGGCTTGGACGAAAACCGATTATATGAACGGATTTGGATTTGGAGCGTAAATTGACTAAAGAGGCAGGTGGTACGGTAGGAGAACTAGTGGCAGGTAGCATGTGTAGACTCCGCCCACTGAGCGCGGGGTTGCGTGAAAACTTTAATTTTGCCTTTATGGACCTAGGGCGTTCAAATTCGGAAGAGGTGGAGGCGGCAAGATAGAAAAAGCAATGGCAGAGGGCATAACTGAAATCCAGTGAGGGGACAAAGGGAAAGTGGGGAATCGAAAAATGGCTGTCGTGACTAAAGGCCTTTCATACTATGTGGCGTTAATTCAACTTGCTTCCCTTCACAGACGTAGCCTCCATGTGTGCTAGGGATACACTGGCCTGGTAGGGTGCGTAGGTAATCGCTCAATCGTGATTGTTTCCTTTCGTCGTGTTCTTACCCTAAGAAAGTTATGGAAATGCGCTGGGATTGAAGCTGTGAATGTAACGGTCGATAATAGTAACCGATACCGACCAGTATAGCTTTGAGCTGCTCGATATAAGGATGCTTCTTACTATTCATTTTCCTCTACATCGAAGGGGGGTGTTAGCCTCAGTGAGGCATGTAAACCATACATATGAAGGAGTGGAGCCCGGCATAATTCGAACGATCCGACGGTCTTATACAAAATCCATTCGCTATGGGTAGAGTTCTGTTGTTCAGCCAGGTGAAAAGGTCTTCGCTCTCTTGCCGCATCAGTGCAGAACCCTTACTTCTTTGAAATAGTGGTAGTGTACAACTTCTGCGCTTACATGCTTATCAAAATTTTTGCGCAAAGAATACATTGGCCAACGAGATCGTCGATCGGTATATATCAAATGCCTATTTCGACGATAAATCATATGAGGGCAAATAAACTGTTATTTCATCTTCGGTGAAGTACAAGACTTCACAATGGTACGGGATCAACAAGAAAGTAAATGAATTCAAGGCCCTTTCGAGATTTTTCGATTATCTCGGGTTAGGTATGGATGCATAAACGAACGTAGATGATCGCCATATGCAGGTTCTAGAAATGTGCGCTCTCGATAGACGACATATGACGCTACCAAACCGGTTTTAACGGTGCTCTTCTTTTTTTTGGAAGAGGGCGGTTCACTATGTCGATGAAATAGTAACGCTTCAGGCTTTTTTTTTAAGGAAATTAAGTTATCAGAAGCCAAGAGACCCGCACGGTATTGTGCGCAGTCCAACTGGTTCGTCTGAACCCAATAACCCAAAGCGATGGTGAACTCTGCATATAATATAACATGATATCAAAAAGTCCCACCGAATTTTCAGCGCTCATCAATGCAATTTCAATCTCGTCATAATTCATCATTACTATGCTTACCACAAAAACAAGGATTGTGAACGGGTCCATGGTGACTCGAACTGTAAAATGCAACCGCCGAGCAGAGCCAATAATGACACATAATACTTATTAAAGTACATTATTGCAGTTCCAGACATTGGTACCGCAGCCCGCAGCGGGACTAGATGACTGCCACTGTTTTGGATCAACTTTACGCCTGGATTCTGCAATGGTCAAATGCCATCTGTAAAGTTCCTTTGCTGTTCTGTAGAGTTCAACGAGTCTCACTTCTGTGGATGAGTTAACAAAGCGTTCCGTACGCACTTCCAGAGTACAGCGCTGAGCGATGAACGCGAAGCGTTAAAGCAGCGTCAACGTCCTACAAATCAGTCACTGACGATTAGTGATGCTCGGCATTTAGCGCCTAACGCTAGACTTTAGAGAATGCCAGCGCTCACCACGGATAGGTACGCGATCGCATGAGCATGATACCTGAGTTTTTTATTTGCAAACCTATTAAAGTGATACAGTTAAAGAACAGCTCCATCACACAAGCGCCTGATTCCCATCATTAACTAGCGGAGAACGGGTCTCGTAGTGCATCATTAAAAGGCAGTTGCATGACCAAAGAGCCAAGACAGCCTACAATGCTTCTTTTCCAAAAACTCGCCTACGTAGTCAACTGCAATTATGAAAAAATCCTGCGCAGACACATGAGAGTATTCTACTGATGCTATTTTTCGGAAGTTTTCAATTCTACAAACATGTTATTAATGACAGGCTTTTCCCGACGCATTCATAAAGATCACAGAGGTCGACAATTATTAATCAAAACGCGAACAATATTTACAATTTGATATCGTATTTACTATACTGAATTCGATCGTACGGTCTCAACGATAACCACTAGCTTACTTCCTCTGCAGGCGTAGGAAACTACTGCAGTTCTAAAAGACAATGCAACAATGTCAACCAAGACAACAAGATCGTTTCCCGTTTAAAAACAAGACTCAAATACAAAAATATCACAAAATATGCAAATGAAAACCAGACTTAGATTAAATAAGCTAGTAATGCTCATAACGAGTATTCGTTTATTATTATTTACAACAAGTGTTCAACAATAATCTTAACAAATCAGTGAGTTCCAGGAGGTTTTTGCAAAAGGTCTGCCCACAAAAATGCGGTCACGCACGCTACCAAGTCGTCAAATGCCGTGTCCAACCGTTGTTGTCTGCAACCAATCACACTTAAAATTCGTATTTGACTGCAAAACTTTCTTGCTGGCTGAAAGGCTCCAAAGTCAAAAAGAATACGGCAACCGCAGCAAAATGAACAGTGCAAAACTTAAGCTACCAAGATCCTGCAGCAAGGGTTCACATTATTCTGCTCCGCCACTTTCACTTTTGATTAGTTCGAACAAAATTTTGAACATGGGTAGATAAAAAATTGAACATAATCGAGCGCACTATAGAGAACTGTCCAAAGAATCGAAATTTTACTTTTGTGAATGATGTTTGTTTTGCCGATCCAACGGTGAAATGAAGAAGTTCGAGGAAACACTAGCAAGAAACTATCAAAAAGATGAGGAGCAACGATAGATCCAAATGTGAAAATCTTCCCTTTCTACTACGACCCTTCCTCAGCTGAATAAGATATAATGGTACCGATCAGCGAAAAAGAAAATAAGAAAAACCGCACCGGAACAGTTTTGATTCGTCCTGTGTGTCCTCGACAAGATCCGCCTCTTTAAGTAGCACACTAAGTGTCGGAGTGGTCTCACCGACACATTCTATCATAAACATCGCATCCAAATCAGGATTTGTCACTATCAAACACTGAAACAAGAGAAAAAATTGATTCAAAAGGAATATCAACTCGCTCATTGTTGATCTGCTCATAGAAACTTTAAGCATTGGTGCATATATAGCAATACAAAAACCCTTATTAGACTTAGATAAAGAAAGCACCTCACAACGACCGGATATGTATTAGGTTGAGTCATAAGTCCTAGGACAAATTGGCAATGATAATATTTATCTTACAATTTTTAAACGACAATAGCGAATCATTTGAAATATGCCCCATTGGCATCGATGGTCGTCTGCCAATGCTGGGGCAGGTAGTAGATGCCCTTGCTTTAGAACGGTGGAAACTGGCCCTTGGAGAACTGCTCCAGTGCCATTTTGATGTCGCCGCGGGTTTGAAAGTCCTGACCATCCAAATGACGTTGAAGATGGGAAAAAAGGTGGTAATCCGAGGGATCCAAGTCTGAGGGGCATGGTTGGTGTGGTAAACTTGTCCTGCCGAGATTCGTCAGTTCAGTTTTGGTCGTACTTGCAATGTGAGGGCGAGCCTTGTCGTGCTGGAAGTGAACTTTGTGCTGCTGTGAACGTGTAGCTTCGGGATTCGCCTTCAGATTCCTCAGTTGCGTAATGTAGAAGTGTGCGGTCAATGTGGATCCTCCGTCTAGCAGCTCCCATTATTCGACACCGTGAACGCTCCACCAGAATCAGAGTATAACCTCTTCGGCGTGTACGTATGGTTTGGAGGAGTCTTCTGCATCCGCACCTTTATCAATCCATTGAGCACGCCGGTGAACGTTAGATTAGAGAATCGACTTCGCACACCTGGTGACTAGGTACTCGAGCCACGTGTTGTACCCTAGCGTGAGGAGAGAAAGTGCACGTCGTCGCGGCGGTCTATGTCATACTGCTTCAAAGCATGAGGCATCCACCTAGCTTTCGCATCTTGTCGATTGACTTCAATTCACGAAGAACTGTGGAACGACTCTCCAAGGGTGACTGCCAGTTCACGAGTAGTTTGATACGGATCGGCTTCCACCTGGCTCGGCAGCCCCTTAAAATCCAACTTCATTGAGCTTCCCGGACGGTCTTCATTTTCTATGGAATGGTCGCCCGATACGAACTTCTGGTGCCACTTGGAAATTGTACACGTCCTGTTAGTAACGCCCTTCATACCTCTATCGAGTGCCGCGGGTTCATGGTCAGATAAAAAAATAAATATGATGGTGTTGCGGATGTGGAGTTGCGACGGCTTGAAATCATGAGGCACAGTTGAGGGAAAGGAAACAGTTAGGTGCTCTCTCCAGAATGCATTTGGAAGAGCTTTTCATACTCTATCTAACAATGCCTCGCGCGTTCATTTTCGTCATCTCTTTCCCGAGTTATGATCGCTAGAAGTCATCACTATCTTATCGTCACATTATGACTCAACCTAATATTTTTGCCAAGGACTCTTCATTCGAGAAGGGTTCTTTATCTTGAAATATCATTTCCCAGATGAATCACAGTAAAATCAAAATCTTATCGTTCAGATGAATTAAATCAGAATTCTGCGTTAAATGCTCTTAATGTAATCATAGAATCATGCTCTTCCTGCATTGGATGGTACTCATTACGACTGGAAGGTTTAGAATTGGAGAAAGACTTGTTCAGCCGTTTGCCAACGAAGACTTACAATATTATCTTGTTTTCAATGGAGCAAATCAACAGATGATGATGGTCAGAAATGATGATGAATGATGCAGTTGGATATTTCAAACGATTTTTTCGGAAGCTTCTTTTGAGAGCCTTTCGAGTTTGAACCTTTCTCTTGATATGGAATTCAGGTCTGCATTTGTAGATTTTTTGTGAATTACAAGTGGACAATGCTGACGATTATTTGATGAAAATGATTGCAACCAAAAACAGATAAGGACTCTTAGAATTCAATAGCTATTGAGCCTATCGGCCCTTCGTGTTAAAAATGTAGCAATATGATACTTGATGTGGGGAGGAGGAATGTGATCACAAACGCCTAATGGGTCTGACTGATGGTGGTGTTTCCAGAATGCAAAAATCATTGGATCCGTTAAGCCCTTCATCCTAGCAGTGGAGCCCTTTGCGATGGACCGTGGTATCGACTGATATGTGATGATAAAGGCTAAGGCGTTAACACTGGGAGCTTTGATACTTCGGCACGGGGTTGGAGTCAAGGCATGGTAAACGATTGGCGACAGAAAATGGTAACAATTGTGAGGAAGGTAACAATTTAGGACCAAAACGGAGATATTTTGATGCCTTTCCTTCGAGTCTTGACCTTGACGTTCCATTTTGAGCTAGACAGAACAAGAAGGAAGACTGAAGTCAGCCAGTAGTAGTATCTGACAAGGGCTGATATGGACTTACTTAGTCAAGGGAAGCTCTTCATGCTTTGCCAACATTAGTAGGAGCTGTCCAAGAAATCGGTGAACCAAACAGTTTCTATGAAATTATGTGTGAGTAAGAGGACGGAAAGCGCAACTGCGAGCTGCTCCTCTTTCAACTGGCAGAATTTTTCATAGAAAATTCCTTGTGCTGGTGAAACATTTGAAAAGGAGAGCGAAATGTGTTCAAAGAAAACGTGATACATAGCGTCCCTCCTGCTCGAATAATTACGAAATCAGATGCTGTTTACGAGGTTCCTCTTCGATTATTCAGCTCTTCTCTCATTTTCGATTTTAGACTCGAACTTTAATGAACCTTCTCTGTTGAATTTGGAAATTCGAAGAAACGACACCGGTCTGGACCATAACGGGCAAACAGGAAACGACATAGCCGAGCGCAATTGGAACCTTCCAGCAGTTCGCGAAGCCTGACAAATACTGAATTCTTAAGCAGAATACAATTTTCTATAGGTGATATTTCAGAAATGGCAAGAATCACAACGCAGCACAAAGCGAAACAATACCTTGGTTCACGGCTCTCCATGTAGTACTGACTAACTATTGATATTAGCGTTTTCAATTTTGATGGCTCCATTGTCTCGTGATGAGAAACTGAACGCAACTGATGCCATTGATCGAGACTTCTGCAACTACCGACTGAATATGCAAATAGGTGGCGAAAATGAAAAACAAATTTTAAATTTTAAAAATGTATGAAGCATAATAATATAAGAGCTAATAGCATCTCGCTGTGAAATCTTTATGCAAGGAGTGTTTTACGCCTCTTTTGTGCGTATGTGACCTTTGTGTAAGGATGTTACCACACACACGCATAGAAGAGGCGTCAAACAACTACCTCCGGCTCGTTAAAGTCGGGAAGTCGAGAACGCAGACGAATCAAATTGCAGACTTGTGATTTTATCAAAAAAAGGCAAGAGAGGAGAAAAACGTCAGATTCATGACGGTTCATTGGATACATCCCTAGCCGCTCAGAGATCGGTAAATTTTGAAGAAAGGCTTTCGAAAAGATTGTAATTTGATCGAAAAGTTCAGGGCACAGACATTGCGAAAGTCATGCTCCTGAGAACGCTAGGAAAGATATAGTCAGGAGATTGAAACAAGGAGCGATAGTCATGCAAAGAAAGTTGAGTACAATTGCAGCTCTGCGATCAATAGAAAGACTCCTCACTACTTTTTTCATTTGAGGGCGATTTTGAAGATTTTATTAGTTGTCATACGAATCTTTACACACTTTTTGGAAACTCATGACAATAGAGAATGAAAAATGGGACTAATGAACCTGTTTGGATTCGATCCCAAGAAAATACTGCTCAGTCCTGCAGCCTGTTGAGCGGAACGGCCCGTCTTCGGTAGTAATACCTGTAGTAAATAGATACCTGATGAATAATATCACAACCCCAGATTGATAAATAATCATTACAAAAACCGACTTGTTTCCACATAATCGCACGACGACACAGAAATTCCGCCTCTTTCACGCATGAGGTTAGTTGCAGGCTGAACTGCGACACAGCATCTTCGACCTCCTAAACTCAATCATTAAATAAAACCAATTTTTGAATTTAACTTTTCAATTACACGAATCTGATATCTTTGGAAGCCTTCCAACACATTTCTCGAACTTTTTCAAGTCAACTGTCAAGTACAGTGATTCTAATTCATCACTAGCTGCTTTCATAGTGCACGACCAGTCGCGCGACTGGTCGCTCGCCAAATCGTGGACTATGAAAGATGCCACTGACCAAATACCAACCTGAATTCAGAAAAGTTCTTCTCCTCTCAACTGCTCCCAACTCGGAGAGTCTGACTTTTCGTTTTCAAACTGCTTTCTTTTGTGACATTTTTCTCAAGCTGTTTTCTGGCTTTTATAGCTTTCTTATGACCTGCTTACATTAGTCTTTTCAACATTATGCTTACCGCTTCACAATCCTACGAACCTTACTGAGCGCTATAACGAGAGTAATGTTTATTTATTTATTTATTTATTAATCCCTACCTAAAATATCTCTGAAAAATAGCCAAACCCGCAAATAAGTAATCAAATGAGATAGAAAAGCTGATCTTGGAACAATGATACATCGATTAGCGGAATGCCACCCACCTTCTGTAGAATCCTTTGTCGTGTACTAAGAAAATGGATGTATGTCACATGCTCACCAGGAATCGTACCATCTGAACAGGAAATCACTGATTTCAAATATAGCTCGTAGCGGAAAATTTAGGAACACCTACGCAAAAATTTGAAAGCTCCAAATCAACTGATCATACAAGTTGTTATGCAATTAGTGAATATTGTGCAAAACCCTGCCAGAAACCAACCGTCATTATACGCTGGTTTCCGATGACGACGTGGTGCATTTCCTTGAACAGTCACTCGATGCACGTCTCCGTCTGATTCAGCGCCTTTTAGGAAACCTTCGGAGCACCGGGGTGAGTTCAGAATCGACTCTGCATCTGATACTATAATCACATGCTACCAATATTTTGTAAAAGTTCGATTGTAAACAATATTGAATCACCCAAATTGGGCGGCTTGTTGATGGACAAGGCAGCAGTTGTAGAGCTCTGCAAGTGGCCACCACTGGAAAACCGTCTACGAGACGACAAACTGCCATCCGCGTCATCGTCACTAAACCATTTTTGAAAGTATACAATAAATAGCGAATGTAAAGTTGTAAGTATCATGGAGCGAACTGTCTGAAAACCGCGATAAGTTCCCTTACAATCCAATCAAAGTGGAACGACTCGCAAAAACAGCCGCACTATTATGTGCAAAAATCAAGGGAAATTATCGCGAAAAGCTTTGCCCATGATCATGATGTTAGAGAAAAACCAAAGCCCTCCTCCAACACTCTCCGGCACTTTTCAATCCATATGAATGGATTCAAAAAAGCGGCTCTAGCCACACCATAGGTGCTCCAAGCCGAAGAAACCATTCAACAATCACCGAATCTAAAAAATTAACGATGGTTCGAGCAACTCCCAGCAGTACCCCGTCGACAGTCAGGTCCGTCTATGTAAACTATTTTTCGTCGTCTAGAACGTGTAATGCGGACATCTAGTCCAAGATCACCATGGGTCGTAAAAACCATAATTTTGTTCAACGAGATAAGCTCAAATGGAGGTTAAAGGTTTCGTGGCGTTCCAATAATCTTGGAACGCATTTCATCAATCCCTTTGGTGATGTTTTCGCTCTGCTGGATGACCCGTGATTCTAAGCAAGCGCGCTTTTAGTGCTTATCTTGTTCAGAACACCGCTGAAAAGCTCAAATATTTTTTATGAGACGAATTGTAACCGGATCACTATGAAGAACGCATTTCAGTGCCTATTTCGTAGAATACGGTAGAAGCCGCCTCAACCTCTTCCATACCTGGTGAAAGCAGCACTGGCCGAACCCTTATTTTTCCCGTATTGGTGGAAATTCAAATTTTCACGCAATTATGAGGTCGCTATATATACGAGAGTTTTCTTTGACAATTCCGATTAGAAAAGTACTAACTTGCGCTTGCATTGTTCTCGACACGAAGGACGAGGCATGAAAAACTAGATATTATGAGGCTGGTGAATAATTTATATCCCAAGTTCGCCTTGCGCATGATCAAAAACGGCTAGTTTTCATATGGGGTTGTCTATAGTGATACTGTAAAAATTCGTTTCACAAAAAAAAATATTTGAATTTTTTTTCGCAAAAGCATTCCCTTAGAAAAACAGCACCAGATTTTTCGAGATGAGAAAGCCAATAGCGACTGCTCCATTCCCCAAAAATGCAAGTCAAGATCGTAATAACAAAATTTAAGATAGACCTGCATTCATGAAACACAGCGTTCTTGGAAGTAAAGGACCTTCTTTCAATCCGCTTTATTTTCTAGTTTCCCTGACTGATCAGTTTACTAACAGGATAACGATGGTAATCGGAGGAAACAAGAAGAGCAGTGAAAATAGGTAAACATACTTGATTCGGTTCACCATTTGCTCTATATCCTTCACACTTTCTACAGGCGGTACTTCTTTTTTCTTTTCGAAGTTCTTAAATTCTCCAACTTCACTCTGCCTGGAATCCTCACGATGACGTTCTTCCTCCAGTGGTGAAGCTGTAAGTATATTCTGCCGAAACATGGGTTGACAACTGGGTTAAAATTTAGCATAGCATAGGATTGGGTACCCAACATAGAATTACTATATCCTATATAGCGTCACTGAATTATCCATTCACCTCAACTAGATTTCCCTAAAAGACGTTTTCGAAAGAATGCGACAGTATCAAAGCACTTCACATGATTCTTCATCAACAATTGTTGATGCTTCTTGGTGGCGAGTGAATACATTGAGAAGCATGACGATGAACTCTGATAACTTTCGGAGTTCCCTCCAACGCTTGGTTAACTCCAAGGTTCACTTCCCTTACGGAACAAAGCTAAGGTGGACCTCAATAGCTCCCGATCCCTTTCCTCTTATAGATATTTCGTGAGAGGAACCCACAAGGAACAGCAGGTTCAGATAGGAAGCACAGCTAGGGTGACGTTCTAATACACCACATGGAGCTATCGTCGCGAAGACAATGTTGTATAAAAAACACACTCCCTCCTCACACCTCTTTCCAGTGTGAAAAATCATAGTCTTCCCTTATTTTAGTTCAAGTTGGAGTAATTCTCAAATAGAGGAGTTTCCGGTTACTGCAAAATCGCGATGAATGAAAATAAGTGAATGACACATAAAAACATGATCTGGGCATAACTGTGAAGATCGCTTCTGGATGTTTACTTTACAGAATGAAAAGGAAAAGAAAGTGAAAAAACTGCAGGAGAAACTCCTTTTTTCGGGCTCAGTCGCCAGTCGGGATTCTAAAAGTTTGAAAACGCTGAAAAACGTGCCTAATGAGGTGAGGGAGTGTATCAAACAGTCTGTATTACAACCTTTGGGTTCGCAAATCGGGTCATGGACCTTGCCTTGTAACCGACAGTACACTAGTCTGCGAAAGCTCATGCGAGCCAGACTTATCAAGTTATTGTAGTTCTTATAAGTGGAGCAATGAGGAACAATAAGAAGAATTAAACGAAATCAAACCTAGGAGGTCTTCAGAGACAACACAAAACGTCTACTAAGAAGTATGATGTAAAGTAACTCCCAGACTCACTTTGATCTGTTGCAACAGCAATTAAGTAGAACAACAGGTGGAGCTCTTCCCTTTCATGTCTACGGTCACGCAGCACAACTCGGAAAAGTTCTTTGGACTGTAACGGACCTTCATTAGAGAACGAAGGCGAAAACGAAAAGACCCTCACTAGGAATTCATCTCAGAACGACCAGTGAGGGTTGCTTCCTGATCGGGTGGTGAAAAAAAAAAGCTCATAGAACTAACCCCGTCAGTAGACGTAGTTGACTCGCTCGAAACTAACATGAAGTCATCTCGACGTTGTTCCGTGGAACGCTCTTCGCTATTCTGAATAACAGTTGAGCTGAATAGAAAAAGCACAGCTCAACTTAAGAATATCACGTCAAGATGGCTAAGAAACAAGGCCTTGCCCATCACATCGGAAGCAGTACCCCAAAAAGGGACGGATTCCTCACAGTCCCAATTTACAACCAGCTCCTCAGGAGCATAATTAACTCACTACACAACTGGTATTTGTGGGACAGAATATTTTATGAAGATTTAGACTTTGAGAATAAATTCAGTTCTTTCGACTACTTCTGATAGGAGAAAAGGATGAGGTCAACGGAACTGAAAGAAGGCAGCCTTTCAATTCCATTTCATTCGAGGCCCTCAATCAACCAATGATTGACCTTGATTTCACCTGACAGTCCTAACACAGACTTCTGGTGTACCTTGAAGCAGAGACACCACAAAGATGAAGAGCGCCGCTAGCACACATATACACAATTTGTTGGAATCCCTCGCTAGATTCTTAAATTTTTATCGCTCAGCATTAGTTAACCAACACAAAAGCTCTCTTGGTGAGCAGAAGCATAACCTGAACTACTTGACCTAATTCCACCAGTTATTGCATAAGTGAAATATAGCGTTGTTTCAGTGGTCACGGACCTCAAATGAAAGATGAAAGGGCTCCACAGGAAATCACACAGGCATAGTAGTTTGGCTCCTGATGTATTTTTTCTGAGATTAGAGTGACCATGCTCATCTCGCTCTAGTAGCTTTTCTAGCTATCAATTCGGAAGAATGAAGAGGGGCTATGTTCCAACAGTGAATAAAACGGACCAATCTCTCTAAAGTTAGTCAGGCACCCCAGCACCGTTCAGAAACGTATTTTGTGTTAAATGCGAATGTAACCCAGATGACGATTTGCACGAAGAGTCAGACTATTTGAAAATCATCTTGTTTCTATCCCGCCACTCATCGATCGGCTACGGCAAGACCGAGCCTGGCTGATATATGTAGATGAAATCGGTCCCGAGTTCTCTAGCCAGGAACGAGTACAAGCACCGAATGGGGTGAGAAGAGATCGGTTTCACTTGGAAACACAAGTGAAGGAAGACTTGGTGCAGAGCAGAAAGTTCAAACCAAGGGGGAAGTTCAAATCATGCTATACTTATGGCTGACATTAAATTAAGGAACAGAGATTTGCCCACAACCTATGCTGGGCTTCGTACTGGTAAAAAGTAATAAACTCTGGAAAAGAGAGGCAAAATGTAGGCTACAAAAATGAGTTGAAGTGATCATCAAAGGAATGGTGTTCGAAGCGCGTTTCCAGATGCCTTCCCTCCACAAAACTTGAATGTTTCTCTGCACCAAGTATCTGTGTTCGAAGCATAGATCAGTGCCTAGCACATAGGGATGATTGAGGTGTCTTGGGCTAATCTGTTACCCACTCTTACATCTTGAATGATGGAACATTCGTAAGCTGATAAGAATTTTTTCAATTCGAAAGTCAAAAAAACCTTCAGTTTCAGAACAGTCCATCCATAAGCCTTCTCGCAGCTCAGAAAATGATCCCATACATCACCGCCTCGAACACCATGTTGCAGAGCATATGTGCAGCGTTCTGTAAGTACACAACTTGAACAATCGAAATGTAAAACCAAATTGATCTTTATTACGACAGCGCATGTTCTGTTATTGCACGTACTCCAAAGACGATTAAGACGGCCTTGGAGTCAAATGAGAGTGAAGAGACGTTAGAGTTCGAAAGTCATGAAGGTACAAAAGTAAATGAGTATTGAGAGTAGCGTTTAGGAAATTGCAGTCACCAAAGACTAAAATCAAGAGAATCCGTGAAAATACTTATTTCGCTAGGAGATACCTTCGTAAACACAATTCCTTGCGTTCGGTGGCCGGCAACCATAGTATTCCAGAAAGTCCACCAGAAATGCGTGCGTATTGTAACCAGGTGAAAAGAGCATCTGAAACATTGAACGCGCGTTGGACAACTACTTTTCAAAGTACTGATCAAAGAAATATAGGGAAGTAAAGAAAATTATATCCGATTGGAAATTCTCAGTGACCTACTTCCCCCATACCGTCACCTTTCTTTTATACGCGGCTATTTCGTTGGAGTGCTCCATGAATACGGCTTCAAAATACCCAGATAAAAGAGATTTAAAATGGCCATCTCTATTTAGTTTCACCTCGGACTTCTCTCTTGTGCACAGGAAAAAGTTGGGCGGAAGACAAGTTCGAACTAAAGGTCAAGACTGATGTCGACAGAAAACAACCGCGTTACTTTCGTAGAAATGCAAAAAGAGAAAAATCGGAAATTACTCACCTTATCTTTGCCCACAAGATATCTGCTTAGCATTCGTAAATGGAAATCGTAGGTGAACGAATGTAGATGACATTGCGATATGACGATATCTTTGAACTGTTGCAGCTCACGGATCAGTCGCAACGAATCCGCACATGTGTCGCCCTGAACATTTAGATTTCTACAATGACATGATCTAAGCTTTCTTACATGTTCAGTGGTCGAAGAATGAATACCAATTTGTTTACAAAGGCGCTATTAGATATCCTATCTGTAAATACGACTACAATTGAGAAGGAATACAAAACTGGAGATTCATCAAAGAGCAAGGGACAAAAAGCACCAGGAAAACACAAACTAAAGTTCGAACCTCTACCAGAACCCAGGTTTCGTTTATAACTGCGCAAAGTAAAGATGATAGGTATAGCACGCTACAGTGAAGTACAGCTTACACTTAGACAAAACGTCGAGTAGAATGAAGTACTAAAAAATTCCATGGCTAGATGGAAACTGAAACGATTTCCATATAGAAAAGCGAAAATGTACTACTGAAAGGGTCAAAATAAAGAATAAGCCAATATTTAATTAGTCGAGGAATAGCACGATGTTTTCTCACTTATGGCTCACGAGATTCATATGTTCTAAACGATAAGTCTTACTTTGTTTATCGCTTCACGCAAGCTCGTTGGGTGCCATATGAAAAGTTTGAAAGCGAAGTACGGTCGCGTGAACGACAACGTTACCAGCATCACACCTCCTGAAAGAGACATAATAAACTGGTGAACAGCCAAGCATTCATCGTAGCCGAGATTATAAATAATCACTCAGAGGCGTAGCATGGCGAGTTTAAGATTACCACCATGGTTCAACCGAATTGCTCACTTCACTCACTACAAAGAATCAGAAGGGGAGGGAAAGGGGATAAAAGCTTTCACTGCTCACGATGGGAAACAGCTTGAGCCTTGTAGGCATCCACTACACTCGGAAATATTCATGCCTCCTAATGAGTTTATGTAGTAGTAAGCCAATGTATAACACTGTACTACATAGAACCCCTATTTCTTAATGCGCTCTTTTGAATCAAGACTTGGCCATGTCCCCGGAGAACCAACAACACACTCCCTCTTCACAAAGTATGAGTTTGAAACAGTTTTTTGCAATAGCACGTTCAAGTGAGGTAGAAAGGTTTCTCTAGCTCCCATCCAATCCATTAGTGTGCACCAATAAAAAACTCCAATCCATCGTTAGTTTCATCCACACCCGAACTTTATTTGGTAAAAACGAAGATTTCGATTACGAAGAAAGGATATTGGCGCATAAGTCTTTGTACATTTTGCAATTTTTTTCAATTTTTTTTTTTTCCTTCACAACAATCAACGATTAACATATATATGCACCGTCATTATCGACAAGGTATTGCCAATTATCAGGCAACTTGTGGATCTTGCTTGCATAGAAATCCTGATGTTTCGAGAAGAAGAACTCGCCAATGTCGATTCAGAGTTGATTCACATCATCGAACTTCTTATTTTTCAGATGGTTTGTCAGCGACTGACAGCGACAGAAGCAGGTGATAATCCGTTGGAGCCAGGTCTGGTGAATACTGTGGGTGGGCCAGAACATGCCATCCCAAGCTTTGGAATTTCTTCAGGGCCTCCTTCGAAATGTGTGGGCGAGCACTATCGTAGAGAAAGTAGACTTATCCCTGTTTCTCTCTTAGATCTGCAGCAATAAGGTTCACAGAATACACAAGGCTATGATGCTGACAATGGAGTTTCGTGGCAAAAAATCCCAGTGAATAATCATTCCGAATGGCTCCGGACGCTAAGCATTGCCTTCCTAGGTTGGAGTTCTGGTTCGGGGGTCAGAATTCCATGTTCTATGCGTCCGAGCCGCCGACGCTTCCTTGTATGGTTTACTCAAAGAGCACAATGCTAATAGCCGGGGATTAAGTCTTCCAGCCATGAGTGGGTGCGCCGGAAAGTCAACAAGTTCAGGCATGACTCTTTACTCACTGGAGGAGGTGACCACTCAGCTCGCTACTTATCCATTTCTCTATCTTCATGTGTTTCCAAGGCGATGCAAATGGGCAGCTGCTGTGTCATGATGGCTATGAGCTCCTGTTTCAGCTCGCGGGTACTAAACCTGGTATCCTCCTCAACCAGCTCAAGGAGGTAGTCATCATTCAGCTCAGCTAGTCTCCCAGATCGTGGTTTTTCGGTCCAGTCAAAGTGACCATCTTTGGAATGTGGTACCAATTTCTTGCTGTGCTGTGAGAGAAAATAGGTGGGGGGGGGGGGGGGGGGGGGTGCTATCGCATCACATATTTCCCCTGTCGTTCAATTTGGATTAACCTTTTTTCTGAACTTATAAAGCAAAGGCAGTCGGACTCGCTTTGAGTCGAGAGTGGTTCTTGCAGCCATTACCGTTGCGAAATGATACGGCAGATATGGTGTGAAGAGGGCATTGACATGCACTTACAGATGTCCCGAACTGAACGCTTCAAAACAATCCCCAAGGATTTCACAACATGAAAACGAAAATGTTCAGAGACTTATGCGCCAACCGTCTCACGAAAATGTCAAAAATTGCAAAATAACCTTTTGCAGCCTTATACATCACAACATACGGCGCATGTTTGCAACCTTGTGGATAGTTGATCGTGTACATACGACGTTCCTCACTTCTTAAAACAAGTACTGCTAAAATAGCTAATCGCAAGATAGATAAAAGAAATAAAGAACCAGCGGTTTGAGGCGAGGGAAAAAAATGGTTGAAAGTTCTAGGCATTGGAAATGTGAAACACCACACCTCCGTTCCAGATTTGTCACCTTCAACAACTGTAGTCCCAGGGAAGACAGATAGGCAACATAATCTCCCATGAGAAGGTACAGAATTTTGGCCTGAAACATCTTATCTAGATCATTTTTTTGAAAATCTTTTCAATAAAACTTCCACAAACGCTGGGATATCTATTTAAATAAGACCTAGACAAATCAAAACGAATCAACAAAACCGATTACAATCAACCAATGCTTATTGAGAACTAAGCCGAGTTGTTCTTCCGAAGTTGAATTCATCTAACTCCAATTTAAAAGTTGTATTCCATCCGACACTCCTTCCGTGGTGTTTTATTATGAGAACATAATATAAGCTCCCTGAGTTCATCTTCGCATTTTCCAGCGCTCTCTAACACCGATAAAGCTTCCGTTTTCCATTACCAAGCGTCTAGGTTTGTCACAAAATACGCTTTCACTCGCTTCAGCCGCTCAACTAAAGTCGCCTCCGGCCACGGGCCAACGTTGTAGGAAGATAAGCAGGTCAGAGTGGCTAAGATTTCCATGCCTTTACGGCGGTAGGGCCAGATGCAATATCGCGATCCCATTTTCTGTCCACATAGAGGCGGTTATGCACACAAAGATCTCAGAGAATATTGATGACTACGAACATTAGCATTCAGTTACGGGGAAAATCACCTAATCGACTAACCTGACAAGGATCGTCATCATCGATGTCGGATCTTATTCGGAACGGTGCTGGGGCTGATGGGGGTACACTGAAAGAAAAGAACTTTCCTCAAAAGAGAAAAGCCATTAAAGACAGAAAGAATGAATAATCAAGTAAGTCCGTATATAAGGGAAGCTAAGCAAAGAAATTGAAAACACAGGGAAAGTATCATGACCAAGCCGAGTTCCGGTTCTAGAAGCCCAGGAGGGTTATATGTGATTGCTGTGAATCTAATGTGAGAGCTAAGCATAATTACTAAAATGACCAGAAATCGGTTCAAACTAGAACTCAGGAGAAATTCACTCACCTGAGGGTATTCGCACGTTGACGAGTGCCCGGTGCTAAGGATGACGGGCCTGTTGGGATTTTGGTCTTCCGAGGATCCAGCTCTACCGTTGCTCGCACCTGGGTTTTTACTCCATAGAACTCCATAGTCAAATTTGATCGCATAACCAAATGAACAACAGAAATAACCGCCAAGCTATTATGAAAATAGAGACATAATGAACCTGTCGAACTTCAGCAATATTTCTTCGCCATTTTTGGAAGAACAGTACCGGTGTTTCCACGAAATGCACCAGTTTGCTGACCGACCGCAGCTTTTCCAGATCCGATTCCTAAATAATAACGATTCACTTGATCTTCATAGCACTTAGTGCATGATAGTGTGACCGGCACCACTTGGCGAGAAACAGCAGAAGCCGTGATTGAGGGAGAAATCGGGTAGGCATAAGGCGGAGCACTCGCAGGGATGGGCTCTATGTAAAAGCCGCAGAGGGCTTCTGTAAATGCGCATTCTGGGGATACCCTCTCATAGCTACCTGAGGGTCTAATGAATTTCAGGGGTTAGGTCAGGTCGGCTTCACATTACGTAGGGCATCTCAATATTCCATTTACATCACTATATCATTCATGTCTTGAAAGAAACAAGTTCTGGCCTTAAAAACCTAAATTCTCTTCGACCCAAGGTTGTTCGGCCTCAACTTTAATTTTCTGCTATTAGCCTTCTATACGACAGTAGACCACAGTGTTTCAGTCAAATTTCGATTGCTCCTTTCGTTTATTTCACTTTGCTAGTGTCGAGAGCTCGCCATGAGCCGCAAGATTGATCTGATGACCCCATTGGACGGAAGAAACCCTCTTTCGTTTTTTTTGAAGAATGATCGTCTCGAATACACCAAATCTCAGCTTTGCACCAACGGAAAATGTTACCGCGGTAGGTAATATCTGATCTCTGGTACAAAGGAAATTAATGGAACCAGGAAGCATCTGTTAATCTCTCGCCAATTCTCCTATCATTCTAGTGCAATTAGGAATGCTCAGAAAAGAAAAGTTCCCAGGATGAAAACCTCCTTTCTAATACTCACTTTAACATAAATGGCTCAGCTTCGAGGGAAAGTCAGAAAGTAAAGGGATATTCGAGGAAAGTACGACCGCGCAGTCCAGATCTGGCTCCGAGTGATTTGTACATGATGAGACATTGAATGAGACAGTATGGGAAAGAAGATTTGGGAGCGATGAACGAGACATGAGATCGACGAGATCGAAGCAATTACTGGGATTGATATTAGAAGTATTGAAGGTAACTAGTGCGCCAAATGGTATCCGCACCAATTTTGTGAGGCTGGTCAAGCTTTTTTTTTTGATTGTTCAAGTCGCTGGGACTTGAAAGAAGTCTCGACAACTTCAACCGAATGCCAATAGCAACCAGCCCTCCCGTAATTCCATTTTCAAATCAATGACGCCACAAAAGTTCTTTCGAATACGAGCTCCGCAGATTCTGTCTCGTCGTGATATCAGCCTTGAGCATTTTTTATTCTTTCGAAATATCCCTACTTTTCTACTGATTTAATTACCTACCGCAAGCTTATTTCTTCCCGACAGCAACAATTCGTGGACGGTCGAGAAAGCGCGTACCATATTGAGCTGTTCTCTGGTGTTTTTCCTGGAAAAATTTCATGTACTTCCCGTGTAAAAACATAGGAACATAGGGGAAAAGAACGCAACCACCACTATATCCCAACCTTCGGTCATCCGTAGAAAAGAAAATAAAATAAATACAAATTTTATAAACAGTATTCTATTCCTTTGAAATTAATTGAGAAAATGGACCTTATCTGGCGCATCTGCTCCAGCTGATCTTGAATAAGACAAGGTGATCTATTCAGCAGCAGGTGAGGAATATCTGAAAGGAAGTTGATCGAGTAAGAAACTAGGAGCTCCTCATCAATCCTTAACGTTCAAAGAGGTCCTTCTCACCAGGTCTACGGTATAACCGGAAAAGACTTGCTGAATATCCTTTAGGCAGCGCGTCTATGGCTGTTATCTGAATTCCTTCACCATCAATTCGAAGGAAAATGGGCTCCTTCTCATAACTCACCTGCAGGTCATCAGGAGGATAGTCTTTGTCCAACAGCTCATCGGGGTGTCGCCAAACCAACACCAGATATGGATTGTCCGTAGGCGATTGAAAGTACTGTAAATAAGGAGCGTTTCAATACAGATGTGACAACATTAGAGATGAATCGTGTAGAACAACCTCAAGAGGCGACAAATACGTTATGCCCATTTTATGTAGGCCGATTTCTCGTACTAGACGGGCTCGAGAATTGTACCAAGATGTCGCTCTGAGAGAGAAATGTACGACTTAATGTATTCAATTGAACTTATTGAGACCTGAGTAATATAACATAATAATATTGAAAACAAGAAGGTTGAACTTGTGATTTGTAGAAGGCATGATCACTCAGGGAAGATTCCAGACTATTACCATCCACTGCAAAAAAAACCGAAATCTCTAGAGAGATTCTAGTTTCCAGCTTCTCGATTGAACAGCTTGCGATGAAGGTTTATTCAGCAAACATATGAGATCAATCGGATGAACCTTATGTATTAGGTCATGTTATATTCCATTCAGAGAATTCACCTCTTTTCGCGTAACGAAGATGCACCTTATTTTTATTGTAACTCACACGTGTCACGCAAAAAGAAGTATGTTAAAGGCACCGTTCGCGATGATTTAATGGGCGGGTGTGTCGATGACGTGTCCGCTTCTCATTCGACGCCACGTCAGACTGTCTGACGCGATATCGAATGAGAGGCGGACACGTCATCGACACACCCGCCCATTGAATCATCGCGAACGGTGCATTTAAGCGTAATATTTGCCAAATCTACTCATAGTTATCAAACTTCAGAAAATGATACTGAACGGCTCCCGAATCAAAGGGAGCACTTTATGGTGTTTCGAGTCGAAGAAAAGTGCGATAAGGTTCCGAACGTAAAAAGAGAATGTTGCAACTTTATAAGGAACCACAGCTGATTTACTAGACTGCGGTACACGCACGTTGCCTTTTATTTCGCGATCAGTGCTTGTTCTACAAGTAGAACGATGCACACGTCTTCGATGAATGGCATAGCGCCATGCACCGAAAAACGCAGATCGCTGCTCGTTGATTTGATCCCGTGACCTGATCCCACTAACGAGGGAACATTGCCCTGCGCTACCAATCAGCCTCCTTCACAGGACTGCGCACTAAGCTATCAACACAAAACCCTGCCTTCACTCGTTACCCTAAAACCATGAATATAGATCTCTAATATTCAACCTAAGCTCGTTCTCTAAAATTTCGTGGTAGCATGGCGTACGTGAAATTTATTAAAACCATTATAAAAACCCTCAGAATGCTTTCGAGTAATCTTATTTCAATGTTTTCATTCAGATACAAGCAATAATTCCTACCTCGCCACCATATTCATCAGGGATGCTGATAAGGACGGCATGAAATTGTAAAAGTACAGGGTGAGCTTCTCTCCATATACTGTACCGTACATTATACGACGACGAGGAACAAAATGACCTTCCTCAGTGCACGGCAAAAACAGCTCCTTGGACACTATAACAAAACGATCACGGGAAGGTTCATAAAAAGGCAGAAATTCCGAAAACGAACCGCTATTATTCAGACGCAACAACGTTTCAGGGCACGCTCCCACTGGCTCAAATCCAAACCGCTGCGTTTCGATAGCAACTTGCATCTCTTGGCAGATGACCAGAGCGTCGGGCATGTCACAGTCATATGGATCCCGTCCAATATCAGCCTGAATTAAGGGGCCAGGAAGTAACTCATGCAATTGGAGCAAGCTATTCATGAACTATAGTAGTATGAGGATCATGCTCACACTCATGCAGTACTGAACAGAGAGTGGCGCAGCCTCATAGCGTCGTTCACGATTTGATTTCGTTGCCGTCGTACTACTTGTCGAAGATGTCGAACTCAGTGGCGCTGGCTCACCCAGACGTGGGCTTGGTTCGAATATCTGCACCCGATCGGGATATATCGCATCGACGTTTCGTACTTGTTCAAGAACACGATCGACGATCTCACGAAGAGCCTAGAAGGAACTTCATTTCGACTTCACGATACCGCTGCCAGAGGATGGGAGATAAGCAAGACGGGGAAACCGGTTTCTAAGATGTATATCCTGATATAAATCTGATAAGTAATGAATACTCACCTTGTTGACGGTCTGTTTACAATCAAACATCCAGGAATGGCGTAATACGGATGTGTATCGTTCTCCCTTCTCAGTGATGTAAGAAGGAGGGTTCCTGAAGGCCAGTCAGTAATAATATCACAATTAATAAATCGATTTCAATCGTAAAATCCGTTCTGACAATAGAATCTGGTTCGTAGAAAAGAAAGAGCAAGAGAAATAGACGCCTCAATGAAAAGGTATAAGACCCAGTTGCCCTCCTAATGAACTTGTAAGATATCTCGAAATCAAAACAAGTTGAGATGTAAAATCTTATCAAAATTACCCTGAATATTCATCGACAACGTAGTCGAACCATGGTCCCGCCGTTGAGACAAACGTCGGATTTACAAAGTCTGGTGAGCGGTTGCTGGCACTGAAAATATGCGAGAGGCATTTGAAGATACATATGTGGACATCACCATTGATTCATATACAGAAATGAAATGAAAGGAACAAAAAAAGGAGCAAAATAAGAAATAATACATTCGGGACTGCTTAAAGTTCAATACTCAGCAGAACTGAAAAAATAACTGAACCCTGTGACACTTACGGTAAAACGTAATCCACAGACATTCTATCCAATTCCGATGTGAACGAACCACGTCGTGTTTCAAACGAGAACACCTAAATTTATCAGGAGAAATAATCAGAAGCAATAAAAAAATAAAGAGACCCATAGATGGAAAGTTGCTAAGTCCTACTTTGGAGACTTGCAAAGATCGCAAAACAGCCGACTATACAGAAAAAAATCTACTGCTCACTTTAAGTTTGCTCAGAACTCACCGAAGTTCCTTTACTTCTCACCGATGAGTCGGTCGGAAGGCCAGGCGTTGATGCCACTGGGAGCGCATCCGATGAGTCTCGTTTTCGAAGCTGCTGGCGACGCTCAGAAGTGCTTGTGGGGGTTTTTGCCGATGATACGGACTCTGCAAGGACCTGATATTCGAGAAGAATTACTAAAAATATCAAAATAATGTTTCCATGGTGAATAGTAATGTGGTATCGATGTACAGCCATCTAATACAAATGTGACTGAGGGATATATAATAATTTGTCGAATGCAGATTTCTTCAAACTGTAGAACTTTGGTCTGATCGGAATGCTCCAGTGAAATGCCTAACGAGGTATTACAGTCATTCTGTTGATCATCGGTTTGCTCGAGCTGCCGTCCAATAAGTCTTCATTCGTCTCTGTCGCGCGTCGGTATGGTGTAGCAGACCCTTCTTGTTCGAGGGACACGGAACGAACCAACCGTTTCTTTCGAAGCATTTGTGAAAGGCGCAGAGCACTGATAACCTGTTCGTTTGACATCCCGATGGATACAGCCAGTGAAAGCAAGGTGGAACGTTCATCACAAAATTGCATGACGTGTTTATCCACTTGATCTTCGTCGTTCGATTCGTGTTGTCAAGCTTCCGTAGCGTGCTACCGATGTTCATTGCCAAGCATGTGTTGATGAAGATATCTACACCGACGCCTCTATTATCTTGTGATCCAAGTACCGTTCTTCTGTAGTCTTGAAAACAGCGTAAGGCAGGCAAGGCCTCTGAGTTAGTCATAGTCAATTCCATGACCATCTGATCTTCCCGGCTTACATCCTCTGATCTTCAATACTCTCTTAGATGCGCAGACGTTCGTGCACTGGAAGCACAGATCGCCATTTCAGTCTTTCTGTTTTTGGGAAGCCTGTTATGGCCCTGTGATCGTAGCAACCCCTCCCGAGCGATTTTGCACGACGCTGCCTCATCTGGGGTTCCTTCGACTTTAGGGGACTAGAGCCCCTTTGCGTTAATATTCTCGGTTTATGAGTGCCTATGGACTGCTCGCTATACTATGACGTGGAGCTGAGGGCACTCCAGGTTGTTAACCATGCTATCCAGATAGGACTGGAGGCCAAACGACAAAGACAACCAGGAATCGCTCTCGCTCATAATAGTTCCCAGACACTCGACATGCATACAAACTTTGCACATGTATGTTCAACGTCCCTTCAATGAAAGAACACTCCCAGATGAAGAGACTAGTGGTGTAGGGGCAAAAATAACAACAATAGGGCCTATAACACATGCATGATCTGGGGATTGAATCCCGTAATAAGTAATTGTTGCGGCTTAATCCGTACCTAAATGACGTTTGTGCGTGGTATGTCCAGAATTAGAATTTTTCGTTTTTTTGTGAAACAATCGTTCATTTGGTGTTAGTCGCAAAATAGGCGGCGCAAAGATTTCAAATCTACTCACTCGAATGCGGACTAATGTGCACTCCTGGACTCACTGGTAGCTGAGCACCAACTTCGATCACATTCAGATTCAGAATGCCAAACTCGGTAACAACGTCACACATACCCTGAACGGAATCTTACGTGCACTTATCATAAACTTGACAAAACTGTCAAATGCTAAAGGGAGCATTTTAATAATGTCGAGACTTACAAGCTGTACAACATGTCGGAGTTGGTCTTCCAAAAGAGTGAGATCAACATCTCCCGCTTGCCAAACTGCCACTTGAGCAAAGGCGCAGACTCCTTAACAAGTGCACTGTTGACAGTCAATACGAAAAACTGGGGTTCTCGAAAAAGAAGCAGCTCAGCTAGTTTGTTATTAAAATGGTCTGCACTTCTCAAGTCCCGGTCGGACCACCAACAGCAAAAAATGGAATGAACACCTGGCGGTTTTTGACGAAGAGTTCGTCAGTAGCATCTTCAACTTTGCTATCCTACAGCTCAAAAAGAAAGTCAGCTGCCTGGGCGATTTTGGTGAATTTTGGTGGACCCTTGGACTCACCAGGCATTTCCTTCAGCTGTTCACACCTAATTGTACGCGTCATTTCTCTGTACGACATTTCTCGCTCCTCAACATTACAGAATGTCGGTGCCAAGCTCAGATGAGTTGAAATATTCAGTCGACCTGTTGTCAACGAGGCCATCTCACCGCTACCAGTTACAAACCGCAACTCGATCGCAGCAATACCTGCAATGTCGTAAATATCGCATGTAATGGAAGGGTGGAGGAGAGTTATGGTTAATACTGTCTAAGTTCCTCACCAGTAGATCGAGTTCCTTCTTGTGGCGATTTGACAAGAAGATAGAAAATCGGAACGTACGAATCTGGATGCTTCCCAGAAAACGGCAACGGTTGAAAAACCGATCGCTCCCCTACACACGTTCCTCCTGAGCCGTAATCTTCCTGTAATCAGTGAACTGACGCCTACATCAACTGGAAGCTGATGTGAGGAAGTTGCTAGCATCTCAAATGTTGAACAGAGGAAGTAAGCGTGTACCTTGTATCTCGCCGATGGCATCACTGCTTGCATATGTTGATGAGTGTAGTAGCTGAGCGGTTGTAGGAACTGTGACATCGCATTCGGTATCGAATAATTGAATACACCAGCTGGTGATACCGGATCGCGTTGTAAGAACTAAATGAAAACCTCAGGTACAGAATGAGCCTTATGCAGCAGTGAAGAGGGCATACATAGCGCAACACTGCCATGCTTCCTGTCCTGTACTGGAGGGAGGAGGAGGGAGGAGGAGGAGGGAGAGGGGGAGGAGATGTCTTCAGCGAATTAGGAAGTCCCGTACAGCTTTTTAGGACTGGGCCTGAAGTCACATATGCTATTCCACTGTCGTTCAGACCCTTTCCAAAAAGCCCAGGTATCAAGCGAGTATATGGAGTAATATTTGAGTAATCGAAAGCCTCTCTATACTGTGTCATAGAACAGTCAACATCGAGAAGTCTGTTACGCTCAGGACTACAAACGCAACTCAAAAACTGTGTAATCACCCTTGAACGACGCAGTTGGCAGCTACAAGTAAAGTTTACTGATGGGGTATCGGGAATCCCAGCACCCACCGGGAATCAGTCTCATCACTTCTTAGTAAACGAAGGCCTACAAAACTTGAATGCTAGGAAGTTCCCAACCAAAAATACAAAGGTGATCAGTTCAAAGCGGAACTTCTGTTCAGTTTCTTAATGACTTAAAACCATTCACAAGAAAAAAGTCAATAAATAAGTACCTCAATCATCAAAACTGTAGAAGGTGTTGATTCAGAACCTACCTGCACATCTGCACTGTCCAACCTTGTTTGTGTGTTCTTGGCTAGTGTGTCGATTAGTTGGCTGAGTATTACTTGATCGAGGCGCTTTTGGAGACAATCACTTAGCACTTCACATATCTCTCGTCCTGGATGATCGACACCGTAAACTGCCAACAGGACATGTGTTTTGAAGCGTTCAACCTCCCTAGAGAAAATAGAACGATCAGACGTGATTAATTAGCAAAAGTAATAGTAGTTGAGCAAAATTCTGAGAAACAACGAAAAAGTCAAAAGGATTCTTTCAGTTACTTCAATTCTCTCAATGTGCCCGCCTGATTCCCTCAATCATGGCAAAGATTTCCGGGAATTCCCATTCTTCCTTGGCGCCTCTCTTCTTGACACACTACTCATATATCCCGTGTACCTGGAGATTAAAATACCAAGATTATAGGAATCACCAAATTTTCCGAATCCAAAGCGAAAAACATGACAAGTAGAACATATGTGGCAACTCACTTCGTTTCCTTCCTCTTTTTCACGTTTATTCGATGGCGCTTCAGGGATGCATTGAACGTTTCAATTGATGTATGAAGTTGCATATACGAAACGCTGCCATTAGACTCTCTGAAAAAAATTTCTTTCTGAAAACATCCACAGGAAGCCTAAGGTTTGACTATGCAAACTCGGAACATGAAACGCTGCCATTAGACTCTCTGAAAACATCCACAGGAAGCCTAAGGTTTGACTATGCAAACTCGGAAGGAACGGAGGGGGTTGTACGAAAACAGAGGTGGTTGATGGCAGGTCCGCACCCTGCCCTCGGGAGGCGGGGAAGGGAAGGGAGGAAATTGTTTTCTTGGACCAAATTAAGAAGGAATACATAGATTGCATGCGACGGGATGGTATTAGCGGTAGTAAACGGTAGAACCAAGGCCGGAGCGTACGCAAAATGAAATTTATATATCTTTTTGTTTAGGACTAAAGCGCCCAAACTTGGATGGGATTCAGGTGGCAGGGCAAGACTAACTGGAAAGGAGGACAGATGGGATCCGACTGGTATACCCAGTGTAAGAAGAGTAATCTACTCCGTTGATGAAATTAACTTTTCCTACGTTCACACAGTACCCACACATTTCCAGGCGTGAACACATAGCCAGAATAGCTGTTTATATTCAACCAGTCAGGCTGCGCACACCTAGGCGGTCGTCGCAGCAAAGAATACATCTACAGAGTTATGAAGTTTTAATCTTAGCTCCCACCACAGGAATCAGGTTATAGGGCTGTGATGAGTTATGGGTTGCAGAAAGTACCGCCCATTTCGGATACGCTGCGCCCATCGCGTATGAGATCTCTCGTGCGTTTGATTTCTTTACCCATTCTTAACCTTTGTCTATTCTTTCCCATGTCCATACTTGAAAAAATTGTGGTGTTTTCCCCAATGCACCACCCGTCCGGTGCATCTTCCGCATCTCAAACGGGTCCCATGAGCTCATCTGAACGTGACCCGACGGTGCTTCTTCGGAGTTTCGAGACAGACAGACAGATACTGCGCAGCGTATATTAGTAAGAATCGTTTACCAGAAAACTCTGCTTACCTCACAACATATGTGTTGGGCCTATTACGTATAGAAAACCTCTCCAGCGACATACGGAGCGCATCACAACCAGCAGCTAAAGGATCACGCCCACTGCCACGAGGAAGTCGTAGACGAGGATGAATTTCGAACCTGAATTGAATAATTTTCTTCTCAACCAAGCTGTAAGGAAATCATGTCTCGTAACTGGAGGCAGAGGTAAAACAACTGGTCGTCTGCTATCTGTAACGTTTGGTGGTAGGTGCCCTTGATAGGCAAAAATCACACGTACTAGAGGAGGGCATGAACGTCACAGACAGTTCAGCCCACATGCCTCATGCCAACCCCTGCCTATTTCTTAACTTCACTAGCTAACTCACAATTCACTCACCATAACTTTTTCTGCAATGGACAAGCAAAATAGCCTGGCGGGAAAGTAAACCGTGCTCCATGAGCGATGTGAGTATCCACTTCTTGATCTTCAGATACTAGAAAATAATCACGACAATTCATTCAATTCAGTTAAAAAGTATCAACCAGAAACTATCTGTTCAGTGGAATAGACAAATGGCTTTGCTTTCCTATGGTTCAGCGAAACAAATTTTTCAACAAAATAAAGGCGCCTTTCTGGGTGCTTCCTAGAAATCGAATGAAATCTCTCCTTCCCCACCATTGTCCATATAAAATTATCTTGAAAGTCTTCTCGAATTATGTCAGACCAAAATTCAAATTTTCCGGACTCATACATAGATAATCCGATTTTAAATGAAAGAAGGAAAATATCCGGATTTTCTCGAAGCAAGGGCTAGATTCAGATCTAGATCTGGAGAACAAATTACGGAAAAAGGGGATCAGCCTTTCGTCACTGATTAATCCCGTCTAGAAATAATTACCAGTATTCGAATAAGACTCCTCATCACAATGTCGCTTTGATATGCATAACAAATATGTGTTTGATGAATGCGGCTCCAACTAGTTTGGTACAGAATAAATGGAAGGCTTTGTAAGCCTGCTTCATATTCAAGATTCGAACATCAGGATATGCATGACAGTGCACCACTTCGCACCACACCGCCTCCTCCTCCGAGGCAGTACATACATATATCTGACTGAGAGTACAAATAACGCGGAGGGATCTAGTCCTTTACAGTCAGACTTAATCTCGTTTTTTTCAGAATTTTCCATAGCAAGTCTTAAGATTTGCTAATAGGGATCAAAAGCCTAACGGTCATCAAAGTGGAAAAGCAAAACTGCGTTTTTTCACTACTAATTCTTTCCCAGTCATAGGATGCATTGGTAATGGTAAGCAGCAAGGGAAAGGACAGGCTCAAAAATGTCTTGCTAACAAGGAAGGCTCTACAAGAATTTCAGGCGAAATGTTGATCCTTTATTTGTGAGTTAAGGCTCCACTCGGTCGAAGTAATTTTATCACTATAGGATTTCGTTCCTACTCATGTCGGTTGAACTCATGCTTTGTAGACAAGATTCTTACTCTTAACTTACAATTAGTGATCACTGGATCCAGATCCCTTTACGGCATTTGTATTTAGATATTGTAATACTTCGGAATAGGGAGGGAGGCCATGAACTTGCTTCTCTAGGGAAATTTTACATCAGTGGCCCCGGTCGAAAATCACTGCGAATCAGGACGTTTACAAACGTTCTGTGACTCGAAAAAGGTGGATTAAAAGATTGCCGTTGTAAAGATCATTCCGTTCAATGAAAACAATTCAGTCTGGCAACTAATTCTCCCTATGGAAACGGTAGAAGTGGAATTCGTTGTTCATTTACTTCCAGAACTATTCTTCAAAATTTTTTTAAACAAATTTAGTGTCCTGAGCCAAAGAGGGCTCGAATAGGTAACAGAGTGATAGTGTGATTGAAGATTTTTCGAGGAAAGAGGATCTAAATCAAATTTGCGTAAAATCAAATCACTAGGACAGTTGAGCTGTACCTGAAGATGTATTACTACGATCCAAGGAGCCATCATGTATAGAAATCGAGTCGTGCACATCTGTCATCAGCAGCGAATCACATTCCCTCAGTTCGAACATACGACTCAACAACATTTCCTGAATCACAAAGAAACTGAGTTTGAAAAATATTTCGTTCATACCTACGATGCAAAAAGTATCAGAGTTATTTTAATGAGATGGAGTATGAGATATTCAATTTTCGTTAAAAATACCATGGATATGAAAAGAAGCTGAATCAGCCGAGAGATTTTTTCCTATCAATTTGGTTATCGTACCAACGCTCGATTACCTATTAAAAATCCTCTCCACCTCCATTTCCCTGACATATACCGGACTTAAAATTGGTCATTGTTTTCTCGCATACCGTAATTCCCTAATTCTCGAAAAGTACTGATGACGCGTACAAAACCCTTTGAAAATGACCTAGAACTTCTGTTTACTTTTCATGAACCATTTCTACGACTTAAGGCACAATTGGGAAGTGATTTATGTGCCACTTACATATGTATTTGAGCATGCCCTTAACACCGCAGGAACTTTATCGTCAGTGATCGAGGACGAAAAGGGGATACCTACAACGGTGCAGCACGCAAACGGTTTCGGCAAGTAGTCATCCAGAGATTGTTTTGCTCTCGGTATACTTGGATTTTCAAAACCTTGAGATTCCTTCGGAGATCTAGTCAAACACTTTAGATGGTGGGTACCATCAACGATGATGTTTTTCTTAGCAATTCACCATTCAAAAACGTATAGAGTCAAGGAGTCGCAATGGAGTAGTGTTCTATCACAGAAAGAGTAACCAGTCATTTCAATGGATTGCTCGCCACTTGTTACTTGGGTGCCATGACTACTGACCCGGAACAATCAGAAGATCAGTAGTTTGCCCGCTTTCCCGTGACAAGGAGACATTTCTCCTTGAAAGCGTCCATGTGCAATTTTGTACTTCAAAGGTGTCGTGTCTTGAAAAGTTACCGAACAACATAGGCAGATTATCATTGACTTATCTGCGCTCTTCATAAAAGAAAACGTCCCGAAACACGAAAACAGAGCATGGACTCCCAACAGCCCAGTAGATAGCAGTTTCGCAGAAGAGGTTTGAGAACGAAACACCCAGTTTTTCTTTAAACAACAGTATCATGGGTCAGCTGATAGTCACATGAAATTTACAGTAGTGCATACCTGATTCACAACTCGAATCGTCTGCCGGCATTTACGCCAAGCAAGATCGAATATACGGTAGTGACAACCGTTTTCCCTAAAAGAAACTTGAACAACTCAAGAAAATTGAGTAACAAAAATAGAGTAGAAAATCCTAAAATCAGTGCAACTATGGAACTTCTAACCTTTGACAAAACTGCAACTTAATACTGTCATCGATGATAAGTATCACCCAGAAATCGAACAACTGGTCTTTTCTCAAAATATCACTCGTATCGCTCCCATCATTTTTACCTAAAAATTCATGGGACAACTGTGTTGATATTATACAAAATATTATGCGAGTAAATGACTATGACAGTGCTTCCGTTTAACTTCTATTCTCCCATGACAAAACTCACTTCCACTGTTCTGTCTTGAATAACGCTCAAACGCCTGAACATCGTCGACCTAAAAAGTCGTCAGCATCATTCCGACCCGGCAGAAAGCAAATGGTTATGAATCAGGTTCCGTGATTTTTGACGAAGAATATTTATAAGTGGGAACAGCACAGAGTGTACATCAGAGTAAAGTGAGAGATGATCGTGATAATTGCAAAAATTGTATGACCTGGATGCTATCTTCTTCTTTTGTAACGTGCAATTCGCATGTCGAACCAGAACAGAAAATTGCCAAGCAATTACCATGCAATTTTAGTGGCAGGGTGAACAACTGGATGCGCTTTCAGTTGGAAAGAATTTGAAGTTGATTGAAGCAAAGGAATTGGGCAGCAAGGAAGTAGTGCGCGCACCATTGCATTCAGCTGACTGTAGTAAGGTGGCTGTGCGTAAGGTGTGAGTCCCTATGCGAATGGAGCAACCTTTACAACTTCTAAGACACCTAAGAACTCGTCCACCTTGGAAGTTTACGTCGACTAAAGCGGTTTTAGACCTTTATTACGCCCTATCTTGGCTTTCAACCCAACAGCGTCCTTTGAGCTATTTTGGCTCGACCTAGGGATAAAACAAAGAAACCGTTTTTGTCCTTAGCATGTCTTTAAATAGAGAGAACCGCTATGTAGCTTAAGCCAGAACACCACCTGGGAAACTTCTGCTGGGCTCCTTCCAGGACTCGTTGAAAACGTTATACGATGAGTTGCTTCCTCAAGACCGGATAGTCCGGCTACCATATACAGCAGTCAGTTCCAGTAGCTGCTCATGCCACCAAAGAATAGCGACCAAAAAGCGCTTACGTCCATTTTCTGTATGATAGGGCCAGAACTCATGCCGTAAAGACCATGCAGACTAGGTTACACCAACTTGGGAAAAATATCGTTCTTCAACATCTTTTTTTCCTGATGTAGTGATGTAGTCCCTCATGGCTACCACCTTTCTAGGCTCCTCAAACACACTCTGGCCAAAAGAAAGCTCGTCACATCTAGTGACTTGGCTCGTAAGGGCTGTGGCTCGCTTCTTGGATCCACATCCTCTTCTTCTTCTTCTGGGCAGAGAGAATAGTCGAGTTATTCTTATAAGCAAAGTGTATTCGATTTGTCACCCTATGGATGATGTCATAGAAAATAATGATTACAGTATACTTCAGTGAGTGAAGATTCGAATGAAATCATGAATGATTCCTTGCCTCAGTGCAATAGTAAACATCAGAGGAAGATAATGACAGTAGCAAATCCGAGTTTGAAGAGATGCCAAATGAATTTCACAACAGGAAAATCAGACAACCAAGGGAAGAACGACTAAAACCCGTTAAGTGAACGGAAAACCTCCGCCTACTATGCATAGACAAATTGAGGGCTGTTAACTGTCTGGAACCAACACAAACATCAATCCTCGGATAGCTTACAATGGAAGTGGCTTTACTAGTCGATAGCTTGTGAGAAAAAAATAATCTAACGCAGCTCACCTGACAGCAGTAGTACAGATTTGATCCTTCTACTCGACGCATAACACAGTATTCCAGATGCATCTGATTCAGCCTTGCCTGCAAGCACTTTTATCAATTCTTTGCTTTTCGTGTTGGCGGTATATTATCATCATGGAGGGAGCCAAAAAATAGTGCTGGGCAGGAGCAACTTCAACTGTGGACGTTGCATATGACCAACGACTGTTGTGAATGAACATAGTTAAAATGACTTAATTATAGTAAAATTGAATGCGGTAATCATACGAATGAACCTTAGAAATGAACATGAACTTTTGTGGAGGTCAAAGAAGATCGAATAAAGGACAAAGTCTTGTGGTTTTGGTCTGTCCCGTTCAAAGCCGTCACCCAGGCCTTCGACTTCCACTCAGAATGGTGAACGTGAACGCAGTTGAAAGGGTATTCTTCCTGTACAGTGACCTGCGGGGCAGCGATGTTCGAGCAGGGCTTTCATCTCCCAAAGAAGCCTTTTACCATTCAATCGACCCGGAGAGAGGAGAAGCCTTGTAATCTCGACCTATTTGATTCCCGAATCACATGATTAGTAGTTCGCACCTCACGTACGAAATCGAACTATTCGGAGACCGCCGCGATTTTGAAGTAGCGGGTCACTTACTGTTAGCCAGGAATGGAAGCTTGACAGAAAAGAGGCGAAATACCTAGTTATAACACTTTGGGACCGATATGCGAGACTTACCTTCAGCCGATTCACCGCTTCAGGACTCTGTATCACTAGAGGACAACGACGCAAGCGCGTCTCAACCTGACCAGTTTTGAACTGAAATTCGGGTCCGATCAGAAACTATAGTAATTTCAACCGACAACCCTTTCCTTACCGCTTTCTCTCTCGTGTACTCATGATCAATATAGGCAGAGATTTTCCTGATCTTTTCCTCAGTAATTTCCAATTTCCTGCTGTCCATAAGCACCATCTCTAATTCGACGAGACGATTCAGCCGATTCATCAACTCGCCTATGACCATTCTTTCCTGAAATCAGAACCGATCACAAAGAAAATACATATGATCTTGATCGAAAGGATTCAGTACACCCTAATTTCTGAGATTCATTTTCTTTCACATTCTTCAAATACCTATTCCCCTCTCATTGGTTTCTTCGAGACATACAGAAAATAAAAAAGAGACCACCTCAGAAAAATTTTGAAGTATATAATTTTAGAACTAGAAAAAAGATATAATTGATCCCAGGTGAGCGCACAATCTCACGGGATCTCCAACTTACTCTACCATAGCTTCCTTGACGCGCGGGACAACTCCCTATTCTTCGATTATTACTCATAACTCAAACTCCAATTTCCTTCTGCATTTACGCACTGCTCTTTCTTTTTTCATGCCACCAGCTTCCCCTGATTGACTCTAGCGGAAGGTTAGTTCAACGTAGATGCGTATCAGATGCCCGAATCTGACATAGGGAAATGAATTGTCGTATTAAAGTCGAACTCAATCGTTCGCTCGATTTTCGATGACATAGGCCCAATGCTATTTCCAGAGAGGAGGAACTCTTCCCAACGTCGACTTCCACTTCCATATCTTCCCATTCACAACTTGCTTGTACAAAATTGTGTAACCCTGACGGATCCTTTCTTCAAAAGTGTAATATCACTGTAAAGTGATGACTTTCTTCTTGTAGAGTTGCTGTCGAAGCTTAACAAGCTCACGAATATGGCCATGCAAGATCTCGATAACTGGCTTCCTTTTACCAAAGCTTTACCTTCCTTCAAGTCGATGAGTGTTGGGAATACCGGTACCTTTCACTGTCGTATTGCTTCTACAAGTTTGTTCCCTTTATCGACGTTTTCATGATAAGTGGCGGAAGAGGGTAACAGGAGTTCTACTGGACACATTTAAAGTTTTTAGAGAAAGAAAAATAAAAATTAGATACTTCTGCAGCTCAAAACGGTAGGTAGGGTGGCAGACATGGGTGCAGAAAAGGTCAGAGCAGTGTTTGTATGACACTCTTTCTTCAAAAGTGAGTGTCAGTATAACCTCGCTATCCCAAGCTGAACATTATGCACAAAACCGTGCATCCTGAGCATCTGTATATATACACTAATACTTTGTCTCTAAAAATTCCCTATTAAAATTTAACCATCTTATTTCATTCACCAGTGACTTGATCTTACGGTTCCTCTATGCCGCTCAAATTAGAACTTCCCTGGTCCAAAAGTAAAGAGTTCGTAGACGTGCGTTTACATATACATCGTAAAGCTAAAGGACATACTGGTTATGGCATAATATACAGTAGTAAAAAGTAAGATAGGAAATCTCTTGCAATTTTTCAACTCCGAAATTGAGGGCTCTACCTTCTTCGGCATTTTCTCGAGGAATCGCATCTGACGCTGAGTGTGAGTGTCCTCGTCAGTATCCGTGTCACTATCGTCTTGAGGGTGGGTTTTCTTGACCTTCTCGCTGGGCCATGTCATCACGTACAAATCCAAGCGGACCACTATGCTCTTCACATCTGAAACCTGATAAGTCTTTATGCAAATTTCGATCCACTGCTTTTTCCAAGCGGACTATAATTGCAGAACTTTAGCGCTCAACTAATATGGGGCGCTAACCAAATAATTTCCAAAAAGCCTGCGCCTCTAGTCCGTCCAAGCAACGAACCCGTCGTACATAACCGCAATGCATTGAAGGCACAGTTCACGATTATTCAATGGGCGGGGACGTCAATGGCCTTCCCGCCTCTCCATCAATGTCACGTCAGACGTCAGAGACGAGTGTCGAGACAATACAGATTGCAAATTTTCGTTCTAGGACCCACACACAATCAGCTGTCGCCGAGTGATGAGGCGATGTTTTTCTCCCATTCTTTTTTTCCTCTGCTAATCTTCTTGCTGTCGCGATCCCTTACTTAATTTCCTACTCCTAGAGGCTTAAAGTGTGAGCTGCTTTTGCTGTCACAAGTGTTTTTTTTTGTTTACTTATGCTTATAAGTGAATGAATTTTCGCTTTCCATTGTCTTTTATTCGCACCAGGACCCACACGTACGCAGTGAAACACACTGTTTACCTCGTACGGACGCCCCACTCTTCTTCATTTTTCTGGTTTCATTCTCGTCCAGCCCCTTTTTAACGGTTTTTTGAAGCCTTTTTTCAGTTTGGAAACACCGATTCACGCAGTTCTCCACCTTCATCGGATTATTTTCGATCTTGTCGTCCATTTTTCATCATAATCTGGACTGCCCAAATTATCGTGAACTGTGCCTTCGAACGTACCGATCTTAGAGTCGGCCTGCCCTACTCCTCCACGAAGTACTTCCTTGATGCAGGTCGGTAGGAACGTTACAGGAAATGTATCCATCGATCTATCTGGATACTCAACCGAACACATAAAGTAGATGAAGAGCGGATAATCACGACCATAGCCAAGCTGAAAATTGACCTATTTGCAAATGTTAATCGGTCACTTTTTCGAGAAGAGAACGATTCAGCTCCAATCGATGAGAAAATCAGAACCGCACAAGTCTTGTCTTGCACTGAATCAGCTCAGGAAGAATCATATCTCCAATCAGAAACAATAAAACGAACAATTCAAGCTTTTATGGCGAGATAAATAAGACATTCTCACCGCCCTTGATTGTTTGTCATCACCATTCCTAAATTTTCCGTTTTCCTTTTCCGCGTTCAGCGCATGGCGCAATCGGAACTGATCTACCGGCCTATCGTTTCGGCGTAGTGATCCAGTTGACGAGATCGTATCCTCCGCTGTACGAGCATCACCTTAAACAGCTCAATCGGGTCTCAGTTACAATAGAAGCAGTTTCATTTATAATTATAAATAAGAACTTCCCTTTACCGTATTTAATAATTAGAATTCACTATGGAGCTGTTCTGACAGCAATGGCTACGATTCTTTGGAATGTTCTGAGAAGTTCTTTAGATGCTTGCAGTTATCCTACGATTCCCTCGCAGCAATGGCTATTGCGTGGAACTTACTTAGCCTCCTGTCTGAGATTGCAGTATCACATCCTCGAGCTGTTTGATCACTGAACAAGCCTTCGAAAAACGCCAGCTCGCACTTGCCAGGGAATCTTCCTTCACTCTCTTTGCTGTAACATATTCGAGCATTGCTTAAGGCTGATGTTATACCATCAATCCATGGACAATTTGAACCCGCCCCATAGTCATAATCCATAATGAAAGGACGTTTACGAAATCGCACCGTTGTGGTGTATAGTAGAAGTACGGTAGTCCGGGAACTTGCTTGAAAGTGCCGCGTAGCATGTTGGAAAAATTCAACTGAGCTTTACTTTCGCCGCAGTACGAAGTCTTTGAATGACGGTGCCCCTGAAAAAAATGAATCTGTGTTAACAAAAATGTCCCCTCAGCTACACTTAAAACTTTGACCAGGCCGAAATGGGGCTATTAGTAGGGTCACACGTTTTCTGCTGCTCTACATAAATATATATTGTATTAGGTATGTATATTGCATCGAGTCGGCATATCTCAACTGTTTATCACTGTTTTGCATTTTTATTCAGTTTCACTGTGGCCTTTTCCACCTTCACACTTTTATAAAATTATATTCAATGTGGTCGTTTGGAAAGGCAAACAAAAGACACGAATCAACGTCTAACTGTTCTTCCGTAAAAACCGTTACCTAGTCAACATTTTCGGAGTTAGATTGTTGAAAAGCGATAGAATCGGCTCACTCAGATCCACAAGATGTAGCTTGGACTTGTGGAAAATCCGAATTTCGAACTTACAGACATAAAAAATCATCTAAGAGAATTGTTAGCAACTCGCAATAACTGAGCGATCGCTTCCGCCAAGATCAACCAGCTGTTTTGGTTGCCAGGATTCCCAATTGGAATTCATGTATAATAGATTGCAGGTCTTTCAGGGAGAAGGGAATTAAACCATCATCATACTGATTCTAGTAATTTCTACAAGAGAAAGAGAAGGAGCAATTTTTTGATGCTACGCAAATCTACTCTGCACTGTGCCCTCTCGAAAAGCATAAAAGAATTGTGTCGGTTTCCATTGCCATTATGCGATCTAGCTTTTAGATGGTAAAACATATTTTGAAACTATTCCACACATTCACCACTAAGTAACAATAAAGAATTCTGCACCATTGGATTGAATTTTGATATTCTAGGAGTCACGATTCATATTTGCTATTTGTTAGGTTGTGAATGCATTAAGCAATAACAGCTAACAGGATATTCTATTCTACTCTATGGAGTCAGTATGAAGTTGACACTATGAGTGATGCAAATTACAGCTGTGGCGAATAGTAATCTGCTAGCATTAACCAAGTTGCTAGCCAGGCACCTTCTGTAGTTTCTGCAGTCTTTTCAAAAAGTTGATCTCATAGCGTATCTAGTTAGTTTTGAGATGGAGAAAACGAATGGGACCGGTGGCACAATCGTAAGTGACTAGAAGGTTACATCAAGTCTTCAAAAAGTAAGCCATGAATGAACTTTTGCAATGAAACAACCTCAACATTCAAATGCGAACAGAACGTGTTAAGACTCCTTGCCAAGCCGCTCACTTCCAAGCTTACACATTCACATTGCTCGTCCAGTATACTACGTACGACTGCCTGATCCATTATAATACCTTAACAACACGATTCTCTAACTCTCGAAAAAGAGCTATTGCTTATAAAAAATGTAGAAGCTGCTAAGCCGACTCTGACAGTTCGTGCTTTGATCTAGAAACAAGGAAACATCGCTTCAATGAGTTGACAGTCAGTCAGCATGCGGTTTATTTCCTGCTCCCACGACTTCTGCTTTTTGTAAAAACTAATCCTTCCACACTCATCAACTCATCCATAAAATTTAACAAGTGTACCCAAAGAACAGGTAATAAACACCTACCATTTTTCACAGCCGTATATAAGGCCGATACCACGGCTTTGTTGATAACCGTCTGGAAAAAAGGGTTTACAATTACACGAATTCTGATTTCATGAACATCTATGCCCAAAGCATGTACAGGAAACCAAAGTATGTAAAATGTGAATCAGGCCTACAATAACGATAGGTTGTAATTTTGAATTGAAAAAAAACATACTTCGTCAACATCGCTAATAACAGATGAGAGACAGCCAGGCTTATAATTCTCTCTCAACACATCCAAACACCGCGTGGTGGACACCCATTCAATTGAAGGGACTGCTGTAATGGTCCGTATATCTTGTACGATACAAAAAAGCTGTTTGACTATGAAACCCGAGCAAAGAGACCGCCAGAACATGGGTTCATTTATATGACGATTGTCGCACTCTCCCGAGAAGTGTTCGGGCAAGGAATTTCAAAGTAAAATGGGACGAGTTGGGTGACGTACAAAACCCAACAGGATGTTCGCAACAACGCTTATCACGCGACAAATTCAAGGGATCTTTTTCAATCATGGTAATCACATCATAAGATAAATAAAGTCTTGTTGGAGTCAAAGACGTTTATCAATCCCGTTTTCGTAATGCATACTAGAATTCGATCCCCTTTCATAATCGTATGCAGTTGCGTCCTAGATGCGTATGCGATCTCTGCAGTGACTTGGGGTGGCCAGGCGGTCTATACATAAGTCAGTGCTTTCACCCTACTCCAGACGAGTCTGGTAAGAATCAACAGATCCTAAAGGGATGGAAGGTTTTGGTTGACCTGAGCAAGTATTTGATTAGGGATTCGTGCCCAGGCCCATGCGCTGCTATAGCGCGCCCCTTGCTACTACGCCATCTCTTTCAAGTACTATTTCATACGAATTCTTAATCGAAGTAACAACATAATGAGCGAGTAATAAGTCAAACATAAGGCCCATAGCAGTCCCTAAGTACAGTAAAAGTGCATTGCTCCCTCTTCTGAGCATGATAGTGTTTGGTATGATACCGAATTTGTTATAAAACTCCAACCACTCCAGGTAATCTTTACTTTCAACAAAGTACCCTAAATCTTCAGGTACAATTGAAAATCTCCTCGCAGATTTTTAAGAGCACGCGCAATACAAAAAGTTTACATTTACATGAATGTTTTCTCGAAAATAGGAAATCCTTTTAATCTGGGCAAGCTTTTCCATCCAGTTTACATTTTTCCAAGATACTGACCTAGTAATCCGAAGAGAACAGTCTTTTCAATGGCCTCAGAGGTGTCCAATAGAGTACCTTTCAGAAGATTCACTCTCCAAATAAGGCTTTTTGCAGAAAGGATTGATCAGATAGTTATAGACTTTTTTCCGCAATTTTTCATTCAACAGCATTCATTCATAACATTCACATATCAATTAGCATTCCACCTCATTACAATCTGCTTGTTTACGCCCATTCGGAGTTTGGATCTTAGAATATTTTGAGCTTCGCTTTCCAATGGTGTTGACCATTTTCTGAAACTCACCTCTAACTAACCTTACACCCTCGAGATTCCCGCTGCCCTCTGTTAGCGAGTTAGCGAATAATTCAACAGTAACACAACAGATGGATGCATATGCAATCGTCTGTTATACAACGAGGACCTTATTAATGTTATGACTTCGGTTATTACCATCCTGCGCACCTCCGGAGGTACTCTTGAAGCGAAATTAAAGCTCAATGGCCTACACCCTATATTATTGATCTGGCAATGAAAATGATTAATTGGAGACGTATGCGTCCGGCTAACTGTTAAAACATTTCTTTGGAAAAATATAATAATCAGCCCAATTTTCTGAAAAATATTTCTCATCGTATAGTAATATGTTACGAGGATTCAAAATTCGCAGTTCTTGTAGCATATTTGTTTTGACTTGGTGTTTTGGGAGCTGTTCTTATTTCGCCGCAGTACGCGATCCGAAAATCTCACAAGATGGGCGAGTTATGGACAAAACTTTGGCCTCGAACGAGACTTCAACCCCTACTCGTGATTTCCGGGCACACTTGTTTTGGCCATAATCGCGACTTTTGTGAGACTTTCTTGCAACAGTTCAATGATGATATACGACAACATCATATAACACTGCAAATACTGCCTGGAAAGCAGCGCGATTTTTTTGATCGCTTCGGAACCTGCGTCCGAGAGAGAAAAAGGAATGGAAAAGGTTAGAAGGAGTTTGCACTGGCCCTCCTGACCTTTTTTCATTCCTGGGACAGGAGATTTTACCCATCATTAGCTGCCACGCAATGAGCAAGTCGTTTGACGGTTCACCGGCACCACCCCTTACCAGAAATGGCCTTACAGACAAGCATATTTTGAAGATCCAGAGGTAGCGGTTGAGCAACGCTGGGGAATTCAGGTGAGATGACTCGTGGCTCGTGAGATGTCTCAAAAGAAAGACCAGTCGATCAGCAGCTCACATGCTGCAGACTATTTCGGTGTTACATAAACACGCTCGACAATCGGAAGAGAGGGATTAAGCATTCCATTTGAAACAACTACAGAAATGAGAAAATTAGAGATAGATAAATCTTTTTGTCCTATTTCGTCTTGCCTTCCTTAGTGCTATGACGCTTACAGCTCTTGCCTTTTTCAGCGCTGCAGTACCCTTTGAATAATGCTTTCGTTTTGGGATGTCGGAGAAGAGATGATCTGTTCCTTAAGCTCATTACTCGAGCCCAGCTTTCTAACTCACCGATCTCTTTCTCTTCATCCTGCGATTTTGCCGATGGCGAGCATGAATATCGTCGATCAAGAATGCGTTCGGGTGGTGGTGAATTACGCTTGCCTAGATCGGCTGCTAGTAGAGGTTCGTCACAGAGGCAGAATAACAGAGGTATAGCATCTGAAAAAAGAAATTACAAGATAAAATCATTTTATACGTCACAAACTTCTTCCCACTTTGTACTTGCAAGAAAAAAAAATGAAAAAAGAAACTCACCTAATACTTCTATGCTTTCAGCTGCCATCGGAACGACCACAACGCTCAAAACCCATGGTGATTCCTCTCGCATATAAACTCTACACACCATACCAGGTACTGAAATGCACTAGTAGTTGCTTTGAGTTGGGACCATTCCAGATACTCAGTCTATTTATATTTAGATCGCTGCTATTCGAGCTCAGTACAGCCCTCTTTCACACGTACACTGTTGATCGGTTCAAAAAGATGACAAATACGTTCTTGCGGCGATAATTTTCAAAACTATGTAGATTTGGTGGAAGGAACTGCTACAAGGAAGAGTCATTCGCCTCAACCTCGAGAAATGATGTGAATCTGCTGCAACTGAAAAAGTTAGCAGAAGTCGAAAGCCGAAGCCCATCCAGTGAAAAAATCGCCTATTATTCCACCACGGAATCAAACGGGCACCATCTAGTGATCGAAGCGCTTCAAACATCTTCAGTAAAAATGAAAAACGATCCAAATTCGGTCTAAAATAGCTAAAGTGTGATCTACTAGACATATAACGCGCAGAAGATTTATACACTGTTTCCCCGGGATGAAAAATCGGCAAACTACAAGTGTTGATTTGAACGAAGGAGGGATCCGCCTTTGAAATGGCTTGCATTTTCTGTTAGAGAAGTTTCGAAAGAGATGGTTTTCGAGAAAAATACTAAGGCTTATGTGTTCCTCGCTTTGTTGTCAGAATGAGTGCTCCGAAATGGACAAGCATTGATCCACTATCTTCGAAATGTAAAAAAAGGAATTAAATATAAATGTAAACATATTATTTATATTATGTTGTATTGGTTGGTTGTGAACATAGTAGTTAAAGTGTTTATTGCTTTCTTGAACCCTTCACGAGGTTTGTAGGCTGACGTTTCGGCAGAATCGCCTTCCTTAGAGCCTGAAAGGATCATCACAGTCTGTGACTATCTCTGCGACTATCAAACGTTTCCATCATCCCGCCAAAGTTCGAGTCCCTTAGGGCACGCAAGTAATCGAAAGGAGAACCATTCACCGTAAATTTGTGGATTTTTCGAAAACACCCAGCAAGTGATGGCACCAACTGACCAGTGTCAGATAGAGTAAGTCCTTACTCAAGGTCACTGCGGGAAGGTCAATCTTATATAAGGCCGTGGCTCCCGTGTGATCGCGAGATATTCTGCCCTCCGATTCATTCTGGGATTGGAGACCTGCATCCAAAATGCCTCGAGAGTTTTACGAGAGCACAATTGTGACTCCAGCGCTACGGTCCACGGTGATCTCAAAAACGCCTCCGTTATGTTTCTGAATTCGGTGACTCCATATGCTCACTGTTCCCGCTTCACCTACGCATCGACAAGCCAAGCCATAAACACACCACGTGAAGAAGGCAACTCCGCCGAAACGTCAGTCTAATTAAGCTCATTTACAAACCTCGTGAAGAATCCAAGAAAACAATAAACTCAGTAATACAATTATCCGACGTTCATAGGAAGCCGTAAACGGGATTTACTTTACGGGGCGTGCCAACTCTGTAGTTAAAGAGTTGCACAAGGGAAAGAAAGAGTTCAAATTCAGTTCTCAAAATCTTTCCATACCTCTTGTTCATGTCTTATCTTCGCTTTCTACACCACCAACTCACTCCTACTCACCTGATTTGCACGCTTTTCAGTTTATGCTTTTTTTCATTCCGAAGCCTACAGTTCCCATGTTGACATCGGGAGATCATATCGTGTTTCCAAAATCTTCACATTCACTTTACTCTGCTCTTCATTGTTAATCCCCTACCAATCTCCTTTTCTATCTTCCGCGCAAGCCATGTCTTGTACTGCTTTACCGAAATGATTCTCTCTTCATGTCTATCCTCTCTCCATAAGTTTCCCCAACTAGCTCATTGTTCCTGCTTCATCTACGCATCGCCCAGCCACACCACATACCCCCCATGGGGTAGGTAAACTGACCTAAATGTCTTAAAGCCATTCTGGCGTTGGCTGTCATATCGGATGGACAGACTAAACCATCTTTTTTGAGAGTTGCATAAATTATACACCCAGTCGATGCAAAAACAAAACACTAATGCAAAAGCTGAGGATCATTCAGCCGATGAATCTAAAATGGTGTTTGGGTATGACCAGCCTGCTAAACATTTCGTACTTGCGTTTCTCGCCCGCCTGGGAACGACCATGGTCGTTGCGTTGTTCAGGCTGACTGTGCACCTTGTTCTACACATATTGCTAACTATTTGGTGCACTCAAGCCTCCATTCACATTGTAGGTACATAGCCGCCTCTTGCCGTTTTCATATTGTTTTGGCTTTGTTTTGTGGCTTGATGGATATTTCTCTTTTTTTCTCTCTTTGTCTGCCTCGGCAAGTTAGGGGAGCACTGCCTCCGTCGATTGTGGCATGCTGTAGCTGGTGCTTTGGAAGGTCTTGTGTTCTTTTCTTTGATTTTCTTCGCTGTGTTTGAGCTTACTCATACATTTGCCTGAGTGTTTGGTGCACCATGAGTGCAGTATATGAATAAACAAACAAACAAATTCCTATAAGTTTTGGAGAGAGCAGTGAAGAGATTAACTGCGACATCCATCTGATAGAAGAATGCTCTGGCTATTCAATCCAATAACGGAAACAGCCCAATCAATCATAACGCCTGATTAAATGCACTTACATTCTGTATCATAATCCTGCTCCAGCCGGATCATTGGAGCCACTTGTGCCCAAAACGATTCATCTTCAACCGCTAGGCACGTATCAAAGCACGAAGCCAGCTCATCGTGTATCGCCGACAATAGCAGATCGAGAGCTGTAATTAGAAGCACGATAGATCCTGGTTCATGGCAGCGGACGGCAACGAAATACTTAGAAAGTTGTTTAAGAAGATGAATCACTCATCAAACTTTCCCCTGTGTTCTAATGAGCTCTTTAGAATTCAGCGCTCATCTCCCAAGTGATTGAAACAGAGTGAGCCCAACCCCCAATGTTTGACTTTTTCAGCTTAACAACGGCACATTTGAAGCTGATCGTTTTGCTATTGATTTCGCATATAATTGCCGACGGGCTTGCACCGCATTTCGCCAAATAATACCATCAATGGTTGAATACATCGCATAGCAATCCGCTCCGCGACACCAGACCAAATGAAGTTTGAAATGAACTCAATTCATATACTGCTCATGGTAGAGACGCTAACGAACAAGCTGTTAACGTACAAACGTCGCTTTGCAGGTGCAGAGATCAAGTTTCTCCGAGGACCGAGGTGGGGACTGTTCATGACTGCACATCCAATAATACTTTAAAATTATCAATATTTGAGCGCAATACAAATATAATTGTAGCATATTTGCATTGTGCTCAAACACAGATGTATCAAGTAAGATTTTTGTAGCACCATTGCAATGCAAGTCAAGCTGAATGAACACTAGCGAACATCCTGCACCCATCCTCTTTGACGGAGGGCTCATGAGCGTAGTCCATCCTATTTGGCCCCATGTCAATCCTCACTTATGGGATGGAACATTGCAAATTCTTAGCGTTCCCATATGGCAAAACGCTATGCTAACAGGATCGTTGCCTACTCGGCGAGAATGGGGCTACTGTAACCAATGTCACAGGGAAGAATAAATTATGGCCCCAAATGGGAATGAATACATAACTGAAACACGTAGGGAAATTCCATATCTCAAACTTTTGCAAACCCTGATCGTCAGCTGCAAATCATTCTTGCTTATTGATCTGTACTAGGACGGCACTGCGTCAAACCTTCGTTCCAAACACCGTATATACTGATAGACTGTATACATTGACTGACTACCATGCTCATATGTATACGAGGTCAGGAAGTAAAAGTTTTTTCTCCTTCAGAGATTGGCGGTACTTTCATCTCGCAGTAAGGAAGTATGGGAACAGTAAGAACTGAGCAATGAATTACGCATTGAATCAAAGCCTTCAGTCTAGGCGCCCTGGAAAACGAAGAGGGGCTATTTTGCACCAGAGCAGGATCAGCATTCTGCCAAACAGACGGCCGTCGGAATGAAGGAGCTAGGATTTGAAGTTGTGGAACATCCACCTTACAATCCAGGCCTCGCTCCGAGCGATTTCCACGTGGTCGGAACTTCAAAAGAGTCAAGGGTCATAAAGCAAGAAGTACATTTGGCTTCCCTGTCCTAGGACAATTTCCCCTTTCATTCGACCCTATACTTTCCGTCTTTCCGTCTTCCCTTGGTATATTCATTCCACCACAAAATTGAAGGAGAATATTCACATGCCACGCTCAATGCTAATCCTATTATACGATAACAGGTGCAAATACATTCATTTCATGAGCACGTCCAACAATCAATGGATAAACATACCTATTGATTTTTTATAACGCTGAATGTTTGGAAACAGATTGGTAAACCTATTACTTTGCCAACGAGTTCAGTTTCATATTCAGAAGTTGCAGTGATTGGGTGGATTATACACCCTTTCAATTCTACATTTACCTGATTTGGATGTGCTAGCCTTTTTGGCATGGGATACAACTAACTAATCAGTCTTTACATGGAAAGAAGTTAATATAAGCTAGACTTGGGAAAGCACCTCCGAACTCCTACTGAAATTCTGACGCTAATCTAGGCTCCTACTGTCAGTATCCTAGAGCAAAAAAAAATATTTAGAAAAACATGGCAAGATGGAGAAGATCGTAGGATCCGTTTCATAGGATAACTTATGATCTAATGCCAACAAAATAACAAATGCGACAAATATCCCAAGCGTCAATTTCGCTAGCAGTAGATCATAAGTCAAGCAAAAAGGAATACACGAAGACATCCATCATCCTGACGAATACTGGACCGAAACCCCTTCGACAGCTTCAACAGACAATCGAAACGATTGTAAAGATCCCATTTTTTCCTTTCAGAAATAAATCGAATCCCACCAAAAGCATTACTCGTATCACCCCGTACTACGCAATTGTACCATAGGCTTCCTAACGAACAAACAAATCTTTAAACTTTTTCCGTAAGCTACCAAATTTACAAAAAATATGTTTCCAGCCCGAACAGTCCCTTTTTTCGATAGGATGGCGCCGATGACGACCAACCACATATATACATTTCTGTGGGAATGCATTCATTGATTGATTTCCGTTTTGCAAACAAATTTCGACAACTCTCACGTTTCTAACAGCCCCAAGATTCTGCTGCAAAATTACTACATTTGGGGAAAAATGCAAAAAAGGTACATCCTATGGAGTTAGTAATCACGACAGAATTTCCCTCATTTCCACCACAACCAATACTGTCAGCATGTACATAAAGCGGTTCTGTATGTACAGCAGTTGCAGCTGACACGATGCTTGGCAAGGACAGCCAGACTCGCGGACATCGCTCTCCCAAAACCAAAGCAAACGTCAGACCGTGATTGTGCAGCATGGCTCTCTCCAATTGATTGCTCCAAATGGTTTGAATGAGGCTTTAAATCGCATTTTGCTAGTAAACTAGAGTCTCGATACGGAAAGGACCGTAAAGAAATTAGAAATAGCAGTCAAGTTACATCATACTGAAAACTACAGAACCTAATAAAAGTCTCATTACCTCGGTATGCCGAATCCCAAAATCCATTTGTAAATGCCCAACAGAAAACAGCCGGGAATCATTGGCCGCACAGAATATGTGCCCTTGTTTATGCGGGCAAGTAATTCTACGGCAGCCCGCTTAGTGCCACTCACCGTGCTCCACTGCTGGCAAAATGACGAGACATCGCTCAGATCTTAACACCAACTTCGGGAGATCGAATGGCTGGTGAACCACACTGACACAACCGGACACTGTCTTTGTTACATGTGGAGAGTCCAGAGTTCGGGACGACACCTTAAAACGCATGCATTACAATCCTGTGAAGAGAAAATAGTTTGTCTGATGACTGTGTCCAAATCGAATGGGAACCACTACTTATTTGACGCTTAACTCCCATTGTAGGGTACAATGAAAGCACTGTGGTTCGATATGATGTTCTGAGGTCAAAGACTTGTCATCGGATTGGATTGCGAACAAAAAACGATCCAAACGGGCATTGGCAACCTCTGCCAACACTTGTATCGAGGCTGATTTCGCGGTTTTCGATTGATTTGACAGTGATAATATCATGCTTACGGTGACTCATATGTAGAGTGCTCCTGCAGCGTTCACAGTATCCTTTTGGGACTCGTGAATCCTTTTGATTTTGTTTTATATATGCTATTTTGGGGAATTCCCAAAAGTTCTTAAGTACCGACATCCTAATGTAAAGTAGGAGTAATCCTCCATGGCTCTCATTTGAAAGAAAGGCTTGGAACGACCCTATCAACGAGTTTCGATGCATTTTTCTCTGATTATCAGGTCATAAATTCTCATATAATCACTGCACTGCACTCAATTTTGCACTTAATTCCCAGAAAACTAGTAGTTGATCCCTGTGTTTTCATCAAACAGGCTAAGAAGTGAACTGGAGCATTCTCGAGCGAATCTAACTCTTATTCAACGGGCTTTCATATCGTACTCCGTCATAATTATGACAGCAGTAACTGAGATCCTGATCGCGAAAAGAAAAACTCAACAATTCAAAAGCTGTCATGAGAATTTTTTTTTGAGCAATCAAACGATGGAAAAAAAAACAGTCCTTGCCATAGGTACTTATGTTAATATTTGCTTTCCAAGTGTATCTAAGTTGAACCTTCGCCCTAGACCTCCCATATGCTTTTGCTTCTGTGTTTGGAAAGATGCGTGCACCACGCATTTATTGATGACAAACAATTGCTCTAAACGCTTTGCCATGTCATCAAAGAGTCTCCTTGCACAGTTTTTTTCACCGAAAAATTAATGTTTGTGCCTTTTACTGAGCGAGATCGGTATGCTCGGAAGATGAAAGTCAGTAGTTCCTACGACACGACTTCCCGCAGCAAGACTCACCCGAGCCTGATTTGAATGAGCGGCAACATGCTTATTTAAGTTGAAATCGCTGCTTTCATGTTCTTCAGTGATGATTCAGCACGTCTATGGTCTCAAGGTCACATTAACCAATCCACCTTTCACATACGATGTAAGCGGTGCACGTTCTGGCAGGATTAATATCGCTTTGCCCAATTGCACTTTCCTCAAACACATGGCAAACCCATTGTTGGGAACGCATAATCAAAAGTAAATACGAATTTTAGCGTCAGTGAGATTCTTGCAAACCCGCTCTGAAACAATTCAGCGTTATTCTACATGGGAAAGAACGTCTTTTTTTAACGGTTTGTATCCTCAAGAACGTAGGTTGGTGTTGCTTGCACGGTCTGGTGCTGTAGTACCGCTCAGATCTGGAAATCTTACGGCGCTAAAAGTGAGCAACGGATGGCTTCGTCAACAATGAAGGCCTAACGATCACATTGCAATCACATGTAGTGTTCTTTGTCATGTTAATCTCAAAGAGATCGAAACATGAAAAGTGATCACCCAACCTTCTTTCCAGTGACAAAGTCGAAAGTCGGCTGAACTTTGGGCGTTAATCAACCGCTCTCAAGGATGCGGCCCCGTATTCGACTGAAATTCAGAACCGTAGTGGCGTATTGAGTGCTATGTGTTCGAGACGATCACTTGCGGTGGCTATGAGAAAATCAGTACTTTTATCCTCTCAGACATCTTTGGTTCTAGCTAACCAACCAAGTAGGGATGGAAGGCTTGATTGGCTTAGGTGGTTACCGATCCGGGATTCGAACCCGTAACTCTACTAGTGAGTAAGTGCGCCACTTGCCACTACACCATTTCCGCCTTGGCGGCTTCTATTTGATTCCGAAATCTCGATCAGTTGCTCTTGATTTCACAGCAGTCGATCACTTTGTATTTAAGGCTTGTCTTTAACTGGTCTACCAGCGCTGCGATTTTTCTATTACCATGCAACCTGATTAATCAACCAAGGCCACAGGCCTTTGACAACAGCACTAGCAAATTCATCCTCCATAGCCCTTCTCATTCTCATGAAAACCGCAACACTTGCGATCCGACAGCGATGAATAAATCTAGTTTTGCTCTTATCCATGGTATTGGATTTGAGCGGATCTCCTCGTTTACATTTTCTTTTTTCGTGTCAAAAAACTTTACCAGCACGCTTTGTCGTATGAGACGTACCGAAACGTCAGCACTACCTCGTAAATACGAAATGGGTCAGGAACTAAATGACTCTTGAGTTCTACTGTCCATTATCACTTTTTATCAACTGTTACCATTTTCTGTCATCCATCGCTGCGACCCGGTCATACCGCTTAACACACAATGAATTTACACGGCTAATTGTTGAGACGAAAAAAGAAAGTTATCCATTGGACCTCGCTACCAGATGCTATCAATCCCTGTCATCAACCATCCACCATCCAGCAGATCACCTCATTAAACAGCTAAAATTTACGGGTAACACGAAACGCCTTCCACTTTCCAAGGCCTATTAACAACTCCTAACAGTTATTTCAAACATCCATACACATCCGCATACACACGCACACATACTATTCATAAACCCACATACGCACATATACTTATACACATAAACCTACACACGCACATGCACACATCAATACGACACATACATATGTACATACACGCCCACTCATACACACATCCTCAGTGTCAGCAAGAATCAGATGCAGGACTAAGGAACAATACCTAAATTTTGCCCAAATTTCTATGGAAACGTGCTGGAATTTCGGAAATTTCAACGTCGATCTACGCTCTACTGCCCTCATCGAGGCACTGTATGGTGAACGACGTGGTTCAGAAATCGTTACTCTAGCGGCCTAACTATTCCCATAAACATTCATTTTTCTTCATTTCTGACGTGTCTGTGAAACAGGGTTCCTCCTTACAGTATGAGCCAGCAACGGTTTTTGAACTCGGGAACTTGCTCTGAACTGCTTATTATAATACTTCAACACTGTTCAATGTTTAGAGTAGTATCCTTAAAAGGGATCGCCTACCGAATTCCATTAGACCAATAAAAAGAACGGACTTAGATTGCGCAAAAGCTGAAAAAATCCTTCTCAACCTAAATCGAACACTTTCCGAAAAAGTCTACCATTTGCTTGAAAATCTCTAACCACTTACAGAGATTTCGAAATTTCATCTCTCGACTCGCACCGGGCTATGATGTTTGAGAGGTTACCATCAGCTGAACCACTTCATACATTTACAAGCTTGTTTTCGTATGAAAGTTTTTTCCCTTCTCCTTTTGATTTTACTACTGCATAGTCTTATTTGGAAATCCATTCTTCAAAATTAACTTGTTTCATAAGCGCTTCCTGGCACATGAAGAATGAACACACCCCTGAAGCCTGCATCCGAGAAGAAACGCGTTCTGGAACCCTTTGTCAATCGTCCCATTTCTCTCAGTTCCCACTAAATCACCCCTTTTCGACAGTGCCCAGGAACCCACATTTTCATGCTCTCCGTAACCTTCAATAACCTCGACGCACCATCGATACCAGATGAAGGCTGATGAGGACTTAACGCACCATCGATACCATGTTCCGCATTTTAGACGTAATGGGCCCTCCAATTTTGTAGTGATGAAATTTTCTTAGCATTATTCTATTCAAGTAATGTCATCATTGTGATGGAAACAATTGTCCTGTGTTCTATGAGCGGGCTCTTCAGCAAAACAGACGTTTGTCTATGCATAATCTGTGATGTCTGCTCATAGTTTCTTTGAAGTTTCTGTTCAGCGGTTGTCAAATTGAATCTGATTCTGGTGACAGTTGCCCTGACTTTGGAGGGGTCAACAAAAACTTGGAAACCTAAGTATGCTAGCATAAGTATCTGTACGGAGACTTTGTTGAGAGGTAACAGGGTGAAGCACAAGGTTGCAAAAAAGCCTTGGAGTAGTTATCTTTCGGTGTTGGTGTAGTTGCGCAGAGGTACATGGACAGCCTTGGTGGTTTCGCTTTCTGGGACATATGGAAGCATGCACTGATTTTTGATGTATTGTTTTGACTGTTCTGTACTCTTGTACTACACAGTTCGTGCAATGATCGCAGAATGCAAAGCCTCACTAAAAAACGATGTCACTGAAGTTTCTAGTCTCTGCACGTCCATACTCAGAAGACACGATCAACTTCATCTCGAGACCTGCTTCTGAACACAACTACAATAACTGACTGAATATCCTTTGCAGTAGTTTTGCAGGATTGGCTTAAGTTGTTTGTTTGCCCGATGCTATCTTATCTTGAGCATTCTGTGGACTCAAATCTGTATTTCATTGACAGCGAACACTCGAGGAGAACACATCAGCGCTTCTCCCACGCTCGTCAACAACATGCCACAGTTTCAATTCTGCCAGAGGCAGATTACTACTTTCGAATGTCTGCTAAAACAGTAACGATCGCTGAGCTTTAGCAAGAAGCTCAAAGAAAACTTACGCAGAGGACTGATTTCAATCGAACCTTTCTCGCTTACAGGAATAAATAATTTATGGCAGGCGTTCCCAAGACGTTTGAGGAGAGTTTCTTTTTGAAAAAACCCAGAGAGCAGAACGGGTCAACCTATTTTGAATGAAGAGGTGTACCGTTTTTCGATGCTCACAGTAGTTGATCGATCAATCTATAAACGCACAATGACGCGATAACATTCCTTCAACCACACTGCTACTGAAGCCATTCCATTGACTAACGCTGTATAACCCCAAGTAGCTTGTGGACATCGAAATACGTAAAGAGAATTGTTCAGTCATTTTTCAAAATTTTTTCAACTGCCCTCATAAAACCATTACTAATCCCAAATAAATAGGAAGCTTTTGTGTTAATAGTTTCCATTCGAATCCACCTGTGGACCACCATTCCTGCCATCAACAGTGAAGTACGATGCCAACCTAACTAACGAAGTTCACAAAACCATAAAAGGCGTATGTCGTACACCTGCCTAATCGCACACTGAACTATGTCCTCTTATCAACAAACATTCCATGAACTGAAGGGAACACTTTCAGCCAAAAAAAAGCTCCTATTTAAGCTAATCAGACTCTTTCTGTTACTCAGTGTTATAATTAGATCTAGGTAGAATGAACGTGAGACTAATATGTGCAAGGATTTGAAATGCAAATTGCTTTCATTCGTTGTTCACAAATTTAAAACTGAGATCTGCTCATATACTCTGCTTTTAGCTGAGGAATCGCCGTCAGACTACGAAGGCGTAGGAGTTGGTGCTTATTTCACAAATGACGCTGTGGATGACTATACAAGTTTGGGGGACGGTACGAACGTGCGTCCGAGGATGCGCGCGGCAACTTGCGCGGCAAAAGTCGTGACGGTTTGTATGACTCTGACGCCAATTTTCGTGGCACAAACTCTAAGTAGAGTAGTTTATTAGGGTCAGATGATCCTTCTAATCTATTCTACTTTAAATTTGGGCCCCAGTGATAGGCGCTAAACCATGGAACGCATCTTTTGTGTGTGCAACTATCCCAACAGCCGCATTCTAACAACGATAGCTCCTCGAGCACGAATTACAAGTTGTTAACTAGTTGTGGCCACAAGAGTTGCAAGGGAAGGCCAGTATCATCTTATGCCAACCTCTGAATATTACACTGCCTCCCCCTTCCTCCCTACCATTGAGTCGAAAATCAAGTTTGCAGTTCAGAAGGTCATGCAATTTGCCTCATAAAGTTGAGAAACACTAGAAAGATAAAAAGAAGCTTCGAGATGATTCCTAAAATTCTCCCGTTATTGGCGCAGTGCTCTTGTCGTTACTAACATTTGCATTTTTCCGAGCTTTTTTCATTGCTTTTCTCAGTGCCCGATCATCATCCCAATTCATGAGCAATATTCCCATTGCGTACAGCAAACAACAGTACGGCAGCCATTGCAATACTCAACTTTCAGCAAATTTTACAGTGAAATAGTTATGGATTTTAGCTACAAAGAGGACCACTGCTGTCAAAAATCAAACAGAACTCTACAAACAATAGGGACCGAGCAGGAACTCAAACTTCCGTCGAAAAACATTATTAAAGTCTTTACCTTTCTGATAACTGCAATTTTACAGGATAAATGAAGAACGATGAAACTGTCCTTTTCCTGTTTTCTCACCTTCAAAGTTATAGGTCCATTGGCTGGCATATGGCACATACGTAGAAGTTGATCGACTGTGAATAATACCGACACCAGCTCATCGTCTCCAGCCGCAGTGGGACTCTGAGAAGTATAATCATCAGATTTAGAAAATTACAAACTCAATGTTCTGCACAGTACAGCACAGTTTTTTATCCTGAGATTCTTGAAACCTTTATATTCCTTCTTTGTTGCTTTTAGCAGAACTACGAAAATGTAAGAAAGGCTCTTCTGCAGCCGATCACATCTTTGTGTATTCCAGAAGCAGGGCGCTATTACGCTAACGCCATAGGTGCCTCATTAACCACATGAACTGTTAATGACAACTAACTACTCCTACGAATGGACTGCATTTACTTCAACTAAGATAATAACTGACTTCAGTCTTCGAAGATTCAGCAACTGGGTGCTGATAAGCTATGGCACAAAAGCATGGAGTATTTCAAAGGTTAACGATGAATGCATCAGGAGTTTATAGTTTTCCTACATCAGCACATGGGGAACAATTGCTAATAATCAGAAAAGTACAGCAGAGCACGGTACTCAAAATGCCATCAAAGCGGACGGTTGTAATGAAATGGAGGTGAGAATCTCACTAGCCAGATTTGAGCAGTGCTGATCCAGGCCTCCACTTGATCATCAACCCCATTATCGGTAGCGGAAAAGTATTTGAAAGGGGTCATTAAACATTAATAACAGGGATACTCGATCAGAAGGAAGTAATAGATCTGGCAAGGCCAAAGCATGCAAGATCAACACCTCCCACTGACCGTGCACACTTACAAGCATTCAATAATGGAATAGAAGGTGTGATGTCCAAAAGCGAATATTGAAAGACATGGAAGAAGGGGAGAAAGAAGGAGTTCAAGATGAATAAATGACGGGTGGTTTGGTTGACGGGGGCTACTGCTTATCATCAGGTCAGAGCTTGCTCGATCTGTGACGGCAGCCACTGCATACATGTAAATAAACCATTCGTCCTCTCATATTATACGTCCTTCAATCATCGCTGTCGGGGAATAACAATAGCATGAAACAAGCCGTTTACACTTGATTTTGATATTTAATTTCACCATTAAACCTCCATAACATTATAGGAAAGTCAACTTCGAATCCAAAACATGAACAAAAGACGCGTCACCGCTATAAAAGACAAAGTGCTAGACACTGATCAAACAACCATTTCAGAAGTGCGCCACGCGCTTACATATACTTTTTAAAAAGCGCAGATGCATGAGTTTATCGGACGCAATGTCTTCTGCAAACTTACCCCCTCTACACAAGGGTTGGATATGAAACTTCCCGTGAGAATCTAAACTGGTAGTCTCTTGGAGCTCGTCAATTTCCCATTGAGATAAGCCCATGGACTCGCCCTTCATTCGATCGTAGTGCCGTTTCAGTCCCTATATGGCATGAGTAGTGGATGGACGTCTTTGACGACGTGAGCGAATACTTGTCCGGGTTGTGATTCCCGAACCACATGTGTGGTAGGATGTTACTTGGCACTTCCACACTTTAGCCTTTTCGAAACAGAGTACGACAAATTGCACAGCAATGCATCTCAAGAGTTCCACAATGAAAGAGCGTGTGCATAGTAGGGCACGGACCTAGTGCCACAACTAATCCAGAGGACGGGCCCTCAATACTGTTGAACCCCTTCAAAATCCGTCACGCATTCAAATTATATTCATAGTTTTTTTGATGAAGTGATTTGAGCTGCATGCTGCGCCGCTCATTGACCTGTGCAGGTCTGACAACATCCAGACTAACTTATGTTTTTATGTCACAAAGAAATTCCATGACAGAGGAACGTTTCTTGGACGACGCAAAGGTTATACAGCCATAGAAAACATTTTCTTGATACAATTGAATGGATTAATCGGTAAGGGGAGTGGTTCAGGTAGTGGTACGACCTAGGGGCAGCCCCTAAGGTTTCGTCGCCCCGTTCAGTCAACTGGCCCTCAGCTTTACCAGAGAATATGGAAGTACTGACCTCGTATCTGCTGACTCATCGCATCAAGCAAATACGCTTTTAAATGCCGCTACAATTTGGAATGTAAGCCGAACCCGAGGGCGTATATCAAAAACGGAAAGAAGCCAAAGAAGCTATATGCTTAACTCCAACTGAAAATTGCCTAATTTGGACCGAGTTGCGCCTGCTGTACACTAAATGAAACTTCAGGTGAAAAATCACAATGTGATACCTAAAAATTGATAGCTGAGCCTGTTGTTTTTGATAGATGGAAAGGTATTAACGTTGATAAGCGCCTTGCCCTTTTACCTAACGTTAACACTTCTTCAGCTATCAATGAAGGTTATCATCAAAAGAGTACAATGAGCCATCAAAGGTGTTGCCGAAAAGATGACGATAGTTATGAAATTTCCCACATAACTTCATGTGGATGAACCAGACCCCGATATTCCTTTTTTTTCAATTTGACTTCCTGTAGAAGTACCTAGCAGTTCACTCGGTCCTTGCTATGCTTCTAAAAGTTAAGGACAACCCAAGAAATATTCAGCCTAACATCTTTGTCCACCTTTGACAAGCGATTTCAGACTTGTATCTTTACAGTGCTAGTTTTTCAATGTAAACTTAAGCTATCACCGGTCAGGGACTGTAATTTGCCTTAAACAACGATCTTATTTTCGAATGAATGAAACGCGACAGCAATTGGTCCAGATTCCTGAGGGCGGTACGTCGTAGATCGGGACTAGAAGAGAAGCTGAAGAGATACCGAAATTAGACTCACGTCGCCAAGGACTCTGAATTGCTTACTACACGGAAATCAAATATTCGAGTGTTCAATTTAATACGACTCTTCTTCAAATGATGTGTAGCTTCGAGATTGAGAGCTGACAGATAAGCTTACCCAACAAAGCCCATATTAGGCTTTAGAAAAGCGAACCACGACTGGAACACCACGAAAAGGCACGGTGGTTACTGCTCCACATCAATTCGCGAAATTGTGAAGATGGAAGCTCACAAGAATAAACTATGAGTCATCTTGCTCCAAAACGCTGCTTAAGTCTCGGCATGACTTCTACCGTTCCAAGTTACTGTGGAACATGGTTTCGAGGCATTCAAAACATTTCACAATCAGTAGCAGCGACTCCATTAGAAAGGTCAGCTCGGCGGGTAACACGCCAAGACACCGGGAACGAGGCAAAGATGACCGTTTGATAACGCCGAGAGACATCGCTCACCTTTAGGCAAAAACGCTGGATAACAATCTGAGCGCACGGCCGATACGCACATCGAAGAGAGATCACATACCATGTTCACTGCCTAGACCCATTAGAGGCATATTCGTAGAAACAACTCCATGAATGTTTTGAGGACTCGGGAAGGAACCGTCCGTCAGAAGATGAAGCGCTGGGACAAAGTTGGGTTGACTAGGAGGTGAGTTCGTGCCTAGTGTAAGTCTACATTGTTAATAGGAGAAAATTCTTAAATCTGACCTCTTCTACGACTCATAAACTTGTTACTAAATACTAGAGCCCATCAGTTTGAAGCGGGTTCACGGTTCGGGATTTCGATTGCGTTTCACGAGGTCAAACTTTGTCGCCTGTAGTTGCAATTTTCCTTGACGGCACACGAATTCCAAGTATCCATAGCACAAGCGCGGAAGCATATCGTTGGAATTCCCTTAATGCCTACGAAACGTGTTCATCAGCAGGCATTCGAGCCGTCTAAATCTGATGTCAGTCAGTTTGTATTGCTTAATAATGCCCAACGGTGGGACCCCTTAAATCACTGGTTGCAGCGTGGCAGTTGTGATGTGTAACTTAATTTTCAGAAATTCAAGTAATAATTTCATGATGGACACGGTAGCAAGAGGCAGATATTAAACAAATTTGAAAGCTTTCAAGACAAATATTCATTTCGCAAGTCCTCAATGACCTGCCTCACCAGAGAACGGGTATCACAGCACCAGTAAAATTCGTTGACAGAATCATACGAATAAGCAGAAAATTATGACGAGGCGATTTCGGAGATGAGTGGCGGAGGTCCAGCAGTTACAGAAAGCCAGCTGAGAATTCGGAGCAGCTACACTCCAAGTAACACAGCTATGCAGAGCAGCCGACAGGTATGACGACCGGTGTAGCGAATGAATGTACGATCCTTTGTCGGAAGGGGCGTGACCATAACGGTGCCCGCAACGGCTGGTGCTGTGCGGTGATTGCGATGTTGGTGTTGGCTGGGCGGAGAGCTTGCATATAAACCAACAACTACCATTCAGCTTTTGCTTTTGTTCAAATCGATCCACGAAAATCAATTTTGCTCTTCCAAAAAAAATCAGTCATTTTTCTCTGCATATTCTATTCTTAAAAAAGATGTGCACACATTAATCCTGTTCCACTGCCAATCCATCGAAGCCGCGCGATGGTAGGGTACTGCAGAGATTGGGTAGAACCCTTAGGAAGCTCAATGAAGTGCTAGATTTCGATTGTCGTGGCCCATACCTCCACGATCGCCGAGGTGTGGCCGTTTCAAACAAAGGAGGAAGTTGAGGACTTAAACAATATAAGAAACCTGCTAATCTTGCAAAATATGGAGGTGTTCACTTTACGGCGCATCAGAAATAGGCGCATTTAGTAGCGAGATGGTCGGGGGATATTCAAATCACTCTGGAAAAAAAGATTTGACACCAGATTAGTAATTATACCCTTCTCTATCGCAACCTATGCAATAATTCACACAGGTCTAGGTTCTAGTCAGAATAGGTGATCACTTGGACGCATCTCAGGTATACTACAGGTGAATTCTCAAACTATCGTACAGCTTTTGATGTAAAATGCTGTGAAATACTTATACTCGTTGACCTATAATTTTACTGTGTAAAATTATAGGCCAACGCACAGAATGATAGAGTTCGATAAGTCGCTTATAATCACTATTTTAAATTCAATCTCATGAACTCATAGAAGAGTAAATTGCCCTACAACAACATGACTTAGGCGGCATTCCACATATTATGTGGGAGCGTGGCTTTCCACCCATGTATCACAGAACAAAAATAATACCCCTTAGCTTTACTAATGCAACCGTTCAGGTGTAATCTGGCTAATAAACCTCATTCGGAAGGGAAAGAGGAGATGAACTGTAACTATTCCGTGAAGCTCTTGTGGGTTGACGGTTTCTTGGGAAGAATAATTAAGTTCGTTAAGTAGTAGCAGTAAATAAAACGGAAAAAACTCGAAAGGATTCTTGCAGGGGTGCTTTAACCCCTTGCCGAAAAGTTTACTGATTGCTTTGGATTACCACGTTAATAGAATGGTTTTCGTCCGAATTAACAGAGCAAAAAAAAAAAGATTCAAGACAGCGAAATCAGACGCTGAGTCTCATTCCTGAAAGAAGCGCGCAAGATTGAGTTTAGCCGAAGAAAATTTGATACTTATGAGGACGATCAGTACGTAGCGCTTGATTCAAAGACAAGTCAGGAATGCATCTTAAGGCGAAGTGGATTACATAAGTAATAGAGCTTCGAACTGAACCACTGTGCTATACTCCAAAATGCTAAGTACCGCGAGTGCGTGTAATGTCACTTTCCAGCAGCTCAAAATATTTGTTATTTTGCGGTAGCGTATCTATTTCGCAATATATCTATCTGCCGGCTATCACGTAAACGACAATACTGCTGCGAACATTTGAATTTAAAAAGGTACGAATATTCAGCGTTTCCAATGTATATACGTGGCACCATGGGATGCACAGCACTGCACCACCATTACTCACGCTGCTGATAAAAAATAAGGGAAAAGTAAGTATTATACTCACTATCACACAAATCAATTACTCATACACATTTGGTAGCATCACTGCTTTCTCCTCTCTCGCTCACGAAGCACCTATCAAGAAATCCGTCCTATTCACCAAATATCTATCAGAAAATAAATCTTTCATCGGAATAAGATTATATGATCTCTCAGTTACTTCCAAGCAGCTACCACTTAAGCAATCTAATCAGATCTTCGACTATAGTCATTTAGACAATTGACGATAAGGAAATGGTTAAGTTTTATGCGTTCCCCACGAGAATTTACTATTTGTGAAAAGCAGTACACTGAGTAACAATTCTGAAAATCTCAATTGGGTCCACACTCTTGATTTTTCAGTGAATAAGTCGTATTATAGTTGCAAAATGATAGGTTAATATATACAAGCAGATTAATGGTTCGCTCATAGCGGAAAGACAGAAAAAATTTCAATCCCTGTGAAAATATTTGCGCCCCAAGCCTGGGATGTTGGAGGTATGCTGTCCAAAAATTCGAGCTTGTTGCTCCTTTGTCACGGTCAGAATATATTTGGGTCGGGCGAAATCGCTTAGCACAAAACGTTTCACCTTCCAATACTGTCCGTGTTTCCCAGAAGAGCATAACGTCACCATATGAGGAATATAAAGATCGAATAAAGATAAGTGAAATAATTGAATAGCTGAACAAAAATCTGTACTTAGAAGATTCAGGGTTTCAGTTACCTAGTTCCCCGTCATTCTGTGAAACACAAGGTTTTGATCCCCCTGGGACTGCTTAGATTCATTCCCGGGGGAAAAACGGGGGAAAAATGAACTCTCCACAATGATGAAAAGATTCCATTTGACCAACCACTTGTGAGGCAGCATTTGGATTGGTCAGAGCCAGCGAACTCACTGCATTTTAGCCTCAGTTACTGATTCTTGACCCAATATGACGACAGATGTGGTTAACTAGCCGTAACAGCTGCACCTTAATACAGGGTTTCAAAACCCAACGCTACTAAAACTCATGAACTTTTCTATTAGGTTGAGTCATAAGTCCTCGGACAATGTGATAGTGATGACTTCTAGCGATCATAACTCGGGAAAGAGGTGACGAAAATGAACGTGCGAGGCATTGTTAGATAGAGTATGGAAAGCTCTTTCAAACGCATACTGGAAAAGGCACCTAACTGTTTTCTTTCCAGCAACTGTGCCTCATGATTTCAAGCCGTCGCAACTCCACATCCGCAACACCATCATATTTATTTTTTTATCTGGCCATGAACCCGCGGCAATCGATAGAGGCATGAAGGACGTTCACAAGCAGGAGGTGTACAATTTACAAGTGGCACTAGAAGTTCGCATCGGGCGACTATTCCGTCGAAAATGAAGACCGTCCGGGACACTCACTGAAGTTGGATTTGAAAGTGCTGCGGAGCCAGGTGGGAGCCGATCCGTATCAAACTACTCGTGAACTGGCAGCCACCCTTGGGGAGTCAGTCCACAGTTCTTCGTGAATTGAAGTCAATCGACAAGGTGCGAAAGCTCGGTCCATAGATGCTTCATGCTTTGAAGCAGTATGACATAGACCGCCGCGACGACGTGGCACTTTCTCTCCTCACGCTCCAGGGCACCACACGTGGCTCGAGTACCTAGTCACCAGGGGTGCGAAGTCGAACCTCTACTCTAACGTTCACCGGCGTGCTCAATGGATTGACAAAGGTGCGCATGCAGAAGACTCCCCCAAACCCAACGTACACGCCAAGAAGGTTATGCTCTGATTCTGGTGGAGCGTTCACGGTGTCGAATAGTGGGAGCTGCTAGAGGAAGGATGCACAGTGACCGCACACGTCTACATTACGCAACTGAGGGATTTGAAGGCGAATTCCGAAGCTACACGTCCACAGCAGCACAAAGTTTACTTCCAGCACGACAACGCGCGCCCTCACATTGCAAGAACGACCAAAATTGAACTCGAATTTCGGCAGGACAAGTTTACCACATCAACCATATTCCACAGACTTGGATCCCTCGGATTACCACCTCTTTCCCCATCTTTAACGTCATCTGGATGGTCAGGACTTTCAAACCCGCGACGACATCAAAATGGCACTGGTGCACTTCTCCAAGGGCCAGCTCCCAGCGTTCTGAAGCAAGGACATCTACGATCTGCCCAAGCATTTGCAGAAGACCATCGATGCCAATGGGGCATATTTCAAATGATTCGCTATTGTCGTTTAAAAATTGTAAGATAAATATTATCGTTGCCAATTTGTCCGAGGACTTATGACTCAACCTAATACAATTAATTACTGCCTTGTAGTGTGAAAATTTTTTTTTATAGAACAATAATTTGCTTATGAAAAACCTCAAAAAATGGAGTTGATGGCAAGTTGCTTCACCACGGACCGAATGCTCGGTGGGAATAAAGGTTTTTATTGAAGGGCCGTCATAGGTTTTGATTAGTTCCAGGGAAGGTGAGCAGGAAAAAGACAGTGGTATTAACAAATGGTTTCGAATACTTGGCCTCTATGCCAGTGAATTTGTTATTAACTATTTTCCTTGTTCTCTATCAGCGACGTGAGAACAGCAACCACGGCTTAACGGATTACACGCGGTCCACCATGCTAAACTCATGGACGGACTCGTACTGTGACAATATAACCGATCCGATTACTCACTTGTACTACTTTGCTCTCGCAAATTGCACACGGTTCCGACCAGGACTCAGCGATCAGGGCTACTGGACGACTATCGCTCACTCGACCAAAAGTCTCACTGAAAAATCAGGTTCTTATTATTAGCAGCACTAATTTGAGAATCGAAGAAAAGTTAATCCAAGAAAAGAAAGCCTAAAATTTTTCTCAGTACTGCTAATGTTTAGGCGAAATTGGAACAGTGATTAATCTCTAGCCTAGTGAAGAAAACATATGTCAAAAAAGGCGTGAATTTTCACATCAGCTCAAAAAAATTATGCCGCGTGCCCCACTTTAAGCCACTTTTAAGCATACCCTCACTTGAACATAACCAGAAGTCAACCCGTCTGCTGCCCAAATTGCGTATGTTTATCAATTTTGGTGTCATTCAATTATCAGATTATCATCATGCTTATATAAGTAGCTGAGGAACAACATCTTTGTGATATCTTGCCTAACCGCTACTTCCGATTCAATTGGTATAGAAAGAAAAAATTCCTTATGTCTGCAACAACACACTCTGGCTGTAGTCGTTTGGTGGCACTCAATTGGCTGAGTGCTGTCGCCTGCTGAATCCTCGATGACTTACGGTAAAGTGAATGCGTGGGTGAATGACCCGATCGACCGATTTGCAACTGTGTCCATGTTCTGAAAAAGTTGTCATTTTTCTACTCGTCATCAAGTACACGAGCTTTCCGATGAGGTAATCACGACGATAGCATTCCAGTTGGAATCAGCTGATTCAACATGCTCGATCGATTGCCCGTGCCCATCTATGTATATTGCTGAATATCGAAAGCGAGCGCTGTCACGGAAACTGAGGGGCCGGCATGACTTTCTACAGCAAAAATTACCATGGGGCCGGTGAGTTTGGAATGACATTACCTACTGAGATAAGAGTTACCCGGTAATAGAGATGAAATCCTCAAATAATTATCCATGATTGAAACTAAAGATTTTCATTTGTGCGTGTTATAGCTTGATAGTTTTGTGGGAAGATGATGGGTTCATGCTCGTTTTTGTGGCCGAATCTAAAGATGTTTCACTCACAACTTCACTTCTACACTTTTAATACAATACATTCATAAGTAACTATCTTTTCTAATTCATAAAGCAGAAACATGGTGTGTCGGTTTGTAAGTTTGCCGGTGTGTCGGTGTGTCGGTCTGTTTGTCCGCAAAACTTATGATTACGATCAAGGTAGTGATATGGAAAACCTAACTCTATTCTACACTTCCTTCTTATTATAAGGTAGTAACTTGTTGGTTAGGTTAATGGAGTAGCTGAGCACCGCGTAGCTGGGAGACCTCCACTTTTTTCAAACATGATACTGAGGCTGAGCTTGAAACCTTATTCTTTCGTCTAGAATCGTTTCTAAGTAAAGGTCAAGTCGGCTACCCCTCCTCTGCACACCAGCCCTCAGTGTTAGATGAAATCAATGCCCCCCCCCCCCCCCCCACTCTAACTATCCGAAAAGGTTTTGAGAAAATTCAGCCGTTTTTTTTTTTTCAACACAAAATAACTACAGCAAAAAACTTAGATCAGTGATCAGGTTAGTGGCACTTCTTAGCCACAATGTCTCCCAATCACCAGGACAGGCATTGATGCCATCCCTCCAATATGAAGAGAGGCGTGACGCAATACATTCATCTACCCCCTTCTTAACTGCCCAGCGTTGGTGAATTTTCCCCTTCAGAGCAGGTCTGTGGGCATTTGAAAGTATAGCAGTAATATGGGTTGAGGTAAGATGAATATGTGGGGAGTGAGGTAGCCAGATTATACTGATTCTTCCCACCTCATCTATCGACGTCCTCGCGTGCGGTGGTCGAGCATTATCCAACACAATCGAAAATTTCCCTGTAATCGGTGTGAAGTGGGAGCTCGAAACACCATCTCTCTCAGCCGCAGTACACTCTGGTAGGATCTCCCAGTAAATCACCCAGTTGAGCAGTGGAAGAATGAGCTCATGTCTATCTTGGCGTGAGCGCCTCACTTTATGGCGGGCTGTGGCCTTGGGTCCGTTGGTAGGCATTGCGATCTCCTGTGTGGATCTTCATAATAACATGTCGGTTGAGATAGTCATTTTCTTGCTTCGAGGAGCTTCTGATACTCACTTGCTCGCACTCGATCTCCTGCTCAGAACAGGAATGAGCGATATTCGCTAGAATGTCGTGAAAGATTTATTAGGAAGTAGAGTTTGTCTTCTCCAAATCCTGCCACTCTGAACACGATTGCTCCGACGGGAGACCAGAACAGTGTCGATATTTGAGGAAAGTGGACGTCCGCTTCGTTAAACTTCGTCAAACGAATCCCTTCTCAGAGGGAGCGATCATGTCATTTATGGTAGGTGAAAAGAGACGGTCACTGCTGCCAAACATTTACCATATCTCATTCCAAGCATGAGTGTCAAAGTACTCAGTTTCGTAACGGTGAAGCAGAAAGCTCGAGTAGTCTTATCGATGGCACATCGTCCGGTAGACGATTACTTACTCCGAACGACTACGTCGAATACCGATTGGTTATAGCACTAATCTATCAACAATGCCCCTTCCCCTGAAATCAAATCTACAGTTCTTCTTTAGCGCGTTCGCGAGCAACATGCATTCAAAGTTAACAGGCAAAATTTTCTCAAAACTTTCCGGACACCCTAATGCTTGGTAAAAGTAAGGAATGAGGCCCGGCGTAAGCCGGGCGACACGACTGGTATGCTGATAAAGATGTGCTTTTTCGCTCCCCACCTTCTTTTCTAACGCAGATGCAGTAATCTAGTTAAAAGATCTCTCTTAAACCGATCCGAACGCTGCTTCTATTAGGAAAGATAGTCTGAATAAATAATCAAAAGCCGCTTCCAGTACAAATGTTGCCCTCCATTCTCTTTACCAGAGCCGCTTCGAATGACCACTTTCGTTAATTCAATCAGTGAATAGCATTTTTCGTTCCATTTCCATGTAATAGCTCACAGTAAAAGATTTCCTTGCACAAGGTGGCGAGTTATGGACAAAAGTTCAGCTCTGGGTGAGATTTGAATCTTTGGTTGTGATCTATGGTTGTTGCAGCTGCAAGCTTTGATAGCAAATGTGGTAACATAAGGTAATAAAGCTATATGCGCTCTCTCTAGGTATCAATCCTTATTATATATAAAGCGCTCTGTCTGTCTGTCTGTTTGTTTGTTTGTTTGTTTGTTTGTTTGTTTGTTTGTTTGTACGGAAATTCGATATAACCTGAAGAAACACCTGGAGAAGTCGGGTCAAGTTTGGAATGGGTTGAGCATAGGGTAAGTGCAACAGAGCACATGTGAGCCTAGCGGAGCTCCGCCCCCAAGGGGCGGGGCATGCGCCGGAATTGGGCGGGGTCATGGGCGAATTCTTTCAATTCGGTCTCATAATGTTCAAGACACCGTGAAAAAATGTGCATAGGTGAGGGATGGGTCAACCATCAAAATAAAGGAAACTCACCGGCGGTGGGCGGAGCGTTCTCGCAGTGGGCGGTACTTTCCACAGAGATTCGTAACTCGATTCAACGAAGGCGTCGAGGCCAGCAAAAAAAGTAAAAAGAGTGAGCAAATCCTTATGCGTGCTGAGCATGCATAAGTATAGCGGAGCCCCGCCCACGAGGAGCGGGGCGTGCGTTCAGGTGAAAGCTACTTCTCAAAAATTAGTGTAACTTTGTTCGGAAAAGTTATAGAGTGCGGAAAAAAAGTGGTTAGAGGTAATGGGACAAATGTGGTCAAATCCCGAAAGTGGGCGGGGTTGCCACCAAAGTGGGCGGGGCTCAGATCAAAAATTTATAACTCTATTCAGAAACGTGCTGGGATGCGGCAAAAAGGTGTCAAGGTGTAAAAGAACAACTGTGGTCAAATCGCGAAAGTGGGCGGGGTTTGCACCAAAGTGGGCGGGGCGTAGATCAAAACTTTATAGCTCTGTTCAGAAACGTTCTAGAGTGCGGGAAAAAGGCGTCAAGGTGTAAAAGAACAAATGTGGTCAAATCCCGAAAGTGGGCGGAGTTGGCACCAAAGTGGGCGGGGCGTAGATCAAAACTTTATAGCTCTGTTCAGAAACGTTCTAGAGTGCGGGAAAAAGGCGTCAAGGTGTAAAAGAACAAATGTGGTCAAATCCCGAAAGTGGGCGGAGTTGGCACCAAAGTGGGCGGGGCGTAGATCAAAACTTTATAGCTCTGTTCAGAAACGTTCTAGAGTGCGGGAAAAAGGCGTCAAGGTGTAAAAGAACAAATGTGGTCGAATCCCGGAAGTGGGCGGAGTTGGCACCAAAGTGGGCGGGGCTCAGATCAAAATTTCATAACTCTGTTCAGAAACGTTCTAGAACGCGGGAAAAAAGTGGTAAGAGGAGTTGGAACAAATGTAATCAAGTCCTCGAAGGGGGCGGAACTGGCACTTGGAGGGGGTGGGTATGGCCAAAAATTCATCTCTTCAAAAACTTTCTGGAATGCGGAAAAATGGTTTGGAGCAGTCAAAAGAAGGGTGGTCAAGTTTATTGTGGAAAGGGTTCGCACTAAGGTGGACGGAGCCAAAATCAACCACTAATAACTGCGCTCAAATATATCGAGCGTGATGCTCTCAGCAGTTCAGCGTTCGAATCTAGAGAGAACTATCTTATTCTGATTATCCAACACTCTGCTGAATGACTCCATCCGGTGGGTAAGTGGCCATCGACATATACTGCGCGCGTTAGCGTGCATAGCCAAACTGGTTAGAAATAAAATGATTGGACTGGATTCTCTTCCATATAGGAGGAAAATGCTCGATCTGATCACCGTTTTCATGATGCTCACCGGGTGAATCAATGTAAAGGTCGATGATTTTTTTACTATTCGACGCGCTATCACGAGAGGAGAAAAAACAAGCTTTTCGTCCCAACACCTAGGACAAGCACAAGAACCAGGCTGTTCACCTTAAGGATTGCTGAATATTCCAAGCTAGCTGAAAAACAGCTATGCCACAAAGTTTAATACATTTCGAAACATCGTGCGGCGTTACCATAAATGAGGATATCTTGGGACTCGGTCGGTGGTTAAGTTTTCTTACTATGCTTTTGCTACCTAGCACGTTTTATCCACAGTTTTATTTGCTGTTACCTTTTCCCACTTTCAAGTACTTTTTGTTGCACTTAGTTGAAGGTTGTGTTTTTTTGTTCGCTGGTTTTTCAACTTGTTTTTCTTCCCATGTGCCGGACACATGCAATAAATCTAAACCTAGCCGTTTTCCTACTTTCCTGACATATAGATCATAACTCACTCTGAAAGACTTGGCATCCGCTCACGATCGAAGCTCATCTTTAAACCAGCTTTGGTTGGCGGGAAGATGACATACTGCTGTAGTGCGGGACCGGACTGCACGATCACCTGCATGAAACTATTTTAATGAGATATTCCACATACGGCATTATTCCGTCCTTCTTTTTAAAGATTTTTTCGATTATTTCCAGGTTACTGTGGTCACCTAATGATTGCAGATGAATGCCAATCAGTCTGATTGTCGTCATGCCCCTTCTTAATGCTTCCGAAGATCTACGACTGTCGTCTAAGCAACATTTCTTGTAGGAATGTGTAAAATACTACTCGCCCTGTGACGGATTCTTGTCATTTCAAAATCACTGGTAAAAGCATGGGGGCTCTCTTCCAGTTTCTTTGTGAGAACATTGAAATGTTCTGCATAAGCAGTCATCCACTCCTAAATGTAGATGATGCTACGTCTATGATGATGCATTTTAAAGGGTAATTCGTTGGGCCGGCCGTATTATTACTGCACTATTCACGAGACGAGACAGATACGCTTCTATACGCTTACTAGAGAGCATAACTTCTTTTTTGCTAATTTTTAGAAGCCCTAGATTTTTAAAATTCGCCAGTTTTGGCGGTTCCTCTGTAATCCTTGCACTACTCGACACCATTGCTTTCATTATTTCATCTTAAATAATGCTCAAACAATCGTGATCAAGTGCCTCTAAGCTGGATTTGGTGCTACTTGACTACGCATAGCCAAGCCAAATGGGAGTACCCGTTGGAATAAGCAAAAGATCAGAACCCAACCGTTAACCTTGTTGGCCAGCATCGAAGAGTACAAGGCTTGGTTTCTAAATTTACATACAACCTCAGGAACGTCCCTGAGACTGGAAAAAGGGGGTGGATGGTAGTTACTGAAAAGGAGTAGATTCCTCATGGCAAAAAGCCGAAAATCAAAGGAAAAACCGATCGTGGTATGTTCCACGAAATCGCTTCTCCGTTTCACTCATTCCTCTTATATAATAGAAAGAGCTAATTTGGTACATATCTTAGGGCATAGTATGCAGCAGTAAGAGATACTTGCTGCATACTATGCCCTAAGAGAGAAAGAGAAGACAAATAAATAAATAAAATACTTACCTGACGACAAAATCCCACTATGCCCTCATGTGTCCACGCAACACGAAATCCTTCTTGTAGTCGTCTCTGCATAAGTACGCTTAGTATATACTCGGCTACGACTCGTGTAGTTCGATCACTAGTAACGTTTAATTGCGGCAAACTCCAGATACGACGCCTGAAAGCAAATCCTGTGTTGGGAACTCGATATTTCACTTACTTCACTGACTCAACTCCTCTTGACGAAAATGGACCCTATCTTGCGAGATACGTCAACACAAAAGGGCTAATATGGCCTTCCCGCCTAAAGCGGGATCCTCAAAAGGATGTGAACCCATATTCTCGGTTCTGTTCAGTCTTTATCACTCTAACCCAACAACTGGTGATCAAGACCAAGAAGTCATAGATTTGCTTGATATCCTGTCCCTGATGCAGCGCCAGATGGAACGCCATGACGAAAGACTTGAACTCGTGCAAAATTATCTAAAAAATCGCCGACTCGTCCTTTGAAACCTGACTAAATGGAGATGTGGACAACCGCAGCAGACAAATTTATCTACGACGCATAAAATGGGAAGATGTTCGACAAATGGTAAAAACACACCAAAGTCGTGTTTGCCACGACAGTGCGGAGCTAATAATCAAGAGATCACTGAGCTGCAGGTCAGCCGCAAGGCGAGACTGTCGTAAGTCTTTCTGCGCTTCCACTGCATGAATCTTCTCGTCCGATTAGACGAGGGATAAAGCCGTAGCCACGATGGTTAATCTTTAAGAAACTCACTGTCGAGTTCCAGTTTATGAACCCATACTAGAAAATACAAAGGTGCGAAGAACACTCCGTCCCAATACTGGAACCTAAAATTCAGCCGATACCGACTAGTCACTAAAGGTCTGGGAGCGAGAACTGATAAGTCGATCGAACACACACATTGATCAAGGAGGTGAAACCAACGAGACGGTTTGAACTAAGTATTCACATGGATTTCTAAGTTGACAAGCCGATCTAAACCCCAACTGAGATCTAATCTGTGAAAAATGAATTCAATCAGAAACCATCCAAAACTCTTCCATTTTTTTTATAAAGTTTCTTTGAGGAGGACGTAAACCTAAAGAAGAAGAAAAACGGAAGAGTGCTCTATTGTAATTCGTGGAGAATTCTGAGTGCTTCTTCTTTCTTTTCTCGCATTCTCTTCCATTCGTTTGTCGATGATATATGTACCACACTCAACTTCGCTAAGTGTTCAACTTTCTCAACAGTTAAGACGTGAAAATAAATGCCAGAGACGGAGACACCTAATCAAATCTGGGAATCTAAATAATGTTGATTACGGATGAGCCCAACATCCCTATTCATGAAAGTGGTCAATAAACCCGGAATCGGAGTTTCTGATATTGAAGATGATAATAGAACATGATCTCAAAAGTTCAAAAAAAAGAGTTTGCCACCATAAACTAAACGCAACTTGTTTTCGCTAAAAATCACTAACTAGTTATTTTTAGTACCAAACAGTGCGTAATCACCAATAATTTCATTCCCTAGTAATTTCTGTGCCCAATTTCAATGCTGCTCGCAATTTGTGCTCTGCAGTTCACCTTTTGTATTCGCCCCTACAACTTCTTTTTTTCCAGTTATGCCTAATACATAAACCCTACGAAATTCCCCGTTGTAAATGTTTCTCTTTCCCCTACGGCTACCACCTTAGCGCTTCGAATAAACGGAAAGGGATTATGGGACTGGATGGCTATGTGGACTTCCTAGCAGAACTCTAGCCGTTGAACAAACTTGGGAGAGTGTTTTATCACTGCCACGCTTGGCCACTCGACTTAATATTGGGTGTGTGCATCAATTTTCGCGGATTTTTGTGTGCGAAGACATATTCTTTTCGAAAGCAAAACAAAATATACATCAACCAATGTATTGCTATTGTTAGCTACAACTTCTTGGAATCTTTCTGGAAGCTTGTTGATTACGTGTCTGAAAGTCTTTATTCATTTAGGCAACCATCAACCTATTTCCACACTTCTTCGGAATTTAGGAAACCTACATCGGCCGAACTGAAATGCATTACCAAGTCGTGGTACGGAGCTAGATCCAGGGAGTATGCGTGCTGAGCAAGCTGGTCCCATCCAAGATCTGTATTTTCTTACAAGAATTTTTTGCGACATGCAGACTAGCGTTGTCATGGTGGAACAGCTCCTTATGATGTTTTCTTGCTGTTAACGCTGCTAACTGGTTGAGAGCATCCAACAAATCGTCATGTTGATGTTCGTAGCGGTCGCGGCAACAGTTTTGTTTGAATTTAGCAGCTCGTGTCACATAATACCCCTCTGATCCAATAGAGTACACAGCATCGCTTTTTGGCAGTGGATAATCCACCTCGGCTGTAAATCGTTGTTGGGCCTGATCCACATATGCTGTTTTCCCTTTGTGATTATCTAAGTAGATTCGTTTTTCATACTTCGTCGCAATTCGGTGAAGAAAAAGTGCCTTTTGTGGTCTTCGAGGTTCTTAATGCGAGCCTTCAAGCGTGCTCCGGGCTTCTTTCGTGACAGCTAATGAGGGATCCCTTTTCTAACATCCCAATCTTTGATATTGCGTGCAAGCGTCTGAGCACGGTTACAACGTTCAACTCCATTGCCAGCTCCTTTTAGGGCTGGTCTGGATTCTCATTCGGCAATGCTGATAACTGCCAATCCTAAGACTTTTCGGCTTAGCCGTTCCTTTCTTTCAAGTCGGAATTTCATTTGCAAAAAGTTGAACCATTCTCTGCAGGATCCTCCAGATAGAGCTTGTTCTCCAAAAGTATCAAAAAACATCCAGTAAGCTTCACTGACAGTTTTCTTAAGCTTTGGAGCAACCACTTATCACCTTCCACGTTCATCCAGTTTTAGAGTAACGGGATTGGGTGCGGAACTAATCTGTCTGCTCTTAAATTGGTGGTCAACACTCATTTTACGAATCATGAAAAGTTCCATAGGTAAAACTACATATTCGCGCAATGAGCCTATGAATTCGGTGCGGAAATTAATGCTCACATCTAATTCAGTAACAGCGGTAGAATGCCCATTATCAATATTTTATATCCAGCTCACATGTGAAGAAGAAAGTGCTTTCCTTACTTTTCACGGATGTGGTTTTCGATTAGATCAACATATGTATACTTCCTGAGCTTACGTGCTCATCATTTCAGATTGATTCAATTTTTCACAACGTGAGGTGCGATCAGGAAAACCCACCTCGGCTTGTCTAATAATACAGCATTTTTATCGCCCACAGATAAACTCACCGACATTCAAGGTATTTGCTGATCGCATTGTGAAGGATGAGAAGCTTCGGGTCTTCCATCGCCTCGTCCTCACGGACACGCACAATAGTCAGCAGATCTTTTGGGATTGATCGATAACGTATCATGATTCGTTCAAGAGGTCGACGAATAACTGACAACGCTTCCTGGAATTTTTTATGCAAAATTTTGCAAGTATCTAGTCGCAAATTTTAGAGATTTCTCTCGATCAAGGGCCAAGTCAGCCATTAATACCTAAAGACATTTACCGTTTCCTTCCCATCAGCAACGATGCGGAGATCGAGTAGTTTCCGACGGAATGCATCAACCACCTTAAAGACGCGACTTTGCTCTTCGAAATTTGTTCACGGAGTAACCGTGTCTATGGCAAAGCACGATAAGATTTGAAACTCACGCTTCTACGCTCAATACTACTTATGCCGCCAAGAAAAGCCGTTCTCAGAATAAGACATGGTGCTTCTAACGTCACTTTGACCATATAGAAGTATACCGGCACATTGCTGTCTTTTCTGAAATGAGGCACTATCCGAAAATGGGGCATTTATACGCAGTTATTATGATATACAGTCTTGGCTAAGCGCTGCGTAACTTTGCGTGTTCGTTTTTGAAGAGGCTCAAATGTAGTCGCGTATAAATCTGAAGCGGCACAGTCAAGCTCAGCTTCATTGCTAATAAATATCTTTATCAATACTCGAGTTGAGATATTCAACGTCAAAACGGGTGCACAGAGGTTTCCATGTAACCTCGAATGTAAATTGTAGTTTTCTAGTTACACTTTTACCAGTCGTATCGGCAGGCCAACGCTAGGCTCTCCTCCTGCTTGTGTCAAAGTTGACCCGCCGTCTGCACTCTTCCAATCTTGAAATCTCTTGTCCAAGAAAACAGAAGTTATTGATTTATAGCGAAGCGCACGCAGACATCACATACCGACACATTGCGCTGGATCTTATCCCTCTTCTTCCAACTTGACAGCGATCTATTTTCAAAGTGTGCTAATTTCAGCGAGGTCGGCACCTAAATCCCTCCTACGCCTTCGCTGGCTGGATCTAACTCAGTCATTTCCTACTACCTACAATCGGTGTCTGATTGTGACATCTGCCGCCTGCACTCAATCCGACCTTGAAAGCCCCAGGTCCAAATTAGCCATCTTCGTGTGAGTCTCGCCTCCTGTGGGCGGAGTCAAGTTGTGCCACTTCCAGTCAGCATTCCCCTACAGCAGCGTTTATTTCTAGCGAATTTGAGTGCCTCAGGTCCAAACTGCTAATTTTCACTCCACCCCGCCCCGAGCGGAGTACTGTCATCTACCATTAGTGTTTCCATCCTGGCAATCTTGCCATCTTACCCCTACCAAATTTGAATGCTCTAGGTCGACGGGAACAGGAGCTAAAAATTTTCGATCAATCCCCGTTCACTGGCCCACTGTGGACAGCGTAAGTGTTCCCATCCTGCCGCCAGTATTCCTACTGATTTTGATTGCTCTATGTCCATAGGGACAGGAGTTATGAATTTTCGGTCAGACACTTATACACATATACAAATAACAAACACATCAGCCGACTATATAAGTAGAATAGCGCACGATTCTGTTTGCTTGTTTGTCCTTCTGCATAGCTGTCAGTCTGTCAGTCTGTCTGATACGAAATTCGATAAGCACCCAAAGAGACCGGATAGAATTTGGGATGGGCTGGCTGTTGGGCAAGATCAACACAGCATATGTGAGTTTACAATTAGGGGAACACCGTTCATGGGGAGAAGAACACGCAACGGAACGCTTCCCAATGGGAAAAAAAACTTCACAATTTATATCCAGAAAGGTGAAGACAGTGAAGACAAAAATGGGTGAAGATCGGGATCGAATGAACAAACCTGACGATGGAGACTCTTTGGCGTTGAGACAGGTATTTTCAAAGGGCGGTACTTCCTAACACATAATGTATCACAGTTTTGAATTACAGGGTGCGCCATAAATATGGTACAACTTTACGGAAGTGTGCATTTCCTCGCTTGGTGGAATTTCCCATATCTGCATTTTCTCATGTTCACCATATAACTTAGCTCACATATTGCTTTGTGCTTGGATTCGTGTTTTCGAAAAATGGTGCCCCGCAATCATCCAGCAGATGCTCCGTCTATGCATGCATTTGGTGAGTCCTTCTCCGGAATCTCCTGTCGTTTCGGCATTTCTAGCAAGACAGCCTGTCGAGTCTGGGTTACAACCCCTTTCCGAATACAAATACATTTGCTTGAGAATGATTAGCTGCGAAACCTGCAGAAACACTAGAAAAATGACTGCCGAATTGAATATATGATCGTCTTTAATGAGAATAGTGTACAGTTGTATCTGAACGATTTCAAAAGCTCTATAGATTTTGATGAGAGGAATTTTGAGAGAAAGAACAAATACCGTTCTCTAGTTGCACTCGGCACGAGCTTCGACACTATTTTCTGACAAAAAGGTGTTCCGCGCGGAAGAAATGCTCAGGTTAAAGAGAAGAGGTTTCTCACTAAAGTAGCAAGGAAGTCGACGCGAGTTAGATCGTTTCTCGTAGCCATTTCCCTCTCCAATGATGGTTGGGGTGGAATCTGTGCCATCAGAACGATATCACTTAATTTTGCCCAAAAAAGAATGAAATGCAATCAGAACGTTTTCAAGAGGGTCATTTCTGAGACGGTGCTGCTAAGGGTCACAGATTGCTGCAAAGAAACGATTTGTTAACACTCGCGCACTTGCTCACGAATGAAAAAAGATCAAGGCTGGTGTTGAAGAAATGTTCGCAATCTCATCCCTGCCTACAATCAGCCTACGATTCTTCCCGCGCGCAATCCTGCGGGTCCGTGGATATAGTGTATGCTGGAGAGAGAAGCCTGCAACAAGAGATAGAACACCTCAGTGATGCAGCTGTAAACAATCGACGAAAAAAGCCCGGGTTTTAGTTTGAGGTTTGAATTTCTAATGAATCTCTGCGTGCTGCCATCGATGATTAAACGAAAAAATTTCGAGCTATGATTAGTACAGGAAACGGTTTTATCAGATGGCTGTTCGATCACATTCTTGATGCGATGCGTAGTGGGCAGTTCACATAAATCCGCTATATCAAGATGAATAGTGGTTTTTGCACGACAATTTTTTCACCATATTTATGGCGCATCCTGTCAAAGTGTGTCGGTTTGTCGGCGTGTGTATGTATGTATGCATGTGTGTGTTGTATGCCAGGTAGCCACACACGCTATCGCATGCGCTAGGGGCTCTAGCTATGAGTGACGGAGCCACATGAGCTGATTTTCATTATAGCCGTTATCGGATGTATGGTTTCCGTTCGAACCCCGCCCCCGTGGGCGGAGTCGGTCCTGTCACCCACCATAAGTATTCACATCCTGTCACCTGTGCTCCTACAAAATTTGAAAGCTCTAGTTCCACTGGAACAGGATTGTGAGTTTCCGCTCGAACCCCGCCCCCTGTGGGCGGAGTCTGGTCCTGTCACACACCATAAGCGCTCCCACCCTGTCGTTTCGCCTATACTCTTTCCAACTTCGAATTTTCTAGGTCTACGGGGACAGGAGTTATGATTTCCCAAAATGTTTCCATGAAGCATTGCATTTTTGAAGAACGCCCCGCCTATCGGGGGTGAGTCTTCCCAGTTTCAACTAACTTACCAATGCACACCCCTAGCCACCTTTGTACCCCAGTTTTGAAGCATTCTTGTGACTGAATTTGAAATCATGGTCCTCAGTACAGTTTATTTCGATGCACGCCACGCCCAGTATGGGCGGGGCTCCGCCAAGCCGATATGCTTTATACTTCTCGGGACATGGCCCACCCATCCCACGCTTGACCCGATCTCTCCAGGCAAACCTGAAGGAGCTAAGGAATTTCGTGACAGACATACAGAGAGAATGACAGACAGACAGGCAGAACGACAGACGAAGCGCTTTATAGTAAGCAGGATGTCTGTGTTCGTGCGTGTGTAGGTGTTGTATGACAAGAAATACATAACACCTTTTTCCTTTGACTTAGGAGATTCAAATTTGGTCGGAGTATGGGCGGAAGGATGGGAACACCAAAGGTAGGTGGCGAGACTATACTTCGCTCACTCAAGCGAGGCGGGCGTGAGGTAGGTATTTAGCCGAAAATTTATGTCCTGCTCACGTGGACACAGAGTGACCAAGGAATGCAGACGACCGGGTAGGAGGGCTTAAGGTTGGTGAATACTCCTCTTCCAGAGAGCGGAAAGGGAACCAAAACTCTATCACTTTATGAGACAAGACGATGAATGTGTTACACAGTAACCCAAACACGCTGAAATGCCTCCAAACGCCCGTCACATATACGACGCAAAGGAAATGTACCGCGGGTGATGCCTTCGAAAATGGGTGGTGGGGTATAGGGGGGTCACTGTGTCACACATACAAGGTACGTTCCCTCTAATCCCTATTAGTTGGGCAGAATTCCGCCTATGACGGGCTGGGTGCTCACAAAGTGCGTAAAGGTGTGGAATTAAATGGATGTGTAATTCCGAAAATTTGCAACTTTTGTTCTCCTGTACCCAGAGCATCCAAATACGAAAAAGGTGGTTATTTCCACCGAAAAGGAAGAGAGACCGGCGTTAGCCAGGCGATCTGACTGGTTTGCATTCAACACACCTAATGAAACATCATCCGTTATCGGACTGGTGTTTTTGTCGAACAGCATCATCAGAAAATTCTTAACACTTACCCGTAGACAAAAGTCACATATGTCTGTCTTTGTACGAGACAAAAAGAGCTCTGCTCTCTGAGTAGGTCGTGCAACTTGTCTTCAGCGGTGCGACAATCAATCTAAAGAAAGACACAACATGAAGAGCGGAGAAAATTTCCATGTATACCGATTTGCAGAAACACTCGCAAACATTATGAGAGTGAAAATTTCACTGCGAACAGAAAATACTTACTTTCACATCACTTTTGAGGCCGAACATATTGAAGGGTAAATTAGAACTCTTCAGAACCACTCTTTCTGCGTGCATATGGACCCACTTCTGCCTAAAAGTACCAATTTTATGACCACTTTTGGGCATCAACAGGGAATGAACAAATGGACATTGGAAGTACTCAAACTAAGAAAGGAAGTATGCGAATTTCTCTGAGAGTGGATAGGCAGAAGAAGAGCGAGTGGGCCAAGAATTGAGATAGAGAACATCGCTCGTTATTTTAAGGGACGAGGTGAGGCAAGCCGAAACAACAGCAAGTTGAAGAGTGACAGAGGGAGATTATTCTCAACACAACATATTATTATAGCAGGATATCTGAATAATTCCTGCCTCAAATACCTCAACTCTTAGCACATTGCCTCAAAGAGTCGGCTAACAATATCGCGTGTGGCTCGTTGCAAAACGGTGTTTTGACCAAAGAACACCAACAGTATGCAACTTTCTGCTCGTCAGATCGTAGAGATATACATGAACTGAACATTTCAATGTTGCACCGCACCCATTTATGCTTAATAGAAGCCCCTCATAGAATAAATTGAGAAAAGAGAAACATAAATTAGGTCCCTCCAGAGACATAAAACGAAAAACATTACATGACTTAGACAAACATTGGACTTAATAAGGACTGGCTCACCACGATTTCTCATTCAGTTGACACAGAGAACTCCAGAATCCCACGAACGTGTTTGCATTTTCTTGTTCAGTCCTCAAGTAGAAACAAATTAGGATACAAGGCCCCTCAAACAATTAGACGAAGATAACGGTGATCTCACATTAGTCTACTTACCCAAGAAAAATGCTCATCTCCTTCGCTTTGTCTTCCAAAGTGAATATCGGTATTTTGGTTGATACACCTAACGGAATGGTGTAAAATACAGGATCGCTGTTGAAGGCATGTATGTGAAGTAGTACACGATCAGCCTCAAGGATGCTGAAACACGATAAATAAAAAGTAGCAAGATTGGATACGCAAGAATCGAACTGAAGTCATCAGATCGCCCCCGGGCAACCGTGTAAAGATTTAAGACTCTATTGCATATGCGCTTGAGATTAAACTCTAATCCGAGCCTCATGAACACGTCTCAGAAAGGTCTTTGACACGGCTTCTAGTGCAGAATGTCACAGCATCCTCAAAATGCTTCCCTCCAAATATTGGATTAGCACGTTAGCATATCATATTTACTAAAACTGCGGCATATACGAGAAGAGCCGCGAACGCTGAAGGAGCGATTTAGTTTCATCTGGTAGCTACATTGAAATCTTATTCAAAGACCTACTGAAGTTAATATGCGAATATGGTGGCACAATACGGTACAACTGGTTTGGGAAGGATATAGAAGGAAATAGCACTCACTCATCGATTAGATTCCTCAAAGACTTGACAAGCTTTTGTCTCACGGCATTCGGAAATTGTCCTTCTGATAAAAGGTCCTTCAGTTCATTATAAGGAGCCTGTATAACGAGATCTATCGTTACATCTTCCCTGCAATTATTATAAGATAAAACACACTGCATAAAAACATGAAGTGCAGAACCTAAATCATTCTGTAAGTAATGCTACCCAAAGTAGTACCTGTTGAAAATCAGCAGCGTTCCTAATGCCGCACAAATCTAATCCGGTCTTACAAGGCCGGGAAAATAATCCATTGCGTACCGTAGTGTATCCTCGCTCCGGTGGGGGGATGGGGGGGGGGGCATGTATCCGGTGTTTTCTTCAGAGTCGACGCACTGACGTGACTCGCGGCGTACAGCATGGCCACACTGTGGTTTCTTGAGGGATTGGCAGAGTATGTGCTGTTCGAACATTATTCGAACTCTATAGTGATTCTAAACCAAAACGCATGCACGCAGAGGCGAGGGTGAGCGGTACTTCACCATGTGCAGCATCGGTACGCAATCATAATACATTATGGACTGTTCGAGTGGCATGCAGCGGTGTACCGTAGGGGGAGTCTTGTCCCCTGTAATATTTAATATTCTCACCTCTCACCTCCCTGGCGCACATCCCTAGCGCCTTTCAGGATATAGGTCTGTTTTGCTACATTTACGCGGACCACATTAAGTTGTACAAAGTAGTAGCAGACAAGAATAGGAATGAATATATGCAAACAGCAAATGATAAGACTATGGGTTGGGTTAAGGGAGACGGCCTTACGGTCTACTTAGAAATGACTCATGTCAAGCACCTACATGCACATACGTCTGAACCCACTTTTACAGTGGATGAAGCGTTTTGAACCGTGGGACCGAGTTTCGAGGTTCATATATGATCACAAGTCTGGGGTTCATATATGATCACAAGTTGAACTTTTATAAGCCCTACAAATCACTGGTGTCTGAAGTTCTCAAAAGACTTAATCTATTCGAAGCGTTAAGAACAAAGGATCAAGGTATGTTGCTGCGAACCTATAAAATTTATGTAAGACCTATGGTAGAGTGTGGAACTACAGTATTCAACCCACATCTAAAAAAGGATGTACAAGCTCTAGAGAACGTGCAGAATAATTTCGCGCGCAAACTTATGATTAGAAGCACAGAAGTTAATTATTCGGCTACACCTAGTGGTTCACTGAAGAATATTAAATGTGATTCAAAGCCATTAGATTGGATGAGGAAGTTATATGACTCACTCATGACTTTTTATTTTCTGAAGAATGTTGTTAAATTAGGTGCAGCTGACTTTTTCCAAGTGTTGGCGTGCAGCAGGAGAGGTCTCTAACTATTGGCAACTCGTTATGCTACGACCCAGGGCAGGTCAAAGTTCTTTCGAATTTGAGTGCGTTCCTGTTTCAAATGTGCGTTACGCTTCAAATTCATCCGACGAAGTATGGCACGCTCAAGAAACTTATTCGTGGGAGCATTTGAAAATTGTTCTGGTCTTAAAGTTTCAGTTAGGTGGCTACTACGGTGCTACGCTGTGTGTTTGGATTTTTCGCATGGGTTTGACATGTTCTTAATGATCAAATAAGTAAATAAATAAACTCAGACACTAGCTGTGCGCCACCACGATCCATTCATGTAGTAATCAATCATCGCATTTCTCATGGAACACCATATTCTTCTACATTTTAAAGCACATATTCCTGAGGATGCATAACAACTCTGCTGCTCTATGAACAAAGGCTAACAGTGGGAGCACACTGAATGAAAACGAAGAGATAAACAGGGCTCTGATTTTGACACTGCCAACTTCGCACCGTGAGTTAACGCTTTGTGATATCAGAAAATAATAAAAATTAACAATGCGAACAATTACCTTGACATCTTGTCGGAAGGCCAGTTAGCTATTATTGTGTAGTCGATGAAAACCAACGGTCGAAACGGCATGCTCAAGACAATCATAATCCGTGTGTCATTATTGCATAACCTCACTAGAAAAGATAATTGAAATCAGTACACTATAAGATTTACCGAGCATGTTCAATAAAAGACGGAAGCAGAGTAGTACAAAATAAAGCAAACCAACCTTGCTTAAGGGTGAATCCTTCCCTCAAACGAATATACAGAATCTCATGCAGGGCGCTCCGGTATACTGAGCGAATGTAGCGATGCCTCACGACATCGCTGAAAATATCTTTTTTCAAAAACACAACACAATGCAAAGTTACCACGAAACAACTCACTTCTTGTATAATTGAGCGAACTCAGGGTTGATTTCATTTACAAGATTTGTAATATGTACATTATCCTGGAGTGCATTTTGGAAGCACCAGCAAAGTAGAGCCCTAAAAACTGGATGTAAAAAAGAAAGGTGGGCCTAGGCCTTATTCAACACCCACTACGATCTTGTTCATTGCGTTGGACCAATGGCTGTCCAAAAATAAACGCTTAATTGTCACACTCTAGCATTTCTGCTCTAAAACTATGTACTAAGCGTGGCAATATTTGCTCAAATGTCAAGAAAGTTTGGACGATAATTTTATAAGTAGTACTTGGGCTGCCCAACGGATGACAGGCGGAAAACGATACGCTCAATGGCTTGGGTTCTTTTGACTAGGCCAATGGTTACTGCATTTCTCATTAAAATCGACTACTTTCAGATGCCCAAATATGCTGGTTCTGCTTAACTATTCGGCACGAACTACTTAGCAATCTACGCAGAAATGTATCAGGCAATATCGAAAACATTGAAAAATGTGCGCGCTTGAGTACCTTGAAGGCGTTGAGTTCAAGAGTAAGCCAATAGCGAAAGCGACCTCGTACACTTAGGGGGATTAAAGTCCGCATGATATCGCAATTCTGCCAGCGCGAAGTAGGAAGGCAGTCAAGGGGTGCTTTCAGAGTTCAACGACCGACCGACCGATTGACCGACAGCGGCGCTGAGCAGGACGAGAACTTCCATCTACCATGACCTTTACCGCTTAGCACTTTGCACATCTACTTCGCAGCTTCTCAATAGCCAGAACGTTAACCACCCACCTGTGGAACGGATTCAAGGGTTTGTACTCGTCCTCGTCAACTTCTTCCTCATCTTCAGAGTAAACCAGCGGCTCATGAATGTCGTTCATATCCACGCCAATTGCACAGCGGCAATTCGGAATGTAGACACCAAATGTCGCCATCGCGAGGAAATGAAACAGTTCGCATGACGCCACATGACCGAAACAAGCTTCATTGCGAGAACGGCCTTGCAACTAAAATTTTTGTATGAATTCCATATCAGCTCGAGATCTGGAAGAAGGCTGGCTATTACGGAAAGCGTGAGTTTCGAAATATGGCCTGTCGGGTTAAAGAACTGCCTTCAACTAAAACTTTTCGTAATCTTAGAATCCAGGTGGGCAAGCAGATTCGATTGTACGGGCATAGGGCAGCGGCCTCAGTTCGCCTCGACAAGACCTTTCACAACTCACCTGGTAAGGATGAAAGGGTTAGAACCCCTAGCGACCTAAGTTCAGCGCTACCGCGCTGGCCACCGCTGACCCATGATCTAGAAGATTTTCATCCATATTCTGCTGTCGGTATAACGCTTCAAGAAGAGCGGTCATAATTCTTACATTATAGGAAACGACATTTAATTTGTAAGAAACGTGAGCATCTTGTTATTTAGTCTCACCGCGTATTACCCGTTGAGTGTGTCTGTTGATTTGTTGGTTCGAGTGTGGCGGTATTTATCAGTGGATGTGTCGAGGCGTTTCAGAGTGGCAGTGTGTGTGTTTGACTGGGGATACGGGATTCCTGCTTCGAGTGTTCAAATGGTAGGGGTCACGGCATGATTGGAAAATTGATGGTAGACAGCAACATTGGATTCCGCTCAGGGTGCGGCGCGCACGAGATTTGGTTTTATAGACCTAGTCCAATTTGAAGGAATGCAGGTGGCGGGATGGGAACATTGGTGATAGGTGAACGACTGAACTCTGGGTGGACGGAACGGGAACGAAGTGAGAGTTATCCCGATAAAAATGGGCAGCCAAGATGAGATAAATAGGGCATTAGCCGCTATATGAACACGCATGACTCATCAGATAAAAGCTGGGGATAGAAGAGAAAATGGGGAAGTGGTTTATTCAATCACATTTCTGAAGGGAGTTGTGAGGTATCCGCAGTCTTTTACACCTGTTCTGAATGCGCGAAGTATTCAGCCCATTACAAGGTGAAATCATGGCTCGAAAGTCAATTCATAGCCAACAAATAACTGTTGTCCTCTTCGTCGGAGAATACTGCGTAATGGGACAGAGAGTCCCGCATAATTCCATGACCCGGTGCTAGAAGTTTTCGAGCAGCTATGACTTATGTCCCGCCAAACGTTACTGCCATGTTTGACAAAGCGGATTACCCATGTTAGTGGAACCCTCTTAATTAGTGCTGCAATGCGGTACACAGGAATGCACTTCGAGGGAGATCATTCTTACTACTAACGTGTTGCAATGAAAAGCAAATTAGACGATAATTCGGAGAAGGCGTAGCAAAAAGAATGAAGGTTGTGGTATGATTCCCGTCAAAGATAGTCAACTCTAGGTGAACTAGTGAATTACTCTACTAGTGCCAGGCAACAGCCCTAAAAATTACTTATTTTTGCTGCTTCCTGTGAGAATCACACCGTCTCGTAGGTTGAACATAAGGTTTGTGGGTAGAAAAAGGTGAAAAAGTGTGGCCAACTACAATAACGATCGAAGGATACCAAAAAAACAGCCCACACCTGAATAAAAGAGCATGAAACGGTGTAGCTTCGTAGTTGGCTAAGAAGTTGCTGCAAAGCATTTGCGTCCGGCATACCACAAACTGCATCCGTTATAACAATTATATCTGAAATTATAGTCTGGTAACATATTACGACCAACGCAATAATGTAAGAATGGCGTGAATGAACAAACTCGATTGCGTATTTTCGTGCATCATCTGCACAGCAATAAGGCCTAGTCGCAACATGAAAATTAGGGCCCATTCTGGATGTATGTATCCGTCACAGAGAGGATTCCTTGTTGTGTTCTCATCTTCAGCAGCACTTACCGTCCTATAAGCAATGACTTTTTAGCATATCTAATCAACAAGAGAGAAAAGTCAATGAATCAAAAATTAATTGAAACGATGCCACATAAAAGAGCAAAGAGTGGCTCACCAGACCCCCTTGACGTAGTCCATAATGCTCCTAGGATGAATAGGAGCAGGCTTCATTGGGACATTATTTACAACCTGAAACACCGATGTTTGAACTGCTCAGAGAGGGTCGATTTCATAAATGCCAGTGCTCTTTAAAATTGCTTCTAAAGCTAATGATAAGTAGTGACATACAGGAACTATCTCACCTTATTTGGTGAACCATCGTTGCACAAAGATGATGTCCTCGTTGTTTCATACTCTCCTATACATTCAATATCACCACACGCTGAGTCGTACTTGTTCTAGAAGGTACACGGCAGAAGAGCTAACAAACGGTTTGAAATTTATAGAAGAAATCGAAGTGTTGTTAGGTAACTAACCCTGTGCCTTCGTCTTAATGTACCCCACTTCTGCAGGATTCCCTTGGAATAAACATACAGACTGTTCAACAAATCATTAAATTTTTGTGTAACTGTATGAAGAACACTGTTTATATTACTTTCGGTTAATAAGATCCCTTGTACGAGCACCTGAAATCTCCACACTTGATGTACTCATTCTCAACAGAACTAAGGAAACACTCAAAAAAGTGGAACAACCCACCAGATCCTGCTCAAAAGCTAAAAAAGGTATGAACACACAGACACTGACATAAATTTGTGGAGAAAATGTTCGACGTGTTCCAGGAATAGTGAACTGCAACGAAAGCAAAAGGTTTCCAAAAAAAGAACTTGAAACGCAAAAATAATGCTCACATTGCTGTTATATAATATTTCTCAAAGTTTAAGATAAGTTACAACGAAAATTCGTTAAAGATCTGAAAATCTATGACGAGGTGGACAGATAAAGGAATGGAAGAACAGAATTCGCTAATAAGGCATTATTCAACGAAAGGAACTATGTTAGTTCAAGGTCGGAGAACTAGCCGAAAAGATATCGTGTTGATGAATATTTTGACACGGTAGACACCATTATTACGGATGAAAATTTTGAGGTTTTGTCGAATAAAAAAATTAATGTTCCCAAAATTATCAAAAAGTTAGTAAGTCAAATGAGAGCAGAAAAAAGACTGTACCTTTTTGCTGACAGAAGCCATGCTCAGTCGTAGGCATTCTAAAAGCTTTGTATGTAAACAACAATTACTCTCTTCATCCTGAAAAGCTTTTTGTTAAAAATGGAGCGAAGTAAATAGAGAACTAAAATACATTTACCGCAACAATAGTCGATGGGCTAAGATCGAGTACAAAAACATGACGGTAATAACGTGATATGTAAGTAATCTGAAATCCTTTGATTACTTCATCTGAATGGACCTTTTTAGTCGATAATGATAAAAGTCTACCTTAGTATCCAAGCAAACCCTGAAGTCCTCTCCAACGACGCAGTCGTCAGGTTCGCCGTTCATTGGAATGATACCAACAACGCTCATTTCATTGCTATATTCTCCCTTAAAGTGTTACGTTTTAGGAAAAAATCCATTTGATACAATTAAAAATAACAGAGACACTGGGAAATAAGATAGCTTGAGGAAATGTGGAATACAAATCTGTGGATCAAAGAGAATTAACAAGGAGGATTCGGCTTCACGGGGAAGTGTGGTAAAAGCAGTGTGGCGGACTACTGGAATGGGTAAAAACTAGAGAGGAATTGTAGACTAGGCAACACGAAATATCGTATACTTCCTAGTCTAACACGATCGCAGACTTCTTCATGAGCGATACTATCGGTCAACGAGCATAATGGTGGGAATCCCATTACAAACTCTAACTCATCAATGCCATGCCTTACTACTTTCGAATGAGCAGATTGGTATAGTGGCAGGTGGCGCACCATCGCACACGCATGGTCCAGGTATCGAATCCCGTGTCGATATTGCCCAAGTCAATCAAGCCTTCAGTCCCAACGAGGCCGGTGATTTGATACCAGACACGTCTGGGAGGATAAAAACACTGACTAGCAGATCGCTTGGCCACCGCAACTCATTGTAAAGGTCGATGGATATTGTTCACGCCACTACGATTCTCCAGTGAAGGCAATAAAAGCTTTTCATTAACGGTTCCTGTAGAGTTTAGAGTCATTCTTGTGAAGAAGCTTTCAAAAATCTTTCCTCGACTGCAGAATTTGGCGCTAACGCACCCTAAGTTATTTGCTCTCTCTCCTTCGATTTCTGAGGTCCGGCTTTTCCATGAGAAATACAATTCACGTGATTTTGTGAAAGAAAATGGATGAGACTGCAACATATCATTTTGCACTGGAAAAAATCATACCTCTCCAGGTGATTCTTCAATTCGTACTGTCTTATTGAGGTGATCGAATAGCCAATGAGCCCGAATGTTTCGTGACACCCGGAAATTCCGGTGCATGTATATGAATATTTCCTTTGCGTCTCGGACATTACCCATTCCTAAAATTTTACGTCCAGACTGTCCGAAAATAAAGTAGCGAAGGAAATAGATGAAGCTATTGGTGGTATACCTTTCACTGAAGATGCGTAACCGTTGGACATCGTTCCAGTCCCACTACCGTTGGACATCGTCCCAGTTCCCTCTTGTTGTTAATTCACCAAAGACAGTATGCCATTGCAACTACAACAAACTAATTTTAGTTAAACTTCATTTTCATGTATATACTCTAATGAAAAACGAAAGATATCATTAGTTTGGATAAGACTTGTGTGTAAAATTGGACGAGTACGCAAATTTGCGGCTTTCTCAGTTGGCGGCAAATTAGTGTTTATAAACTTTTCGCACAGTACTTTTTGTTATTTTGAAATTTCGCTCAGTATTATTTTGAAACTATACTTTACTTGCATATAATTTTTTCCGCTCTATTGCAGTAGCTCTAGATTGAGGTTTCACATTGGTTGAAAATATGCCACCATTTCGTGAAGGTGGAGGATACTGGTTCTATTTCCCGAAACCTTGGAATCATATGAAATGCCCCACCAGGTATGTCTTGTTTTATTTTTTTGGCTTTATATATTGAACCTTTTGGATTCTATCGCTCATATATTTCAATTCATCGATAGTGATATTGTGATCATGCTACTCTTCCTTGTCGAAATACCGTCATGGAAAGAGCAGACTCCATTTCACTATTAGCAATTAGTAACTTCAAATGTGAAGGTTATACTTGTTATATGGAATAAGGTCTATACCCACAGAAAAAGCTCAATTGATTTCTTTATGAAACACCGCCTGGGCGCTGTGCTGGTGGAATGAAAGGAAAGTGAAGTTCTCTATGAGGTTATGATGTGCTGAGGCAACTGAGAGTGAGGGAGGACACCTAGAGGCGATTAAGATTTTGGAGAACTGCCTTCTTTCCTCCCCACAAACGAGTAACATACTTGTGATGGGGCATGGGCGATATTCATCCCACCAAACTCACAAAGCTTTCAGATAAGTGGCGGCTAGAATAAGCTTCATCTGCCATACATTTACGCACGTATCATGAAATTACGGCGATAGATACGGCTACCGCTTACTTGACATCAGATTCAGTATTATTACGTCAGAGTCATCGTCTTCAATGACTTTTTATAACCACATGCCATCGGCATAGATAATGCAGGAAACATCTATTTTTTGAATGGGCAATACGCAGAGCATGCAATCCGATAAACAAACCGGTAATAACTGCGATCTGAGAAACACTATTGCACGATACATGAACAATTGATGAAGCATTGCTTACTACCACTTGAAATGACCTGTTCTTCAGAAAACATTTAATTCACCAACATTGGATGTACCCCTTGAGTTTTAACATAGGGAATGAACGTCACTCTGTCAAATGCATCCCTAAAATCAAAATAAACACGTCAGCATCCTTATTCCTAGCATCTATTGCTTTAGACCATGCGTATATATTAGGTAACAAAGACGTTGCTGTGGACTCACGGGCACAAAAACCGTGATGTTGCTTGGAAATAGGAAGATATTTCCCCAAATGACACGACAAGTATTTTCTTTGCTTCCTCAAATACCATTGCAAGAACTGAGGGAAAGCTGACCGGTCCATAATTGTTGAGGTCTGAGTGAGGCCTTTTCTTGGGGAGTGGTATACCCTCTCAATACTTTGATTTACAAGAGACTTCCCCGTGCCTAAGAATTGAATTAAAATAAACTCGATTGGGTCTAGAATTTTGTAAATGCAGATTTTACTTTTACCAATGATATGCCCTCAGTTGACGCTTTCTGTTTCAGCAACGAGCGGAAGATCAAAAGCGAACGTCTGTCGAACGTAGTTGAGAATTTGCGGTCTATGAAAAAAAAGTCGAAATGTGGTCATCATCCAAGTACGAGCTACAGCAAGGGACAATCCCTGTTCCTGTTACCGAAGTTCGCGTTTTTGATCTTTTTTATTGTCTCATCGATTTATGTTCATAGCGTTAAAATCGTAACAACGGTCGGTTTGGTTCTACAAATTATTTTTTGGGGAGAAATTGAGGGCTTGTAAGACGCGGAAGTGGCATTATATGGCCGAAAACTGCTTAGAAAGGGTACATTGTGGGCTCAACCTTATTTCGAGATGCTCATTGCTCCCAGGGCGCTCAGTTTTTTGAACCCCTTCTGGAGATGGTTGCGAGGGGCAGTGTCTACAACCCTACGTAGTAACCAACCTGCTTGGTTGTTCTAAGAATACCAGACGTTCTTTATCATCACCGTGTCCTCGTGCAATACGCAGAGCTGTAATCATAGCAGTCTTCCGAATTTCCCACATTTCTTTTCGCCATTACACAAAACGGCGCTTTTGTTTCTTAGCTCTCTGCTCACATATCGTGTCATCGCTATTTGCTTTCAATGTGAAGGTAGGGGACGTCGACCGTTTTAATCTTAAGTAATATATCACAAACTTGCAAAAATTCCATTTTTCGCAAGCGAGTATGTTCGATATTCTTGAAGGTATTCTTGAAGGAAGTGAAGGTAGGTCGTAGCTCTAGTATGAGCATACTTTTTGTAAACTTTTTCACTTCCAAAAACGTGGGCACGGTGCAGAATGCTTTACCAATGTAGATAATAAACGGGAGCTTTTTCAATTCGAAGTAACCATTAAACACTTACATTACTGGTTTTGTCACATCTGAATTACATCACAGTGAGCTATTACAGTTTTCTAGACTTGCGAAAAGCAAGAACCAAGTAATCTCTGAGGTATGATTGATCAAGAGAGGAGCTCGGCTTGGTGGATTTTGGTTATAAACCCTCACGACCAGATACGCACTCGGAAGAAGCAACGTTTACGATGTGGCATGCCCCAAGAGTTTTTTTTCTATGTTGTATGGTAGACTGCCAGGAATTCAATTTACTGAGAATTCGTGTACCTGGCTAGCAAAAAATATATCGTTAAATAGCTAAACGCAATCGAACAGAGTGACTAATAAGCTTTCAGAACCCTTTCCAAAGGCGTACGTCAGTGGGACTCAAATGAGGCTCGTTTCAAGCGCTGGTTTAGGAAGATGTCGGAGCAAAAGGCAGCCATTGTTCCTGCGGATTCTTCAGGTGGAGCTATTAGACATCTTCTTTGTAGTTTATTCTTTCGGTCATGATCATTTCAAAGCCTTTGAATTAAAATTTCGCGGTCTCGATGTTCTTAGTGCTCTTAGTGCTTGGCATTCACCATATAAATAACAGCATGACCCCACCTCTCCATATCCCTCTCATGACTGGACCTCAGTAAGAATTTGAATCGATTGTCCCCCTAAATGATGTATTTTTGAAGTGTAGTTGAGATTCGGTTGTTGGGATGGGATGATCCCACTCCAGCTTTACGAGCAATGAGTTGCCATCAATTTTTTCGGTGTAGCACTTAAGTAACTCGAGTAAGTTGCCTTTCATCTCAGATTTCAGCTTCGGAAGGCGATTCTCAATCATTCAATGAGTTATCACTGCTCAACCACAGCTACGAAGAGGAGCCCCTCCGCGGTTATTATGCAGTTTGGCTGTCGAGCGCATCAAAAGCTTCAATCAAAAAATTGTCCACTCCCGAAAGAGTGCGTCAACTTCAAATTATAATTACACTGTAGTAGTTACAGCTTGCTCTCCTATTTTTATTGTTGTTGCTAGTGTTTTCTATGACTTATTATGTTTAAAGAATGATGGAATTTAATTCAGGTTTTTGATTATATTAATGGAGTATGGAAAAGCCGTGAAATTGACAAGCTCCTTGCAAAGGTGAATTTTGTTAGGGCTGAACAGTTTCGCGTTGCCAGTGTCCAGATCATGCTTTTCGTTCTATAATACTATTACATACGTTTTTCAGTCTCCTAAGGGAGGTGTTCATGGTAGAATAGAGGACATATCATTGCTATCCGCCAAGGGCCGAGATGTATTGCAGAGGTGGTCGAGAGTTGTTAGCCACTACGATGCTGGAAATGAGTCTGGTGAGAGTTCTTATCCTACCATATGTAACAGGCTGTGTGTGTGTGTTTTGCCTGTGTGTGTCGGTGTATATGTTTAATAGGAAATTCGTAACTCCTCTTCCGTGGACTCAAAACGTTTAATCTAGGTGGGAGTACAGGCGGCAATATGGGGACACCCATGGTAGATGGCACAACCAAACTCTGCCCGCAGGGGGGGGGAGTGCTCGAAAGAATAGTTCGACCGCTAAGCCGTAACTTCTGTCTTCCTGAACCTAGAGCGTTTGAATTTGGAAGAGGCACAGGCGGTAGGAAGGGAACTTTAGTTGTAGGTAATAGGAAGTGATAACATTTGATAGGAGCTGATAAGGAGCCTTAGAAGGCAAGAACCGCACGATTCATTGCCTTTTCGTGTTAACGGTAAATTCTTGGGGCACTTCAGTGGGTGGTGTGGGTTAAGAAGGAACCGTAAGTGTTTGGTAATAGAATTTATTAGCGTGTGGGATGGGAAGGGACCGTAGGTGATTGGTGGTAAAGACCGATAACAAGCGATGAAAGCTGGCAGAGAACCATGGAAGGCTAGAGCCGCTAGGTTTGTAACGCCCTTCGTGGTAACAGTAGTGGACCTTGACATTTCATTGGGTTATATAGGATATGGCTGGTAATACGTACCCTGTAACAGTAACTGATAAAAACTGATTAGTGCTGATAAGGGGCCTTGGAGGACAAGACCCATTTACCAATCAACTCCTCACGACTTCCGTATCGTAGATCTCGCTTTACAGGAGAAGAAAATTCGGTTCATTCTTCGATGATAGAATACGATTACTACCAGACAAGGTTTGTGACTCAATAAAGAATCACAGTTCTCTCTTGTTCGATATCATTCGCGATAGTACTTACCGACCTTCAGTGATCTGGGATTCTAAACCAATGATGTAATCGTAGAAAAACGTAGAGAGAAGAAATTCCATCAAGAACGACATCTGAATGGTGTTATTATCACTCGACATCATTTGTGAGTACCATTCAAGGTTGTGGTTGCTTTACAGTTAAATCTCTAAGGGGCGATTATTTCGAAGATGAAGAGCAACAGAACGAGTCTTCTAATCATATACATACATAGTCATCGGCCCATACTGAATACCACCTGCCTTGCCCTGTTGGCCTTGTGTCAAATTTCGCGTTCGGAAAAGTATCATTTCATCCGAAGGAGTGGCGGTTTGGCCAATATTACAGCTCTGTCATAAAAAGGAGGGAATCTGGTGTTAGCCGAGCGATCCGAATTTAAGTAAACTGCAGAGGAAGTGGTGATGGGGCAAGTTGCGTACTATCATAATGGATGGTTCGGAATCGCCACCCAAGTATGCCTTTCTTCCTTGACGCGTCAATTGGAATCAGACTCGTTTGGAAATACAAAAACATTGAAATGTACATCGGCTGGCATACTCGATGTACAGGCTAAATACGCATTGTTACGTCACTAAGACCCTGAATGGAGGTCGAATGCATCCCAAAGTGGGACGTGATTCAATTGAAGCGCGATCCTCTTTTAGCATCTAGCACTTGTGGTCTAGTGGTCGTATTATATGCATATTTGTACAGAAGAGCAAGCTATTCACAAATGTTGCTCATTTCGTTAGTTCCTCCCTTCATCCCCCTCCCTGCTTTTCAATCTGTTTCAACAACAGTCTCCATTTTTGAGTGGAAAGAGCTTAAACAATTTTGAGTTGCAGCACAATCCTTCTATCTTTTCCTTTATATCCCAAAAATCGTATGGACTTCATAGTGGCCCACGGGGTTGGATGATTTTGCCCAATCGTATTTTTACAGTTTGTGTCGTGAAATATTGCGAGGCTGATTCTACGATTTCAGGGGAGGACGAAGATCCCGTAGAAATGTGGAACCGTGCTGTGGAGACTTCTATGCTGAGTTCTAGCGTACTCTCGCCAGGCAAGTGGTTTTTTACGAGAAGTCTACGTGAAGAAGTGACGTTTTTCGAACGTCTGCAGGGAACGCTTTTTAGATTTGTTGAGCGTCAAGTGAAGCCGAACTTTGAAACATATCTGATTCTCCATAAACAACTCTTTTTGATTCTACTTATCTTCTTTTCAAATTAATTTTGCATGCTATTCTGATCATTTCGATCGCAGAGAAAGGCAGTTTTACCTTAACTGGCAGTTAAGTCAGATCCTGGGTCGTAGGTACGCATAATCATTTGGATTTCGTACAAGATTTCGGCACTATTTACCCTTTACTGCCCCACTCTGTCGAGAAAGGGCTGGATTTCTATCGAATTTTTTCAAAAAAGATGAAACCGGCTAGAAACTTGCCTAGAGAAGTAATTTGGCCCGTAGAACACGAATATCGCATCCACTCATCATGAAAACGTCTGGGACACCAGTTAGGGGCAAGTTTTCAGCAGGATCGGTGACCAAGCGATTTGGCGCACGCGCCTGTAGCGCAAGCGCTAGGCATCTTTATGACAAATGGATGCAATATTCGTGTTCTACGGGTCAAATTACCCTTATAGGCAAGTTTCTAGCCGGTTTCTTCTTTTTTGAAAAAATTCGGTAGAAATCCAGCCCATTCTGGACAAGGTGGGGCAGTAAAGGGTGAATAGTGCCAAGATTTCTGCTGTGAGAGATGTTTTTGATCAGCATAACTAACCTGTCGAAAAGTGCTTAGATGAAATCAGGGTCGATATTTTCGAGATTACTCGAATTTATCTTCAAACTCATTCACCATCAACAAAAAGACACTTCGGTACACTCGTTAATATTTCGGTCATTAGTAGAGACAACCTCCTTTGACCGGACAGCAGATGGATCCTCCCTCCAGAAAACGAATAGATAGGAGGTCCTGAACTGAGGAAACTCCTCCAAAATGATGATAATCTTCGAGGTTTTTTACGTAAGTGAATGTCGAGCTTACAGAGACATCGAAATCGCCCGGAGAAATTTCCGAAAATGGTTGATGACAAAATTTGTCTTATAGATTTTCTTTTTCATATTCATGAGCAAGGGCGTTGTCGGTCAATAAGACTATCTCACCGGAGTGTTATTGCTCTCGTCGTAGTTCCGTCATAACGGCAGGGACGGTTACTCCTCGCACGTGGACATAGTAGGGTCGCTTCGCTAGCAAGGTTGTGCTGTTTATTTCGGCTTTTCGCCTACATCGACCTGTTTCCTGTGTTTAGTGCAAATTTTACATGTGATTCCTTTCATACCGTCCCAGCAAAGGGCATACTGTACCTAAATCCATCGAACGGATACAACTGAACAATGAGTGAGAGATGGTCCACACCACTTTTTGCTGCTCAGGCGTCTAAAATGTTTAGGAAGCTCTACATGGAACTTTGCTGTATTGCCCCTTGCTTTGAAGTAGTCACTAACTATCGAATTAGTGCCATGCGTTCATGGTCCCTTCTTACCAGTCAATATCAATACCACTGACATTGTCTTTAATCTGTTGTTACATTGATTGAATAAACTTCTTATTATTTCAGGAACATTGAACAATGAACATGGATCGTCACGGAAACGAAAGAATGACAATGGTGACAAAGAAAATTATTGCGATGTAGAAGAACCACCTCTCGCCCAAAGTACCGCTATCCGACCGAAACGTACGGATCTCCACCGGGAGGAGAGCACAGATAACTCAGAAAGTTCTCCAGTGGTCACTAGGGTTGTTTGCCGAAAATCTCCTGTTAGCGAAAATGTTTTACGAGCCAAGTCTGGCGACGACACACCTTCAACTTCGGCGAGAAAGCAATCCAAGGTGAAGGATATGCACTCCAGAGAGCAGAAACTGCGTGCCACACCCGATGGAACGTCATGTGAAAGTCGAAGACGATCGCCAAGGCTTAACGTGACGAAGTCAACGAAAAGCATTACTAATGTTAGCGCTGTAGACAAGAAAGGAAAGATGGATCACAAAGGTTCGATATCTACATCACGAATGGAAGTGATGAATAATAGCTCCAGGGAAAAGATTAATGACGAAAATCTGAACATACGCAAGAAGAATGATCAGCCCTTGCGATTACGAACTCCACAGCTTAAAATTCCGGATGGCGTAAGGACCCCAATGTCAGTGAGGAACGTTTCTAACTCACTACGGCGTCGTGCATTGCTGAACAGTGCCCTTAGAAGTAGTGCACAGAAGTCGCCCTTTGTGAGGAATGATTCTTCCCAGAAGAGAGGGTCTGAGGCTCCAATGGAAACGCCAAAAATTAAACGAGTACGTAAGAATGATGCATGGACGCCCACTTGCAACGGTCACCGCAGAAGTCCGAAAACGAGGAAGGCATCTTGAAAGCAATCGCTGATTGGAAAGCGGTGTGGGCTACAGAGAGACATCTTTTTCGCTCCGATCGACTTAATGCTAAGGAACAAGAAATCGGCGCCTTCTTTGCCCAGTCCATATGTCTATGGGCCTCTACTATCCAATTCAATATCCTCTCTCGGACCTTTTATTCTGTCTTACCTTTTGTATACCTCCGAAGGGTTAAATTGAAGGGTCTGATTTGTTTAATAGCAAGTGTCATATTACCGCCTGATAAAATACAGATCAGTTATCACGAAGCAGTCGTTCATTATTCGATCGTTGCCTTTATGTAGTTTAACGACGCTACACGACTTACTAGCCGCCATGCATTATTTCTTAGGCACTGAACTTCACGATTCTGTGCAAAACCTTTCTTTGTGGTTATCCTTTATCTAATTCTGTGGGTACCATGCCTGCAAACGTAGAAGTGTTCCGCTTTTATTACGCTCTTTCGTTACGCTCGTTGAAACATATTCTTAGAATTCATTTGCATTTGAACGTTAGTTCGAATGCCAAAACGGCGTGGCATTGGCATTGTCTGGTTAGAGCATGTCGCCTTATGAGCTTCATCACCTTTGTGTGAACTGGAGATGGAAGATTTGGCTGATCTGGACGACATCACGCTGTATGTTTAAAATGCAGCATCTCTATGTAGTTGTAGGGAGCTGCTCCGTTACTACCATAACTACTTAGATTCACGAGGCATCGTGTGCATATTGTGTCACATATCTCAAATCCAGTTATCTGTAGTGTCTTTCTTAATCATGCGTATTGTACATCTTACCAATCCATTATTATTGTGGTTGGTTTTATGCGAGGCTAATAGTTTCTGGCTGTTTCTGGTTCTTCACTCTCAACTATTCTAACACGACATTGAATTTTCGGCACATATATATAACCATATTTATTACAGAACTGTGTTCCAAACTTGTTTTCAGGATTTGTTAGTTTTATTAATGCTACCGTGGTGTTCCTTCCTTTCAATGGCACCCACACTTTCGCAACATTGTCTTTGGGAGAAGCCCTATGACGAGTACATAAACCGCATGCGCCCAATTTCAGCTTCCACAACCTACTCAGTCTACGTTTTGCTTTTCTAATTGTATTATATTGCTTTAAAAGATATTGTAATACTTCATAATTGGAAATAAACGTTAGATTCATTGTAGAGGTTGTTAAGTACTCAGACTTAGTTTGCTTGTTACCAGCTCAATAGACAAGGTTATTAGCTATCCATAAATCAGTGCATGCTCTTGTTTTACCACTACTATTTGTGCTTGAATCTTCTGATATTCTGTGAACATGAATATGAAATATGCTAATACTCCTGTCATGTATGTTATGATGATGTTTTGGAAACCGATAGTATAGATAGTATAGATAATAGTATAGATAATAGTTGATCGAATTTCCATCATGCTGTCCCTTGTGAATGGTGCAGCCTCCACAATCCCGTTGAAACTCTTCCCCCCTTGTGCTAGGCATATGGCCAATACATTCAATGAGTCCTTACAATGTCCCATACAAGCCGTTTTGCGGTCTGACAGGGTCACGTATGATACAGGGAGGCTACAGGTTCATTCTGTATGAAAATCTCGGAAATCACTTTATTCGTTATTCGTCCCTTCAGAGGCACAATGCACGATAGTTTCGAGGTACCTGTTTTCATTCGAAAAGTGGAAGTATAGACTGGGAATTATTCATCGGAAGTGAAAAAAGCAAGTGATTTGCCGATTTCAAGTAATATGGCTACTAAAAAGTAGAGAAAATAAAGGCTGGACGAGATTGCCATGACGGAATTAAGATGGAAGGGGTATCGGACGAGATTCCAGTCGTTGTTATTGCGCGAAGAGCTGATTACATTAGGCCAAAACTGTATAGAACTGTCTTCCACTTACGCTGAGGGTCATGACAAGTTGTTTGAACTTCCCAGATGGGTTTCCTTGTGATCGGTACAGCCTCTAAATGCCGGTGAAACTCGTCCGGTGATGCGCACGGGTCAAACTTTGAGCCTTTATAACTCCCTAACTAGGCCGTTTTCTGTCCAAATAGTGCGGGGGTACGCGCGGGAGCCTCAAACTCATCCTGTGGGGGAATCTCAGAAACCATTCTCATCTTGAACTGTGCCTTTAATAGTCTCATATCCAACTGATCTCAGGCCACGTCCGACAGCAGATTTTCCCTGTCACTTCACCTGATTTCGGTGTTCTTGCCGTCGATCATTCTCCTGTCTTCATCAGTTTTCATCATTATCGTTTAAGCTGCAAAGCAAGCGCCTTCTCGTTGAAAAGGAAAGTGTAGTGATTTCTTTCTAGTGATTTGACGTCAAGTCCTCTTACATGGTCATTTATCAGATCTGCAACTTATCACCGTTTTCCATATTTCTTATCGGCCTTCTTCAGAGTGTCCAGTAAACCTTAGCGAAATAAGTTGCACAAGAAATGCACTTGATCAGGAGCTACTGAACTCTATAGCACTTCACACTTTACTCTTTCAGTCATGGACAGAGGTAGGTCTATATTGTAGATAAAGTTTCCGAGAATTCTAGTGAGTTCTGAGCATGTATCCTTCGATTATTCTACTTTGCCTAACGATAATCGCTGAATTACAGCCTTCAAATGGGAAGAGTAGTTATCTAATCTGATTAGCAGCAGGATGTGTGACTAGGTGATTATCATTACTTCACCTCCGCAAACGCCCTCACAGTCGTTTTAGCGAAACAATAGGCTGGGCAGGCGCATCTCTCTCGTACCTCTTCAGTTCGCCTTAGCAACCGACTTTGGATCGATTTACCATCTTTACAATATCTCATGTGGCCTTAAATGTTGCCCGCTTTGCACTGCGAAATCTTTTCTGACTTTGGTTATCGCTTCTAGCAAACTCCTAATAGGAACCCGCAAGTACATTCCGAAGAATGAGTAGATCTATTTCACGGTTCTCAGCTGATATTCCATTTTTACTGCACTCGCATAGCACATGAACTAAGGCGCCTTTTTGAAGTCCAGTTCAACATATTTTGTACAGTGTTTCAAAATATTGATCGGGCAGTGAGAGGATATGAGGACTGTCAAATTTAAGCTGCTAGTGGGCAATTACATTATCAATCGAGATTAGCAAATAGATGGGAGAAAACGGCGCATAGAAGTGGTTAGGATGGGTGAAAAATGATGGAGCATATGTTGGGTTTCATTAAAAATATCATTCTATTATGTCTTGCATGAGATGAATTTAGCAATCACTTGTTCTGCGGCTTATAACATCCATCTTTACTCAACTCTTCACTTGCTCAAGTCTGAATCGTTTAAAGCCCACCACTTCAGTAGGATTTGATCTCGTTACCGTGAACGTGGTGGAAACATTTTATCCAGAAGCAAGCGTTTCTCCAAAATGATACTTTCGACTTCGGTATCTCGTTCCCTTCATAGTAGCGGTGCAAAGGCCGCTCCTGACAAAACCAAAGCGCCGCCGTTTGGTCCATAAAGATCACTTTCTCAGCGTTTAAAGGAGTCCTTCGCTACTGCATCGAAAGTGCCTTGTTGGGTCTCGAATTTTATAAATCTACCTAGTCTAGATCTTGACAGCTTTCATTTTTCAATTTTCTGCTGCTTCTAGTTCTTTCGCATGTTTTCGATTTGCCTTTTCCCTCATCCTTACCTTTCTCCATCCCACCATTAACACCCTGTGCGCTTACTGAATGTGTACTTCTAAAGGAAGCGTAGATATACAGTAGCGCTCAAAAGTCTTCGGTGAAATGGTTTATCAGCCGTACTTTTCAGCCGTAACTCCTTTCCAACTGGATCTAATAGGGCGAAATTTCTATAAATGGATCGTGGGTGAATTGTGAATATTTCCCACTATTAACCTGCAATCTGATCATGTTCCAGATATTCCAAAGGGCATGAAAATAAAATCGACTGCAAATACAGACGATGGTCTTTCTAGAATCTCTTTCCTTTTTGTCATGTCTAAAATGTACGAGCGGTAATGCCGAACACCATAGATGAGAAAAACGCACATAAGGTGGGAATAAGTGCAGACGTCAGCAACTTTAGTTTTAGCAAAATCTGCTACCGCAACAAACACCTTGCTCTATCTGTGGATATCGCAGCTTCAAAGTCAAATAGTGTTGGGTAGGGTGAAATATGCTCTAGTTAAACATATCCAAATTTGGTGCGATTTGGTCTACTAACAAAAAAGTTATGAACGAAAAAGCGTCAAAGCATTTCACCGAACACTTTTGAGCGCTACTGTATACGCGATGGCTCCATCGTGATAGGTTGGTGTGAGAGCACTGATTTGATTATCAGTCCTGCTAGTGGTCGATTACTCTCAAGTTTACACATTCAATGCAATGTCTGCCTTTGGTGTTACATAGGAGGGAGCTCAGTCATCATTCTTAGCATTATTTTCGACTGATGCGAAGACACGTTTGCCATCGGTGCCTTTTATGAGTGAAATCACTACTTTGATGGCAACAGACAGGTCAAACGTATTATGGAGTAATTGCAAGCGTATTTCGCGTGTCGAAATCTGTGTCTGCCGGTGATGCGTTTGAAGGAAAATGGGTGCGCTTCGTTGCGCGCGTCCGTCGAAACTAGGTCGCGCTACAGCCGTCGCACGCGGCGGATCAGCCCACGATACTTGACGGACGTCACAGTTGCCATTGGGGCATACGGTTTGCGCTTGGTCCATGGCAGTCAATTCAAAGAGAAGATAACACAGACAAGTGCAAATAATTCGCTCTACTGACACTTGGTGGTACTGTAATGTCATTTCGAGACCTCAGTGTGATGCGTTGCGCACGGAGTGGGCGGAGTGATCTACTTTCGACGGACGCGCGCAACGGATGTTCTTCAAGGAAAATCCGTAGCTTTGGTTCGGGTGGTAGAATCTCCGGATTCCCACGTCCAGCGGAAGCGCTTCTACGGCGACTGCCGTAATCTTCCACTGAGCATTCGAAACTTACTGCTCATAGCGCGTGGTCGAGTCGGCTAGCGCGACCAGCCGTTCGGGAAAAAAGATGCCGTACCCTTTTAGTTCACAGTGAGATTGCACACACTTCAAAGGAATGCAGGTGTAAGGATGGAAATACTGACGGTAGGGAGTAAGAACTTAAACTGCCCACGTGGATGGAGCATAGGTGTTGTGAGCTGTAAAAATTACGAGTAAGATTATTTGGCTAACCATAAATTGGACCATGTAGAGATTTTTGAGCTGGGTTCTGCGCTACTTGAAAAGAAAATGCAGTTTCAAGCCATATGGAAATACGTGTTGGTACCAGCAAAGATTGAGGATACAGCAATCTGACAGCTAAGAGATAAGCAAACCAGACAGTTTGACCCTTCTGCTGGATGCGTTTGCATTCTCTCTGTTTGTTTTTAATTTTACTTCAACGCATATTTTATGCTTCTTCTTGACCGCAACTTCACTCTTATAGTTGTGGGAGTGGAATTAAAACAAACAGAGAGAATGCAAATACATCCAGCAGAAGGGCCAAACTGTCTGGTTTGCTTATCTCGACAGCTAGGTCGGATGTCAAAGTGGGCGGAGCTAGGACCAAAATCTGCGCTCCTGTGGAAAAATATTCTGGAGCAGGGTAAACGTGAACAGAAGTTGGCACAGTCTTTCGGATGTAACAGCAGTTAACAAAACATCAAGACAATACAGCTATGTCAGTCATGCATAGCTTTCCATTGCAGATGGTGCGATTTATTTTATAATGTTACTCTCCACCTGGTGAGTTCCAGATCCATCGTGATCAGCCCTCTTTTGAAGCCAATCTTGATGTTACAATTGCCGACAATAACATTTAGAAAGTGTGTTCCTCTTTGAATAGCTTTTTTCTAGGCCTATATAAAACGCCATCAGCTTCTTTCCTTCGTAATCGTATGTGTAGGCAACGAGGTCTGTCAAAGCTGAGGTTGAGTCATATCTTCCTAATCACAACCGTCCAACTCGAGTCGTCAAGCTTTCATACAAATAAATGATTATAACCAGGTGCGTATTGGCGAGAACACGTACATCGGGAATGCCCCTACTGTTGCATGTTCCAAGGAAGTTCCTCTCCAGTCGTCGAAGCAGTATGCCTTCCCGTCTCGGTCAGTCCGATGACGTCATTCTTGATCCTCCTAGCTTGCATCACTGGATCTTCGAAAGTACAGGTCGCCATCGTATTAGATCACTTCCTAGTCACTCGAATGAATACAGGACACGGCACGGTATAATAGAAACAAGGAGTCTGTTTCCCGTATCCGTTTGCGTCTCTGGACGAGTACCGTTGACCGGGTGTGGTGCGTTAGGAACGAAATGGTCGCATCGCGGTGAGGAGAGCGTCGCGCGCGAAGGGATGTAGCAGGATGCAGCAGTAGGTAAGAAATACAAGAACAAAAGTACTAATAGTAGAATTATGCTTAAAATAATGATCGCATATCGATTGAGTGTATAAAGAATGCTAGAGCTGTAATAACGGCGAATGAGTGGTCCGCGACAGCCGCGTGCGGCGAACCGATTACCCGTTCCTAACGCCCGTCTTCCCCGTTGACCTTTTACCCCAGCACACTCTCTGCTCCCCAATCCGTCACTTAGGATCGCGCCACTTCACCATCTTCAAAGTGGATCCTGTGGCTCTCGCTTCTTCGCTGATTTATGTATGTCGATATGTTGCGTATTGGCCGATTATTCATGTAACAACCCTTTCAGACGTACAGAGTTCAAATTACATGGAAGTTTAAAATATGTGGTAGGAGTATAGCTGTAAACGTAACGGTCGATAATGGTCAATAGATTTTGATAGGTATCGATTTGCACTACTAGATCTATTATCATTTTTTCCATCCGAAAAAGGAAGCAGTAACCACGGATGACTGAGGCACTCCAGCGTTAATACAAAATGAGGAGAGCCAGTCGTTAGTCCTGCTATTCAATGGGTTTTTATAATGACGTAGCTTGATTAGCCGATGGAGATAAATTGCATTCAACAACGCTTTCCCAGTAGTCGTTATCTGCATCTCTCCTTACATCGGTGCATTTGGTGGCTGGTCGAAATTACGAACTATTATTGGTCGAATATGTTTTACCGCAACTGATATTGAATAAAGAGCGGCCAAAACTCCTTTCGAGAAGCAAACTCTACGCGTAATGGTTGTAATCTGAGATTAGGCTGAATGTGTAACCTTTTTGATATCGGCGTCAATCAGTCTACTCACCCTTCTCGTGTTGTCGTTTAATGTACTTTAATATGTTAAGGCTAACCAACTAGATTTAATTGATGGGTAATCCTGGTATCCGGTTACAGAAAGGGATAAAAAATGAGAGCATCTGATAAATTCCTTCAAAGAACAAGATTAGCGGAATCCATCACGCCCTTCGTGTTGTCAATGGAATCCTCGCACTTTGAAGTGTAATGTGGGGTGTAAAAGTATAATTAATGATGGATAACAAGAACTGGTGACACTGATACCGGCCTGAAAAGGAGTCATAGAAGGTAGGATTCACTGAAATAGTAAGGCCTTCCCTATCAACAGTGGAATCTTGACCCCTCAAGTAAAAGGTTGGTTGAGAATGTTACGAAAAAAATGCATGGTAAAGGTATTTGGACACATACGGGTATACGTCGTTTGGTGCGGCCTCTCCCATCGCGCCGCCCATTCGAAGGGGTGTATGTCTTTTGGCGAGATCTCTCCCATCGCGCCGCCCATACGACGCGATTTGCGAGCTGCACAACTCGTCCAGGTGGTTGAGCAACCCACTGCCCATCCAGCTGATAGAAGCCCGATCGATGACGCCATGCTGACAGGCAGAACGCAAACAGGTCCTCAACTCGACGTCTAATAGTGGTGACGTCATCAGTCGGGCTTCTATCAGCTGGATGGACAGTGGGTTGCCCAATCACATGGACGAGTTGTCCATCTTGCAAACCGCGTCGAGTGGGAGGCGCGATGGGAGGCATGCGCCAAACGACCGCGTCCCCATTCGAAGTATTTTGTGAGCGAACAACTCGTCCAGGTGATTTAACCTCATAGCCAAATCGGCAAACTCACTGCCCATCCAGCTGATAGAAGCTCGATCGATGACACCGACGTCTAATGTCCAATAGTAGCAGCGTCATTGATCGGGCGTCTATTAGCTGGACGAGCAGTGGTTGCCCGGTCACCTGGACGAGTTGTCCAGCTTAGAAACAGCTTCGAAAGGGCAGCGCGGTGCGCCTCCCTTGTATACAGCTGGTCGCATTACGCCGTCTGCTTGCAAGGCGCCCCCATGGTTCTTCTCAAAATTCGCTGAAGCTGTGCAATTGGGAACTATTGACGCTGAGTGAGGAAGTCGAGCCTTCAAAAACATCGTACTAGCGGTGGCAATGTGCGCGTCTTGTTCTATTTCACTATTTGGAGTGGTTGTGTTTTTCCGTTGCTGGTGTGAATCCCGGTGCGAATGATGCAACTTTTACAACTTGCAGCGAATGATGCAACGTAACAACTCGTCCATCTCGGGTGTGTACATCGGCTATGCCGGTTTTGGGGGCCCCTACTACGCTCCATCTCGGCTGTTTTTCGACCCGACAGCATCTCTAGAGCTATCTCTGGGAGTAACAGGCCCATTTCATAAAGAAATCTCAGTAACCATTTTAACCTGAACTGTGCCCTTGGAAGCGCTGCTTTATGATTCGCCACTAGATTGGCTCACAGATGGTTGACTTGACTCCGTATATCTCTAGGCCTAGCCCCGATTTCGGCATAGTCACCTTAAGACACAACGCATTCCAACCCTGAGTAAAAAGCTTGTTGAAGGGTTTAACATTTCACATGGTTGTTACGCCATATAGAAATAAGGATAGCTTGAACATATGAAATGTTTTTGAGATAGCAACAGGAGCTTTCACGTCTTTTTTATTCCTCTCTACCTAAATTAGTCCATATTAAGCGAAATGCGCCAGAAATACGGAGGCGTCCATATTATTTTTTCAATTTTGGAATTACAGATGATTTCACGGACCCGGTTGCTAAACCGTTCTGACACAGGACCCGTGCCGTTGGAATGTACCGTTGGGATAAGAACCTATGGCAGGTATGAACAACGTATCTTGAGTATAGGTCGCACTACACAGCCTTACGGGCCTTAATTCAACTACAGTACCATCAATTTAAAGATTATCTTGTGCAGCTTCTGCGTGTTTGTTTTGTTTAAGCCTCTGAGAATGATAAAAACAACTTTATCGGCTGAAGTTTCCATATAATCACGTTCTTTGCAGCTTGCAAAGTCTATAGAATACGTATGATTCTTCATAAGACAATTCCATATAATTGCAAAAGCATATGCGAGGATTTCGAACAACACAGGGTGTCGCGTTCACGAGAATTTTGGATAATCCAGATCATGATGAAAATGGAAGAGAGATCGAAAATAGCGCGATGAGGGTGGAGAAACTGCGTGAATCGCTGTTTCCAGAATGGAAAGAGGCTTCGAAAAACCGTTGAAAGAGGGGAGGACGAGAGTGAGACCAGAGGAATGAAGAAGAGTGGTGCGTTTGGACGAGCTACGCACATTGCGTCATTACGTGTGGGTCCTGGTGCGAATAACAGACAATGGTAAACAAAAATTCATTCACTTAGAAGCGTAAGTAAACAAGAAAAGCCTAGTCACAGCAAAAATGGCTTACCTTTTTCAGCCTGCAGGAGTAGAAAATGAAATAAGGGATCGCGGCAGCAAAAAGAACAACAGAGGAAAAAATAATGGGAGAAAAACATCGCCTCATAACTCGACGATGAGCTGATTGTGTGTGGGTCCTAGAACGAATGGTTGCATTGTCTCGTGTGCCTTCATTCTTGCATTGTACTGTCTCGACACTCGTCTAACGTGAAATCGATCGAGGGGCGTTAAAGCCAATTACGGCAGCAACAGGGCTTCCACTATGCCCTGAGCGCCGAGATTGTGGAAGCGATAGGGTCCCTCCTACCACCCAAGGAAGGCGCTGAGTATTCCTAGAAGAAGAACTCAGTAACCTTTCTTATCGTGAACCGTGCCTTTGATATGTGTTCGATACCCCAGAAATTGAGTGAACACTTCTTTACGGTTTGGAAATTAGTAAGCTGGCGCGCGCAGCGGATCGTGCTTGTACCTCTTAGACTAATAATTAACTAAGTTTTATTATGGAAGTAATAATTAGTGCAGATAGAGTTCACAAGGCAGAGATATGAGCAGTAACAAACGAATTATAATACTTCTCATAACAACTCGGAATACGGATAAAATGATATACACATAACACGATAGGAGAACATATATACAAAGGCAAGCAAAGGAAGCAATAGGTTGACAAACAGATCTTCGTGACTGGGGTAGCGCCCCAAGATGCAAGAGAAACATGCAGAGAAAGGCTACTGTCCTCCAGTCCGACGGCTGGCCGACTCCCCGACAGCTTCCATCGTCCTCGCTCCGCCCTGAAATAGATGAATCATGAAAGTTGCCCAACTATCGTCACGCTTTCACAGCATCACTTACACCTCCCCTCTTTACCCGAAGTCCGACCCGGACTTCAAAACGTGCTTGCATACGGCGGTGAAGGATAAAAGTGGCTCACCGAAGAAATGCTCACGGTTCAAAGTACCGGAGTACTTGCGATTGAGTGACGGCGCGGAGCGAATAAGCCCATTGCAGCAGGGTGTTCCATGTCGGCAGTGCTCGGAGCGATTTCGCATGCCCAAAAACGAATTGGCCATGGCGGCAGCGGGTGGTAGCCACATTTAGGCGCCGGTAGTCGTTGATGAAGGTGTCCGCATCTGGATTAAAATTAGTTTTTGTAGTGAGCAAAAGAACAACCTCTTTCTCTCGGCCCTGGACGGAGTCCACGGTGGTGAGCTCGACGTTGTACTGCTCGGCGTGCGGCCTCATCTGACGATACTGCTCCCTGTAAAAGGTAATCACGCAGATGTCCTGCGGAGCGATACCCAATCCCAGGAGCTTGCGCAAAACGCCTAAACATGCTGAAATTTCATTTTCATTAAAATGGGACATACTAGGGGCCTGCGCCGATTTGCCCGCCACATCTACAAAGATAAACGGGACGTCTGGAGTCGGGAAGAACATTCTCGACACAAGGAGACTACGAGCCTCCGCGGGGGTCTCGCTGACCAGCTGCCCATCGTATGCGATGAGGTTGGGGAGAGCCAGCAGTGCCGGGTGAGCGCGGAAGGTGGTGATAAGCGGCGCTATGGGTACTGCTGGGGCATGGAGGAGCAGGTCCATGACACTGCGCGCTCCGTGGACGGCTGGGTTGGACGTCGGTGAGCATTTAACGTGCGGAGCTAGCTGGTGCACGTCCCCGATATAAACCTGGCGAGCGTGCGGAAGGCGGCTAGCGATCGTAAGGAGAGCCGGCTCCGGGATTTGCGACGCCTCGTCCCCGATGATTACCTTGAAGTCGCGAATGTAGGATTTGAAGATCCCCTTGCGACCGGTGGAATTCAAGAGGGATGATGTTGTCATGCAGAGGACCGAAGAACGCCGTACCCTGAACATGATCTTCACCATGCGCTTGAGCGTACGCGAAACGTACTGCTCCGCGATCTCATACTCGTCCTTCTGGTCGTCCGTCATATTGGAGATCGCTTCCGGATGCTCAATATAACTTTCAATAATGTCGCGGTACCCTTTAAACAGCTCGCACTTTTCGAGATCTTTCTCCGACAATTGGTCCTTGAAGTCACTTCCCAGCGACTTCAGTAACTTAGTAAGGTCGACAGGAGTCGGAGTCAAGTTATCGGCCGCCGCTGTGTCAGAGATATGCCGCACCACTCGCATCTGAGAAAAGTCCTCAAGAGAGAGTAATGTGTACATGAATTGAGCCACTGCTGCGTTAGTTGAGGTCGTCACTATTACTATGGTCTCGCTGTCCCCAAATAGTAACGCAGCTATAATGGCTCCCACGAGGGTTTTCCGGTTCCAAACGCAGCCTGTATGACCACCAGGGGGATTTTCCCGGTTCCGACCCGAACTGCGTCCCGTTGGTCAGGCGTGAGTGCTACTGAACGTCCCTTAACGCGGAAGGAGCGTTCCTCGCCTGACGGTGGTGGAAGAGACTTAAGATAAGGCTCATCGCTAGTGCCCAGTGGCTGATTCGCATAAAGGATGGTTATCAGCTGGTCAGCCAGGGTGTGCGGCATCACATTGTCGAAAACGTCCATTCGTGCCACAATATCATACACCGGGTTTGCCGACGTTGTGGATATGCCGAGACGGACGCATACGTCGAAGGCTCGGGTTCCTAGTACATCCCGCCCGAACCGCTGAATCAGCCGCTTGAGCGGTTCGTGTGACCATGTGATGGCCTGCAGGACGACTCTGACTTCTTTGCGCAGGGAAATCGCTTCTACCGCGACCACCTTCATTTTAATGAGGTTCAAAGCTCCTGGCACCCATATGATCGCGTGTCGGCCAGTTGACCATCCAGCCTCGGATGCCATATTCCTCAGCGTTATTTGGATGCGGAGGAGATGCCAAACCGGGGTGACAACGAAAGCCACGTCCCAGTGCGTGTGCTTTTCATGCCCTGCCGCATTGACGGCAGCCAATGCCGAGCAAGCGGCATTGCAAATCTTAGCTAATCTCCGTTTCGACCCAACAGGGTCCCTGTAGAAATTGTCAAAACGGCCGAGGCGGTCGGCGAACCAAGCCTGCTCTACTACTAGCCTAGGGGTAAGATCCCTTCGTCAGGGTGCATTGGCAGGAAGCAGCGAATTAGCTCCGCTAAGTGCGCTCGTGCTTCCAGGGACACAGGAGGCTCACAGAAGCGAGTAGCCGATGAGACGTTAACTCTAGAGTGAGCGCCCAGAATCTCAAACGGGACCGTTCGATTCAGTGAAAACTGACAAATTGACGGAGTGATGGTGACAGCGTCCGGACAGCCTTCGAGGGCAGCTCTCGCGTGGATCACGTTGTTGTAGCGGGTGGTCCGGGATAATATGTCCCCATATATGGATTCCTCGCGGTTAATTATGGGAGCGAAAGCGAAGTGGGAGACCCTGAAAAAGAACGAGGAGGTGGTTTCCAAGACGGTAGTGCGTGGTACCGAAGCTTGCTGGAGGGTCGTTCTAGGGGACTCCAAAGCCTGGAGAGTCGGCTTGACCGAATACACCCAAACAAATTCCTTTATTGACAGCAAGGCTTTGTTAAAGCCTCGACCGCCTGTAATCACATCGATGGAATACTGGTCGAATGTGATACAGTGCAGGTCGCGGCGGTCTGGGCCCATAATAAAGAAATCTTTAGCTTCCAGTATTACACCGGCACCCCATCCAGTGGCTACCACCTGATAAAGCACTGGGCGAATGCCCTTGTACACGGGGGGAATCTTGACCGAGTGCAGCTGATCTGCTGGGGACGGGCTCACGTTGGCGACATCGACTTCGTCATAGGCTCCGGACAAAAGCTGGTTCATCACCTGCTTAGACCGCGCTCGAAAGTCTATGGTGTCCTCCAAGTGTGGGATCTCGATAAATGGAATTCTGGTCGGCAATCTATCCGCACGGAACACCACTTGTGGGAACAAGGACTTGTTAAAACGCGTCGACATGTATCCCGCATCCGGGAGGTGACGGTACACAGTAGTGTCCAAAGTCGCCGTTACCGTGGGGAGGTTCTCTCGGAGAAAATGCACCGGACGAGGGTTGACGAAACGTGCCCATGGGTGTTTGTCAATTAGGTAATGAGTGTACCCTTGTGGTGTATCCTGCGGTAACTGAGACGTAGGTACCTGAGGGAGTGGTCCCGAGAAAACCGGTGCAGTGGTTGGACGACTCTGCCCCCGGGCTGACGCCGACGAAGAGACGCCGCGCCTTGATATGCCGGAAGGGCCGGGCCTACCGGACGAAGCAGCTGGAGTAGGCAATCCACGACCACGTGCCGCTCCCCGTGATGAGGTGGCACCGCGGGAAGACGTTGGCCCAGCTCTTGACGGGGCACCGAAGGTGACGACGGGCTTGCGCCTGCTCGATTGCGAGCGCCGAAACTTGGCTGGAGGAGTTTGACTCTCCGGTTGGGGTGGCCTTATAGAACTAGGTAGAGGAGGCGAGGAAACAGCAAGCTGTTCCATGGACGCCGTCATCCGCGAGAGCGGCTCGGAAGACCCGGAACTAGACGTTAGACGAGAAGGACCGGCAGTACTACGAGACGCTGAATCGCGAGACCGTGATCCCGCGACGGGGCCGGGGAGCGCGGCTCGGGGAGCCTCAGCCTCCGGGGCAGGCGTCATCTCGACGTCTTCCATCGTAGGTTCCTCGTAGGGACGCTTGGTGGACGACGCCATCGACGGACCACATATAGGTTCTTCGTCCGAAGTATCCATAGCGGATTCCCCCAGAAGGTAGGAACCAGCCAAACAGGCAGTTGTAACAGTCGAAACACGACTAAACGAGTCCGCAACGGATTCCGTTGCCTTAGGACTCGGAAACAAACAGTGGTATCAGCCGGAGCACGGCTATTATGAAAAATGATAAAAAAAATAAAGAAAAGAGAGATAAAAGATAAAAAAATGATACCTGTGTCTTACCTGTGTCGATGAACCGCTATGAAACTTTTAATCGATATCGAATAAGAATAATAACCAAGAGCACTAGCACCAGTAAGCGAAAGTCGGGTTCAAACTAATTACCTGAAAGCGAGACATAAGTAGAGCGGTCTTGTAGTAAGGAACAGACGTAGCTCTCTCCGAAAGAGACACGGAAAAATAGGAAATAAAATCTCTCCGAAAGAATCACAGAAGAAGATAGGGAATGAAATCGAGGAAAGTGAAGGTCATGACAGTATCACACCACGTCAAGAAGTGATGTATAAAGGCAAACGTACCACAGGCGATTGTTGAAGTAGGTATTGCAGGCATCTGGGCCACGCAAGGTGCCAATACAGAGTGAAACCAGATGCTCTTAAAGCAGAGTACCGCGCGGCCACTTAGGAATTGAGCCAGGGTCTTTTTCTTTTCGACGCAGCGAGAATGTTGTGAAGTTAAGGTTTTATCCGTTCTCAGAATGATATGTAAGTGCGCTGGTTCAAAGCAAGAAGGTGTAGGATTGGAAGAAAATGAGTTTCAGGAAGGTGGAACTAGTGAAAAGTGCGGACCAAGAGGTTAAATAGAGGTGCGGCGAGATCTGTAACGTGTATTATATGAATGTGTGGGTTGGTCAGTTGGTGTTTCCGTGCTTTCGGAAATAGTATGGTCGTAGCCTACAATAGGTTCGTTGGAGGCCCCGGCAGCCTCTAAGGCTAACTGTTCTACTTCGGGAACCCATGGCGAAGTGAAAACAGGGCCAGACACTGATGACACGGTTTGACCTGATTCATGTGAACCTTCAAACTGACTTCGGTTACAGCCCAGCAGGGCTCCCTAGCCTTTAGTTCCCGCTGCTAATACACCTCTTAAGAAGCTTCATTCGAAAAAAAACGAATTTCTAGGTCGTACTACTACTTTTTTTTGTTTTTTTTCATTTTGCCTAGGACTTTCATATTTATACACACGTGCACATGATCCATATATACATACATCCGCGGACTTGCTATCAAGCTCGCACCGAACTGCGTTTCCGAAAACAACGCTTCCTCTTCAACTGTTTGGCGCCCCAAAGCGCCCCCAGCACACTCCATTACCGTACTATTCTACTTAGGTGTGGCCACACACTCACCAGGCTGGGAACTCTCACATACGTCTCGAAACTCCAAAACTCTTCCCGGGCTTATCTTCTTTTCTCACATGACAACTCCGCGAGTTTTAGACCCCCTTCCACGGGTACAATAATCTAAATCTATCCTAAAAATAAATCAAACTACTGCCATCTGCAACTAGCAGGTGGCCCATGGCCATGGTTCTATGCGAGCTCCAAAAACTATCGACATCTGTTAAATCAGAATTTCATTGAAAACATGCTGCTGAATCATGAATATTTTAGAATTTCTTAGAGTCGACCGAGCTTAGTCTTTTTGGTGTTGACTCCGTGCAGCTGCCAGTCGAGCGCGGACGGGCCCTTCCACGCCGACACAGCTGCACGAAGATTCAAAAAACCACTCGGATACTGTTTACCAACCTATAGCCGGAGCGAAACCACTCGCTGCTACCAGTAAGCTGGCGCGCGCAGCGGATCGTGCTTGTACCTCTTAGACTAATAATTAACTAAGTTTTATTATGGAAGTAATAATTAGTGCAGATAGAGTTCACAAGGCAGAGATATGAGCAGTAACAAACGAATTATAATACTTCTCATAACAACTCGGAATACGGATAAAATGATATACACATAACACGATAGGAGAACATATATACAAAGGCAAGCAAAGGAAGCAATAGGTTGACAAACAGATCTTCGTGACTGGGGTAGCGCCCCAAGATGCAAGAGAAACATGCAGAGAAAGGCTACTGTCCTCCAGTCCGACGGCTGGCCGACTCCCCGACAGCTTCCATCGTCCTCGCTCCGCCCTGAAATAGATGAATCATGAAAGTTGCCCAACTATCGTCACGCTTTCACAGCATCACTTACAAATTCTCGAACCATAAGAACACGAATGGAAAACGTGCGAGTCGTGAAACCTCCTAAAAGCTCCATTCCATCCAGACTTCGTCATTTTTGACATCGCTAAAAAGTTTGCCGTGTAAAGAATGACGAGTCTGCTTTTGACTTTGTACGCTCTAAAGAAGGGGATATCGAAATCAGCCAATAACGTTGTCATCTTATCTACTTCGAAGGCTTATTTGAATAAACCACACAGAGGTAATCCAATCATGCCAAGGTTGATTGAGCATATTATGGGTTGGCTATTCTTTTAGATCGTCATCAGCTAGCAGTGCAAGCGGCAGCGGACGAGTTCCCAACACCAGATGTTGTACGCCGGTAAATTTACTCAAAATTATGAAGCACGATAACTCAGTACAATTAGTATACTTTTGATGTGATCTGATTGCATTGTCTGCACAATTTGATTAGTGAATACATTCTAAAGGATAAAATTTTCTGGCGTCTATCAATCCCGTACAAGGGATGCGCCCCCGCATTTGACTTCCATTGAGAATCGTAGTGGCGGATTGAATGCGTATGTGGCCCATGCAATGACTTGCAGTGGCCAGCCGATGTGCAAGTCAGCGCTTTTATCCTCCTAGACAAGTGTGGTACCAATTCAGCGACCCCGGAAGGATGGAAGGCTTGGTTGGCCTAGGCGGGCATCTCCGTGGTTTGAACCCTGTCCCTGACCGTGCGTGTGAGATAGTGCACCATTTGCCACTACACCACCTCCGTCCACAATGAGTGAAGTAGCTGTACTATTTAAGGTAATGCTGGTAAAGCCGAAGAAGCCGCAACCGCAGTCGCAGTCTATGGATAGCGGATTGGTCTCTTTGCCGTCACCAGTTCAGGTAAAATGGTTGTCTCGAAAGCGCATCGTATGGCACCGTTTGATTACCGCTCCCTTGACAAGCCCCTAGTGCCCTATCGTTTGCATAGTTATCAATATAATATGTAGGTACGAGACAAATACCAATGTGTGTTTTGTTTACGGTTTTATTTACAGCCTATGTCCTCTATGAATCCGATTTTGTGTAGCTCCGGAATGTTGCAAGTGCATGAATTCATATTTCTCGGAAACGCTGAAATAGCTTCAAAAGTGCAGCAAAGCAGCGAGCACAACATTCGTTACTTTGTTGTAAGCCATCCTCTATTCGGACTGTCGTTTCTTCGTTTCCATTGCAGGGACAGTGTTCCAGTACTTCTTCCTTTCATTTCTTTCTAGAACATTTCCGTCAATAATAGTAGTCTTATGCGATCATCACACTCGTGGAATTGTCTGGACGAGGCCGCTCAGCAGGCTAAATCATCTGTGGTGATACCGTACCGTGAGGATATGCCAGCAAAGGTGTGTTTCACATTTCATTTCCATCACTAAGAGCGTTCCTCATCTGGGGGCACTCGAGCACCATTAGTGAAATAACATACCGCTGTTTCCATTTTTGTCTGTAATGAAAAAAACGGGAAGGGCCAGAGTTTTCATTACGGAATAGGCTGTGCTCCTGCCATAGGAGTGTGCATGAAACGAGTGCCAAAAATCCGAATTTTGAAGTAAACGAAAGCTGGGAAAAAATCCACTTTCAAGTCTAAAAGCGTTAAATAGTTCGGGAGAATTGGATGAAGGCAAGTCAGGCTTGGGAACGCAACCATCTATAGCAGGTCGGCTGGGCACAAAAAAAAAGAGCGTAGCTGAAGTGAAAATCTAGAGTGTGTGCAAGAAGTGTGTGTGAGGGGGAGGGAGGTGGAGGCAGGGGAGGAGGATTTGAGGTGGATAGATTGTGCGTAATCTGAGTGCTCCTGAGAGCGTGAAAGAGTTGAGTTTGTTCCCACGACATCATCTTCTGTTCACTTCCATGTCTTTCCAGTCGAGGTGACCCATGATATTTCAAAAAATGGCATTAAAACATTAAAACAAATTGGTCCCTCATTTCACGCCCGCACCTATTTCCGTGTAGATTGATGAAACTATTTCGTGGAAACCCTCTTGAGGCTCCCGAAATACGCCAGAACCAACTTGAATGCACTGTGCTTTTGAACATGCTGACTGGATGACAAATGCCAGTGTCGTCCTCTTCACACTTCTTATATAACAACAGTTCAGCTCTACGGTTTTCCACAAAGTGCAGAACGTGCTCTCCATCAGGTGCCCAGTTAAGAGCCGGAACAGGGACATTTGGTGTAGGACTCTCATTTATATATTGTTCAACCTTGTCGAGATCAAGTGCTGTACTATTCTGAAACGATATGACAGCGTGTCAGACTTTGGTATGTGGTCACGGTCTACTCCAAAGTGGAGCTCCAGCCAACTTTGCATATAAGGGAAATGTTGTCATTATAATCTTGCCGAAGTCTATATCTATCTATAAGGGAAATTTAAACCCATCATTTGGACAAAAGAAAATTGTTGATTACGAGAGTGACTGCAACTTTTGAATGAGGTAACCTGGCTCATGCGTTCCGATGGGTGCCAACGCCGTTGTATTGACAACAGTGGGTGGTATTCTATGTAAGAATGTGATGAACCTTCGAGTTGATTCATCTTCTCCGCATGTCCATAAAATAGTTTGAAAATCTTTCAAGTTTCGACAAACTATATTGTGTTCGGGTAGAGGTAGGATAGCATTCGGACCTCGGACCGGTGCTCGCCCACGTCAGCCAAGCCTCCGATCCCTGAAGTCGATTAGTGGGGTTCAAATTTTGACTCAAATCAATCCCTCAGCGGGGTACATCCCATATCGGTATCTAATATATTAATTGTTCCAGCTTTAAAAATAATATCAGAGCGGACATTACTCGTAACCCGACCCAACTTATACATATAAATAAAGGGAGATTTTGTTCGGCAAGTTACTATGAAAAAGGATTTTGAAATGCACTCCTCTCATGCAGACATTCATGTATTTGCTGTAATGAACTTAATTTACACCACTATAATAGGATTTCTACGTCACTTTTCTGTCTTTCCTATGGGCATGGCGCTCTTGTGGTGACCATGTGAAACGCTGCAGATAGCTCGCCTCATTGTTACAAAATATTGACGATTTCGACATTCTTCTCCAAAGTAGAAAGTAACCTGAGGTGGAAGAGTTGTGAAAAAAGATGAATAGACTAATTTTTTATATGAAGTATTTCATATCACCTTCCCGTTCAAATTCGTGGCAAGTTTCACTCGGGCCCCGCTCTCTGTAGCTGAAAAATCAGCGCTAAGTCATCAGCTGAAGACCTCTAAATACTTCGCCATTCATTTAAGATCTTCCAATGACAGATTTTCTTGGAACGCTTTATCGTTGGGTGATCGTTATGGTCATCAAAAGTGCGGATGAAAAAATTAAAGATTTGTCAAGTGCGAATAGTACATTTTGGAATGCGCGCGGGACTCGTCTCGGCGATTTCTCGAGTTCGGAGACCTGCCACAATTTTTAACTCTTCGCAGTTTTCGTTATGAAGATTCGGTGGTGACTGTTTCAGGAGCTGTTTGAAATGTTCAATATAGTAAACGATATTATACGACAAGCTAGGAACAAAGCGCAACGGGTACGTACTCGATTGTCTTCAAGGATAGATGGACAACACGTATCACATGCTTTGCTCGTTTTAGGTTTTGATATTCTCTGAAAACGGTCTGGTCGTGTGCCTGGTTTTCGCACTCGCTTATAACATTCATTATTACAATCTGGACTTGGATCGGGCGCTGTGCAACTTCAAAAGGCTCAAAATATTTATTGAAGTTGACGACTTTTCGAAAGTTATTCTAAGTAAATGGGCAACGTACTGTGAGGAGAAGAGGGTAAGTGCAGCACCTAATGTGTGCTGAGATCCCTTATTCTTCATTATAACCATATATCAGCAGTATTAGCATCTGCACAGGTGCTGATCATAGGCAGACTCGTGCTGTAGAACAGGAGATGAACAGGAGCTCAGGATTGGATTTTAAGGCAAACAAGTTTCAGTGCATTCCCATTAGCACATAGGAAGATAGAAGGAAGTAGCGAAACAGGAAGTGCCGCGAACTGGCGACACTTCTTGTTTAGCTATTTCCCTATGCATTTCTCTTTACGTGACAGAAGGGGAGGAAGGTAATCATGTAATTAAGTCGTGTAGGAAAAATATAACCAGATAATAGGAAAACTTCAGTCCAAGTAGCGGAAAGATCACGAGGAGGGAATAAAAAGCACACTGCACACCACTCACGAGACCAGCAGACGAGGGAACGGAGCGTGGCCAGGCTAGGAGGGGTCCGGGAACATCTCCCCGAAGACGGCGTCGCGCACGCTGCACCCGCCGCGTATCGCAAGATTGCGATGGAAGATTGGAGCGCGCAATTTGTGAGGTAGGAAGTCCTTTAATCATTTGAATTGGGTTCCCGCTCCCTTCAAATTCAATGCGGTATTGTTCGTCGTTTATATGGGAGGGGTCATTCTGATTAATCAAGTCTAATAAACATGAAAACGAAAAAGAAACAGAAGAAAAAACGATTAAATCCGATAAAAAAGCAAGGCAATCAAAAATATTGCGTCATATCGATTGGCGAGGGGCGGGGTGAGTACGGTAATTCCAGCGACATTTGCCGCATGCCGCAAGGGAGAATGCCGCAATCGGGGACAAGTTCCGTTACCCGGCTAGGAGGTGATCTGCGCTTTCTTGAAACGATACTAGATGACTTAACAGTGTAACTTGTAGGGTGACATTTTCGAAGTTCGTTCTCCAGATTCTTGGCTTTCTGTCATGTACTCTATTGATCTCCTATCGAATTTATGTAGTTTATTTGCGCCACTTTGACCGGATAGCGTTTAGGCCCTTGAAGACGACGATTACGTCGAAAAGTTAGGCCGTTAATTCAGTAAAGTGTTCCTTCTAAAAACCTCGAATGGCAGAAGAATTCAATAATGTGACCTGTTTCCACTGAATTAAGGCTTGAAACAAGCCAGTTCCATGCCCAAAGAAAAACGCCCTACCTCATCACATACCCAGCCCGCATACAATTTTGGAACTTCTTGGTCTCGTGTTCTGCGACCTCTGCCTTTGCAACTTGCTGTCTTTTTTTCTTGATAAATTCCTTTTTTTCTTGATTTTCGAAACTTGCTGAACCATAGTGTTGTTGAATCAGGTACGAGAGATGGCTATTCTACGTCGAGAGCAATGGAAAGAAGCGAGGCCTGCGAGCGTTGATTGTGCTACGAGACGTGTTGCTTGGCAGTGAGGCTCGAACTGATACTGGAACTTAACATGTAGTTCAGATTGATCTCTTGATATTTCTTGAGCAGAAGCTTCGCTGCATTCATTTATTGTAGCTTGTATGTGGAGAGATGATCGCAAAATAATTGTAAGAAGGCATCAGGTGCAGTTAAACAGGGTTCACAACTCGACTGTGTGGCAGCAACTTTCATCCACGTCTCTAAAGCAGTGACTTCAGTTACGAAAAACTGGTTTCATGAGTGTTTCCCTTATAGGTAATCCCAAGAATGAAGGTTATTTTCAGTTTTGGTAAGCGGCGTCAATGATATATTAGGTTGACCGGAAAGTTTCCCGCCATTGAATTTTCAAAAATATTTTATAAAGAAACTAACTTGGAAATCAGGAGTATGCACCGTCAGAGTCTACAATTTGTCGCCAACGTTCCAGCAGCGTGCCGATCCCTTCCTCCCAGAAGGACGGGGCTGGGGGCTCGAAAAAATCATCGATTGCTTCCCTCATGTCGTCTTCACTCTCAAACTGTTTCCCGTTCAGGAAGTGTTGGAGGTGGCTAAAGAGCCAGTAGTCGGAAGGTGCAAGGTCAGGGCTGTAAGGAGGCTGAGGGATGACAAGCCAGCCGAACTACTCCAGCTCGGCTTGGGTTGCCTTGAAAAGCTAATAGGGTGCGATCAAACACGTAGCGGGAAACTTTCCTGTCAACTAATAGATAGGCAGAAGTAGTTCAGGTGACTGATGCTCATCCGCGAAATCATTGAGTCTCCAGAAGAAAGCCTTGTGAAGTGTGAAAAGTCGTTGTTTTGATCTGTCTAGCATAATGCTCAATTATATTTCCTTTCACTGTTAACATCTAGACGATAAAACGTTCAATTTATTTGTTTACTAGTCTATCGCTAGCAACAAAGAGCATGACATTTATACATAGCCATGTTTTTGGAATGGATAATACTTACAAACTTCCCGGCAGTTTTTCCATTTTCTTCCATCTCCCTTGTTTCAAGTGCGCGTCGAATGCTTGTTGAATCGCAAAAAAAAAAACGTAAAAATTCAATTCTTGCCCCTTGATGCGCCTTATGTTTGTCAATCATTTATCGGACGTTTTTCTCCAGCACTTTCCTGACGACTACAGATCGTGTGGCCAACCTCCTTCGAGCTGGATTCAATGCCTCAGATGAGTGGGTCATCGAATGGCATCTCAATATTCCAAAAAAGAAAGCAAGTGTTGTATTTAGGAAAGAGCCACTTTTTCTAGCTTTACGTATGGTCTTTTTCTGCCTTCTTTAGTATTTTACTAAAACCCGTGATTTAGGTTCCGAGTACACCCTCTAATTTGGAAGTTCCCTCGCAGATATTGTTTGAAGCTATTACTTTCAGCTCGAATTATGTCCTGAGGGCCTTCTATGGCTGCTTTCATAGTCCGCCGGCCGGCCGGCCGGCCGGCGCGCCGGCGTGCCGGCGAGCGTGCCGGCGGAGGCAGTGCTAGCGGGGAGGAGGGAGGCAGACAGTGTCAGGCAAACAGTCCACGCCCCTTCGAAGGTTGTTTGTTTTCAACCCCTCGAAGGGGCGTGGACTGTTTGCCTCTCAGTCTGCCTCCCTCCTCCCCGCTAGCACTGCCTCCGCCGGCACGCCGGCCGGCCGGCACGCGCGCCGGCACGCCAGCCGGCCGGCCAGCACGCGCGCCGGCACGCCGGCACGCCGGCCGGCGGACTATGAAAGCAGCCTATACGCGTGAACCATTACGCCATCAAGCTGTTTTATACTTGCTTTGGCTACCATTATGATTGCAGATTGTCCTCCTGTGTGGTCACCTTGAGAAATAAGTCTCATTGTCAACATTGAAGGTTCAGAGGAGGTCTACACATCGTATATCCAATAGGTTGTGTGTATTGAATATTTAATGCAAGATGCGATGGCACTCCTTGATGTTATGAGATCATAGAATGGTAACTGGCTCGAATTTTCGTAACAGATACTAATAGGCATGGTGAATTGAAAATCTTCTATCTTTTTTTGTTCTCTCCGGTCCACTCTGGAATGACTGCCCTCACATTTCCAACCAGAGGGCATCCAGGTAAACTTGGTCTCGGTATTTGTAACGCCACTTCATTCAACTTTTCGTTGTACTGGAAAATTGGTCTACTCTGGAATGATCTAGATGAAGACCTAAACTCAGGTCAGTTCTAACCTTCAGGACGGCCACGCTGATGAAGGAAAAGGCCAGCTTTCTCTTGCTACATCTCAGTGAAGTCTAACAATCCGAGTTACTTTCCCAATACAAAATTGTAATGATCTGAGCCCCCACGGTGACACGATTAGTGCTGTCGCATTCCTTCTGCTTCCAAGATATTCCAGTGAGCTAATTCGGTGCATTTGTGTACTCTTTTTTATTGTACCAGTGTGCTCATCTTTGAATTCCCTTGCTCTCCGTGCTTTAGGGTGATCTCCTCACTTTAACTACCTAGCCCTTCACGTTAAACGAAGTTTTAATTGTCAACTATGGTTGTCAGGGAAGTTCTTCCCGTTTCCCAGCACGCGCTATATGCATTAAAATTTTCGCGGCTTTCAAATGAACCAATCGACTTATTGTGCCTGTTAGGTTAGCCATAAATTACTCTCTTTGTCAGGGTACTCTTCGCAAGATTCCGTCAGGTTTTCGAAATTTTCTGGACGTTTTCTTCCGGAGCGGAGGAGGCTGTTTTCGATCGGTTTCACTCAACGAGTCCTAGCTTCGCCGAACTATGAAGGAGGCAGTTACAAACATCAACGTTTTATGGGGAGACGGCACTGCATCGGAGCTGCATCGTCTTTGGTTACATACGTTCAGAAACGGAGAAGAGTAACTGGAGAACCGAGAGCGAGTTAGTCGGCCATCAGAGCAGTCGAACGACGACTCCAACCTTTGATAGAGGTTACCGAACGTATCAACTTTTCACATACAGTCGTCGTTGACCACCTCAAGCAAATGGTGAAGAATCTTGACAAGTGAGTGTCACGAAGCAGCAGCAATCAAGGCGTCTAAGAATTCCGAGTTCCCTGCCAAGAAGACAGGAGATTGAGCCATGCCTTCATCGTGTAGTAACGTGTGATGAAAAATGGACATGAATATGACAATAGAAAATGCTCTTCTCAGTGGTTAGGTGTAGATTAACCTCCGAAGACTTTTCCCATGCCCCTTTTGCACGTAAACACGTATAAAGATAGTGATCACACTTAGGTGGCCCACCCATGGATTAATCCACTATTCATTTTTTCGTCCGTTTAAGCCGTTGTCGCATAATCTTTCTGTGATCTAATTTATGATATGTACACGAAACTGGAGCGTATGCAGCTCTAGTGAACTGCCTGCTTTTGCACGGCGATGAGCGATCGCACGCGTCACAAATCGACTTCCAGCACTCACCCTACTCATCAGACCTTTGATCAGCTGTCTTATATTTATTCAAAGATTTGGGCAACCTCTTGTAGGGTCGATAATTCAAAAATCAGAGCCGCGTGGAAGCTGCCTTTTCGAACTCTTGTAATCCAGATTGCCGGGCTTTCATAGGATTAGGATAGCTCGGGTATATAGAAGGTATATAGGATCGACTGAGACTTATTTTGAATAAAACGTTCACTTTAAGATAAGTTATGATTTCTCAAAAGGTAGCTGTCAAAACGGCGAGAATTTTCCTTACAGCCTGACCAATGGTTTGCAATCCAAACAGCATGCTACGCCCCCATTCTGTGAGTTTGGAGCTGCGCTGTTAGGAAACATCTAACATTCAAAAACCAGGCTAGATGTTCGACAATTAGTGCCATATCGAAGGGTGTTGTCCCTAGCATCACCACCATTCACCACTCTCGTTCGCACTCTCCTTTGTAGACGCACTTCATATTCTTGTCATGACCTTCGTTGCGTTTATCGAGCAAAGACCTTTGGGCAGCTATGAATCGCGGACCTGTGCTTCTTGACGATTTTTGTATTTGTTGCCAGAATCCATGCTCCATGTTTTTTATTTGAATTCTCAAATTGTTTATTTCTTCTTGCTCAGGACAGTCGATGGTTACTCCGTAGCAGTTCTATTCTTACTTGTTCCGGATACAGACAGGTGAATGGGTAGTTTTCATAACAAATGCAGTGTTTTCGGCTTTGCAATAAATCCCTTATTCACTGCTACTCCCATTTTTACAACTTGTAGCGTCGCAGTTCTAATGTCCTTATGAAGTTCTTCTTCTTCTTCCAACTTCTCTCTGATCAATTCAAAATGTAGCAAATTTTCTTGTTTCCAGAACCGATGTTAGTTCAACTGAGTCTGGTATAGGGAATAGAGTTGGAGTGATTAAAGGTGAGAAGGGCCCTAACTTGGAACTGAAACTGTACTCTCCACTTGTTTGTGGCTCTACTTCGAATGCTCTCCCTATGTTTTTGGGAAATCTATTTTTCCGTAAAACTGAAGATTTCGCCTTACCGAGCTGGAGCAGTTCTCTTTCCCCTCAGCGTTTCCTGCATAATCGTTCGGATCGCCCAGCTAACATCGGGCTCTCCTTATCGAGGCAAAGGTACTTCGCCCGAAAAATATCGAATTAATGGAATTCTTTCCCCTTTTTATGTAGGTTATTTCGCTGTCTCGCTGAGCGAGAGTAACACAAGATTATCAAATGTCTTTGAAGATGTAGCTCCTTTTTTCTACGGATACATCATTAATGAGAATCCAGCATTATTAGCGGTCGGATAAATTTTGCTAAGAATGATATCAAAGCAAAGAGAAACTGTGATCTTTCACTTAATCGCAAACTCTGTTGGATAGCGGTCGTTATCTGATAGGAAGAAGTGAACCAAATTCACTTCCTTTTAATCACACCGCTTATTCTTCTTGTCGAATGAAAATAACAAAAAGTTAAAGCTAGATCGTAAATAACAAAGGCGCTAGGAGGTGATTGGTGAGTGGATCTTCTTCTCTAAGGCCTCTTCTATTGTCAGTGCTTACATCCTGCCTCCTCCTACTGATTTTGATCTCCAAGTCCACGGGAACAGGATATGGATTTCCACTCATTTATTTCGCGGAAACCAGTCCCTAGGGGGCGGAGTTCGACCCTACTACTGCCGCCTGCCTCCTATCAAGTTTGAACGCCCCAGAGCTGAACTGAAAATTTTGGCGTAACCTCGCCTTCTATGAGCGGGGCCCGGTCCTCCCAATTACGATAAATGTTCCTATCCTGCCGCCTGTACTCCTGCCATGTTTGAACCCTCCTTTGCACGGATTCTGGTCCTGCCACTTACCATAGGTGTTTCCATCCTGCCCCCTTTACTCCAACCAAATTTGAACGCTCTAGGTCCACGGGGACAGGAGTTATGAATTTCCGGTTAGATACACACACCGACACACACAAACAAACACACACACATAAACACACCGACACACCAACAGACACACTTAGTGAATCCCACTTTATATAATTCGCTTTTCGCTCTATAAGTTTTCCATATCTTTACGTTTATCATAATCACAAAGCAACCCGGACGGACAGACCGACATACCGACATACCCACAAACCGACAAATCAAGTTACTGCTTTATATATATTAGGTTGGCAAATAAGTCCTGCGACAAAAAATTTGAAGCGTTGAAAATTTGCATCAACAGTGTGAATACGGTAGCAAAGGTGACAAACTTGTAGGACGTTTCCCGGGCAATCAACACATGGGTAAGTAAGGGCACGCGTGTGGGCTTTCGTAGCATTACGGTCAATAAATGGACAACACCCGATTCGTACCATCACCTTCTACTAAGCACGCCAAGGAAAAAACGCGGGTATAGCGGCTCGAAATATCAGCAATCTATTCGATGCTAGCACTGCTCACCGATCGACCGTCGATAATCGGTTGGATCGCTTCGCTGTAGGAGATACTAGCCTTCAGAGTAACACAAGCATCGTCCCTTAATTTGATGGAGGTTGAAGGAATCCATCCACGATGAGCTGCTAAGCGCAGACTAGATGGACACAGCTATCGCTTGCCCCTATGATCCCCTTTATTTAGCCAACGGGGTTAGAGAAGGACCATCGAACCGTAAATCAGGGCCCTACAGAGGGACAATGCACGTCGAAAATTCGCTTTAGACCCACGTCAAAGGTTCACCGATCCCGCTTGGTTCCAGGTTACTCATCAGTCGTACTCCCGGAGTGTTCCCCCTTTTAACTACCATGTGATCCGCCTTCTTGAGCATCCCGTTGTGGAAAAGAAATTCGTAACTTAATGTGATCTGAAAACTGCAGTCAATTACTTCTTTGAGTCACAGATTCCCCTCTCCTCAACAGATGGCATCAGTGACTGGCCCAAAGGATGAAAGAAGGTTGTTGACTTTTTCGGTAAAAATTTCTAAGAAAATTGATCGATATGAAAAAACTTAGAAATGATTTGAAAAAAGGTCTCTGTTTTGTCGCAGGACCTATTTGCCAACCTAATAAGAAGGATTCTGTCGCTGCTGCATCGCTTTCCCAGCACTCTATCGGATGAATTCAAATAGCAACCGCTCAACATCTCTAACAAGATCATATTTAGAATGAGATCTTACTGTGTATATTTGCTAAAGGTGTCTGTCGGTGCTCGTCGGTGCTCGTGTTCGGTGAGTGTTTGACAGGCGTTTCATGAGTCCTGCCCACTCAACCTAGATCGCTCATAGAATTTTATTGAGCAGAAAATCTTACAACATCTTTAACAAAATCATATTTAGTCTGAGATTCTACCGTATATTATACCAGTCAGTTCGCCTGGTCAACGCCGAGCTTCCCTCCTTCTTTGACAAAGTTGTAGTGAACGGCTGACGTTCTTTGAAACAAATAATAGTTCCCTGTACACAGGACTAAGATGGCCGTGCAAATGGTATATAGTGAAAGTCGGTGCTTACGCGTTTTATTGGAAGTGTCAGCCTTCTACTCTCTTTCTTAAAGGCACCGTTCACGATTAAAAAGTTATTGAGTTCTTACCTTTTCAATACTCAGCGGCCCCCATGGGTTGTAGAAGGGACCCTCTCACTCCCCCAATCCCGACGTCCAGGGCATAGTGGCAGCTCCGTTGTTGACGTAATTCGCATCTCCGCCCCTCGATCGGTGTCACGTTAGACGAGTGTCGAGACGACACAGTGTCATGTAATCGCGTCAGGACTCACCCTGAATTGCTAATTGGCAAATTGCCAAAGACGCTATTGCATATCGCCGAGAACACATTGCGTCTCTGGCAATTTGCCAATTTGCAGTTCAGGGAGGGTCCTGACGCGATTACATGACACTGTGTCGTCTCGACACTCGTCTAACGTGATACCGATCGTTTCTAATCGACGTTCTTTCAATGTGAAACTCGTCCAACCCCCTTTCCAGCTCTTTTTTTGGCCCTTTGTAATTCTTTTTGTCCATCGTTTTTTGCACTTTTTTCGTTGTTATCGCTTTATTCTAGAGTAGTTCTATCAATTCCCGTCAAAAAAAGGTCCCCTAACTTTTTTGTGAGCGGTGCCTTTAAAAAAATACATACCCATCAAATCCAACTGTTATACAACCGAAGCCTTTGGCGGTACTTTAAAATGTTCCGAGCGATGAAAACACCATTATCGGATGTCATTTACAGAGGTACCATTCATTGAAAAATCTAGATCATTGGTGGTCGATTAGGTTTTGTTGCAAATGATATCGGACAAAGAGGATTCTTTATCAAGTCACAAACCTTGCTGGGTAGCGGTCGTACCTACCTGGCGAGAAATGAATACAATCTTCATCTGCTTATATCCCCTAATGGGTTCCCATTCCCATTACTGCACTCGCCATTACGTTCCCATTACTGCACTCGCCACTCGCTTCTGTGACCCTTTCTAGCATCCCGTCTTATCGAACGAAACATACTGAACGGTCAAAACTACATCGTAAATCCCGAGGACGTTAGGATTGTGTTCTGTAGATGACCTCGCTTAGGTTTCTTATCTTTTCCCATCAGTTATTCTCAGTTCCTTTTACCAAGTATCTACAATTCCGTCATGTACTACGTACCAAAAGAAATGCCGAGGTTCTACTGGTAATACAAGAACTGTAATCGTACCAAATTTGAACGCTCTAGGTTCACGAAAACAGGAATTATGAAATTGCGAACGGCGCACAGTGGGCAAAGTGGGAACACTGATGGTGATTATAGGATGTGATTGATAGAGACTGATAAGGAATCCTGAAGAGCGGAAATTATGAATTCGTTACACCAACTGTGTTAGCAGCGGAAACTTGACGTGGAGGAAAGGGTGACGTAGGATTGCTCGAGATATCGGTAAATGGTGACTTTATGATCGGTGGATAATGGTAACAAAAGCATTTTGCTACTGAGGATGACTGGTCTATGCTATATCAAACGGTAGGAGCCTTACAGTTGCTCACTTGCAGTTAGAACACTCCTTCATTCGTATGGCAGCACATCTTTGCCATGATGTGTGATTTAGGATATATCGGACCGTAAATGGCAGATACAGAAGTCAACAACAGCTGATAAAAGCTTAGGGGAGACCCTGAGAGGCTTTTGGCTCCCAAATTTCCGATACTCGCTATAAAGTCTTGGCGTCCTTGACGCCTAACATAGAAGATAAAGTAAGGTGACAAAAAAGGGTCATAAATGAAGGAATAAGGACTAGCTCACTGGCTCACTTCCTGCTGTTCTTCTTATTCTTTAGCGTTTGTCCCGCTTGTAAGCGGGGTCCTCACATCCTGCTGTTACATTACGACTACTACTACTACAAAGTTCGCTTCTTCATAAGAAACCAGATATTCTCTTCGAGCCAATATCGGCTACCACTAAACCTATCTGACCCAAGACAATATGAGAATCTCGATCAGTGGTTTGCAAAGTTGGAAATATGGATTGTGAATATGGACGTCTGATATAGGGTTATCGTCAATCGATCTCTCTCATTTATAAAGCAGAAACTCGATATGTTCTTTTGTAAGTTTGTCAGTGTTTCGGTGTGTCTGTTTGTTGGTTTGTCGGTGTGTGTAGGTTTGCCGGTCTCTCCGCCAGCAAAACTTGTGATCACGATAAAGGTAGTGATTTGGGAAATCAGCTCTATTTTTCACTTCCTTCGTATATATAAGGCAGTTACTTGGTGGGTAGGTTGATGGAATCCAACAAGTACTGCGCAGTGAAGGGGTGATGTGAAGTGGGTACTTCAAAACTGTGATTTCGATCTGTACCGGCATCGTGCTATGCATGACTTTTCAAAAGTCGGAGGTGATAATGTAGATGGAAACTCCGCTTTTTTAACATAGCCCATAATTGTGCTCATTAACATTTCTTAACCGAAAACATACAGTTTTTTGATCTGAGCTTTAGGAGGGATGGGGCACCGAAGTGTGTGGGTCAATTGAATGTTCAACTGATATACCATCTTACCTTTTAGTCCGAGGTGATCATCGACCCCCCCCCCGCCATCCCGCCGCTCTTCCCTACTGAGGCTTAGCTTGGAACTATCATCTATCGCTTAGAACCGTACCTAACTACAGGTCAAGTCCTCTACCCCTCTGCACTTTAGCCCTCAGTGTTGGATAAAAGCAGTGCCTTCCCTCCCCTCCCAAACTACACTTTCTAACTACTTGGTGAAAGTGAGGAGTGAGGCAAGGTGTAAGCCAGGCGATCCGTCTGGTGTCTGGTGAACACGGTGTCTGGTGATGGATTCTGCTTCATCAGGCGTTCAGCGGATTAAGCAAATTTACGCTAGAGAACGCTAGAGAATAGAGAACGCTCACCTGAGATCATTCACCTTCGAGAAGTTGTTATCGGGTATGAGTCATTTGTTCCGAAAGTAGCAATGGAAGGGCAACTGGGTATTCTGACATATAGGGAAGAAGGGGAGTACGCTTGGGCAGTAAGATCCGACTTTTACTATAACACAGTTGAGCCGCCCGGCTTACGCCGGGCCTCATTCTTTACCTTTACCAAGTGGTTAGAAAATGTAGCTAAAGAAGGGGGGAATTGATTTCATTTAAAACTGAGGGTTAGAGTGCAGAGGAGGGATAGCCGCAATGACTTGTACTTAGAAACGATTTCAGGCGAAAGGATATGGTTTCAAGTAAAGCATCAGTAGGGGAGGAACTGCGCAGTGGGGGTGGGATGATTATCCCGTGCAAAAGGCTAGGATGGGGTATGAGTCGAATATTCAATTGACCCACCCCACCTGAAACTATGTTGAAAAAAGCGGAGGTCTCCTAACTGCATTATCACCTCCGATTTTCGTAAACACATACATAGCATCCTGGTACAGATCGAAATCAGAGTTTTGAAGCGAGTGGTGCTACAGAGCGGAAGGCATCATAGAGCGTTTTCCGCCACCCGCGTGGCGTTTCAGTTATTTGCCTTTTGTTTCTCTGGCATTGGGGCTCAAAACCGTTTGCGCGCCATTGTCAAAAAAGCTCCACGTGACCCACTGGCTGCCCTACCACCTCCACGTGTATTTGCCAAGAACCCCCTTTTCATGCGTCGTATATGTGGCGGGTGAAAATTTGGGCATTAAAATGAGATTATGCCGTGAAGTAAAATATATTGTTTACAGAAATTCTGTAGAGTTTGGGGGATGCTCTTTGATGCCTTCTGCTCTGTACCGTCACTCGTTTTGGATTACCCACTTCACTTCACAACACTCACTTCACTCCGCAGTACGCACTCTACTCCATCATCCCACTCACCAATTTACTGCCTTATATACATATAACACCAGTTGGGTCCCCGCGCTTACGCCGGGCCCCCCATTCCTTATTTTTTCAGAGCAGTTAATATCTCCCTCCCCTGGTGAGCAAATGCAGAGAAATGTAGTGCTAGGTTTTCCATATCACCACCGATCATAATAATAAATTTCTCGGAAGGACAGAAACACAAACGGACAAACCGACATACCAAATTCCTGCTCTATAAATGAGAGAGATAAGAAGGGTGTAGAATAGAGCAAGGCTTAACATACATTACCGTTATTGTAATCATAAGTTTGGCGGAAGGACAGACCGACACACCAAGTTTCTGCTTTTTGAATAGGAGAGATAATGGTAAGCCATAGTCATACGTCATGTCGTGACGTTGTCCCTAGAAGGTAGTATGCACAAAAGACAGCTTCTGCCAATCATTGTCATCTATGAAAGCAGTGGTAAGAACTTTTGTACTATTGATCAGTCCTTTAAATTCTGCTTAGAAAATTTGAGAGTTGCAGCTCCATGTTAAAACTCGCTGGATACTTCTTGCTGACTATAATACCAACAGAAGGTATAGGTAGGTGTGTTTCTGATAAGTTTTGCTCACTTCTTCTTTGAACTCTGATCTACAAGGAGTCGTAGAAAGGTCGACTCTATCGCTTATGCGCTGAACACGACAGCGACAGCGAAATATGAAAAGAAGTGCAGCAAGACACATCTACAAGGTGATCGATCGAAAACAACCCATTTAACTTGTCATCCCGTTCAGCTCTAAATTTCTTCGCTGAGCGACATCACAGTTCTCATTGTTTCCTGACTAATGGATTAGCAGCAACGCTTTGTCCGTTTTATTTTCCATGCTGCCAGTAGAGACAAGCTTTTACGGCTGACAGCATCAAGGCATCGGATTTAATTTACCACGCGCTTCGATCCTCACGTGATGTCCTGCGGTTTCGATGGATTCAACGTCAGCCTAATAATACTAACCTCGTGATGAGTTTAAGAACATAACGCAGTGATAACAGCACTGTACTTACCACAGTGTTGATCGTCCCAGCAAAAGTCATGTCTCTGAGACAATGGATAGGAGGAAGGTCGCAGGAATCGGAAAGATGACAGCCAGAAAGTAGTCCTACTCTTGGATAATCATTTTCACTCCCATACTTTCCATGCCTGTTGTACCTGATTAGAATGGTTTCGAGAAGTCAATGAAACCAATGAGTAAAAGCAAAAATAAAAAGGTGGAAAGATATTTCTTCCACTGTAATAAGATAAATTCATACCGATCATTTTGTAGTGTGGTTGATCGGGTAATTATGCTTTGTCTAGCAGATGTGACCTAATAAGAGCATTACTTCGAGCTCGTTCTTTTAAGCCAGCGAATGATATTACATTGGGCTATCTCGTTTGCTGCTGATCTAGCCGTGAAAATCGCCGATGGTACTAATCCGGATTTTCATTTTAGAAACATTCGAGCGTCACTGCCGAAACGCTCTCCAATTCGGGACGGGAACATTAAAAGTAAGTGTTTTTCAAGGAAAAGATTGGTGGTGCTTTGAGCACAAGTTTTCCCCAAAATTCTATGTGATCAAATATAATTCTTTTTCGACAACCTCAAGCTTCTGGAACAGGAAATTCCGCATCCATAATCCTGTTTACTTCGCCGCAAACCCCGAGCAGTTTCTTCTCTATCACAAAGCCTTTCGTACAAACCCTTCCTACAATTGAACATTATGATCTCCGATTTAAATGAATGACCAGCATCTCTTGAACGTTAACCTTTTGGATGAAAACGCTACCACGTGAACTAAGCGGTTTTTTGCATTTTAACTTCAAACTACTATCAAGGACATGAATATATGTATATGTCTATATTACGATATTTGATATACATATTCCCTTCCTGGTTGACTCTGGTTGACGCTCTCGAATGTTCACTTCCACTGCGTCTGGAAACCTTTGGAGGCTTCTTCATACAAGTTACAGTTATCGGTATCCGTTGTTTTTCCGTTTATCGTGCGCTTCAAACCTAGAGGCTATGCCAGGTGGCTGACCCTCTTCGATTGATGCACGCTGACGAGATCAGAAGACACAAACGGTGTGGAAGGGATGTTAGAGGAGGGATGAAGAGGGTGGGATATAAGCGAGTATGGGGATGAATGCGCGTAAAAAATTGAAAAACATACTTGAGAAGTGAAAGTAAATATAGACAGAGAAAAAATAGAAAAAAGCAGAAAATGCAAAAAAAGCATTGCACATGCTGGGCAGTACACGGGTAGAGTGGCCTTGGGCCAGTTGAGTTGGAAGCGGCTCTCTGTTGGCTTGTTCACCTACCTGTGTTCAAAATTCATCGCTCAGAATTTTTCAAGAGCTGGCAACTGTCGGATATACACGCAGTTACGTAATGCCGTTCTTCAAAATGCACTATGCACTGCAGTATGTAAGATTGCTGCAGTGATATTTCAGCATATGTCTACTTGCACAATGGAGTTCAACGTCAAAACCAACTACGGGAGAGCTATGCAACTGTGCAGAGCCGTTTCTCCCTATCCCATCCTCAGTGTCAAGGAAGGATTCCCTACCAGATGTGAATACGGTAATATTCTTGTTTAACGAAGATCATATCCATTAAATCAGCGGAAATATGAAAATGATACGGAAAATCATACTTTGATAGCAGATGACTTCTATAATTGGCGGTCGAATACCGTATTATCGGTGAGGGGTTACAAAAATCTTTAAGCAAGGATTGAACTTCAAACGGAATCATGAAACGCGAAACTTCATTTTGTCAAGCTCCACACAACCATCTTAACTACAATATTCTTGCAACCCTTATGGAGAAGCTCTTCTCCTTCCCTTATGGAGAAGCACTTCCCCTCCCCTTAAGGAGAAGCACTTCTCTTGGAAATTTCGATGCGGTTACACTAATCAACATTTTTTGAGCGAAGCACACATTCCAAATTTCGATGCAAAAACACAGGGGTATTCAATACAATTCTGTCGAAAAGTTTTTTCAGTGGCGAAACATTTACTGTGCATGATGTTTCGTCACTTTGCCGTTTTCAAAGGCTTAAAAGTTTAACAGAACTATAAGGTGTTACCTAAGAGTTTCCTAACACCCACGGCACAGGTCAGCTCTTGACTAGCTGCAACTCGGACTAACAAACATAAATTCAAGGAGAAATATTAAAACCTCACTCACGTCCGTTGCACCTACACCGAAAGATTGTTCTACTCGGAGAATATATAGCAAGAGGGCTGGCCGGTCACCTACCCCCGCCCATCAAGTGCTTCATAAGACCGGACAGCCCACAGAAGGCGAGGTTTGCGCGAAATTTGTCAATTCGGTTCTGGAGCGTTCAAAGTTGGTAGGAGTACAGGTGGCAGGACGGAAACGTAATGGTTGGGAGGGCTCCGCTCTCGGAGAGTGGGGTTTGCGAGCAAATAAATGTCCGAGCAGGGATTTACAATTCTCTCTTTCCTTGGGACCGATTAAGGGTAATAAATTGTAACGAGATGGAAATAGGTCCATTTCTTGCTATGAGATCATGACCGCTACCCAGCATAGTTTGTTATTTGAAGAAGGATCACGGTTTCTCTTTGCTCCGATATCATTCGTTACAGAACTTATACGAGAAATATTAGTCTTAGATCCTCACCTAGTTTTATAACCGTAGAAAAAGGAACCTTCATCGATAAATTCATACACATGATAATGATGATATTATGATTTGACAACATTTGCCTTATCGCCTTAGCGATCATTTTTCACAGCATGGACTGATTCATGCTGAGCTTTCGATGTACTCCAGTGTGTAATGGCTTGCGATTACGAGAGCGAAAGAAAGAATCGAATCTCGCACAGATCTTCTTAGGAAAAATCAAACAGACAATTTCGATTAGGTCTCGGATTCCACTTATGTAAGTGATGGGATGATTATCCGTGCGTCGCGCCGAGATCCCCGGAAAACATTTTCGAAGGCCGAAATATTTATGGCGGTAACGCCGTTACCAGTTCATGGTTGCATCAGCAGACGTCTGCTAGATGCTGAATCTTTTGGAGGAAGACCCGTCAAATATTAGTTGGTTAATCCATGAAACAGACGATCTCGGCTTCAATGGGCGTGCAATCATCTCCACTGAACTTTGACTACTTCACCAAGTCATCTGGAGTTGCAAGTCAAAGTTTGTTTTGTTGCTACACATGGGATTGGTTTCGTAAAACAACTATGATATTAAATTTCAACATCATTTCGGGGATGTTTATCAAGTCGACACTGAGAAGCTAAGGCTAAGTGAACCCCTACGTTGAATTCCCACCGCAGTGGACCGCCAGTGATTGTGGACTTTTTGGATAGTGCATGTTGCGAATGACTCAAAAAGTTGGATGCCTACTATCCCAAGCAGTTCACCAACACTCTGCTGAGCGTTTTTCTAAAGCATTATTGTGTATACGAAACATGAAAAATGTCTCCTCTGACAAGGTCGAAGATGAGCGGCCAAAGTCCCTGTTCGTTATAATTTTGAATTCATACGAATACTGGAAATAATACTCTAGATCAGTGCGTAAGTACGAAAAAACTCGAAACTCAGGAAATGAACGAGAGTGTGACGAAGAAAAATTGTATCAGACCGAAACTTAAGACGAGCTCTCTGAATGTGTTGCCATTGCAACATGAGCTGCATCCTCTCCTTGTGGACACGTTAACCTTCGAGTGTGCGCCGACACCGGGGCCCATGTGTTCAATAAAGATGCTACCATCCATGTAATACAAGGTTGTAATATGATCAGAAAGTAGTAATAGAACTCTTGAGAATACCGCATAATCAAATGTGATTAGATGATTTTCAGATAAGCCGTTCTATTGCGATGTTTACGAGGAAGAGTTTCTTGGTTATTGCTTCATAGTCAAAGGTGGGCTAGAACAGTTCAATAGGCGAATATGCGGAAAGAAGCACAAGTTGCACGTCATTCGCAGTCGTGAAGAGATCAAATGGGTTGCAAGTATGTTTTTCGGAATGCTTTTTAGTTCACGAAAAGACTCATCTTTTCATTATACTCTCCACGAACACTTACTTGCATCTTGATGAAAGGCACACATCACGATGGATAAGGTTTACTAGTTTTCCCTGGGGTAAAGTGAGTCTCCCATAATCAGTATACGGGACATTGCTGGGCCGCAATATTACCTATGTAATGAGGTGCACGAAACTGGTTTGGCCAAGTTACAACCGTGTTATGACGTTCTTGCTGATTCTGCACTACCCACAATGAAGCGCTAAGACGCAGTGAGAGCTTGTCTAGAGACACCCAAGCACGATTCCGTTTTTTTTTGCTACTTTTTGGAATTGATTTTTTCGAAACCTTATAACTTTTCGCAATCGTCGCTGCGCTATACTTCATCATGACTTCCGTTACCTTACTCAGAACACTCGTGAACTATGCTATAAGTGAAGGGTTGAAGAACAATTTTAGCTATGACCCCTAGTCTTTCTGGGCTCCAAATAAATTAACCTGGCTTTTTTACTGAATCTGAAAATTGCTGGCTAGATTTCTAGAGGGGACCTTTCTTATGCGATTAGGGTTTGATAGAGAAAGCTTAGGAGCTTTGCGAATTCATATCGTGCATAATTCCTTTCTACACTCAACGGAGAATGGACCGAAGAGAAATTTGAATTGTCAAATAAACTTGGACTCAACAACAGGAACCCCCGAGAGTGAGACGTACAAAGGAAGCACAGCACAGAATATTGGAAAACTTCAAAGCCATGATTAGCGGGGTGAGGGGGGGGGGTGGCAGACTAAAAGAATACGAAGTTGAATATTATTGGGAGTGGGAGGGTAAACAACACTAAGAAAACCTGAACGGTGTTCGTAGACTGTATTTTTAAAATGACAACAAAAATTCGCTTATGTCACTAGTATAAAATCCGCCATAATCTCAAATGATTTCAGCCTTTTTCGGCGAGTCACATCCTGAATTATGGGTAGGAAACAGAGGAAAAACCGCAAAGCATATACATCCGGTTAAAGAGAAACGACCCAAGTTCGAAGGTACATTTCCGTTGCAGAGCCGTGCCACGCCTTGCAATTAGTTATACCAACCATATGAGGCAGTGGCGGGTTGAATCCTGAGTTTACTTCATTCTCTGTAACACATAAGAGTAAGAAAAGATAGACGCAGTAACCTCATAGTCATGTGTAAGCCGATTCGTCTTTTTAAAAAGTAAAACCACATAGATACATAAATACTAACACTAAATATCAATTATGGTATGGAAATGAAACAATTTGTGTGCGTATTGCTGGATCTATAACGACTACGAAAAGAAAACTGCAGAAGAAGAGCCTGAATGAAAGGCCAAAATAAGGCTGCTTGCGCAAATCGATTCGGCTGATATATACGAAAAAGGTCCTTGTCAATAAGAGAGTAGCTGCGAGGTAGTGTGGTGGCATCTTCGATAAGTCAGGTCCTGCAGACATCACCTGGATGACTAGGAAGCCTCGACGGAAGTCGAACCATAACGAGTGTAGCCTAGGTGTCGATATTCCTCACAGCTTTAATTCATGCACATGCAGAACGATCCAGAACCTTGGTTCTGCTGCGAGAAGGGGAGTAGGTAAGAGATCTACCAAGATCAACCGCCCGACGCACTGCAGTGTCACGACGACTGCACGTTAGTGGTCTCTTCGCTCTACGACTGCTACCTTGTGTTCCTTTTCTCACGCACACTGGCGAGACCGTTGGGGTGGCGACGTAAGCATAGCGAATAGACCGATGCGTAAGGAGCCGTATGCTTCATCAGATAATCAAATTCAGTCCGAGCTGATTATGAACGCGCCTTCATATGGCGAGAAGTAGCGCGACTATCCAATTCTCTCAGATACATTGCAAACGTGATCGTTCCGATGGTCGAGCTATCATGCTACGAGGAGACATTGTTGCATGGTCGCTGTGATCTCCGAGTTTTTGAACTCGGAACCCCTCATTGAGTGCGTTGCTGTGATGCGATGCTCCTCTAGTATGTGCGCCTTCTTAGAGCTGCACTTGGGCTAAATTTATTTTTATGGATGACTGTACGCAACGGTATTGACTGCACAGAGCGAGGAGGATTCGGAACAGGGGGATGTCCACTCCGGAGGGATACCGTCGAATAGTTCCTGGATACCAGAAACGGCAAGGATCTCAACCAAGGATTCATAGGAGTGAGCAAAGGAAGCATCAGAAAGCACGTTTTAAGTGAGACGAGGGATTTGTTCATGTCTACTGTAAAGGATGTTTACGGAAATATCGATTCAGGAAGAAATGGAATGATGTGATTCCTCACACGATCTAAATAATGCTCAGTACGAATAGATGAAGATGGTTCATCATTTTCCTCGACACTGGAACAACAACAAAACTCAATCCTTTTTTTATGGCAACAGTGAGAATTGTAAATATAGAATAATAATTTTCAGGGTTAACAATGGTAGAAAACCTGGCCTCCTTGCTCACCATAGCTTGCTTGAGAGCCTTTGTTTCTATCAGGAGACAGTTGCTTTCCGCTACCTCGGGACTTATTCGTTGCTCCAACTCACGACTTCTTCCAAGGGATAGGATCTACAATACTCGCTTTCTCTAAAAGATGACCCGAGATTGTTTTTCAGTTGTGCATGTAATTGACTATCCTTCTCTAGGAAGTCAACCGCATCTCACGCCCAGAGCGTGGTCGGTATTTAGAGGATCGACTCCTGTCCTTGCGACAAACTGAACTGATGTAGTTCGACTTGGGTAGCAAGAATAACCTGGACAATCTGAGCCTTCTACTACTGATACCGAGGAACAGACTTAAATTCTCTTAGAATGATCGATAAGAAGACTTCAATACGAATTCGTCCAGTGGCAGATTGCATTTAGAGCACAAGCGACTACGCCACACGGGTACCCGCGAAGCTAACTATAGTCTTCCAGACAAGGAGAAAATAATCGGATTGATCAGGGCAACTGCCCGGAAACGACTGCTCACAGCGGAGGCAGGCCTGAGGATGACAGCATAGATGCATACATAGGTGCACACATACATTTCGCATACATACACTTATACACACATACATACACACATACATACACACATACACAAATGCATACATATATACATACATACATACACACATACATACATACATACATACATACATAGTGCAAACATACATACATACATACATACATACATACATACATACGTACATGCATACATACATACATACATACATTCATACATACATACATACATACATACACACATACATACATACATACATACATACATACATACATACATACATACATACATACATACATACATACATACATACATACATACATACATACATACATACATGCATACATACATAGTACATACATACATACATACATACATACATACATACATACATACATACATACATACATACATACATACATACATACATACATACATACATACATACATACATACATACATACACACATACATATAAACTTACATACACACATATATACATACATACATATACAGGGTGCGCCATAAATATGTTGACAAAAAATTGACCCCCAGGTACATGAGCAGTCCTCGTGAGCTATTTACTACACATCACATCTACAAAACATATTACGGTCATCTTATATAAATGTCTCCTCTACTGATTAAAGCTCGATGACGCTTCGGCTACTCATCGACGGCGACACGCACAATTACTTGAGAAACTCCAGCCAGAGCTTTTTTCCATGATTACCTAGGAGCAGCAACAGTGGTGCGTTTCGAAACGCAGGCTTTCCTCTCCTTTATGGGCTGTATCCAGCGATCCATCACACTGTGGTCCGGAAAATCCGCAGGAGGATTGCAAGCTACGATAAAGTCGCGGACATTTCCTAAGCACCATTCTTGATCTTATCCCATCTGTGAGCAAGTGCGTCGCAGTTTTCAAATCGTACCCCTAAAAAATCTCAGACTCTCAGATTATGTTTTATTCTTTTCTCGACCAAAATTTGCAATATCGCTGCGATGGTAGAGATTCTACAGGGTGGGCCAAAATTATGATTACACAGATATCACATCCCCAAAAATGAATAGAAAGCTAAAAGAGCAAACCAATTTCATAAAAGTGTCTATCACTAATCTCTCATCAAAATAGTACATTGAGACTGGGATCTGTTGCTTTTTGCTTTCACCAAACCCCAGAGACGACGATGGACGTCATTGACGGTGGCACGCAGCTGAGGTCATCGAGTTGATCCTGGCTTTTTGCAAAGCATTTCCGAGATTACTTCACTTCTTGTTTGGGCCAACGGATGCTTTCGTCTCAAAGGCTGACCACACTGAGACATCCATGGTATTTAGGTCAGGGCTCCAGAGTGGTCACTGATCAAAGGTCATGAGGTCAGAAAACCCCTTTTACGGATTTTCTAGACAATTTCTGATTTGGGGCAAGAAGTTTCATCTCGACAATGAGTCCGGTTCTAATCGTCAAATTGTCCTACTGCGCACGAAGAGTTTGAACAGGTGTCCAATACAACTTTCACTCCTTATTTTACAAAAATAATCTGTGCTTTCGCCTCGGCGGTGACGCTCGCAAAGGATATTGCAGAAAGTCAGCGATCCTAGCGCTGCATGGCTTCCATTTATTTCAGCTTTATACAAAAATTGTGGCCCTGCTTACTGAGCACCTTTTTCACCGCGGATATCTTTTCGCCAGTGAACAGGGGTTCCGTACGACAATTTTTTGTATGCGGCGGGGCAGCTTAAGTGAGCCATGTGGGTTCAGCCTCACCTTGTCTGGGTTCGGTTGAACCGGTCAGATGCGTCCGGCGAGCAAAAGGAAAGCGATGTATAAGAGAAACAACAGAACACGGATAACAGTCCAAAAGAAAAGAACAACAATAATGCACCACAATGGCGACGGTGCGCCCTTATATAGGGGTGGGCGCGCCAGTCAATACGTCGATACAGTAACTTAGTAGATCACATTAGTAAGTTGACCAATTGAAACGTCAAGGAGGTCCATCCACACTCTACACGCCCTTCCGTGGGGAAGCCAGGCTCCGACGGCTTACATTTGCCTTGTTGTCCTTTTTCTGCTTCATGAGGTGCGCGTGGCGGTTGCGTTCGGCTTTGGCGTCTCGTACATACATCGCATGCGGCTTGACAATCTTCGGCTTCTTCTTCAGCGGCTCGTCCTTGGGCTTGGTTGAACTGGCGTTGGTGTCGGCGGCATCATCTCTCTTGTCTCGCTTGGCTGGAAAAAATATTGGTTGTGATAGCGTGCGCATGGCAAATTTTCTGACTTGCTTCAGGAACACTGCACGCTGCCGTGAATGAAATCTGTCATCATCACGTCTTGGGCTGATTTCGAGGCTCGAAGAAGGGTGTACCAATGGCACCGCCGTGTCGATCGTTCCATACGCATCGACCACGCGTGCATCGAATCCTCTAGTGGTTCCTGTAAGCTCCTCAACGACTTCGGAACGTAGACTGAGCAGGACAGTTTTAGCCTTGGTGCAGGAGATCTTACACGTGCACGGATCGAACAGAAGCAGTGGATCTTCCTGCGAAGGCCCAACGTCGACTCTAAAACACGCCGTTTTAGAGTGACTACCTCTACTCTTTTTGGTTCTGCCCCTTTTCTTTCTCTGTCTGACAGTTTGTACCGGATCATTGTCCATGCCTATCAGCAACTTTCTGAGCAGATCAAACTACACCTTTAGCGGCTCAGCGCCACCCGCTTTAGAGGTGACCAGTGCGCTGTTGTCGCTGACATCAATGACCCTGAATGACCCATTCCAATCATTTACCAATTTAGGATGGGTCGACGAGGCTTTTTCCATGGGGATCCGCATGTAGTTTTGCTCCATGCGTTCACGAGCCCTTTGGTTTTGCTCAGTGCTACGGCTCACTACAGCTCGTCGCACTACTACAGCTCGTTGCGCCTCGGTATTGTGCCTGTTAGGCTTTTTGCTTTTCCCCGGGAAGCTTTGCTGATTTCGACCTCTTCTTCTAGGGTTCTTCTGTTCCCTTGTGTCGTTTTGTTCTTTTAGCACTATGTTCAATTTCTCCAAAACATTGGTTCCGAGAGTTATCATGTTATCATTTGATTTCCTTACAAACATAGCCACTCTTTGTGGTTTTACATTCTTGGTCTTTATTGTAAGACGAATCGCACCTTTGAACTCCATTGGGTTTCCTGATGCGTCATAAATTGTTCTTTGATTAGGAATTGGAACCTCTTCAACATCTTTATCGATGTCAAATCCTGCTATTTGCGCTTCTCGCAGCAATTTTAGAGGTAGGATACTGATTTGGGATCCAGTGTCCAGTAAAGCATCTCTGGACATGCCCAAGAGATCTACCTTGGCTACTGTCTGTTTGCCGAAGAGCTCATTTTGTGCTGTCACTTTGACTTGGATCTCCCACACTCCCACTTGTCTAGTGTTGTGGTAAGAGTCTGGACTTTCGGGCCTTGCTCTTTTTGATCACGGCTGGAAGAATGTCTGTCGAGAGGTGCAGAGTTGGCTGGTGTTGACGATGGTAACGCAGAACACTCTTTGTTGCGAGCACCTCTAGCCTTCCAGCAGTCCCGTTTGAAATGCCCTTGCTTTTTGTAAAACGAACATGCTACGGTATGACGCTGGTGTTCGCTCTTGTGATTATCAGAAGGAATGTGATCGCGGATTGCGCTTTGTCTAGAGCTGAAGTTATTTTCCTGGCTTGCTCTGAGAGAGAATCGCACCGCTTTAGCCACTTGTTGGCTTCGCTCAATGCTTTGTGCCAGGTTCTTAAGTTTCTCATAGGCTTCTTCCTGTTTGGATTGCTCTAGAGTGTTGAAGAGTTGGACATACTCCTTCCATTCTGTGAGTTGTGTTATCAGTTCGCCTGCGCGAATCATGGATAGTTCTTTTTCACTCGCATCTGGATATACTTTACGAGTTATGTCCTCAAGTTCAAGACAGTAATCTGTTACCGATGAACGTTTCCGAAGTTGTTTCAACTTTATGTATGTCTCTGTTCGTTGAGCAACTTCAGTTTCCTTGAGTTCGGCTCGCAGAGTTTCCACAAAATCAACATAACTACCCTCTTTCAAACTACGGGGCAGGGTTTCCACAACTGCTTTCGGATACCCTTGCAGTTTTGAACACATAAGGTGAATTAGCATCTCATCTTGTAGGCCTAATCCACCATATTTCATATGAAAAGAAGTTATGAAATGTTCGAACCCCTTTCCCTGAGGATGTGAGAAGGGGGGTACCTCCGGTAACGCCATAGCCGCTAAAGCTATACCCACATTCATTTGCGGTGAAAATTGTGATAAGGATGGAAACCCACCTTGGCTGCTCTGCGTCGGTGGTGCGGTCGTTAGAAGTTCTCTTATCCTAATGCTCGACCAGGTCCTTATGTTCGGCCCCCATGTGGGTTCAGCCTCACCTTGTCTGGGTTCGGTTGAACCGGTCAGATGCGTCCGGCGAGCAAAAGGAAAGCGATTTATAAGAGAAACAACAGAACACGGATAACAGTCCAAAAGAAAAGAACAACAATAATGCACCACAATGGCGACGGTGCGCCCTTATATAGGGGTGGGCGCGCCAGTCAATACGTCGATACAAAAACTTAGTAGATCACATTAGTAAGTTGACCAATTGAAACGTCAAGGAGGTCCATCCACACTCTACAGCCAGCATTTTCTCTGTTTTTCAGTCTGCTCACTGGGGAAATCACTTTCTGATCGTATAAAGAAATTGTCGTGCAAATGATGCTTCACGATTTCGCGCAGAAAACTTTATGACATATCCATCCATTTAACCATTTTGAGCTCAGAATGAATTTTGCTGCTACGTGGACCTGCGCCCTGCTTCCTTAACACTCTCCCTAAATATAACCACAGGCCTCCTAGGTTTACCACTCCTATCTGCAATTGTTCCCAACTCTCGGAGGCGTCTTATGGTTAAATGTACCACCTGCCTTGTTACGCTAGGTTGTCTGTAGATGCACCGTGCCAAAAGTGTTCGTAAATGCGAAGTGACGATTTATTCACGGGGTGATTACGGCTACACCCTTTTCAAAATCTACCAAAAGTTTAGTATCATCAGGAAGGTAATAATGTAGTCTACCTTGTGAAATAGAAGAAAGCGATCGAATCGCTATGACCTCAGAAAAAATTCGCTATGAGCGTCTGCGCGCGCTGTAATCATAATTTTGGCCCACCCTGTAGATCACACCATCACAAAAGAGGAAAAATGGTTGTGAGAGGCGATCTGGCTCTTCTATGCGACTTCAGCACTCGCAGAGTGAAATACACGTATATTCTGAGATCTCAACGTTTCTTTAACGCTGAACACTCTTTGGTCAGAAAAAAGTCTGTCGAAGCGCGTCTCGCGCGTGAGTAGCGCACGGCATTTATTTTTACTCTTCAACTTCTTTTCTTCAAAAAGCTTACAACACGTCCGAATTCTATCTATGTACAGCCGCATTTACTGGGGGTAGATTCTACTCATTGGAGTGGAAAATGCGAACAAATTAGCTCTCATTAGCGTACTCCTTCCGAAGCAACTCTATTCGGAAAAAAGGTCGTATGTGAGACAAGACGACCGTTTCGAGGTTTGTCGTTGTCCTGTCTATGCATCGCGTTTTAAGAGACTGTCATGTGGGAAACGTTGAGACCAGGAGCGATCCCGGAAAGGAACTCACCAAAGACGAAATGCTCCCACAGACAGAACGGTTGATGGATGTCTGCGATGCTATACCGTTTTTCGAAATCCCACGATTTGAGAGCACCAAAGTAGATGTGTCGGCTAAGGTATATCATAAACGTGAGGGAAGGTGCTCCAAAAAAGGAAATTATGTGGGTGTCCGAAAAGTTGTTACCATATTTATGACGCACCCTATATATGTACATACATGCATGCATACATGCATTTCTGATGATGTTTCGGTGCCTGTTATGATGTCATTGTGTGTATATCATATGTATATACATACATATATATTCTTACATTCATACTGCATATGTATACACACTGACATAACAGCAAACACAGACACACCATCAGAAACTCGGACGGATTTCGTGCATATTCACTCAGAATCACTGGCAATCTCGCGGAACATTTTCCAGCGCCCTGGATATGCATTGTTTCACATGTATTGACATGCGTTTGTTTTAGTTCTTGTCAGCTGTCTTTGTCTTCCCCATGTGGTCTTCAGCTTTGTTATTTCAGACACTACGGTCGACGACAGAAAATCGCCGGTCAAGCTGCGGTTAACCAAAGGAGGATTAGATGGCATCAAGATAGGATCTGCCATTTATGGTGATAGAAGGGAAAGCATTGGACATCTGTGCTCTCGCGAGGCCAATTTGTTCTTTGAAAGTGAGTTTGAGGTTCTCTATCAAAAGACGCAGTCGATAATGCGCTCTCTTGATCAACAAGACTAATCAGAGAGAAATCGGAGGAAAGTAAAACCTTTGGTGGAGCTGTATACCCTTTCTGCATAGGTATGTATGTAACAAATGAGAAAATGGTTCTTCTCTGGCAAAAGCTTCAGACCATGTTTGAGCCTATATGCTGTGCTCTATTTTTTCTATATATAAAGAGCTAAGTTTATGTGTCTCTTAGTGTGCCGGTTTGTGCGCCTGTCCGCGAGAAGTCGTAGGCTCGATGAAGAATGTGAAAGTCGCATGGGCGCCCTTAAGAATCAGATATGAAATAGAAAGTCCACCGACTCTGATTATTATAATCTCATAACAAATCTCACCTTTAAGTAGGCGGTTACGGACATTTGATGCACGCGTCAGCATGCGTAGCCCAACTTACATGGCCTAGGTTTCATAAATGATACTGAAACTTGCCCAGGCCTTATTTACCCTCTCGCAGACTTTTGCCATCACAAAGCGATGAGTAGAACCGGTACTGCTCCCTGTTGCCTAGTTATTTTTTTGGAGGGTCAAACTTTATCATCTTCCTCCTCGGCAGACATCATTACTGATTCCAGCGATGCAGGATGAAGAAATAGAACAAGGCACTCTTCTTGATAAGCTCAAGTTGCCACATCAGTTTGTTACCGAAAAAGATGGTTATAAACGTACATACATGTATTATGGGACCGTGCACGCTGTAGAAGGAACAGAGTTCGAAGCCAATGTAACCGACTTGAATAAATTTTGTGATGTGGGTTCATCAGAACATTCGAACGATTTCAAACCAGGTTTTTTAACCATTCTCAGGTTCGTGCAGTATTGATTTTCATTTACCTTAAGATTCTTCCTCATGGATATGCCATTTCGAACGAGGATTTTGAGAATGAGAGCGAGTTCAGGAAAATACTCGACAAGGTAATTTCGGGTTATTCTATCTACAGAGATTTAGGAGCAGAGTTCTATGTAAACAGAAGCAATTCAGAAGATTACAGTTCTCTCTATCAGTACCAGTGCGGATACCTGCTAGACGCAACTTGAAAAGCAAGACTCAACCAAATGGGGATTGCAAACCAGAAAAAGATTTGATTTCTTATGCTAGATCATTCGCTCATGTCAGTGACTCAGGAGAAACTGCCGTAAGTGACAAATTCGTTATGTTATCAGGGTAAATCTTGCATTCTCTGATTCATTTGAACTATTCTGCATCTCTTTATCGGAGAATCACACGTTTTTTTTTTGAGGACTGCCTCAGCTTAAGGAAAATATCATGATATCTCCACGTACGGCTCTGAATAAACCTCGACATCATTGTCGAAATAACTTATTGATATAGCTCCAACGAGGCCCGACTACCTTAACGGCTTATTTTTAGGCGAAGTCGCCTTCTCCTTAACCTGAAAAGTTGTGATCAAACCTATGAAGTTACCCAATCAAAATTTCAATACCCTACATTATCTTCGGGACAAACTTGATTATCATACAACTCTAGGTGGATAAAAGTATCGTATCTCCCTGCCTAACGGAATCAGCCTTCGTGAGCGACATGAAATCGGCCGTCTTAAGTTCAAAGTTGACGGTGAGGCTAATCTAATCTAGGGTGTGAGTTCGCGCGACGTGATTTAATCGCATTCCCCCGTGTGGGATCATTTTTGATCTATGACTTAGTCAAAAACGCCTCCAAGGTTTTCCTCGCGGCTGTTTGCGTTTCGTGCGCCAAGACTTAGATCGTCACCCTAAAATTGTATTGATTATAAGATTGTGTCCTGTGGCAACCTAAAGCAGTTGCGATCTGCCTTACCGTTGGATTATTTCCCAATTCGTACATAAAGCAGTCCAGTCTGACCTATATACTCATCTTCACAGTGTTTCGAGAGATTTTGTAGACATGGGCAACACTGCGGTCACCTTTCCTGCCAGAAGGACAGACCGTATAGTTAGGTGTTGCACATATGGCGGTTAAAGAGCGATTACGGACCGAAAGACGCTTTAGGTTGTCAGGGAAGTTTTGATGGTTATTGGTCAACCACAGGCTTGCGTAACTCTCACTAAGGTCGACGATCGATGACACACCACATTATGTATACAGATCACTAGCTGGCACCTTTAGATTATTAACTTCCGAATACGTTTTCACACAACTAATCTTCGAGTAAAAAGGGTACGTTATCCTTCATAACCTTACAACCGTGAGGCGTAGTCCTCGTAATCCAATAGCAAGGGTTGCGTTAACCTCGTTCTCTTTTAATGATCCTTATTATTGCACTTATCATTCTTTGTTAATCTGCGCAATCGTCCTCGTCTTATCATTTGGAGCGTATCAAATGTCAAAGTTACATTGCATACATTGGGGAGGGGTTAGAATTCGAGATCTACTTGGAGTTCCATATTAGCTTTTATCTGCATTGGAATTTTTTGTAGTGTTTGATTTAATTTGAATTTGAAGTGCGACGTGGTTGCAGTCTGTCACAAAATGAAGTAGCCGTATGCTCTGCTGCAACACGGTGGAAGGTGATCTGGTGGCAATCATAAGCCGCAATCACTTCTTACCAGACCCTGTCGAAAACCGTTCATTATAACGACACATTAACGGCATTCCGCCGAGAAGCCAATCTTCCTTTTGTCACCGCGAAGAGCGTAACAGACCATCTCTTGTCTTCTAAGGCTCCTCATCAGTAACATATCCCTCATATCACACCATCATATCATTTCTTATTATTATTATTGACGTTACCCTATGGTCGCACGTACATCTTGGAAATTCGAGCGTGTTGCGTGCACGAGATATAGGATATCCCAGCCAGGTGCGTATAAGCAGGCGGCTACGGCGTTGACACGATGGCGAATGAGTGATGCAATTGCCGATAGCGGCTAGAGTCCGCCGCCACGTGGCAAACTCTAGCTCTCTGCACCGTACAACGCCTTCCCGGCGGGACTACGGGCGCACCACAGCCAGGCCGTCCTTTAAAGGCACTATTCACAAAAAAGTTAGGGTACCCTTTTTTGACGGGAATTGATAGAACTACTCTAGAATAAAGCGATAACAACCAAAAAAGCGCAAAAAACGATGAACAAAAAGAATCACGAAGGGTCAAAAAAAGAGCTGGAAAGGGGGGTAGGACGAATTTCACATTGAAAAAACTGCGGTTAGGGAGTGTTCGAGCGAGAATGCACGAAGGCGACGCAATGTCTGCAATACAGACAACACTTCCGAATTAACGGAGTTTCTAAAATAAAAAACATTTGCGTGCAATAATCTACACAAAATATTTTAAAATCTTCAATAAACTTACGAGAATAGTTAAAGAATGCTACCGTAAAAAATTAATAACAAAAAAAAAGAAACGACACGCGAATAAAAGAAAGAACAGCCGAATACTAGCTCCTGTACGAGGCGGTCGACCAGCTGATCATTCCTGGCAATTTGCCAATCTGCGTATCGATTTTTCACCAACTTCGCTCCAGTGCGAATGTGGTGAAGGGCAACTTGAACTCGTAGTTAACCTAACGAGGGCGGAGGCATCCCGTCCCCCAAAGTTCCTGCCCTTATTGTGCCCTATCCAGCCGTTTTCCGACCTAATTCCTGGACAAATGGTATCAGAGGGGGCTTCGAACTCAAACCATGTGCAAATCTCCGAAACCATTTTTTCGTGAACAGTGCCTTTAAGTCGTCCGAACGGCACGACAACGGTCATGTTGTGGTAATAAATATCGAGCGTACTGTCTCTCACAAAAAATGCTATGAAAACAGCAGATTGCCAGGTTACTGTTCATTGACAGAATCACTAGCAAGAGTAAGTCGTCCGTGCTTTCATTGGTACCAGCGCGAAAATTAACGAGGACGTGTACTCAAAAAGCATACTGATGAACGTAATGAAGCACTCATCTGCCTCTGCTTCAGCTCGTGGTCTTTCCAGCATGGTTGTACTCCAGCCCACAGAGCCTAGTTCGCCTGGAATTTGTACCGACGCCAGTTGCCCCCCTTCTTAAGCGATGTGGCGAAAGCGAATGGCCATTCTGCTCTCCAGTTCCTAGATCACCTAGCTCTTCCGCATGATCTCTATTAAGAAGAGGACCTGTTGGGTTTGCAGTCTAGTTAGGAGCTCTAGGAAGCAAGACTCAAAAACCGCGGCGAAAAACAGAAGAGGATACTCGAGTGCAACATGCGAGAAGTCCAAGAAAAAACTTTTGGTCTCTATCTGAGTTCATGGAGGACGTTTTCAAATATGATTGTAGCATGTTGTGGCACACAATATTAGCGAACGTGCACTTAGAATCCATTGTCGTTCCCAGCTCAAAAGCTTTCAATACATGGACGTGACTTGGTGTCAATAATTTTCGGACACACTTTATAATTTGTGATGGAACAGTTAGAGTAAAATTGTGCGAGGTAAGAAACTCCTTCCATATAGGTCAAGTACGGCTACATGAATACTCAGTAATGATGCGATTAGAGAAGATGGAGGAGCATTGGCACATGCATAGAAGCGTAAAAAGCATTCTCAAGAGTCCTGATAATCTATGAATGACACTCAGTAAACGTTCACCACTTCGCTGTCGACTGAGGTACAGCCTTTCAGGAAATTCCATTCGGATTTTGGACCAAGGGCTATCCAAAAAATATGTGCGCGGATAAACCGAGAACAACAGTAGCAATGGGAACAAATGGCTATCTTGACGTCCCAGCAATAGCTCGTCTTCCTGTTGTCTGCGGATTTGGTAAGAACGTCATTTAAATTGTTGTATATTGTGTCATGATAGATTATTCGGAAGGGGAAAAACGAAAACTTAACATTCAACAGAACTAGAAGTTATTCGCTGGAAAACGAAAACTTGCTTACTATCTTTGTTCTTTTAAATCGTTTTTCTTGTTAAAACTTTCAGGGGCAGAGCTGACAATGAGAGTGAGAATGGCTTCTGTGCCTTTTCCTCCAGACGAACCTGTTACCCGAAGGAATAGCACAAGGGGCTCTGCCGGTCTCAAAATGACCCAGAGGCGCTATAGGGGCATCAAATTCGGCTTAGCCGACTACGCTCCCAGAGGCGACGGAATCTTGCGACGTTATAGAAGCTGTAGAGGTCGCGGACGTTCGCAGTAAGCTCACTGTGGCCAGCTGTGTGCAACGAAACGCACATTTGAAGCCAAACATCCCTTCCAGGGCACTTTTGTCATCACATTTTCGTCCAAGTTTTCACCTCGTGATGATGGATTTGCGATGGGATCAAGAATATGCTCTCCAGCAACCTTCGAGCAGTCTCAGAAGAAAACTTGATTTCCACACAACTCTCTTGAAGGCACAGTTTACGATAAAAATTGTGGCTGAGATTTCCCCATAGTATTGTTTCGAGGCTCCCTTTATACCACACATGTCGTTATAAAGATGTAAAAGGACCTGGATAGGGCACAATAAGGGGCCCGAGATTGTATCGTGTGGGTGATATGCCGTGTGGGTGATGATAGTGGACGAGTTTTAACGGTTCTGTAGGACCTGCACCATCTCAAGAGACTCCCACGCAGGGAGTTCAAACAACTTGTCATAAGCCATGGCGACAGATAAGGCAGTTTTGGACAGCTTTGACTTGATGTAGTCATCTCTTTGCGCAATGGGCGCAACTTAAATCTCGTAAAATTCATTAAAATCCACCGATGTACTCCTCTACATCAACACTTCCGTTTTTCAACCTGAAAAGGGGACCTCAGAATTATCGTTAGCTGTGCCTTTTAGGAACCAACAGAAAGAAGGCAACCACTACCACGACCACGACTACAACTACACCTACTACAACGACCTCGACGACCACCACTCCTACAACTACAACGACAACAACATCGACTACAACAACGACCGCAACCTCAACAACCACGACACCAACGACGACGTCCGCCATCACTACAACTACGACACCAACCACAAGCACAACTACAGAGACAAAAGAGCAAACGTCGACTACAAATACTGCTACATCAACAACAGCCACACTGCCTCCCACGACATCGTTCACAACCCCTGAAACCACAACCACAACAACTAGCACAACTCCTACAACGACAACAACAACCACAACTCCAACAACCACAACAACAACCACAACTCCAACAACCACAACCACTACTACAACCACCACGACAACAACCACTACAACGACGACAACGACGACAACAACCACAGTGCCAAGAAAAAAATGTGGAAAAGGAGCTCGCCATATAGCAGCAACGAATACATGCGAATGCAAGAACCCTGATACTGATGGCAGAAAACTGTATCCAAACAAGTATGGGCATCATGAACCCGTGAGTTTGCAAGTGACTAATAAGCGATTAATAGTCCAATATAAAATGCAGGCCCATCACATTTTTCGTCACAGGAATGGTAGGGACAAAGTTGGGTTCTCCTCCTAACGTCACATTACTTGCCCCTGAACAATCTAAAAGGGTTCCAAGGTAGCAGAACACTAACTGGTACCAATCTGTTTAATATCAGAGTTATCATCTATCATGACTGTTCTCGTCACTCCCTCTGACCTATGGGATAGCTACATGCTACGTTCACTGTGTTCTGCTCTTATTGACGGGTGTGCGGACGAATTTTCGACCGCACCTAATCAAGCTCGCCTATCGCACCTAGGCACGAAGTGACCTCAATTAGGTGCGTATGCTGCCCGCACTCGCTATTAATCGAGTTAAAGCCTGCCAACTGAAGAGGATAAAGACAGTTTAAAAAATGGGGTCCCTCTTTAAAAAAACGAGTTTTTTGAAGTTCAACGGAAGCATGTAGCGCGAAGGTTGTGATTCGGGATCCAGCTGCATCGGGAGAGGCTGTGTAGACGCAGATTTTCCAAAAAAATTACTTTGTAGTGCTGGGGCTTCCGGAGCAAAAGTGAAAAGCTCGGACAGTGGAGGAAATGGGCCATATGGACCGCGCACTCCTAAATAGTTTGTAGCGGGAGGACACCCTGTAAGTTCATCGAAGCAGTACAGTGTGTCTCCAGAATACAAGGTAGAGGATTTAAAGTAAGCAGTGGTAGTTAAAGCACTCACCCAACTAGTTAAATAGCCCTCGATGATCTATCTTCAAAGTGCTGAGTTTAGCCTGAAGACTCTATGCCGTAAAAACTGAGAAATGGATTGAATGGTGAGCCGTAGGGCGTTCAGTGACCTATCAATGGAAAGTAGTCCCAATATCAAACAACTCCAGAAAACTACATCGCTTCTGTAAAGGTTGTTTGTTACTGCAAATAAGCGAATACCAAAAAAAGGAAGTGAACTGAACTGTTTTACCTGTTTTCCAGAAACTCGAGATAAAATACATTGGACTTATTTATTATGCATGGAAATAAAACTCTCAAAACCGCTTGAATTGGCACTGCAACTTTTTCTTTGGAAAAAGAAATTTTTTAATAGAGTCTCTACTTTTTAAACTGTCATCATCCTCTATAGTTAAGGAGTTCTAACTCGATTAGTAGCGAATGCGGGCAGCGTAATTACCGCGGAGTCTTCGCACCTAATTAAGGTCACTTCGCGCCTAGGTGCGAGGCGAGCTTGATTAGGTGCGATCGAAAATTCGTTCCCGTACCCCTTATTGACCACTTTCGTTGATACTCATCATAAATCGCCACAGTTGTGGAAGAATTCGAATCAAGCAAGTGAATTTGTACGTGTTCCTAAAAGAACAAAGCCTGTAGGAGTCGTGAAGGGTAACTTGAGCCAAATAGGCGAAATAGAAAGGATTAAGTCATTCCAATATGCGACAGCTGGAGTAGAAATTCTTAGAATTGGATAAAGGCTTTCGATTTCATCCTTCTATTCCAATAATCAGATGATCTAGGGAGAAATTTGCTTTTACTGTGAAGAGAAAGCGGGGGAGAGCAAATCGATTATGTTCATCCTCGACTCGTCTGGATCAGTTGGTGAGCACGGCTGGAAGCAGGTATTCAACAGAACGATTGCATGATATTTCCGTTGAAGCTGTATTCGAGTACGTGATGAATAATGTATGTTTAGACCTAAATTTACCCATAAGGTTCAAGCCAACACACTCATATTCAAGACAAATTCATGCCAAGATTGGGAGAGAGACACCGATTAATGTTGATTCTACATGTACTCATTGTGTGGCATGTTGTCCTCTCAACCATTGTATCAGTGCTGTTATCATAGCAAAAAAAGCAGCTAATGCGATGCTTATGAGTTGTGAATAGCATTTATATCCTACTCTAGTTCCAAGTTCTAGGGTTTCTGCAGCCTATGTGAATTCTGGAGCGCTACACCTTTCTTTCAGCACGTGTGCCTGTTGGTTTGTCGGTGTGTCTGTGTGTCGGTGGTGTGTGTGACCGGAAATTCATAACTCCTGTTCCGTGGACCTAGAGCGTTCAAACTCGGTAAGATTACGGGAGAGAGGATGGGAACACTCGTGATAGGTGGCACGATGTGACCTCTCTCACAGGGCGGGAGGGTGCGCGATAGAAATTTCGGGCAGCAAATTCATAACTCCTGTTTACTTTGAAATTTTGTAGGACTATACTTTTCGTATTAACAGTGGAAGCCGAGCATTTTAATAAGTGATGTAGAATATGTGATATATCGAAGGTATTCTGTGAAAGGAACTGATAACTGATAAGAGAAGATAAGGGACCCGAGAGAGACCACCTACCAATCACAATCCTAGTGTACTCGGTATTTACGATGTAGCTTCGAACGTTCAGTATGTTTCGTACGATGATGCTAGAAGTGGTGACAAAAGAGATAGGGACCGATTAGCGGCAATACGATAAGCAGATGAGAATTTTGTTCATTTCCTAATATTAGATTACGACAGCAACCCATCAAGGTTAAGGACTCAATGAAGGATCTTTTTTGTTCGATATCATTTGCGACAAAAGTCAGTCGACCGCCAGTAATCTGGAATTCTCGACTAGTGATATCTCCGTAAAGGAGAAGATAAATATATCTATAAGATAATGACATCTGATAATGACATCACTCGGAACACCTCCAGAGCATCATCTTTGGTTACCTAACAGTTGAATTTGCAATGGGTATTTCTTTTCAAAAAACAGAGTAGAAGGTCGACACTTCCAATCAAAGGCGTGTGCACCGACTTACCTTAATACCATTTGCACCGCCCTGTCAGTCCTGTGTCAAAGTTCGTGTTCAGGAAACTGATATTTGTTTCAAAGAAATAGTGGAAAGTTGTCGTCATTAAGAAAATGATCTTGTATGTAGCAAAACATGAAGTGACTCTCTTCAAAGCGCACAGAAGCGCCGAAGATGAATAGAACAAAAAATGGTAAACCTAGCGTGACTAAGTTCAGCCTTGCAGAATCCATTTACAGGTACTAACGTTCATGGAAGACGTTATCAACTCAATTGAAAGAGTGAGAACTGGTGCTATCAAGTTGACCGACGATATGAAAGTTGATTTACATATTGGTGAACATACCAGAGATGCCCTAAGGTGAGTAAGATTCAGAGTTGCAGTTGGAATAACTTACGATGTGCGGTTCAGGCGTTGGTTGAACTCAAACCGTGGGTATCACGCAGGAAATACTAAAGTTGGCTACGCATTACACCTTGCAAGAGAACAGCTTTCGGCAGGCTTTTTTTCCTAATCCTGATCACATTTCTTGCTAGTAGTTTGTCCTGATGAATTCAACTCAGGATTAAAATAAGAAACCCTCTTGCTTGTACCTATTCCCATCACATGAAACTAGATTCCTCTATTGAATTGCCTAGTTATTGCCAGCGAACATTAAATAGTGAGAAAGGGGAAAAGTAGACTAAAGCTCTTAGGAGCGTTTGTTTATTGGTTGCTATAAGAACAGTAGAATAATGTTTTTCGAAGGTCAACTGCAAGAATGAGACGCTCGTGGTTTTTCTATGTCGGGGTGGAAATTGACAAAGATCTGTACTTAAAGGGCGTCCTGATGAACGTAAAAGCAGTGATCATACTTTGTCTTCTGAAACAGCTCATAGTCCTCCCAGCAGGACGCTACTCCAGCCCACAGATGCAAGCTCGGTGCCAACGGTGCCAACGTTAGCTGCCCGACTTCATTAGCAAATGGAGGAATGGGATTAGAAAGAAATCATCGGAGGAATGGAATCATTGGAAGAATGGCCATCCTGCTTTACAGATCTTGAGTCACTTGACTCCCACTTATGATCCCTGATTAGAGGAATGTGGACTGTCAAATTTCCAGTCCCAGTTTGGAGTCCTAGAAAGCAAGACTAAAGAACGGCTGGGAAGAAATCGCGCAGGATACCTGCATGCGATCAGGTCGAGCACAAACTTTGAGCCCCTATCCGCGCTTATGGGGGATATTTCGGAATGCGACTGTAGCGTGTTGTAGCAAATGGTGTTAGCTAACGTGTATAGGTATTCCATCGTCTATCGCAGCTGAGAAAATTAAATATACTGCTATGAATAGGCGCCTATAATTTTGGGACACCCTGTATTGAAATATCCCTAAACTTTAAACGCGAGGCTGCTACTTTGGTTTACCTAACTATAAGGCACCCACTCTTTGGAAGTCTGTGATCTGAGCATCTGTAAGAGGAAGAGCAACAGGGGTCGAGCCTGCATTCCGACTTTCTCAAAAGAAAGTAGCGAGTAAGGAGTAAAATAACACTAGAGCAATGCTGGGTAGGCTTGGGATAATTGTTGGTAAACATGTGCTTTTTACTATATTTCAATTGAGGCCTTGCTCTCTCCCATTCTTCTTTGACATCCACGTCACTATAATCTTATAAAGTTTACCATGCTCACTTTCAATCTTCACTACAAGTAGGACTTCCTTTCCTAGATTCAGTAAGTTACTTTTATGTTATAAAAATTCAGAAAGAGCATTCCACGCAGAAAATCGTCATACTGGTAAGCGACGGGGATAAAGACTATGGACCATTAGGTTGCCATCTCACTTACGGCTCACCGTTTGGAAGCAGTGGATATATCTTCGGCGGTCATTTATCATGGGGACCACATGCATGCACACAGCATGAAAGGCATTTGCTCAGTTTTGATCAAGAACAGGAAGCAACTAAGGTGAGTGAAAGGTCATCGGATCAAAGTCACACGCATTTCCTGTTTGATACCTTTTCCAGGTGCGGAATGCAGGAATAAGAATTATCTACGTTGTCGTAGGAGTTAGCGGCTTCAAGTATCAACTAAGGAAAGGCAAAATTTTTGGCATGGCTGGAGGAGATAACCGCAACGTTATTACTGTCGGCGGATTCAGTGTTAGTCATTTATTATCTGGAGTTTTGTTCATATCCACTGACGACTTTCGCTGATTTTTGGCATGGTTTAGAGTCCTTCTTGTTCAAACTGCAGCCAAGATGGAAACTTGTCAATCCCGTCGCCTCCGTACGATCCTGGAAAGACAAACATATGTGCGATTCATCCTCAAACAACATTTCGAGCTTCAAGAACAATGCTCTATACTTATTGGTCCCAGATGGGCATCGTAATAACGGAACACTTTCACCCACATGGACTTGATGTCCTGACGTGATTTGATGACGAAGCCAAGAGGAAAGGGCCCAAGAGGAATGGGAGGTCGAGGTCTTCGGCAAACATGAAAAAATAACTGCTTTGAAAGTGTAGCTTTCACAAAATTTACCTGCTCCCCATGATCTGTCCGAGCAATCCTCTATATATATAAACCGCTAACTTTGTGTGTCCGTTTGTGTGTCCTCGCAAAAGTCACGTAGGCACGATCAAGAGCGTGGAGATCACAAGTGCGCGGTGAGAAAACAGTTATGAAAAAGAAAGTCGACCGATGCTCTTTATATTGGGCCGTTGATTAACATCCAATCTATTTATGAAGTTACAGACTGTAAATCACAATACGCTTCCCACAACCAAGACTATCAAAGCCCTAGGAACTAGAGGAGGTTAAAATGGAAACAATTCCACGATCACCTATTAGTGTCAAGAGATCAATACCCTAAAGCGGATCGTTCCAAATGGGGAATATCACCTAATGGGGAAACGGTTATGAAAAGGGAACCGACACTGTTCATATTGGTCCTCTAACAAATCGTAATCAAGCGGTAGTGGGCATGGCATGGTGCACGCGTTAGTGTGCGTAGCCCAACTGGTCTACCCAATCACATACAAGCTACCTGAGGACGAGTATGTTGGAGGTCGAGCGACCCCTGTCTGTGAGGGCAAAGGACATCTATAGGGCCTGGATCGAGTACGGCTGGAGACCTTGGCGTTCACCGCATATAGTTCCACGGAATTGCTATGTTTGAAATCACAGTTAGGACATTAGTGTGAGAACCCTTTAGTTTGTCGCACAAGACCCTTGAGAAGAGTTCATTAGAGTTAGTTTTCTCAAAATGAAAGGGAAAGACGAGTGCTCAGCCATGACTAACAGACTTGCGTCACTTCTGGGTCATCTGAGGCTCTCTGCTCCTCAGTCAGATTAGAGGTCTTAATGTGGGCCGTAGTAATCTGTTATTGCGATGTTTCTTCAAGACCATTGAGTCTAGGGAGCTATTGTTAAGGCTTGAAATGGGATCTTATGCTGAATCGTACTTATCTGTGTCTTCCCAGGCTCTGATGAACGCGACAGGGCCGAAACGTGATTTGAATAGAGATTACTGCCGACTTGGCTACAAAGCCTGAAATTTTCATACAAATTCTGTACCACTAATACGAGCTTTTAGTCTAAAGCCTCAGCGTGCTATACAATTGAAATTGACTTCAAACTATAATAATTGCGTGGTTCACGTCATGGGCAATCAGTGTTTTGCCCTGCGCTAGGGAAAATCTCGTCGCTGATCCATTCAAAATGTTCCAGTCAACAAACCGCAGTTTGGAAGTGCCATTGATCTAACTTTGAAATTGTACCCACAATTGTGGATCAGAGTCAATAAGAATCATAATGACCGAACCATCTTTACAAAACAATCTGTATCTTTTCAGCAGTTGGATAAGGAGATCGTGCGTCGAACTGTTGAAACTATTTGCAACAAAATCTCTTAATACTAGTCATGCAATAATAAACAGATTTTCTGTGATGTGCTTGTACTTCTACTTGTACTGCTTCAAGCTTCGAGTATACGGCTGTTTGAAAAGGGAGGCCAATTAGATTCTAGAGTTGGGAATGATTGATCGTACCAAATGCCTTCTGAGAAAATTTAGTTTTGAATTTGTGGAAGATACGATTGTATCACCGGGCTGTCGACTGCGTCTCAGAAAAAGTGGAATAACAAAGGTGAGAGCATAGAATAAGAGCGGAGGTGGAAGAATGCGCTCGTGGAGGGAGCGCTTTCATACAGCGTAAATATTGCTTAAGAAAGGCTCATTTTACTCGACACATTTTGCTTTGTTTTCCTACAGATGTAATAAGAAATATAAGGAAACAAAGAGCAGAGGTGGTAGGGGGGCGTGCGATTCATGCGATTCTGGGTGCGCGCGGCAAATTAAGCGGCGAAATTCGCGATGATTCAAACGACTCCTGCGCCTATTGTTGGGGCACAAACTTGAAGTAGAGTACTTTAGTAGGGTCGGACAATCCTACTAACCTACCTAACTTCAAATTTGGGCCCTAATGATAAACGCTGCAGTCGTTCAAATCGCACCGAATTTCGCCGCGCAATTTGCCGCGCGCACCCAGAATCGCACGGATCGCACCACACCCGAGGTGGTATAGTGACTAGTGGTTCACTTCACCCATCGTCACGAGTTCATATCCCGTATCGGCTCCCGCATAGGTCAGCAAAGCTCTCCATCCCTTCGGGGTCAGTTGATTGGTACCAGACTTGTCTGGGAGGATAAAAGCACTGTCTAGTACATTGGTTAGCCACCGCGTCGTTGTATAGGCCACATACGCATTCAATACGCCGCTACGATTCCGAATGGGTCCGGGAACATCTCCCCGAAGACGGCGTCGCGCACGCCGCACCCGCCGCGTATCGCACGATTGCGATGGAAGATTGGAGCGCGCAATTTTTGAGGTAGGGAGTCCTTTAATTATTTGAATTGGCTGGCCGCTCCCTTCAACTCCAGTGCGGTATTGATCGTCGCTAATATAGGAGTAGTCATTCTAATTGAACAAGTCTAATATATTAAGTTGACAAATAAGTCCTGCGACAAAATGGAGACCTTTTTTGAATCATTTCTGAATTCTTTCATATCATTCAATTTTCGGAAAAATTTTTACCGAAAAGTCAACAACCTTCTTTTATCATTTGGGCCAATCACTGATGCCATCTCTCTAGGAATGAGGGAGCTGTGACTCAAAGAAGTAATTTACTGCCGTCTTCGGATCACATTATGTTACGAATTTCTCTCCCACAACTGGACGATCAAAAAGGCGGAGCACATGGTAGTTAAAAGGGGAACACTCCGCGAGGACGACTAATGAGGATTTTGGAACCAAATGGGATCGGTGAACGTTCGATGTGGGTCTAAAGCGAATTTTCGACGTGCGTTGTCCATCTGTTAGGACCTGATTTACGGTTTGATCGTCCTTCTCTAACCCCAATGGCCAAATGAAGGGGATCATAGGGGCAAGCGATAGCTGTGTCCATCTAGTCTGCGTTCAACAACACATAGTGGATGGATTCCTTTAACCTCCGTTAAATTAACGGACGATGCTTGCGTTACTCCGAAGGCTAGTATCTCCTCCAGTAAAGCGATGCAACCGATTGTTGACCGTCGACCGGTAAGCAGTGCTAGCATTGAATAGATTGCCGATATTTCGAGCCGCTACACCCGCGTTTTTCCCTTGATACGAACCGAGTGTTGTCCATTCATTGACCGTAATGCTGCGGAAGCCCACGCGCGTGCTTTTATTTACTCATGTGTTGATCGCCCGGGGAACGTCCTACAACTTTATCGCCCTTGCTACCGTGTTCACACTGTTGATACAAATTTTCATCGCTTCAAATTTTTTGTCGCAAGACTTATTTGCCAACCTAATACATAAAAACAAGAAAAAGAAAGTTAAACGATCAAAACCAATAAAAAAGAAAGGCAACCAACGAAAAATATTGCGTCATATCGATTGGCGGGGGAGTACGGTAGTTGCAGTGATATCTGCCGCATGCCGCAAGGGAGAATGCCGCAATCGGGGAGAAGTTCCATTACCCATTCTGAATGGAGGTCGAGTGCGGGGGCGGCGCATCCCTCAGACGGGACAACGACTTTATCCTTTATCCTTTTAGCGAACAAATATGAATTGAGGTGGTCGTAAAGGTAGTGTCAGGTGACACACTATAACACTATATGGAGGAGTGACCAATTCGGTTAGACAGCCGAAGTCTTGAATAAGAATAATACTAATGTTGTCGAATTACGATAACAACAGGATCAGAAGTCTAATAGCTATCTTGGCTGGCTATTTTTGAGCTTACCTTCTTCTTATGAAAAATTGTGATAATCGCTGATGAGCTCCTTCTTCTTTGGAACAAATGATAGTTTTTCAAACACGAACTTTGACCCAGGTCTAACAGGGCAGTGGCAGATTACTGGCTTTCGGATAAGCTTTGTGGCGAGTGATATCAAAGTAAAGGGAAACCGTGATCCCTGATTGAGTCACGAGCCGTGCTGGGTAGAGGGCTTGCTGGTAGTCTATCCTACTTTATATAATTTGCTAAGTGTGTCTGTTGGTGTGTCGGTGTGTGTCCCCGACCGGAATTTCATAACTCTTGTTCCCCTTGACCTAGAAAGTTCAAATTCGGCAGGAGTACGGGGGACAGGATGGGAATACTTAGGACAGGTGGCAGGACCAGACTCCGCCCGCAGGAGACGGGGCTTGCGCGATAGAAGTTTTGGACCGCAAATTCTCTGTTTACGTGGACCTACAGCGCTGAAACTTGGTAGGAATACTGGGACTAGGATAGAAACACTCATGACAGGAGGCAGGAACAGAACCCGCCCGCCTACAGGGGGCGAAGTTTGTGCAGAGTAAACATTTGAGCGGAAATTCGTAACATCTGTTTCTGTTTAATTAAAGAGTTCAAATATGGTAAGATGACAGCATTTTGTCTTAGAAGTGGAAGCTCGGCTTTTCGATAAGTGGTGTAGGTTATGAAGGGACCCTAGATATCGGTGACAGGAATCAATAGTAAATAGATAAAAGAAGATAAGGGGCTTAAGAGAGCAGGAGCCTCCTACCAATCGAATTTTTAACCCTTCGGGATTTACGATGTAGCTTTGGCTGTTCGGTATGCTTCATTCGATAAGATGAGATGCTAGAGTCGGGTGACAAAATTAGTGGTTAGTGCAGTTGTAAGGACCCATTAGCGGCATTACGATATGCAGATCAGAATTTTGTTCATTTTTTTGCTATTAGGTTACGACCGCTACACAGCAAGGTTTGTGACTTGATGAAGGATCCTCACTGTTCGATACCTTTTGCGACAGAATTTACCGACCGCCAATTATCTGGAAATCTAAACTAATGATATCTCTGTGGAGAAAAAGGTTCATCGATAACATCTGATAATGGTGTTATCATCACACGAAATATTTTTTAAGTGCCTCCCAAGGCTTTGGTTAACTAATTGTACAATATCCCATGTCCGACTTTCAATTAACCTCGGCATATTGAAACACTTCGTCGTATACTGTGTTAGCCTTCGAGGTTTTTAAAAATCAACAGTTTATCACGGCGGCTTACGTTTCGGCGGTATCGCCTTCGTCGGAGCCTGTAAGTCGAAACAATATTTGTGATTCATAGGCCACCATTTTAAATTACAAAAAGAGAACTCTAAGGGAAAGTAAAGCAGAAGCGATGAGCTGACCTGTAACCGGCTGGAGCTGTTTGTCTGCACCCTGAGCCCGAAGTTCCTCACGGCGCTTTTATATGTGCTGGGACTCAGAGGTCGGGTCAGGGATTGCTCCAGGGGACCCCCCCAAGATGTAAACAACTAATTAAGGTCATATGAGGTCAGGTCCCTGCCGATGGTCGCGCATCGCCCCTGGTACTGATTTTTCAGCGAGTCTGGGTATTTTTACCCGTCACCCCTGCCCCGGCGCCCCCGCGGGGGTATCGACTGTGTAGATCAAAGCCACACAAGTCTGCGAATGACGCGAGCTCCCTGGTAATCGCCACGCACTCGTCCTTCCTGTTGATTTTCGGATTCTTTGCTGCGATCCACAGTGCCTCCAGAGTCTTTCGCGCTGAGATGTCATCTTCACGAGACAGTATCATGACAGAGACCGTCACACCTTCATTCTCATGGTGCTGTATCCTGTGATCACCGAGAGAACTGGACTTCCTAGACTTTTTTAACCCATCCAAATGCTCTTTTATCCTAATGCAGAGTGGTCTACCCGTTTCCCCTACATATTCCTCCCCACACAGTTGGCATGTGATGAGATATACGACTCCTGAGATCATACAATCACCTTCCTTTCCGGAAGGGCAAATTACACAGGAGGGCGTTTGGCATCTCCGATCATAGAGGCGGTTTCGGACCAACTGCCTTTTGAGGTTCGAGGGGGGAATTTCGACCACTCGCACACTATCCTGGAGATCAGCTTTTCGCAGGCAAGCGCGAATGGCAGCGCTCATCTCATCTGAAACGAAAGGTACACAGAAGGGTACCTTCGTGCGCTCTTCCTCTTGCGCATGTTCCATCCTAGCACGCCTTCTACGCCATGCAGGCTGTCCATTGCAACCATATCCATTCTCCTGCGCAATCTGACGAGCCATTTCCATGGACTCCGCTCTAAAATCGCCTTCAGACGAAACTGCAGAAGCCGTTTTAAACATGTTCTTGACAATGGCAGTTTTCGTCTTCAATGGATGCGCTGAACTGCAATGGACTAGGATATTCTTACTGCTAGGCTTCCGATACCACTTAGTTTTTTGGATACCATGCGAGAATTTTATCTGAACGTTGAGGAAGGCGAGCCAATTCTCTGCCGGTTTTTCCCTTGTGAACTTAATGTGTTCAGACTGTCTATTAAGTAGTTCGAAACAGGTGTCCATCTCAGTTTGAGTGGAGCACACGACAAAACAGTCGTCGATATACCGGCAGTAAATTATTGGCCTTCGTTCCAAGACGGGCTTTTCAACTTTCGACATGAACGCTATAGCCAACGCTGGTGCTAACCTCTGCCCCATAGCTAGTCCTCTCACTTGCTTATAGTATTCACCCGACCACCTAAAGACGTTGCACTTTAGGGTTTCGTCGAGCAGCAGCATAATGTGCCTGATAGTGAGGCCATACAAATTCAGACTAGCATGGTGCTCAGACAGGATTTCTAGTACTGCTTGCAATGCGCTTTCCCTTGGTACGTTTGTATATAATGAAGTCACGTCAAATGACTCCATTACATTTCCTCTTTCTAACCTGGCTTCACGTAGTATTCTTAAGAACCCATTAGTGTTTGGCAAGTGTGCTGGGACAAACCGTAATAGTTGTATAAGGATTAGGTTGAGAAACCAAGCAATCCTATCCGTAGGGCCACCAACACAACTTATAATGGGTCTTACTTTGAACCTGCTAGGGTCCTCTACCTGTATGCCATCCTGGGGGAGTTTATGAGTTTTAACAAGCAGATACAATACGGGACATATGGGTAGGTCACATTTAAGTCTGCTGATCACAGTTTTTGGCAAGTTCGCCAACTTCGCCGTCTCCGTCCACACTTTGTTTAGATGCCGATACTGCCTCGTGAATTCCTCTGGGGCAGAAGGACTGTATGTGGATTGATCTTGTAGGTGCAACCGCGTCATCGCCCGGTCCAAGTCCTGCGAGAGCACTACAAACTCCCCTCCTTTGTCGCTTACGCTTATTTTTATTGCACCCGACTGCGATAATTCCCTGAGTTCCTTGAGTCCCCGTCTTTGAGCAGCGCTTAGGTTGGGGGGAACGCGTACGCCTATGTTTCGACGGAGCTCTGAGAAGAGTGTTGTTGCGAATAGACGGAACTTCGTATCAGCAACAACATTAGGCTCTTGTGGTGGAAGAAACATGGCGGGGAAAGGCAGCGGGGGAATCGCCGTATTGTGTTCTACACGCTGAGCGTTTTCGGAAAGCGAGTCCATTTTAGCTTTGCGACGGAGGTGGTCGTGCAGGGCTTGCAAGCTACCCACCATTTTACGGAGTGTACCATGGCCGAGCGATTGGCTAGGGGCGTAACTGGGTCCTAACTCCAAAAGAGCGACTGCATCGTTTGACAATGCTGCGTTCCCGATGACCGTGACTCTGGACCCAGACCCAAAACTGCCGCTAACTTTTTCAGCTGCAGGGGTCGCTCCCGTCTGTTCTGAGGCCAGCTGACATCGCTCCTGATTTACTAACCCATAGAATTTCTTCTGTAATCTTACTTTGGTAACTGAACGAATAGAATCACAAATATGTTTCGACTCACCCACTATCCTCCTCCAAAGGTTATCCGGCAAGAATCGTTCACAACATAATTCTTTAGCAACACATTTCGTAATACATGAATACAAATGATCACGTTTGTTCTTGAGTGCCATCAAAAGAATTCGTCGCTCCGGCGTTCGTAATTCTTGGGAGCCTTCGGGGTATCCGCAAACTTCATGTAGCTGACGGTTTGCGATGAAGTTCGGGATAACGTGGTGCTTTTTGCACCGGCGTAGAAAGTGGGTGCATTGTCTCGTCACAGTGATCTTCTGCCGGAGAGACAAGACTTCTTTCACGAGTCGGAAATATTCGGCTGGTACTGAGCTTAGAATATCCCATGTCCGACTTTCAATTAACCTCGGCATATTGAAACACTTCGTCGTATACTGTGTTAGCCTTCGAGGTTTTTAAAAATCAACAGTTTATCACGGCGGCTTACGTTTCGGCGGTATCGCCTTCTTCGGAGCCTGTAAGTCGAAACAATATTTGTGATTCGTAGGCCACCATTTTAAATTACAAAAAGAGAACTCTAAGGGAAAGTAAAGCAGAAGCGATGAGCTGACCTGTAACCGGCTGGAGCTGTTTGTCTGCACCCTGAGCCCGAAGTTCCTCACGGCGCTTTTATATGTGCTGGGACTCAGAGGTCGGGTCAGGGATTGCTCCAGGGGACCCCCCAAGATGTAAACAACTAATTAAGGTCGCATGAGGTCAGGTCCCTGCCGATGGTCGCGCATCGCCCCTGGTATTGATTTTTCAGCGAGTCTGGGTATTTTTACCTGTCACCCCTGCCCCGGCGCCCCCGCGGGGGTATCGACTGTGTAGATCAAAGCCACACAAGTCTGCGAATGACGCGAGCTCCCTGGTAATCGCCACGCACTCGTCCTTCCTGTTGATTTTTGGATTCTTTGCTGCGATCCACAGTGCCTCCAGAGTCTTTCGCGCTGAGATGTCATCTTCACGAGACAGTATCATAACAGAGACCGTCACACCTTCATTCTCATGGTGCTGTATCCTCATAATTGTACAATATTTATTGGGTATTTATCTTCATGAACGAGAGCAAAACATCGAGACTCCCAATTAAAAACACAAGCATCGACTTTCGCTGAATACCATTTGCAACGCCCTGTGACGAGCTTCGTGCACAGGAAAGCATTATTATCCCGAAGAAAGAGTGGAGAGTTAGCCGATTATTACAACTTTGCCAAAGAAGGAGGAAAGACCGGCGTTAGCCGGGCGAACCGACTTTACATAAAAAGGATTATGCCAGGCTATAGCCGGGCAATCCGACTGGTAAGCGAAAAACGGCCCAAGTCTTCGTCTCCTCATAATGTAGTGCCTTTTACCCGTCTCACTGTACTTACACTTCTTACCGTTTGATATATATCAAAGTAAACCTAGATCGCAAGCACCGTATGTGTCATGATTTGATTGGTAAGTGGCTCTTGCTCTTCGAAGTCCATTATGAGTGCTTATCATTTACTATCGAATCTTGCCACAGAGTACGTACAGCCTCGTCACGATCCAAATCACCTATTGAAATGCCAATTTTCACTGTTTACACGTAACTCGATCATGAATATACAATCCGTGCTAGAACTTTGTTGACATGAGAGGTGTGAGAAACATGAACTGACTTATCTCCTACATAAGCGCTATCCTAGCAAGAGGCTGAAAACAAATTTCATACGTGGGGTAGTGTGTTCCATTTTTATTCATCTGAACTGGGATGTCTGGCCTCGAATCTCAGAATCGAATCGATCCCAAACATGCGGAGGTAAACTTTTTCTCGCTAATTCGATTCGCTATTTTTGTAGACATCGAATTAAAGTTAAACAAGTCAATAAAGAAATCAGCGAAGCACTTCAGTTCAGTCCAAATACTAGATTTATGATTATTGCGTAAAAAAGGCGGGTGTGAGTCAGGTGAGGTTTCCGGGTCGCCGCATCAAACACTGGAAATGTTACATCGACTAATTCGAATGGGAAGTATCACCAAGAAAATCGAGGGGACAATTTCCTCGGAGACTCGATACTGTCATCCTGGGTACTGCCCTAAACCTAAACCCAAGAGACCTCACCGGAATCAACAGCATAAGTTGAGGGGTCTCGTAGCTAAAAAACTGAAGAACCAATACTGCAAATGATACTGCAGATGACTTTCCTCTCATTCACAGCTTTCCACAACTACTCTAATCTACTTTTTTCAGATTCCCCGAGAGTCCAGGTCGAAGGTTTGTCGACTTCTACCTAATAAAGAGTTACAACTCAATACCAGTTACCGATTCACGGTCCCCTGTGTCTCAAACACTAAGCGGTTGAGCGCAGAAAAGGATAGATTGTCGGGCTCACCCTTCTAGAGGGAAAGAGCACCTGGGTGGCTGAGATGATGATCTCAAGCAGCTATCTGGGATGAGAGGAAAATGGCGCACTTATCAAAGGTGTAAGAAGTAACGTGAACGAATATCATTCTTCTGAGACAGTACAGTCACAGAGCTCTCGTTACCAGCGGTTAACGAGACAGAGCGTTTTTATTGCTCTCTCTGCGTCCTTTCCAAAGGGTATCTCATCATGGAAAAGAAAAGCCCAGACGTAGGAAACCTCCATCCCTCGTTGTTACTACTATAACACAATGCATAAACAACACTTCAACTTGTTAGCTCCTGCCGAACTACATCACATTCATCCCTTATTTTCCATGGTTTTTCTCTTCTTATCAGTCCGAGGCGTGAAGTGGGCATGAATTTACGAAAGTTCTTCTTTCTTATTCATTTTGGACTCGTGTACTTGTTCCCATGCCCACTCTTAATCCAAGAGCCTTCAAACAAAAACGCTCTTTTTTTTAGAAAAATGGACACGACACTCAGGAAACGCTTTTACGTCCAATTTTTTTCATCTAGGCAAGATTCTGACGTTTACAATGGCCCTCAACAGCCTTGTGAACGTGACGTGATAGCACAAGGAGCCCTCGAACGCACTGAAAACCTTCTGAAATGCATTGATTACAGTGCTCTAACCTCACAAGGCCTCTCTTCTGAGCCCTATTCTCCCTTTTTTCACAGTATCTCTTTGTTCCTTGAAGGAGTTTCCGAACAGAATCAGGCGAAACATTTGCACAGACAGCGAGACCTTTTGAGCGAAAACCATCGCGCAAACAACGTGAAAAAGCAGAGTAGAACTGTTTACATAATGCTAGAAGAGCACATTCAGAAGTACATCAATCGTCGGCCCAAGAGATAATCGAGCGACGACTGGCGCTTCGCCAAACGTGGAGCGCAACCACTGGCACAAGACGGTCATCGGTGAGTGCGAGGGCGTCGATGCACGGCGCTCCTGCAATCAAGCGTTTTGCATGACTGGCGTCGCTGTTGTTCCGGAGGTCTACTTCGGACCTCCGTTCCCTGCGTGAGAAACCCTGCTTTTTAGTTCGCGCGAAGTTCGGGAAACCAACCCGAGAGCGCCATCATTTTGGACCACGTTGCTTCGCTTGCTAATTGGTGGGAAGATTTCGTTGTTATCAACATAATGGAGAAAGGATATAACCAGCTTGCCGAGCATCTTCACATCTTCACGATACTTACAGGAAAACAGAGAGTCTATAAGTAGCTAAAGAACGTCGATGATTCTCCAGCTGATACGCCAGCTTGGAACCGCACGGGCCCCAGGCAATCATTAGCCAGCGTATAGAAGCAATGAAGAAAGATCCAAACGAGAGAAGAACAGCAGTTGTGGCCGAAGCCGTCGAGGTCGGGAATAGCATTCGCATGGCCCGTCAGAGCTTTGCGCATTACAAAGTCAAGATGACTTTCCTTGGTCGTCTCGATGATAATTGTAACTGATGCAGTTCTAAGGGCAACGAAGAATGCCATCTGCAACTTCTAACCGAGCCTCTCGACAGACAAGTATACCTGAGAGTCTTTTATCAGTTATCGTCAGAACTCTGACCGGTCTTTTCTCGCGGTACCTATCGGATTCTGAAGTGCCAACGTCATGAATAACTAGCAAGACTGTGTTGCTGTGCAAGAATGGAGATGAAGACAACCTTGACAACTATCTCCAACCTGCCGCTATCTGAAATCCTCCACGTGTGCATTCATGCTTAACAGGACTAGCAGAATACTAGATGTGGGGCAGTCATAGGAACAAGCAGGATTTCAGAGAGGGTTTGGTACGATCGATCGCATCCCTTTGTAACAAGTCTCAATGAAGTATCGCGTTAATGCAGGGTGCCATTATGACTTTATCGACTTGAAAAGGTTCTTGGTACAGTCGCGACAGAAGCCATAGCTGAAGCGTTGGACAACAGTCTCGTCCAAATTTTTCACTACCCATCTCTTGGGAATCTTTCTTTTCCTTGAATTTGGAGGATCTGGAAGTGAAGGTCAACGGTCGCTACTCATATCATCGCCACTTTGCAGACGACATCGTGCTTATAATACTGAATATCGGACATGCGGAATGAATACTGGCGCAATTTGACAGCGCCTGTGGAAAGATCGGCTTGAGACTGAACTGAACGATGGTGATGTTCGTGTGGAACGGATTGGTACTCGAGGCTCGCTTTACCCTCAACCAAACAAATATCTTTGCATGCTGTAGCGGCATGTATCCAGGTCTTGTCGACATGCCAACATGATGAAGTGCTGGCCAAGTTGTATAAAAGTAGTCGACAAAATTGCGTGAAAAGAAATGTAGACGGTTAAGAAAATGTGCAAAGGTATTTCAGTTCCTGACAGAAATGAAGTTGGCAGAATCAATCTTCGCCGCCATTGAGGTCACTCGTCTTTTTTGAGACCGGCGCCGGCTATAGGAGTAACGCGGGTTGGGTTTATCCTTTGAGCCCAAAATTCACAAGCGTCGTGCCCTAATGGATGCACATGAGGAGCTGCCAGGAACGACTCATGAGGAGCATGGTCCCAAGTGGCTGCAAATCATGTCTGCGGAAATTTAACTCGTAAAATTTTTGGCACTTCATTCTGACTGAAGTATCTTTTTTATTCTTTTTTTTTTCGCCGTCTCCTCCACGATAATATTGACGAATAGCTGACTGCACATGAACACCAGAGCACCATTGTCGCTTATGACCATGCCAAGCCTCGTGAAGCTTCCTCGGTATTTTTCCTGCAGAACTTTCTGAAGAATAGATATCGAATTCCGAATAAAACCGCCTCATCTGCCCGATTTACAACCGTGCCATTAGTGTCAGGGCGACTGGAGTCACTTTGTCAATGACAGTCGCTTTAACGGCTGGTTGATCCACGGAACAGATAAAACTGTCAGATCCACACTTGTTAAAAAAGAAGCTTGGTATTCATAAAATATTCCGACCCTGGGACAGACCGTTGGTATACTGTAAAAACACCTTTGGCTCGAGTGCACGTCTGCCCTTGGTATTTAATTCATGATTTTTCTGGCGTGCAAGCTTTAATGGACGAGCTATAAGTTTGTTTGAAAAGTACCGTCCCCAATGAGGAGGCTCCGCTTGCTAATGACCGGTGATTTGCCTTCACGTCATTTGTTGACCCATTCCTCAAATTCCTTTGCTACTTTTACCTGGGTGTTTGGAAACAAATTAGGAAGTTTCGCCCTGGATGTCATCATCTACGTAGAGGATGATTTCAGGGTAACGGAACTTCTCCCCTATCGCGGCATTCTTACTTGCGAGATGCGGCAAATGTCACTGCAGTTACCGTACTCCCCCCGTCTCCCTCCGATCGATAGGACGCGATATTTTTCCTTGACTGGCTTGCTTTTTCATTGGATTTGATCGTTTTTTCGTCCATTTCTTTTTGGTTTTCGTGTTTATCAGACTTGATTAATTAAAATGACTCCTCCTATATAAACGACGATCAAGACCGCATTGGAATTGAAAAGAGCGGTCAGTCAATTCAATTAGTTAAAGGACTCCCTACCTTACAAATTGCGCGCTCCAATCTTCCATCGCAATCCTGCGATAGGCGGCGGGTGCGACGTGTGCGACGCCGTGTTAGGGGAGAAGTTCCCGGACCGATTTCATCCAGATACCCTTTTTTTATTAGGATCTTGTATAAGTGAACATTATTGAAATGGTATATGATAACACATTTTGAAGAATCGGCGAAGAAAAGTCACTACTGAAGGCGAAGCAGCAAATGGATTTGGATCTGTGAAGGATGTCTTTATGTAAGTTTTGAACAATTCTTAGCATCTTATGCTGGGACAGTGGAGGTAGTCCAGTGAAGCTGCCACCTCTGAACTAGCGTAGAAATGCCCTTATATTAGACGTTTGAGAAGCAATACTTGTGCAAGTACTCTTTTCGATGTTCTATCATGCGATGAGTTTTAAGATAAATAGTTTCACATAAAATCATTTCCCTCCTATTTTCTAAGAGAGAATCTGATTCCAGGATTCAATTTGACCACAAAAGTGGTTCCTCTACGCTAGAGATTAAAGAGTAAGAAGATAAGCCACCTCTCAGTTGCTATACCATGATAACGCGAGGCATCAAACAAGGCTAACTAGCCCGAAGTGATTCCAGTTCCGCCACTAGAATTTTCTTCTGAAAACTTGCTAGACGTGATTCTCTTTTTTCGAACTAACTAAGATGTCAAAGTTCACATAGACTTTTTTGCTAACGACGAACAAGTTTCTTACTAATGTGGAGTGGAAGCATGGGAACCCTGGAGGAAGGACCAAAGACAGCGGACTAGGATGGGCAAAGAATTCTAGTTGAAATATCCACTTAATATGAGAAATCTATTCTATCTTTTCCTTACAAAACGCAATACTTTCCGAGCTATGTAGTACTTGTGAGCCGCTAAGTCATTTACATTAAAATCCCATGTTATACCTAGCATAATTTTTTGTTGCGAGTCATTCGCATTGACTGAATTCCAGAGAAAATTTCTCGGGGAACTTAGAACGTGACGGAGCTGCTCTAGCTGTTTATCACAAAGGAGCTCTGGTGGTGGACTTGTGGGGTGGAGTCGCCGATCGTGCAGCTGGTAGCCTTTGGAATCGCGATACATTGGCAAGTATCGTCTGTTGCACAAAGGTTAGCATGCATCAAGTAATCTTTGTAGACCACTGACACATGCAACGTTTCAAAAACGTTATTCCAGGGCATTGCTTCGATCTGCATAGCAATGATGGTCGATCGAGGCGAGTGTAGTTATTCGGACAAGGTGGTCAAGTTCTGGCCGGAGTTCGGGAGCAATAACAAGCAAGACATCACCATTGAAATGATTCTTACTCATAGGGTGAGCACCGTATAATCTTTAATATGCTTTTTTGATCTTCAAGTGCGAAATAGCGTGAATTAGCATAAGTCGTAGGAAGGATAGCAAAAGCCAGAATATTAATGACAACTTATTGGAATTTGCACGTCATGCCAAACTTCATCGAACCTTCGTAGAAGTTAATAAGGTTATCGATGCTACCAGCTAGGTAAAGGTGAGATGCAGCTTGGTCAGAAGAATCATTAGTTCCGAATAAATAGATATCCAAACCCTTTCGTTCGGTTTCATCGTCAGGTTTTGTAGGGTTAAGCACTAAAATCGTGATTAACTTGCTTGGATAACCTAATCCGAGCAAGTCAATCACAAATCCGATAGTAATAAATATCAATTCTTCTAGATAGAAGCTATTTTTGAACAATAAAATCAGCTTAGTCGTGCCTCAACCTACATCTTCTAGTAATTGGATTCTTCTACGATCTAAAAAAACATTCATATAGGGATTAGCTTTGCTCAAAATCTTCAGACCCCTCTACGATCCTGGGCAGAGATCGCCTACATAGCGTAAGTGTTCATCAAATGTTCTTTTTTCCAGGCAGGGATGCCATATTTTGATGCTGAGTTCAATTTGAATGAAATAACCAAAGACAGTATGGCCAAAATAATCGAAGCCGAGCTTCCTAAATATCCACCGGGCTCTAAAACACAATATCATGCAGTTACCTTTGGATGGCTTATAGATCAGGTAATATAGTTGAAAATCCTTTCAAAGCGCTGTTGTCAGGTAACTTTTTCAGATTTTCAGCCGCATTGACAAGAAACATCGAACAGTTGGAGAATTTTTTCGCGAAGAAGTTTATGGGAAGTACAGTACGTCTTCATGTCTTCATAAATTACAGCATATCTATTAACCACTTCCCTCGGGACCAGTTTTTCGCTGATTAAGTCTTCTTTGCTTCATGGCGAGTGGCTCTCGCAGTTCATTTTAGTTTGTAATCAAAGCAAAGCACAGACTTCAGGCTATCACGATTTGAGTTGGGGTCGAATACCTGGGTCGCACGGAATATCGCTCTACATCAGACTTTTGAAGTTCACGTCAATAAGACTACGAACTTGTTGCAGACGTCGAAGTATACATAGGATGTTCAGAAGAGCAAGAAAGTCGTTTAGCGAAATTTCCACAAGCGAAGAAAGGTTTGGTGTTGCGGTATGTTGATCTTTTCTTGCGCCACTAGCACTAGCTCCTTTAAAAATATTCTGAAGATTCGCTTTTTATCCCAGTTTGACGTTTTCTGATCTTGATTCTGACAAAAGGAAGCACTTCTCCTGCTATCGGAAAGAATTTAAATGTGACAAAAAGGTGTGAAATTCCGCCTCTCCAGTGGGTATGGGTATTTACGTGCGTCCGAGGATGCGCGCGGCAAATCGCGCGGCGAAGTGCGTGGTGACTCGAACGACTCCGGCGCCTATCATTGGGGCCTAAATTTGAAGTACAGCAGATTAGAAGGGTCAACTGATACTAATCTACTCTACTTCAAATTTGGGCCCGAATGATAGGCGCCAGAGTCGTTCGAATCACCACGCACTTCGCCGCGCGATTTGCCGCGCGCATCCTCGGACGCACGTAAGTTCCGGACAACAGACACGACAGACAAAATTATTACTTAAGATTATAATAATTTTTTTATTTCGACAACAACAGGCTTAGCAATAATTTGTTGATCGTCTTCAGGGAATATATTCATGACAGAAAAATCTTCACAATCGGTGCACATCTCTCAAAGAGGCCAACAGTAGGTGTAAGCAGAATGCAGGCCAGTAATGAGGTTGGTATATTCAATGTTGATACATTGCCAGTAATACTTTCAAATGAAAGTGGTTAGAGCGTTACGAGCCGATGCTGTGCAATCACAGGGAAAAGGGACTGCGGCAAACTTTTGATGCTCATGAAGGCAGGGTCTTAATGCGGTGCCAAGTGGACGGCCGCCATGAACGGCTGTCCCAGTTTCAATGAAGACAAACAAGTTACTCAGCGTTTGTCCCGGATCTTATATCTACGGTCATCTTCTTATTATCTTTGATTAACATCCTGATGAACTAGCCGGTCAAGGAATTGCGAAAACGTAAAGGGGAGGGAAAGCATAGCAGATGACAGAGTAACACCTGAACCTCGTTTGCTAGGATGTGCAAGAGAGAGAAAATTGCCAAAGCGCTTCACGGTCACCCAACAAACTGCAGTTACTGTCAAGTCTAGAAAATCATTGGGATCAACCAACTCTCACGATGACTTACGTGGGCTTAACAGAAATAGGAAGCGGTGTCGCACGACTCATTTTTGGAAGCTTGGCTCAAAATTAAGCAGGCACCTTGCTTCATTCTGAGTCCCTTGATCCTCCGATAAAATTTAGAATCACACGCTGTTTGTACGCTTTCCTATCTATTCAGATGCTTGATTTTGAAAACTGATCGGTTTCGATACTCAGATGCTTGACTTTGAAAACTGTCGGTTTCCAAACTAGAGAACACTGATGCTGAAAGGGACCTCACCATACATAAAACATCTGGAAGGCGTTTCTTCCCTCATGCAAGAAACAATGTCTCAAGAGGAGGTTCATAGCCTTTCCATGTGGCATGAAAATGCCGATAAGGGTGTCCTAACCGCTGGCGAATTACTGTATATTAGCGGGAATAAGATGTGGCATTGATATCGTTGCTTCAATACATGCGTTCCTGTTATATGCATATGTGGTTCCTAAATAAACCTGCGCTGGCTGCTCTTTGCACAAATTAATACCTTCGTCTGAACGAACGACTCTGATACCAATTTTTGATCCCGGGGAGATGGCAGGTGACTGGTCAGGGTGTAGCAACTGCTACCATACAGTACATGTTACAAGGGCAAGCCCTACACTAACACTCTGTCGTCGAGGTGGCTCAACGCGCGCGCCGACATGTGAAGATCAAAAGTGCGTGTGATCTGACCTTTGATCTGTAGCCCGACCGGGGGGTATAAATAGCCGGAGGGCTTCTCAGTCGGCTCATTCTTGGACCTGGTGGTCTGCAATCCGGCATTACCGTATCCAATATCCAATACCCAATATCCAATATCCAATATCCAATATTCAATAACCAATATCCAATACTCAATATCCAGTCGACCCTTCCACAATCGGACGTCACAATACCGCCGGAGAAGAAGTAATTCTTATTAGTGTTTCGTTGTACTAATAAAGTTTCACACCAAGCCGTGCACTCAAGCAGTTCAGAGGTATCCGCGTGGCGAATCTAATAGATTTTGGGCGAGCAACCTCACCACACTAGACACCACACAGGGTGAGTATCGATCCGCGACTAGATCCTCTGACCGTGGACCTTGGCATCTACCACTGGTCATGAATCACGCAGGCACCCGAAGTGTACCCAGGATTAAGCCAAGTTTGAAAGGGGCTTTCACCCACCCGGTCAGTCCTGCAGTGACCCATTAGCTGGTCCGATAAAGATGAGGATTCTATTTAGTTCGGTATATTCGAGAAGGTTAGAGCTATCTGACTGTGTTCAACTCGTCTGTGATCCAATGGTATTATTTAGATTGTCGATTTGTTCAATAACCGTGATGTACGCACGATCGCACAAGCAGCACTGAGTGGAGTAGCGACAGCTCGTGGCTTAGCTCGAACATTTCAGTTGTTTATGGATGGCTCCCTAATATCAAATGATTTGCTTCAGGTACTCCATTTCATTCTGTATATCCTGGATATCACAGATCCTCGTAACGCTTTAGCGCTTTTGGTGCTTAACCCTCTGACGACAATGCCGATTTCGACGTGACGCGCTCATGGGACCACGCCCACTTCCTTTCGTGCGTGACTGGCACACACCGGTGGGTGTCATGGTCCCAGGAAGAACTCCTTTTTCTGGCAAAGCTTACAACTGCACTTCGGGTTTGGAAGCAATGTAGGTTAGAATTCAGGTAATAGTGCAAGCAGCAGGAATTCGTATAACATTCAAGGGACTTGGGGATCAAGAGATCGACCGCGCGGTCACATAATCGCAAGTTAGGTATTCTAAGGGCCGTCAAAGGGATAATCGACTGCTTTCCTCATTTTACAGCACATTACCTTAGATTTTACCTTAAGAAGTTCAACATCTTTAAGGAAGTAAGACACCATTCCAACACAGAAAAATCGGTGGCTATTTAAGGTCAGGACGGGCTAATGAGGGACCTAATAGCATGCAAAGGTTTATACACAATTAGTACTCTTTTTTTTACCTTTGACTCAGTACATCAATCGTATCAGGCGGGCAATCATTCGATCGACGAAATCAAAAAGTCTGCCAGATTAATTTTCTTTTTTGTGATGTGTTAATGTTTTAGAGAATCAGCAAGCCACAGTACTGCAACGAGTTCGATCACGCACTTGGTAAAGAAGAAAGCAAAGGCTATGGTTTCGTGTACACAAAGAGCTCCACGGTGACCTTAACCTTCAGCCTTCAGTTGTTCTCAGTGACGAAGGCCCGCTTTGAGTTGCAGGGCTCGTGGCAAATCGGGCATCCGGCTGTCGGCGGTCAATGTGTCTACATGGATCCTGTCAATAATGTCGTCGTATGTTACTTGACGAACGGTGTGAAGTCCTGGGCTGGAGATTATCCACTGTGCTTCAGTAATCTGCAGATGAAAATTTATGAAGCTATTGCAAACATTGGCTTGCAAAGTTCCGACGTATTTATTAATAGCCCTCCAGTAAACAAAACTCATACCACGTAAATAATTTTAAAAAATGTAGTGAAGAGACAATATGGCGTATTTATATCACGATGTACTTTAACAATAAGTAATATTCCGAAAAGGTTCTGCATTCCTGATCCGACAATAGTTACATTTTTTAAAAATAAATCTTAACCTGTATTATGTCTCTCTCGATTTAAGAGCAATGTACAACTACGAATATTATGTGATGAGACTTCTGTGAAGACTTGTACCCTACGAAAGCCGGATGAGCATGCAGTCAGAACGCACTGTGGACAGGGCGATGCTCGGAATTACTCTACTATACACACAGGTGCAGAGAGGATTCCGGAGTCCGGAGAAAGCAGATCAGGGACGTCGTTGCTTACGCCAAGAATTCAAACATCAGGTGGACTGAGAAAATTATGCGATATTGAGACTAATGTTAAACCAGGGCGGTTACTGATGGATCCATAGGGACGTCAAACAAATCCAAAGGCGGCCGCCTATGGTCAGATTCCCTTGAGAAAGCTCTGGACGAAGGAATGCTGTGCTTCGTGCCCTTGAGAGAGAATGATCTGGATTACTCTAGCTGGCGACAGAGACTGACGGAGACAATTCTGGTGCGCGCTTGAGTAAACTTGTGGTCATTTTTACGACAGGTGTCACGGGTGACGATCTCATCTTCCCCCAAATGCGCTCAATTCACTGTAGTAGTTGATCGAAGGGAATACCAGCAAAATGGACATCTGCGCGGAAGGACGCGTGCTGTTGACCAGTTTTGAGTTGAGCTAATAGGACTTGTGCTATGAAGAGTGGAAATTTCAAGTTGTGAATCGAGTTTGGAATCAAGGTTGGAATGGTTTGCAGAGTATGTTGATAAATGCCTCAAACTTCTAGGAAAAAGGCACCGTAGGAAAAATTTCTAGAAAGTTCTGACATGACGCTCCCATTCTGTTTTGACGTACATGCTACGCAAGAGACATGCTTGGCGCCACCATTACCTCCATACAATCGGAATACATTATGGCAATCTATGGAATCAGCATGCATGGGAACAGTCCTTGCAGCAACCTGCAAAAATTCTTAAGCTCACTTCACACTTGTGAGGCAATGACTTGAAATCCGTTTGATCGGCTCACCTAAGATGCTAGCTAGCATTTCAATATTTCATACAATTTCTTTTGTAACCTATTGAAGGTGTAGGTGTGTTCTCCGCTGCCTGCTTTCATAGCATTTGTGAGGTAGCATAAAACAAGATCGTTTTCTGGATCGAAACGTACTGCCTGTCCACCAACACCCATGTGTCCAATCTGCCATGAACCCTAAAAAAATCAGGAATTGCTCACATTGTACTACACTGATGCACATTCATGAGATAAGGCTGCATAAGTATTCCCGCCACTCTCTTCTTTTTTTTCCTAGAGTCGAACCAGCTCCGAGTAAATCGAATAGGGGTCTGCTGTTGCATTTACTCGGACTGGCCCGGGCGGATAGGCTAAAAAGTCAAGGAAGCGGAGAACCCAATGAAAGGACCTGCACCGATTGTAAGGGGAGAAGAAGGTTACAAGAACGGATCATAACAGTTGGCCCCCCTCTCCGATGGTTGCATCTTTTGCACTGTAATTGACTGCATGCCTTCTTTCGCGACATATTCCAGGAAGTTGAAGCAGAAATTCATCAAATGTTTCCAACAGTAATTCCTCAACACCACAATGGGGTTGGCTCAAAATCGGATAGAGTTTTTGAAAATAGTTTGGAACGTAATTTCCGAATTACGATCATGCGGGATGATTTTCATACTATTCGACTGAGTCCTGTTTTCAATAGAACAACGCCAGCTACGGACAACCTTTTGAGCCGCTTTAGCAGTTTCTGATTTTGATATCTCAACTACCTAGTACAATGCTTTGCAAACTTAATTGGCTAAAGCAGGTGATGTCAGGAAACTTGATATTTGCTTCACCAAAAGACGAAAAGAAAAATGACGTACCGTGGGACTTCGCGTGTATATGAAGCCATGCCCTTTACTTTGCACTTCTCCAATGGAATGGTCAAACTCATTCGGAAAGGCAGGTTCGTAAATCATCTGAAACAAAACTCCGCTCTGCCTGAGAATCACCTTTAAATGCTTTATTCAATGGAAACTGTGAATTCTGAGGAACCAGTGACCCGCCTTCCTTGTTTCTAAAGAGAGGAGCGTTCCATCCATTGCAAGTTGATGGACGAGCGCTAGTCCCCTTGCTGATCCAACGCCGTTGACTGCGGGTTGGCCAGCCATACGGGTTTCAGGGTTGTTGTACAACGTGAACAGCTACAAATAGCTTGATTTCGGTACACTATGTCTTTCGCTAAGGAAAAATTAATAAAAATAATTCTGATTGGAAAAGTGGTCTAAGCATAATGTATCTTTCATTGTTTTTGAATCTTCTTGTGAGCAATTCAGCTCGTTACAAGCCAAGCACGGAAGTATTGAGATATAGTGATTGGTGAGTTTGTTATGATCATCACAGATAGACAACCATAAAACAGATTGAGTTCATCCAAAGTCTTTTTTTCCCTATAAGTGAACGACCAACTGTAGCCTTCCAGTGTATATTTTCTGACTTGAACTTTTTGAGTTGTGGTGACCAGAACTGAAGCTTGCATCTGGGTGAATGGTTCAAAGCTTCATGCTCATTGTCGCAACGGGGTGCTAGGACGTCACCCTTTTATGCTTGTCAGTACCTCTCTCACGGCTAAAATTCAGATTTTTCTTATTATGTCGCCAGGACAACCACTGGCTGCAGCACTTGGTCAAGGGGGCTCGGAGCAAATACAAATGGTGTCATGTGGATGCCATTTATACCTAGCTCAAATGCACGGGCGGGATGTGGTGCGTTAGGAACGAGATAGTCGCGTCGCGGTGAGAGATGCGTTGCGCGTGAAGGAATGTAGCAGGATGCAGCAGAAGGTAAGAAATACAGGAACAAAAGTACTAATAGTAGAGTTATGCATAAAATAATGACCACATATCGATTGAGCTGTATGAGGAACGCTAGAGCTGTAATAACGGCGAATGAGTGGTTCGCGACAGCCGCGTGCGCGAATCGATTACCCAAAATCGTTCCTAACGCCCGTCTCCCGCACGAGCGTAGCGAAAAGAAGAGCATGAACTGTCTCAACACTTACAGTCTTGCCGAACTGCCGCATATTCTTCAGCCCTTTCGCGAAGTAACTACGTGGATCCATCGACCGAGCTGCGATCCATGCGACTTTTCTATCATAAGCGAACTCCCTACGATAATTCCGCATTACCAGCAGGTTAACAAGCAGGAAGCTTGGGGAACTGTATATTGAACAACTGATTTCAACTACCTGACAGCGACGGACATATTAAGGCCAGTCAGACGAGCCATACGGATCTCTTCGGCAGCGCATTCCCCAATGTGAACGTCAACATCTGAAAGGCTATTTTATTCAGTACCTGTCAATTTAAACACGCAGTAAAGAAGTAGAAAGCGACCGAAAATGTAAAAAGGAAAAAAAATGTCTATAGCAAAGGTCTGTGCTTGAGAACCAAATAAAACGAAAAGAGTAGAGAGGGAGCCTGAAGGAGGCCATGGAACCATTGTAAAAAAAAACCGTCTTTCGGAAAACTAATGAATGCGACCGCAAGATAATCGACGAATCGACGCTAAGGAGAGGTAGATACACCCTTTGTAGGCACAAACTCTGTGTATACTTAAAGGATCCCAAGTGATTAAATGTGGTAACGTATTTTAGTATCTACGTAGACCCCAATCCCCATTTTTCGGCAAAAGCATTCGCTGTTGGGGCTTTAAAAGCCGCTAGTCCAGAACTATACCACAGGTTCCTCAGCTGTGAGCTAATCGATCTCCTCGGATAGACATGTAACTTCCTTTGGAGAAGAATACAGCGAAGAATAGGCGAGTGCCAAAAAAAGCAAATGACTCACGGTGTTTGCTTTCAATTTCTTCGCGGAGGAATTGCCCTATACTTCGATGATGAGGATCGATGCGACAGAACACCTACTAATAGTGATATGACAAGTATCCGATAAATTAGTTCACTCTAATTGTATTATTCATCAGAGAGGAGATTAGCTGCACGAGGCAAAATCTGGCATACCTGATCTATTAGCCAACCATAAGTCAGGGGATGATACGCGGTCTTCGAGCCGGGAGGATATATCGGAGCTTGCCGTTCTATGATGGTTGCCATTCGTAAAGGATCAGTCAGATCCGCAAATGTCAGTGTCTCTTGGAAATATGGGAGGCCGGCCTGAAATGTCAAGTACACACAATGCAACGCCGGGTTTTTGTCGAACAGATTGGTCAGTTATGGACATGCAAACTGAAACATGTAGAAAGCATTTTGCGACTAGGGATCATCTAGTTGGCAGAGAACGGTTGGCTTATTGTAATGATCATTGGCATTCCAGGAACTTGGAATCGCCTTATAGTTGCAGCCTACTGTACCTCAGCAACAATGGATTGACGGTTATAATTACTCGTTATTCCCTGAATTACCTCTCCTGTCATTCTAAGGCTAAAGTCTGTAGGATTTACGGGAATGCTCTCATCGCGGACGAAGGTGATAGTCATTTTCCAGTCTCCTGCGTAAGCAAATTCAAAGGCTCGGTTCACGGTAAAAAAGGTTACTGAGTTCTCCCTCTGGAAAGACTCAGCTCCCCCAATCTCGACGTCCAGGGCATAGTGCAAGCCCTGTTGTTGTCGTGATTGGCTTTCCCGCCCTCGATCGATGTCACGTCGTACGAGATGTAGACGCGTACAGAGTCATGTATTCGAATCAGAATCCACCCTTCAGCACGAAATCAGCTGTTTGCCCAGTGTTTGCTCAACAGTGAAGGCAAAATCAGCGGTTCGGGTGTGTTGTGTGCAATTGCAGACACTGCGTCGCATTTTTCTTGACCGCCGTTTTTTCACTGCGGAACTCGGCCAGCCCCCTTTTCTCCTCTTTTTTGAACCATTTTATTCCTTTTTATTTGTCGTTTTTTGCGCTTTCTTCATTATTATCGCACTATTCTGGAGTGGATCTATCATTTCCCGTCAAAATACGGTACCCTGAATTTATCGTGAACTGCGCCTTTAAGTATTCCTCGCTTCAGCAAAGAAGAGCTTAGAAGAACAGCTGATTCAATCGCTTAAAGAGAACAAAACAAAAACAGAAATTATGTCTGAACCATCTCCGGAAGAATAGAACAGAAAATGAGCGTAAAGATGTGCGCAGCCGATTTTTGTAATTACTAATGATTTCCCTGTCATCTCAGTTCGGACAGTCCTCCAGCAAAAAGAAAACAAAGAGTAAGAAATCAAAACTCAGGAAGCGCCAGTCAATCAGGCAACGACATCCGAGCTTTGAAGTCAGCAAAGACGATGGGGCTTGCTCACTAGCGCAGCAGCGACAAGCTACATTTGCTGCAGTTCCTTCTGTGATGAAAATCGGCTACGGAATAAGCGGTGAAATCAGTTATGGCTAACCTTGTGTGCAAGAATCATTTCGATAGTGATGTCACTCTTGCCATTTTGCCCGAATTCCGGCCAATATTGTATGACCTTGTCGTCATAATTGCACAAGCCTCGATCTACCAGCATTGCCACACATATGGCTGCCACGCTCTGGAAGAAAGCTTGGATTTCTTGCAGAAGAGTAATTCGATTCCTGATCTTCTCATCAACCCGAAAGTTACGTTTATTCTAGTGAGTACAGTCATCAAGAATAGGAAAAGTTTTCAAAATAACAATAGATCCCATGAGGCCTTTTGGGTTAGGAGCTGTTCAGAAACTGGTACCAGCTTAGCTTCTTCCTATACTTGGAGCTTACTGGAAAAAGAAATGGAGGCGAATTGCTATAGAAGTAAATATTAAAAAAAACTAGCGTACTTTTGTGCAGCTGAAAATCATTGTGATCGTGTCTTCGTTCCACAGACGATTACATGACTTGTCGGCATATCCTCCCCATAGATCCACAATAAGCTTTCCTTTGTGATAAGCAGCAAATGTCGCGCCTCCTTTTTCCCAGCACTCCGTGAAATTCCGTCTGAAATCTCATCATTTCAATGAAGTTCAGCTTCGTTAATGACGTGGACTACAGCATCGTACGAATCTCCTAATAAAATTTTCGAAGAGGAACTCTTGGGTTTTCTTTTTGAAAAACACCCTTTTAATTCAACACAAAGATGGCCCACTTTCGAAATTACATAGCGTATGTTGATGGAGATAAGCCTATAGTGAAATTTTCTCAGTTAGACAGCTTTACAGGAACATCATTACATGACGTAGTAACGGAGGCGAGAGTCGCTTGAGCGTTCTCAGCTTATTGTGCACAAGTACAATGCTTGCGAGGACGCAAGTCAGCAACTATAAACCGTCTTACTACAGATTTTAATAGAAGGACATTATCCATTTTTCCTAACTGACCAGAAAACCTCATCAAAGTTACGAATGGCCTGAATGAGCTACATCGAATTTGCACGGCTACCCCAACAGGTCCTTCACGAAAAGAGCGTCCGGCAAATGGCATTGCCGCCATTGATCAACGGTAATTGCCTGAGTTTACTCTTCCAAACTGCACTCACTATGCTTTCGGGAGTCATAGTCACTTCCCCACATAGCCGGCAATGATTGCATCTTGTACAGAGCGCTCCTGCGTTATTTTCTGAGATTCGTCCGAGTTTCCGGCCTTGTGCCAGTTTACCAACGAATGCATTGACTAGGTGTCGTCCTCATGCCGAAGAATTCTTTATCCCGAACTCCATCTGATTTTTTGAACGGGTACGCAGTGGTTGTGTATGGTAAAACCAGAGGATTCTATTCGTCTATTTGGGTCTACGCAGCCGAACCCTCGAGCAGCGCTTCTTGATCCTCGAATCGCCCTCAAGTAAAATCGCTTCCCGAAAGCGACCACTCTTGAGACCCGGCTACCATACTTCTTTTGGGCAAAACAATTTACTCTGTCGACTACTCCAGTTAGCATTCAGTGCAAGTGCACAGTTAGCATCACTCTATTTGGAAAATTTGAAGCTATGAGTATTTACTGCCTACGAAAGAGCTCTGAAATCTGTAGCAGCTTTCCCACTGAAGTGCGAGATAATTTATGCAAGGTACAGAAAGATTAAGCCGTCTAAGCGCATGCTCAATCCTTCGCATCTTTTGTCATTTGTTTCTTAGAGTCCCTCGCGTCCGGGGATGCGCACCAGACGCTTTGTTCTACGACCCGATATCTCCGAAGTATGACGCATCTCTTCAACGCTGCCTTGTCGCAATCAATTCCATGAACGACGGTAAGAGAACCCTCATGGTCGCTACCACCACTCCTACCTGGGCGGCATTTTGCTTCCGATTCGGCTTGTTGTCAATGGTGCGGCCTCACAGTGCGATTGGACCGACCACGGTTATTCTTCAACGCAACTGTCCGAGCATGCTTGCAAATCTCACACAACCTACGACCACAACTTGGTGATTGGCTGATACCAAGTGATAAACATCAAGGCGAGAGCTATATTAAAGTAGCGCAGCGTCACTGATTACATTAGTTATCTGTTGGTGACCTTCCCAGTGCCCCAGAATTTTCCAAATACATCGGAAACAATTTTTAGATGTGCCGTTTTCCGATGTTACACATTACGGTGGACCGGAATAAATAGGCGATGATTGACTGAGACGCGAATTGAGAGGAAACGTGATCATGTTTAAAATTTGCACTGCTAATAATTTCACATTGGTTATAGTCAAACGACAATAACTCATAGCAAGCATTAGATACCTGAACGATTCCTGAACTGGTTTGAAACGTTCGTCAACGGTCCCGTCAACATGCACCGTCTTCATCTGAAAAACGTTCACCATTGAAATCAAAAACCATGAGGCGATCAGCCAGAGCAACTTCAATGCAAACAGATGAACCGGTTATGATTTCTCATAAGTGCAAGTATTGATGGGAATTTTATGTTCCTTTTATGTTATCATTTCGACAAAGTGGAGGTGGTGTGTTGGCGAGTGGCGCACTATCTCACACACCTGGCTGCGGGTTCGAATCCCGGACCGGTATGTGCGTCTAGGCGAACCGAGCCTTCCATCCCTTCGGGTTCGGTGAATTGGTATCAGACTAGTCTACGAGGACAGAAGTACTGATTTATACATCAGCTGGCCACAGAAAGTCTTTGTAAAGGCTACATAGGCTTTTATAACGCCACTACAATTCCTAATGGAAGTCGAATGCGTGACCACATCCCAAGACTGGACTGATCAACGCCCAAAGACTAACAAGACTTGTTATTCCGATCAAAGTTGGAGAAATGAAGTGGCGAGAGGCGCAATTTCGCTGACGCGATTCATGGATCGTACACAATGACTGATCCAAACAACTTATCGATCCACTGATTCGTCTTCATTGAATGTCTTATCTCTAAACTCTGATTGAGAAGCTGAGAAAGGGTGAAGTCTCCCTGTTGCTACCAATGCCATTGTACCTCATAGTCAACTGAAAGTTCAGTTTCTTTTTTTATAGACCTACTTTCATTTGATTTTTAGACTAGTATCAAAGATGTTTGCTTTACTTCAACGGAAAAATGTTCATTTGGGATGATCTTGCTGCAGCACTATGACAACGTTCTCATGGCTATTAGCCTTTCACAGCAGTTTTCATTTTTAATTTGGGACGGCATTTCCTCAAAACTCCCTGTAAACTAACTGAAGTAGCGACGAGTCAAACTGGTTATATTAGTAGAGGTAGGGTTCCAGAGACCGAATTAATTAAAAAAGGGTCATAGAACCTGTCCTCCTTGATTGATAAAACCAAAAGAGAATTCTTGTTTGTTACACATCGCAACACATACCTCAGCGAATTGGTTGCACCAAATTCAGTAGCCCAATATCTCGTTCTACAATTAATTCGAAAAGTCTGGGATTGTACCTAAAGCTGTAGAAGAAATAAGGCAGAGAATCTCCTCATTTCAAAGACAAGGGCAGACATTGAGAGATTAATTTTTAGTAAAGTACAAAAATACGAGCAAGTACATGTGGGTGATATCAAAAATTTTTCTACAAAGTACATTGAACCCCGTATAATGAATGCTTTGACGGTCGTTCCACTTGTACATATATCAAACAGGTAGTCATGTCTGCGAACCACATTTCCTGACGTTCGCCGTGGAAGTATTACATCATCAAGTAGACCGATTAATATCGATAAAGAAATGAATAGAATTGAGAACAGTGTAGCCTGTCCTGTCGTATTAAGCGACTGATACACCAAATTACAAGGAAAACCGATGAAAGTGACATTTTTTGCTCATCCAAATTTAGGACATCCAAGGGTGTGCCATGTAATGTAAAAGTAAAATTCTATGACAGCGGTTCTATGTAAACTATTTAGTAAAGAAGAAAAACTTGAAAAAATGTAAGAAAAATCTGACACTTGGGCTCAAGAGGTGAAAAAAGAAAAGGAACCAGAAGAGAAGGAGAAAAAGTGGTAGGGAAGCGAATTCATTAAGGGCATTCGGTGGAATCATTATTTGTAGGGTCCCTGGCGTAGCAGGGGCGGATTGTACTAACCATAAGAAGCCGTTAGATATTGCAAAATGAATGTTGTACCATTGAGTTCATTACGGCTAGTGATTGTTGATGACGTTCCTTGTGTAAAAAACCGGTCTTGTCCTTGTTCGATGTACATTTTGAACAAGAACACTTGTAGAGAAAAAACCAGGAGCATCCATTTATGTACCAAAAGAACAATATTCAGAAGAAACAACGCGACGCTTTGGCCAGCATTTCATGCTCTTGGATCACTATGTACATATTCCTGCACTCCCTCCAGCTTCGTTGACTTGAATTTTTCAGTCCCAAACGCTAACGGCGAATGGCGATAGATAATGAAAAACGCCTCATTTTAAACTTGGGAAAAAAGACATGCATATTGGACCTCGCCAATACAATAGCAGGTATTGAATGGGTGACCCTGATCGGAACAGGATCACGAGAAATCAACTCGAACCTTGCGCGACAGGAATACTTTCGAGAGATACAGAAACTTACTAAAAATGAAGTATCAATGTTTACAATCAGATAAGTTGAACTAAGTTAGAAAATTGGCTAAATTTGTAAATTCGCTGAGAATTCTTTCAAAAAGGGAACGGCGAATTGAAACTCATGCCAGTGAATACATCGCATACAAGAGAACCAAGTACATCGTCGTCGCTTTGCTGACCTCGCCGTCGCCTTCAAGGTCACCTACTTTGAATAATACGGAATTAATTCGACAGGGAGAAATTATTTCTGAAGTGACACTTGACAAGCTTACTGAGAAGATAACGGTTCAATATGAATGGGAAAATGTTGAAGTAGGGTAACGAAAGGGGGACGGTTTAGTGTTGGAAGACCCTTTATCATGTTACGCATGCCCACAATAACAGAGAACCTGTCCGCGACGGGTTCGTGTTATGTGAGAAGATCAGGGATATTCCAGAGATGCAATTATTCTAAATCACTCTGTAGATTCGGTCCTCAAGAAGAACTTAGCTTGTCTCAAAGGCACAGTTCACGATAAAATGGCTTACGAGATTTTCTTGAAGTATGAATTCGAGGCTCCCCTTAAACCATCCTTGTCGTTATAAGGGCGAAAAACGTCCTGGAAGGACACAATAAGGGGCCAGAAATTGTATCGTGTGAATGCCACACCCCTAGTGGACCAGTTTCAACGGCTTTGTATAGGCTGCACATTTATAAGGGAATCAATGTAGGAAGTTCAAACATTTTGTAATGACTCATAGCGACAGTGAAAGGCAATTCTGGACGGTTATGGTTTGATGTGGTCAGCTCTTTGCACGATGTGAGCAAGTTAAATCTCGTCTAAAAACCCCTTACATGCTATTCCTGTCGCGGTGATCTCGTACACTCTATTTCCACTACTCTTAAAAAGCTTGAATTAGGCTGATTGTCCACTTTCTTTGCCACCGATGTACTCCCCTACATCAACACTTCCACTTTTCTACCCAAAAAGGGTACATCGAAATTATCGTGAACTGTGCCTTTAAGTCGCACCATTGATGTGTAGACAATTCTGTGGCCAAAGTAGAACAGGGTTAGAACGCAATGTATCTGAATAAGTGAAACTGACGCGACGATAACAGGAGGCTCGGCTACCCACTTATAGGGTTTGCTTGCCTTATTTCTATCCCGAATTGTTCGCTGAACATACCTAGATTCAATCCAAAAAATTGTACAGGCTTGCGCTGACTACCCTTGGGTTATACGGATCACGCACGCACGGTGACATTCTGTAGCCGTGGAATCGGTGAACAATCTCGAGCTTCTCTAAGCAGGAATTTTGTTATCGATGTGAACATTCTGTGCTCGACAGGCCCTTGTGAATCGATCGCCTTTTATTCCCTTACCGGACCAAATTACACAGCTGTAAAGTGTACTGTTTGATTCTCAATAACAATCTGCTAGGCAGTCATCGTGAGGCCATCCCAAAATGACCGTATTGTTTTGTTCCCACTTTTTGTCAATACCCTCTTCTCCGGTAGAACTCCCAAGTCCAGTGATTCTGATCAAGTGATTGGCACACGGCATAGCGCAGCGGGAAAATGGAAAGTAGCCAATTATTTGGCAGAATACTAGACCCCTGACAACAGGTCCTTTCACAATTTTCGGGTCTGCTCCTTTCAGGGCGGTGATAATTCCCGGGCGTGGTCTTATCCCCACGCCCTGCGCCAATCACTTGAATAGCACGCTGCCGTGTGGGATTTCAGTGTTCGACCAGGAAAGAATGGACAGAAAACGAAAACCAAAAAAGTGTATTGCTATTGGTGATCTCTGAATCATTGCATAGCATTTATTTGCAAAAATCGAACAGTACCTGTTACAGCTAATTAATCTTCTTTAGAAGGTCAATTCTTAAGAGTATGTCGCCTGCTGAAAGTGAAGGTGACACAGCAGAGGAAGAGTCTTAAATTTTGTCAACCATCAAATTTCTGCAGGCCCTGACTGTACGTTGGGATCTCCCATCAGTTTCAAACTTATGTCCTTCGACTGAAACGAAATCTCTCTATTCATAAAGGGGTACGTTTGTGTGTCTGTTTGTATGTCCGTTTGTTCGACCTTCCGAAAGACACGTAAGCCCGATGAAGAGTGTGAAATGTCACCAGTTATAAAATATAAAGTCAATTGATACTGTTTATGTTGGTCCTCTAACAAGTCGTACGTATAAATCTGATGGCAAACATTGTAAGCTGAGAATCCTCTAAAAAGGAAGGTCTTTCAGGGCGTGGGACGCTTCTTGAAAATGGTTTTTGCATAGTGTAGGGCATGGGCACTGAATACAGAACTATGGTTCATTTCCGCTAAATTGCCCTCTGAATGCCAGAGAAAGGAGTGAAAATGATTTTGTCAGAAATTGCCGTTTTAACTCTTTGAGCGTCGTTTGTTCCATTCACGTCATAGGAGTGCACGAGATGCGGAGGACTGCATTATGCGGTGCAGTGGCGCTGGTACCAAGTATGCCTCGGGATCGAATACGACTAGGTGACAGCCCTAATCGTCCCCCTCCCCCCCCCTTCCTCTCCGGCTAGTTGCTTTGGCTTTGGGGCAGTATGGAGCCAATCTGGAGGGGGCAGCATCAAATGCAAAAACGGCAAGGCCGCGGGACACGAACCACGAACCCATCCTAGGGGTTTGTGATTTGGACGACTGCAACGTTTATCGTTTGGGCCCAAATTTGTAGTAAAGTAGGTTAGTAGGATTGTCCGACCTTACTGAAGTACTCTACTTCGAGTTTGTGCCCCAATGAGAGACGCCAGAGTTGTTTGAATCATCGCGAATTTCGCCGCGCAATTTGCCGCGCGCACCCAGAATCGCACGAATCGCTCGTCCCCCCCCCCCCCAATCCTAGTCGTCCCAACTCAAAGTTCACGTCGCTATCCAGCACACTAACCGCCGCTGTTAGCAGCTCACCTGTGAAGAGCACATATGGAACTTCTGAGCCCTTTTCAACATGTTTCAACATGTGGCTCCCTTTCTTGGCTACCGTTCACGTTATTTTCAGTGCGCCGTCCACTGGCGCCTTCTACTGTGTGGACAGTCGACGTCATAAACGAAACAAACGACGCTCAAAGAGTTAAAACGGCAATTTATGACAAAATCATTTTCACTCCTATTTTGGCATTCAGAAGGCCATTTAGCGGAAATGGACCATAGTTCTGTACTCAGTGCTCATGCCCCTACACCATGCAAAGAACCATTTTCAAGAGGCGTCCCACGCCCTGAAGTCTTTCCTTGTAAGAGGTTCGCACAATCAGACATCTCTGATGAGAGCCTGGGCTCTGCCTTAATGTACCAACTTTCGATGATCATACGATTTACCAAAATTGAGCAAGTTCCTAGGTTAGTGGCAAGGTCTTTGTCGACAACCCTACAACAACTTTTGAGATGACAAGTTGTAGGAATAAGGTAAAAAAAATTGATTTGATTTTCCAGCTGAAGGCCAATGCGGAACACACCGTCTACTTCGACGCGTGACCTTCTGTAATCGCAACTATTCACTCATGCCTGGGAGTTTATATACAAAAGTTTTGCTCGAGCTCAGACCCCAAACCAGCGTCAGATCAGAAGCCTTCGGCGCTATACAGTAGCTCTCAAAAGTATACGGCGAAATGCTTCTTCATTATTTCAGGCCCTGACGAAGGCGAAGCAGCCGAACCGTTGGCCTAATGAATTGTTCAATCTTAAGAGGTTCAAAGAGGGTTATCTTCACTACAGAAATGCTTCTCCATTTGTATTTTTCAGTGGTAACTCCTTTCCTACTTGATGTGATCATGCGAAATTTCATTACGTGTAGCATGGGTGTATTGTGAATATCTACCAGTATTAACCTGCAATCTGATTTGGTCCTTCTAGGATTTCTTTCCTTATTGTCATGTCTTAAAGGCAGTGTTTACAAAAAAGTTAGGGTACCTTTTTTTGAAAGGAATTGATAGGACTACTCTAGAATAAAGCGATAACAACGAAACAAGCGCAAAAAACGATGAACAAAAATAATTACAAAGGGTCAAAAAAAGAGCTGGAAAGGGGGGTTGGACGAATTTCACATTGAAAAAACGACGGTTAGGGAGTGTTCGAGCGAGAATGCACGAACGCAACGCAATGTCCGCAATACAGACAACACATCGAAATTAACGGAGTTTCTGAAATAAAAAAACATTTGCATGCAATAATCTACACAAAAATGTTAAAATCTTCAATAAACTTACGAGAATAGTTAAAGAATGCAACCGTAAAAATTAATAACAAAAAAAACAAACGACACGCGTATAATAGAAATAACAGCCGAATACTAGCCCCTGTGCGAGGCGGTCGACCAGCTGATCATTCCTGGCAATTTGCCAACCTGCGTATCGATTTTTCGCCAACTTCGCTCCAGTGCGAATGTGGTGAAGGACAATTGGAACAAGTAGTCAACCTAGCGAGGGGCGGAGGCATCCCGTCCCCCAAAGTTCCTGCCCTTATCGTGCCCTATCCAGCCGTTTTCCGACCTATTTCCTGCACAAATGGTATCAGAGGGGGCTTCGAATTCAAACCATGTGCAAATCTCCGAAACCATTTTTCGTGAACAGTGCCTCTAAGCGTATGAGCGCTAATGCCCAACACAGTAGAGAAGAATAACGTACATAAGGTGCAAATAACTACAGACGTCACTAACTTTGCTTAAGCGAAGACTGCGACCGCAAAAAACACTCTGCTCTCAGTTACGTGGACAGTGTTGCTTTGCCGTCAAACAGAGTTAGATGGTGTGAAATATGCGTCAGTTAAACATATCAAAATTTCGCGCGATTCGCTAAACTAAGAAAAGTTATGAACGAAAAAGCGTGGAAACGTCTGTGGCCGAATACTTTGAGCGCTACTGTATATAGTACCAAAAGTTCGAATCATGACTTCATTCGGGCTTTAATTTCTTGATCATTATGTTGAGACTTTGTTGCCACCACGCGACACTGATATGACCTAGTAGTAAAAGAGCGGAAGGATTGCAAAACGAAATTTTATGATGGATATGTTTACGAATTGAGGCTGACTTTGTTCATGTCCAGCAGAATTAGTGGGGCAAATTGCTTCCAAAAACTGTTCATATATTTGAAAAATAGTCTCTTCGGGAGCGCAAAGCTAAGTGTTATCAAGCATTTATTGATGCAAAATTTTCATTCATCGCACAACTGACACCCCCGAGGACAGTAGGTCTTCCTCTGGTCATGCGTGATACCCTCACGATAGCAGAATCCGTTCGCAATGTGTGCTGGGCATCTAGAATATTGACGAAAATGTTTTTCAATGAATCTTATTACAGAGTCCTTCTCTTACTCTGGGCGATCCTCGCACTTCTGTTGTTCTTCGACAGCATGGGTAGTAGTAGCAATAGTGGTGGGCGTAGGCCATGTGGTGCTACGGGTCGTTGGCCTTACTGTAGTTGGTCGACGCTTGCTCTTTGAAACTAAAGCAGTTCAATGAGGCTGCAACATTAACTCAGGCACAATTCACTACGGCATTACCATGTCTGTATCGTATAACCGTTTGTGATATATAAGCCCTATTCCATGTTATTATAGGAACCCGATTGGTATAAGAACGGAGCTTGGTTCCTGCGTCGCGAGGAGAACAGAACCTGAAAAGAAATGAAAAAGCAGTTGTTGGTATAAGACTAGGTAAAAGAGCACATTTGTTCACGAAAACAACACCTATAACCAGTAAGCTGCTGATTCCTGTTTGTCTTGATTTCTACGCCAGCGTTTGGACAGCCTTCGAGGGCATGCTCATCGGAAAAGCTTACGAGCTCTATTTCAATTTCGGTATTCTCAGGAGACTGAAAAGTAAATGGTCATAGTATTTAAAAACAATATCAGTTTCGAAGGCCGTTGGTCGTTGCTTGATGCATCTGATTTCCCCTCAAAAAGTCACTACTTTCTATTGGCAACGATCCCGCAGCGTACTTGAATCCAATAGTAGCACATCGCGTAATTTTCGTGAGATTTGGCATAGTCTCCTAGGAAATCTGTGAAATTTTGCCACTCCGTCGAAGCATCAAATGTTTGCCCGCATCCTTCTATTAATTGTCCACTTCTGTCGGATGTGAAGTTCCTCCCATTGGGCTGGAAATAATAATAAGTTAACTTCGTAAGCACTCGAGAACGCATTTGCATACCCTCTCATCGCATCGAGTTCCAGCGTATCCTCCAGGACAGACGCACTGGGAGCAGTTGAGTGGATGAGGGTATCCACCATTTTGACATTCCACCTTTTCGATCCTCCTCTGGTTACACAATTCTGGAAGCAGTAGCTGTTGACTAATTTCAAAGATGGACTGAGGAGATGTGGTGGCAGAGTTCTTGGTCCGAATGCCCGATCGATACTCACCCAGGGCAACCGGACTTTTCAGCTTTGTCAGATCGCTCAAACAGTACCAGATTTGTCTGGGGAGGATGAAACACTAAATTGTACATTGGCTGGCTACAGTCATTGTATAGGTCACGCGCATTAACTGCCACTACGATTCTGAATGGAAGTCGAACGCGTGGTCCTGCCCCAAAAGACAAACAGGAAAGTGCCAAAGAGTTCACTACCATGCTTTCGAAGACCGTAGTTTTTGATAGTACAGCAATGTCCAGAATAAATTCTCTCAATGGAAGGGGAAGGTGCTCCCTCATTGTGGCATGTGGTACCTCAGTGTAACAACTTTACCTCGAACTGATCAATTCTGACAACTCACTATCGCATCCGTAGAGTTTGTTCAGCATTAAAGCGTCGATGAATGAAACGAATGGCGACCCAAGAGTTTCTCGATAGTCCTTGTCGTACGGTGTCAGCGTTGGAAGTTTAGGGTTAATCGCAGCACTGCGAATAGATATTTAAGAACAAGCATGAAGAACAAAGTAAAATGCTTGTTAAAGTTTCATGGACTAACTCTGACGCGCGATAGTGCATGATGCTACCGTAGTCGTAGTCCAAATCGAAGTTATCGTTTAAGTCTGATGACTTCCACTCGAACTGGCTTACCCAGTATTTCTGTAAGCAGGTGTAATTATGGACAACATTGCCAACTCATACCCCTCTCCTTGACCATACCTGGATATTTTCTACATTCACTATAATGTGGTCATTGCGATCATGTCTGGACATAGTGTGGTAAAATCCGAGAGTATGGCCAATCTCGTGGGCTGCGATAGATTTAGTCTCACACGCGTCCGCTAGAGATATCTGTTGCAGGCCTCCTGCTTTCCCAAGACTCGACCAACATCCACCCTTTGCTTGCACTATCAAAAGATCTTGGCCTCGAACTGGAAACAAACAATGTTTGAGGCCATATCTGGTAAACAGTACATTGATAGAAAAATAAGCAGTGAAAAATAATATAATCGACATAACTTGTTCTTGAAAAAAACTAAACATAATTTCAATTGTCTACATTGATCATGGCATCTCGCTCTGTGGAATAGTCGTTCTCAACCGTTCAGTTGGACTAAAATATGAAGAAGTTCTCAAAAAGGTTACCGTATTGCTTCAGAGTCTCTACGTCGCTTATGGGCTCAAAGCGATCATCATGATGGAACCGAATACATGTGTCCTTCGTCCACATATTCGCTCCTCTCAAAAAGGCTTCCTTGGCATCTTTACCTGTAGTACAACCTTGACTTCCAACTCTTCTAGCACGAGCAGGACATTTTTTCTCACCTAGAGTTGTGTTGAAGATGTAATTCACGGTGAAATTGTTCCAAAGCCTCACGCCATCTCTGTCTCTGATCGCCTGACGTTTAGTGCGGTTGGCACCTTCTAGTTCCTCTTCAAGTTCTTCGATGATGATTTCACCTTGCACCCTTGAACAGACGTTTTAGTCTTGCTGAAACTTTTTTCATTACTAGAACATACTCGTTGAGATAGATGTCACCCTGGAAAAGCTTGTTGTCGATATTGGCTTTTTTGTTGATTTCGTCAATGTAATCTCCTCCCGGGTTGAAATGATCATGCTTCATTGTTGGTAGTTCCTGGAAAAGATTGTTGAATAATTACTTCTCAGATAAGTGTGCAGCCTACCCCCACTAAGGTAGTTAGCACTGAAATGATACTCAATCGCATACATAATTGTTTCACTTCTTAAATTTCAACTAGCTAAAGGACACTTCTACAGTTGATTTCAATGGATTGCTGCCTCCACATGTGCACCACGTGGTCTTGGTCAGTGCGACTTGTTAAAGAAACGACAAATAGAAGGAGCAATAGATACCTCGAGTTCTTGAAGTGTTTCCTTCGCTTTCGGCGTGAGATGGAACGATTGCCAAGTTCCATTCCCTATGTTTCTGATCCTGTCAATGATCGCCACTTCTGCGTTGTCAATAAACTACAATATTAGAGACATTTAGAACTTCAACACCATCAAAGAGGCGTGAAAATTATTGTCAAGTAAATAGGTAGTAATTAAAAGACTCAGAAGGAAACCTCTTCATTGTTGATAGTGGTGGTGCTGTTAACAGTGACAGTTAGAACCGATAGTAAGATGAGTGAAATTAACCTCATCCTGAAATGTATATCTCGAAAAGTCTGATGTCATTTGGGTCTTATACTACATACAAAGAGTAGAGCATCAGTTTCAATCACATTAGTATCCTATGTGCTTGACCCATCTTCAAATTTCGATTAAGGCGCCGATTACGAATTTATTCAACCGCTTTCATGCCTCGTCTTGGACACCACTACCTAAGTAGAACGATTTGCCATTGCTCTGAATTCTTTACTGCTCAATCCGTTCCTCATCTTACTTAATATGATACCTTTGGAAAGATTTGTACAGGTCTGGCAGTACAAAAAACTGAAATTCTACATTGGATGTGGTTATGGGACACTTCATCTACTATTGAAGAGCTCGGCAGGTCAGTATTCTTGGCGTCCAGTAGTTGTCAGAGCAGACCGTTCTACCCCAAGCCTATGGTACAAACAAGCCGCTTTCGGTTAGTTGGTCTCAAATACTTCAAGCGGAACGCGGGGAAAGTAATCAGGAACTGCTGAGCAGGTATATGCACAACATTGATTTGACGTATATTACTTAGAGCGAGTCCTTCATCGAAGAATTTGGTTCTTTACTGTTTTCTTCAAGAGTGAAGGCCTGCATAACGATCCCAAGTCTATTTTCAAAGAACTCAACTCATTTGAAACCAATTTCAAGAAGTCTAGCTTAGAAATGATATGAAATAATAGCAACTGAAATCAGTAAAGAATTTGTATGAAGTAACAGCTGCTGAAGCTGGGCATTGTAGAAATGCTAATGTGCAAAAGCGAGGCGACAGCTTCACTTTTATACACAGGTTCATTTTATCATGTACGTATAGTATTTGATTTAATAGGGCTGAAGAAACATTAATAGCTCCCATGCCAATACCAAAGCAAACTTTTCCGGGCGATCCACCTTCCAGAATCCTCTCCTTATCTTACAAGGGATCGATACTTGGTGTCGCAGTGCCCATACGAGGTAAGATGCATACGCCGCAGGTGTTTCAAACGCTGATCTCAAACTCGCCTTCCAAATCTGCGGAACCTTTCTGGCTACGAAGTAACGGAACAGTTTTCTCTTTTTTTTTCAATAGTGGTGTGGCTGAAGCGAAGAGGGTTTACGAAACAATTACTTAAAATGAGCTTTAGAAACTTCAGAAAAAATGTTTCATTTCGTTCGTCCGATCGAAACACTCTTCAACGTGTTACACGTTCAGTTCTCAGTCCTAGGGTAGTGTTATCGTCTTACTGTAGGAGTTTGGTTACTGCGATATAAAACGATCACCACTTAGGAAGAAACGGTAGGCAGTGGAGGGCTTCTCGTTCGTACCTTTGATACCATGTTCGACGAAATCGTGATCTACTTGGAGAAAGACGAGCCCGGAAATGCAATTATAATAACTCTATTGCTACCTGGTGATGATAATGAGGACAGATCCACCGAATCGCGAAAGAGAACTTCATATCTTCTTTGAAACGTCGAAGTTTCATGGTAGAAGGTAGCCTTCACCCTTGTGGTTTTGCCCACGAGCTTCAACTCTATGGTGCACATAGGGGAAATCACAGGCTTCAACGTCCGCGTACGAAGTACGTCGAGTACGTCCGTCATGCATGAGAAATAAAACATATTTTTTACATCATGACCGAACATCAACTATAAGAGCTGAGGGGATGTAATCGAGAACGTTGTTCTTCAAATTATACTATTTTCGACAAATTATGATGTTAGCTTTGACGATTGCAAAACGAGTGGCCTTTGAGAAACAGTGGAGAATGTGGAAGAAGAAGTCATTCCTAAATGAATATCATAATCTCATCCCACGACAGCTATTTTAATCACCTTTTCATCATTTTCATTCTTCTCTGAATGACCATGAAAATCGACAACTATTGGTACGTAAAGGGAAACTTCGGAGCGAGTTTCAGATGGACAGGGTTTTGAGGCGAGTATTGTTGTTTACATTTTGGTATTGGCTCTCACCGCGTTTACACTGTAAAGGACTACTTGGCGATTATTGGGTTATCATAAGATCACTTATTGCCCCAAGAGTAATATTTCAAAGATATCAAGTTCCTTGCAGCTACCCATTTCTGACTTCGAAAAAGGTGACAGTTTTGCAAGAAAGTGAGGGATGTCGTTCTATCAAAGAAGGCTCTCGTGCTCTCTGATGAAAGCACATGACGCCGCAAGAATTTCGTAATGCCATCTTGAGTGATTTTTGTACAACACCTATAGGTTAGTGGAAGCCACAAAAACCCTTTCTCCGTTCTCATTTTCCAGTATCCCAGATGAGCAGGAAGTTCGTAGGTAGTCAATATGAAGCGCAGGAAGCTTTCCCAATAGTTCAGGACACATTCTGTGAGAAAGCAAAATGAGAGCATATGTATATCAATGGTTCGATATTTCTGGTCATACCTACATATGAGTCCAATTACACTCCAGCTTTGCACAGATCATCAAGCTACTCGGCTCTCCAAACGCTGGTTTAAAACGCGAAAAAAGAGAAAACTGTTCCGTTACTTCATAAGTTTAAGATCAGCGTTTGAAACACCTGCGGCGTATGCATCTCACCTCGTATGGGCACTGCGACACCAAGTATCGATCCCTTGTAAGATAAGGAGAGGATTCTGGAAGGTGGATCGCCCGGAAAAGTTTGCTTTGGTATTGGCATGGGAGCTATTAATGTTTCTTCAGCCCTATTAAATCAAATACTATACGTACATGATAAAATGAACCTGTGTATAAAAGTGAAGCTGTCGCCTCGCTTTTGCACATTAGCATTTCTACAATGCCCAGCTTCAGCAGCTGTTACTTCATACAAGTTCTTTACTGATTTCAGTTGCTATTATTTCATATCATTTCTAAGCTAGACTTCTTGAAATTGGTTTCAAATGAGTTGAGTTCTTTGAAAATAGACTTGGGATCGTTATGCAGGCCTTCACTCTTGAAGAAAACAGTAAAGAACCAAATTCTTCGATGATGGACTCGCTCTAAGTAATATACGTCAAATCAATGTTGTGCATATACCTGCTCAGCAGTTCCTGATTACTTTCCCCGCACAATGTTCCGCTTGAAGTATTTGAGACCAACTAACCGAAAGCGGCTTGTTTGTACCATAGGCTTGGGGTAGAACGGTCTGCTCTGACAACTACTGGACGCCAAGAATACTGACCTGCCGAGCTCTTCAATAGTAGATGAAGTGTCCCATAACCACATCCAATGTAGAATTTCAGTTTTTTGTACTGCCAGACCTGTACAAATCTTTCCAAAGGTATTATATTAAGTAAGATGAGGAACGGATTGAGCAGTAAAGAATTCAGAGCAATGGCAAATCGTTCTACTTAGGTAGTGGTGTCCAAGACGAGGCATGAAAGCGGTTGAATAAATTCGTAATCGGCGCCTTAATCGAAATTTGAAGATGGGTCAAGCACATAGGATACTAATGTGATTGAAACTGATGCTCTACTCTTTGTATGTAGTATAAGACCCAAATGACATCAGACTTTTCGAGATATACATTTCAGGATGAGGTTAATTTCACTCATCTTACTATCGGTTCTAACTGTCACTGTTAACAGCACCACCACTATCAACAATGAAGAGGTTTCCTTCTGAGTCTTTTAATTACTACCTATTTACTTGACAATAATTTTCATGCCTTTTTGATGGTGTTGAAGTTCTAAATGTCTCTAATATTGTAGTTTATTGACAACGCAGAAGTGGCGATCATTGACAGGATCAGAAACATAGGGAATGGAACTTGGCAATCGTTCCATCTCACGCCGAAAGCGAAGGAAACACTTCAAGAACTCGAGGTATCTATTGCTCCTTCTATTTGTCGTTTCTTTAACAAGTCGCACTGACCAAGACCACGTGGTGCACATGTGGAGGCAGCAATCCATTGAAATCAACTGTAGAAGTGTCCTTTAGCTAGTTGAAATTTAAGAAGTGAAACAATTATGTATGCGATTGAGTATCATTTCAGTGCTAACTACCTTAGTGGGGGTAGGCTGCACACTTATCTGAGAAGTAATTATTCAACAATCTTTTCCAGGAACTACCAACAATGAAGCATGATCATTTCAACCCGGGAGGAGATTACATTGACGAAATCAACAAAAAAGCCAATATCGACAACAAGCTTTTCCAGGGTGACATCTATCTCAACGAGTATGTTCTAGTAATGAAAAAAGTTTCAGCAAGACTAAAACGTCTGTTCAAGGGTGCAAGGTGAAATCATCATCGAAGAACTTGAAGAGGAACTAGAAGGTGCCAACCGCACTAAACGTCAGGCGATCAGAGACAGAGATGGCGTGAGGCTTTGGAACAATTTCACCGTGAATTACATCTTCAACACAACTCTAGGTGAGAAAAAATGTCCTGCTCGTGCTAGAAGAGTTGGAAGTCAAGGTTGTACTACAGGTAAAGATGCCAAGGAAGCCTTTTTGAGAGGAGCGAATATGTGGACGAAGGACACATGTATTCGGTTCCATCATGATGATCGCTTTGAGCCCATAAGCGACGTAGAGACTCTGAAGCAATACGGTAACCTTTTTGAGAACTTCTTCATATTTTAGTCCAACTGAACGGTTGAGAACGACTATTCCACAGAGCGAGATGCCATGATCAATGTAGACAATTGAAATTATGTTTAGTTTTTTTCAAGAACAAGTTATGTCGATTATATTATTTTTCACTGCTTATTTTTCTATCAATGTACTGTTTACCAGATATGGCCTCAAACATTGTTTGTTTCCAGTTCGAGGCCAAGATCTTTTGATAGTGCAAGCAAAGGGTGGATGTTGGTCGAGTCTTGGGAAAGCAGGAGGCCTGCAACAGATATCTCTAGCGGACGCGTGTGAGACTAAATCTATCGCAGCCCACGAGATTGGCCATACTCTCGGATTTTACCACACTATGTCCAGACATGATCGCAATGACCACATTATAGTGAATGTAGAAAATATCCAGGTATGGTCAAGGAGAGGGGTATGAGTTGGCAATGTTGTCCATAATTACACCTGCTTACAGAAATACTGGGTAAGCCAGTTCGAGTGGAAGTCATCAGACTTAAACGATAACTTCGATTTGGACTACGACTACGGTAGCATCATGCACTATCGCGCGTCAGAGTTAGTCCATGAAACTTTAACAAGCATTTTACTTTGTTCTTCATGCTTGTTCTTAAATATCTATTCGCAGTGCTGCGATTAACCCTAAACTTCCAACGCTGACACCGTACGACAAGGACTATCGAGAAACTCTTGGGTCGCCATTCGTTTCATTCATCGACGCTTTAATGCTGAACAAACTCTACGGATGCGATAGTGAGTTGACAGAATTGATCAGTTCGAGGTAAAGTTGTTACACTGAGGTACCACATGCCACAATGAGGGAGCACCTTCCCCTTCCATTGAGAGAATTTATTCTGGACATTGCTGTACTATCAAAAACTACGGTCTTCGAAAGCATGGTAGTGAACTCTTTGGCACTTTCCTGTTTGTCTTTTGGGGCAGGACCACGCGTTCGACTTCCATTCAGAATCGTAGTGGCAGTTAATGCGCGTGACCTATACAATGACTGTAGCCAGCCAATGTACAATCTAGTGTTTCATCCTCCCCAGACAAATCTGGTACTGTTTGAGCGATCTGACAAAGCTGAAAAGTCCGGTTGCCCTGGGTGAGTATCGATCGGGCATTCGGACCAAGAACTCTGCCACCACATCTCCTCAGTCCATCTTTGAAATTAGTCAACAGCTACTGCTTCCAGAATTGTGTAACCAGAGGAGGATCGAAAAGGTGGAATGTCAAAATGGTGGATACCCTCATCCACTCAACTGCTCCCAGTGCGTCTGTCCTGGAGGATACGCTGGAACTCGATGCGATGAGAGGGTATGCAAATGCGTTCTCGAGTGCTTACGAAGTTAACTTATTATTATTTCCAGCCCAATGGGAGGAACTTCACATCCGACAGAAGTGGACAATTAATAGAAGGATGCGGGCAAACATTTGATGCTTCGACGGAGTGGCAAAATTTCACAGATTTCCTAGGAGACTATGCCAAATCTCACGAAAATTACGCGATGTGCTACTATTGGATTCAAGTACGCTGCGGGATCGTTGCCAATAGAAAGTAGTGACTTTTTGAGGGGAAATCAGATGCATCAAGCAACGACCAACGGCCTTCGAAACTGATATTGTTTTTAAATACTATGACCATTTACTTTTCAGTCTCCTGAGAATACCGAAATTGAAATAGAGCTCGTAAGCTTTTCCGATGAGCATGCCCTCGAAGGCTGTCCAAACGCTGGCGTAGAAATCAAGACAAACAGGAATCAGCAGCTTACTGGTTATAGGTGTTGTTTTCGTGAACAAATGTGCTCTTTTACCTAGTCTTATACCAACAACTGCTTTTTCATTTCTTTTCAGGTTCTGTTCTCCTCGCGACGCAGGAACCAAGCTCCGTTCTTATACCAATCGGGTTCCTATAATAACATGGAATAGGGCTTATATATCACAAACGGTTATACGATACAGACATGGTAATGCCGTAGTGAATTGTGCCTGAGTTAATGTTGCAGCCTCATTGAACTGCTTTAGTTTCAAAGAGCAAGCGTCGACCAACTACAGTAAGGCCAACGACCCGTAGCACCACATGGCCTACGCCCACCACTATTGCTACTACTACCCATGCTGTCGAAGAACAACAGAAGTGCGAGGATCGCCCAGAGTAAGAGAAGGACTCTGTAATAAGATTCATTGAAAAACATTTTCGTCAATATTCTAGATGCCCAGCACACATTGCGAACGGATTCTGCTATCGTGAGGGTATCACGCATGACCAGAGGAAGACCTACTGTCCTCGGGGGTGTCAGTTGTGCGATGAATGAAAATTTTGCATCAATAAATGCTTGATAACACTTAGCTTTGCGCTCCCGAAGAGACTATTTTTCAAATATATGAACAGTTTTTGGAAGCAATTTGCCCCACTAATTCTGCTGGACATGAACAAAGTCAGCCTCAATTCGTAAACATATCCATCATAAAATTTCGTTTTGCAATCCTTCCGCTCTTTTACTACTAGGTCATATCAGTGTCGCGTGGTGGCAACAAAGTCACAACATAATGATCAAGAAATTAAAGCCCGAATGAAGTCATGATTCGAACTTTTGGTACTATATACAGTAGCGCTCAAAGTATTCGGCCACAGACGTTTCCACGCTTTTTCGTTCATACCTTTTCTTAGTTTAGCGAATCGCGCGAAATTTTGATATGTTTAACTGACGCATATTTCACACCATCTAACTCTGTTTGACGGCAAAGCAACACTGTCCACGTAACTGAGAGCAGAGTGTTTTTTGCGGTCGCAGTCTTCGCTTAAGCAAAGTTAGTGACGTCTGTAGTTATTTGCACCTTATGTACGTTATTCTTCTCTACTGTGTTGGGCATTAGCGCTCATACGCTTAGAGGCACTGTTCACGAAAAATGGTTTCGGAGATTTGCACATGGTTTGAATTCGAAGCCCCCTCTGATACCATTTGTGCAGGAATTAGGTCGGAAAACGGCTGGATAGGGCACGATAAGGGCAGGAACTTTGGGGGACGGGATGCCTCCGCCCCTCGCTAGGTTGACTACTTGTTCCAATTGTCCTTCACCACATTCGCACTGGAGCGAAGTTGGCGAAAAATCGATACGCAGGTTGGCAAATTGCCAGGAATGATCAGCTGGTCGACCGCCTCGCACAGGGGCTAGTATTCGGCTGTTATTTCTATTATACGCGTGTCGTTTGTTTTTTTTGTTATTAATTTTTACGGTTGCATTCTTTAACTATTCTCGTAAGTTTATTGAAGATTTTAACATTTTTGTGTAGATTATTGCATGCAAATGTTTTTTTATTTCAGAAACTCCGTTAATTTCGATGTGTTGTCTGTATTGCGGACATTGCGTCGCGTTCGTGCATTCTCGCTCGAACACTCCCTAACCGTCGTTTTTTCAATGTGAAATTCGTCCAACCCCCCTTTCCAGCTCTTTTTTTGACCCTTTGTAATTATTTTTGTTCATCGTTTTTTGCGCTTGTTTCGTTGTTATCGCTTTATTCTAGAGTAGTCCTATCAATTCCTTTCAAAAAAAGGTACCCTAACTTTTTTGTAAATACTGCCTTTAAGACATGACAATAAGGAAAGAAATCCTAGAAGGACCAAATCAGATTGCAGGTTAATACTGGTAGATATTCACAATACACCCATGCTACACGTAATGAAATTTCGCATGATTACATCAAGTAGGAAAGGAGTTACCACTGAAAAATACAAATGGAGAAGCATTTCTGTAGTGAAGATAACCCTCTTTGAACCTCTTAAGATTGAACAATTCATTAGGCCAACGGTTCGGCTGCTTCGCCTTCGTCAGGGCCTGAAATAATGAAGAAGCATTTCGCCGTATACTTTTGAGAGCTACTGTATAGCGCCGAAGGCTTCTGATCTGACGCTGGTTTGGGGTCTGAGCTCGAGCAAAACTTTTGTATATAAACTCCCAGGCATGAGTGAATAGTTGCGATTACAGAAGGTCACGCGTCGAAGTAGACGGTGTGTTCCGCATTGGCCTTCAGCTGGAAAATCAAATCAATTTTTTTTACCTTATTCCTACAACTTGTCATCTCAGAAGTTGTTGTAGGGTTGTCGACAAAGACCTTGCCACTAACCTAGGAACTTGCTCAATTTTGGTAAATCGTATGATCATCGAAAGTTGGTACATTAAGGCAGAGCCCAGGCTCTCATCAGAGATGTCTGATTGTGCGAACCTCTTACAAGGAAAGACTTCAGGGCGTGGGACGCCTCTTGAAAATGGTTCTTTGCATGGTGTAGGGGCATGAGCACTGAGTACAGAACTATGGTCCATTTCCGCTAAATGGCCTTCTGAATGCCAAAATAGGAGTGAAAATGATTTTGTCATAAATTGCCGTTTTAACTCTTTGAGCGTCGTTTGTTTCGTTTATGACGTCGACTGTCCACACAGTAGAAGGCGCCAGTGGACGGCGCACTGAAAATAACGTGAACGGTAGCCAAGAAAGGGAGCCACATGTTGAAACATGTTGAAAAGGGCTCAGAAGTTCCATACGTGCTCTTCACGGGGGACGGAACTTACGTGCTTCCGAAGGTGCGCGCAGTGAATTGCGCGGCGAAGTGCGTGGGGATTCGAACGACTCTGGCGCCTATCATTGGGGCCCAAATTTGAAGTAGAGTAGATTATCTGTATCAGCTGGCCCTACTAAACTACTCTACTTCGAGTTTGGACCCCAACGATAGGCGCCATAGTCGCTAGAATCACCACGCACTCCGCCGCGCAAGTTGCCGCGCGCACCCTCGGACTCACGTAAGTACCCATACCCGCTCTTCACAGGTGAGCTTCGAGTTGGGACGACTAGGATGGGTTCGTGGTTCGGATCTCCGAGGTTTCGCCGTTTTTGCGTTTTATGCTGCCACCTCCAGACTGGCTCCATGTTGCCCCAGGGCCAAAGCAAGTGCCTGACTGGTCATGGTCGTGATCAAGACCAGCCAGGCACATAACCTCCACAAGTCGTTAGAATTTGATGTGTGGAGCACATCAGTGGAGGAGCTTCCAGGCTTCACAGTCCCAAGAGTATAAAGGGGTTACTTCTATTCTATTCCATCTGACCACTGCATTATGAGTTCTTTTGGGCGGCGGAATATGCTTCCGCATGTCGACACCGCTATCACTAACGGTGAGGCACAAGTGTTAAAGGCACAGTTCACGATGAAAATTGTTTTTGAGATTTCCCTATAGTATGAATTCGAGACTCCCTCTCATACCACACCTGCCGTTTTAAGAGCAAAAAACGCCCTGGATAGGGCACAAAAAGAGACCAGAGGTCGTATCGTGTGAATACCACACCTCTAGTGAACGAGTTTCGACGGTTTTGTAGAGGCTGCACCATTCACAATGGAACCAATGTAGGAAGTTCAAACAACCTGTCACGACCCACATCGACAGTCAAAGGGAATTCTGGACAGTTGTGGTTTGATATAGTCAGCTCTTTGCGCGATGGGAGCAAGTTGAATCTCGTCCAGAAACCCCGTACATGCCATTACCGTCACGGTGATCTCGTACAACCTCCACTTCCGTACTTTCAGAAAGCCTTCAAGTAGACAGATTTTCTCGTTTTCTTCGCCACTGATCTACTCCTCTACATCAACTTCCGCTTTCTAACCTGAAAAGGGTACCTCAAAATTATCGTGAACTGTGCCGTTAAGAACTGAACACTCAAGCGCTCACCCACCCCGGTGCTCCTACCCTGCCAAGGATTAGGTAAAAAAATCACATCACTCGGCTAGGAAACGTTGCTAAGCACCATTATGGGCCCTTGAAGTCGGCTACCCCTTCTCCTTGCTCCCAACCTTGGGGAAGAGAAGCAGCTGGGAAGCAGCCTCCCCGCCCCCGACTAAATCACCGGCGTAGGTTAGATACTTATTGTTAGCGCAGGGAAGTCATCGGAATCCAATTCGACGAGTGGGGCAGGTACGGCAATGGGGGACGGTCAAGTCGGGCGTCCGAGGGTGCGCGCGGCAAATTGCGCGGCGAAACCCATAGCTATTCTGACGACTTTAGCGCTTATTATTTGGGCCCAATTTAGAAGTACAGTAAAATAGTGGGATCAGTTGACCTTACTAATCTACCTTACTTCAGATTTGGGCCCCAATGATAGGCGGCGGAGTCGTCCAAATTCGCCACGAACTTCGCCGCGCAATTTGCCGCGCGCACCCTCGGACGCACGACTTGACACACACCCGTACGGCAGCAATTCGTGAAAGCGTAATGTAGACGTCTGCAATTCGCAATTGGAAATGTCCGCAACTAACGCGCGAACTTCAAAAATGGTACGAGCTCGCCGAAAACTGGTTTGACCCAGCCAGTAGTATTTTGCTCCGTCTTTTTGCTTCGGATAATTACATTGTTTGTTTTATTTTGCTTTCATACTTTAATTCAAATGTTCGCAGTGATAGATCGCCTATTCTAGAGTTGCGTTTACTGAACTTCTAAGCTTTCGCAAACCTTGTCGTCTTCCTAAAAGTTCTCTTTGTTAAGATAGGAAGTTGAGCGTTACCGTCCCCCTTTCCTTTTCGAAATGTTTCCGTATATTCATCATTAGGTGCGGCTCGAAATGAATCACAGCATCATGTTTAGATAATGTGGATCGAAGTTCGGCGGGCTTGTGAAGCAGTACAGAGTTTCGAGGATCGCGAAAACCCTTCTGAATGTGCCGAATTGATAAAAGAGATTGAAAAATTCAAATGGAGGATTCAGAACATTTCTAAAAACCAGGTATTTTCAGCACGATCCTTACAGGGTTTTCATCTCAATTCAGTCAAATTCGTCTATATTGCAATCAGTTTCTCTGTTTCCCCGTTCCATGACGTGGATTTTGCAGCCATTTTCGTAAATGTAAATCCGATTCTTAAGTTTCGCATTTAGGCTCGTAAATTTTGCATTCAATTCCGCAAACTTACCATTTTATTGTATATTTACCTTTCGTCTTCTTTTAACTCGATCTGTCTTTATTGTTTCAGTCGTATTTTCGAAAATCCCATCAACTTCTTTCGAAAAGCAAATGAACCCCTGCTTCTTGAACTTTTTGAAATCAACATTCCCATCACCAAGAAAGCGTTGCAAATTACCCAATAGTATTCTCAAATACAAAATCGACTGCAAAGCCCACGAAACAGGATGCAAATCTCCAAGTTGGCTGCAGTATATACGAAATTCACTGTAAATTTCACGAATAGAAGTGAAGAACCTGAAATGAAAATTAGCCTTTGTTCTCAAAGTCAACTTGATTCTTAATGAAACGATGCGTTATGAAAAACCGATGCCGGCGAAAGTGTGAGAACTTTGGTTTCAGGGCAAATCATCAATCGAACGAGTCAAACTCAAAGCAAATGCAGAAATTCCGATCGACGGCGTTAAAGTCACCCTGGATCAGGCGCTATGTGATGAAACGATGATTATTAGCGACATTTTCAATTTGAATGAAATGGACGCTCTCGAACTTGTTCTGTCCGGTACGAGTTTTTTCTATCTTAAAAGTCTCTATGGTGCCGTAAGAGGGAGTTCTATATTAAGGCTCACAAGTCTACTAGCTGCGAGTCCTCGTTAAAATTTTACATTTTGAAGCATCCTCATTTCGGGTCGACTTCGATATTAGATATAGCCAGGATTTGTGCGGCTAAAATTGAGTCAACCTGTATGTATGTATTTGACTAGATGAAAATGTAGCAGCGTTAACTAGCGCCTGATTCATTACCATCCGCTTAATGATAGGAAAGCTACTTCAACTGGAAATTTTTGTTGAGGTTCCTTCTTCTGTCTTCGATAAGCTTATTCATGAATTTGATTAATTTCAGGCGAAAGTCAGAGAATTCACTTTGACTGTCTCAATCGCGGTTTGATCGCTGTTGTCTGCTATTATGATGTGCACAGGCTACTTGCTGTCATTTTGAGAACTATGTTGGATTGGGACAAGGAGACTATGCATGAAAGCCTGAGGGGGTTCATCGAGCAGAATTTCGTTCAGCGCACGATGTTTCAGCATCTTCTTCGTGAGTTTCACTTTGATTCGTGGTCTCAAGCTAGAAGTAAGGTTTCTTGTTGTCCAATGTATAACAGGTTCAAGATTCCTTTCATTTCCAGAGCTTCAAGCTAGCTTCAGTGTTGCAACTGAGTTCCATTTGTTATCACAGCCTCACGTGAACGGCCTCGGTGGTCCTAAGCACCAGACTCTGGTTAGTTTTATTCCTACTTTTGCAACTGTTCTTGTCTAACAAATCTGGATTATAGCTGAGAAATGTCATCGAAGAAATCCGAGAAAATGTTGCTGAAGCTTTGTATTCGTTATGTGAGTGGGGAGCTGAACATGCGAACGAGTTCCTAATGGATGTGTTCCCTATTCTCAAGGTAACGATTCTCAGCATAGACTTATGAGTTGGATACCACTTTGTGTGGTGCACCTAAATCATGAGTGTGCTATAGTTAGGCTTTAAGAAGCAATTTTCGATTAGTATTTTTAATTTACTTCCCTCTTTATTGTAGCATCCTGAGTTACTGTTGTGGGAAACATTGCACCGGGCAATGCTGTTTCGAAAAGGTTTTAGTCTTTTGACATACATATATAACGACGAATTTAGGGTGTTCCTCTAGCGGAGAAATTCTTGGCTCATCACCTATCTGCTTGGATGTGTATGGTGAAACTGACGTCTCAAACAGTTCTATCTCAAAGTGAGTATTAAGCAGTTCCAATCGTTTTCTTGAGATTTTTTCATAAGTCGAGAGCGAATGGTACTTCGACACCTGTTTCGGGAACTGCTCTCCTTCCAAAGCTCCCTCTTTGAAAGTCAAGGATAGAGCGGAAAACATCTATACCCGTTAATGCTAGATGTTTTCCTTCTGTGGTAGTGCAGCTTTCAAGATGATCTACGAAGTCGGTCAATGATCTTTTTTTGTTGTCTTCAAACACATTCTTAATCCTTTCTTACAGCGAACACAGCAGCAGCTGTGCTTTCGAATCTGGTCAAAGAAATCCGCAACGAGACTTTGTGGAGTGATCAGTCCGTATGTGGAACTGCACAGCTAGCTTGTGCAATCGCTCTGCGATCGTTTGCAGTTAGTCCGGCTGATCATTTGAGTGAGTTTTATTGTTGGTCTTATCAAGTGCAAGTTTGCATATGAGTTTTATGACGGTCAGATTCGGTCAATAGCAGCAAATTATCATCATCAATGCTTACTGGTCGGTCCACCTAAAGGGATAAGTTAGGACGAAAAATTAAGAACCAATTTTAACAAATGCTCTGTGAAAGTCTGTGCCACCTCATGTTTTATATATCTTGGTGAACGTCAGCAACTATTTTGACACGGTGAAAGTAAAAAATCAAGTGCCAGAAATGTTACTTCTAGAACTCCCTATCTAAGCGAACCTAGGAATACAAATGGGATAGTAACTTTTTTCAAAATAGATGAAAAGTGATACCTATACTGTCCTCTCAAAGAGAAGCGTTCGGACGTCTGATAAACTTCCAAAACAAGTATTACAAAAAACAGCTTTTGAAATTCCCACTCACTTTCCAAGCAACCTGTTCCTTGAATGCCTTTTCTCTGTTTTTCCCGATTTTCAGAGTCAATGTTTAAATGTAAGGTTTTTTTTGCTGACCTGAGAGTTGCTGCTTTGAGAGTAAGTCAAAACTTTATATTGATGCTGTATTCATTTGAACTTTCTTCATTGACTTGAAAGTGTTCATAAAATTTCTATATAAGAGGCCCTTGAAATAGCATACATATTGCATATATAGGTTAGCGCTGAGTTAGTTGCACTTCACTAATGAAAGCACCAAGAGGATTACTTATGTTTTCATACGTTACCTTTATTTTGAAGGCATGTTCTAGAAGGTATGAGAGGGCTGCGAACATCATATGCCTCAATATATGGCCTACCTGTAACTAATTAAATATTATCCGTTTTATTTTAGATATCACGAATGTGGAAATAGACGTTGACAAAGTAGTCGATCGCGCAGTACGTAATATGGCAATGTTGTTTATTCGTCACGGTATCATCGGGTTCGGTTGTTGTCGTACTTTTCTCATTTCTATCTGCATGATCGGAATTGCATTTTAATACAGTAAAGGAAGTAGCAGTATTAAGGGAATAGTAAAAGGATAGATTCATGAACTCGAAATTAATCCAGTCCGATGAAAATTTTTGAATATAATTCTTTGTTTTTCCGTTTCCCGCCTCTGAATTCCCACTTCGTAAGTATAATCTTCAGATCAGATTATTTCAAACACTGCTGTACACATGTTCGTGTGGTGGACGGTTTACTGAAGCAACTAGTTGCTCTCTTCCCAGCTAAGGTGAGGTCTCCTTAGTTTTTTTGTTTATTGGGTGCACGGTGTCGTGAGCTTTCTTTCCAAAAAATTTGCTTTATCGGTGAAAGGTTTTAAAGATTGAATGTTCAATTCATTTTGATCGTAGTTGCGGTATAGGAATACCTGTTGGCTTCAACGTCCAGTATGCTACGTGGTTTTTTCGTTCCTTCAGTGTTTAGAAGAAGTTTTAAAGACTTCTGTCAGGTACTAACGAAATAGAAAAGGGGAGAGTTGGTCTAAATCTTGCAAACATACTTGTGGAATCTCTGTAATCGACATTCTGGCCAGCGACTATCAGCCCTCTTACAAGGATCATATCACTGTAGTTATCTGCAGTTTCATCCAACTTTTGAACAGAATGTTTCTCGGCATTACTTTTATTTAAATGTACCTAAACTCTATGTGCGCATTCATCAATAAAACGGAATCAGTTTCACATGACATCAGAAGTGTTGCGGTTAAAGTGTAAGTATACTTTTTCAAACAAGAACACTATGGTTGACACATGTCAGAAAAGTAGTATGTTGAGAAGGTAGAGACCGCACGTGCCACCTTCAGGCCTAAATTGCCGAAGAAGTCCTGCTGTGAGTATTCAGAAAAGCCATTGCTTGGAATTGTGAAGGTAAAGCATTTGCGAGTAGCTGTACAAACCTGTAAAGCAGGAAACGTATCTGCGGGAAAAATCGATTAAATTGAAGTTGATTTTTATATAGGTATAACGAGATGTAAGCTGCAGCGGCGAAACTATTATTACTTAGAGAAAGCCTGTTGTTCTGATTGTAGGCGATATTTATAGCAAAAGCAGTAATCCCGTCCCATTTTTTCATGGATGACTCGTTGTTTTTTTTGCTGACACGTTCCGAACGATGTTCGGAATCGCCACCCTTGGGGGTAACGCTCTTTTCGTGAGCCGCAGAGAATGTAGTGTTCTCTTTTTTCTTCGTTGCGGGATTCTATTTAGTGACTGAAAAAGTGCAGCCTCCTTATAAATTTCTTTTCAAATCGTAAATTTCTTGGCAGACTAACAATAATCACCTTTCAGCTTATGGAAATCGAACGGAATTCTGAAGATGAACTTAACTGGGTGGATGAGATGTCAGAGAAAGGACAACAGGTATTCCAGTACTCAACGAGTTTATATGATTATGTCTCAAATATATGTATGCTACTTTAGGCTACTCCTGCTTTGCACTACGAAAACCTTCTTCGTTGTTTTTCGGACCTTTATCGGATTGTTGACGATCCAAAAGCTAGTGAAAATGTGAAGTCGTGTTTGATTGAATTGAGTACAGCATTCAGTAGCTCGGGATCTGTAAGTTCTCCGATTCTGCTCAACACTATTTTTCGCCCCTAGTAATACTCCATATGTTTCAGATGGAGCTATGTCGTTTCATCGAGCGTGCTCGCCTTTCTCACCATGTTGTTCATGCTGTTGCATACCTCGATCTACTATGTGCAATATGCCGCAGCCGTCAGGTTGCCTCGTTCATTTTCGACGTATTTGCAAGGGTGCCAGCACACGATGGTTGGTTTCTTTACGTTTTCATCTGTTGCACTTTGCTCTGTCTTCATTTATCAAGTTAATCTATAATGTATGCCACTTCTTCATTTTTTGGCACCCTTCTCGTTTGTTGTAAGAGGAAATACCAAAAATTATTTCAGATAGTTGTATTGGATGGAACCATGTAATGTCGGCGTTGCGGTCATATGAAAGACTCTTTCGCGAAAGGCATGGTGGAACATCAATGTTTGGGTAAGTTATAGGTCTCAAGCCTAAACTTATTGCGCCTTTCAATTTGATATTCGTCTATAGGCATTCCTTATCGCAACAACCGCCTAAAGCCGTCATTCCACCTCGCGAACTAATTGGGATGATAACGTGGATCAATCTTTCAAGAATCGTGATTACCTTGGTATGCTCTACATGACCATTCCTATCATAATTCTTTTTCCACAGCTTTTTTTAGGATGAAGATGCTGCTGAAGTGTTTTTGGAAGAGCGTCAATGGGCGGTTCTAGACGCTGCATTAGGAGTGGTTTCGGCCCCTGTTCCCTTACCTTTGAAAGGAGCTCTGTTAAAATTGGTGGCGGCATTGGCGAAAGGAGATGCTTCTGCACACAGGTAATTCTTCGGATTGACTGAGTAGGAATTGAGGATTCTGTGGCCTTTGTTTGACTTCGGCCATGGGTGATTAAACGTCTCTGTCGCCTAACTGCCTGTTGTGTGATGGCAATGATTACCTACAAATCATAAATCGTAAGTTTCTAGCCGTAAGACACCTAGTGTATGAGTTGAGTTGCCCTCGTGACATCTCAGTGGGCGTGACTCATTAGGTAAAGTCATTCTGATGGCAAATCTGTGAGAACTTGATTTGTACTTCATGGTGAAATATTCAGGATTTGGACGGCGCTCAATGCTCATCAATTGTGCACGTTTGCGGAGAATGGGACACTGTTAGGTTTGCAGGTGTGCTTTTGTTTTGAGTTCTTCGAATCAGCTTGGCTTTTGTAACAAGATCAAGCTCCTTAGTCTGTCATCGTCTAAGTTGTAGCCCTAGTGGACGAGAACAAGGTTATAGGGAACAGCCAAACTCGGTTTTGGTATCAGTTCTCCTATTTGTTTGATTGATAACTAAAATATGGTTTTTATACATATATTTGCAGTTTGTTTAGAAAGAGTTGGAGGAGCGGGAGTGTGCTGAGGAGATGTACGACACATCTCTTGGACTCGTGACGGTCTTACGATCACTTTTATCGCATACTCACATGTATGATATTATTCTTTTTCTTGCTTTTCAGATAACATTCAATAGAATTACTCGCTCTAAAATAAGAAATTCGTTCTCGAATTTCAGAGCGATTCCTGAAATTGCGGCTCCTTACCTGCAATATCTTACAAAATCTATCGTCTCCCAGATGGCGTCAAGGTCATATAAGGATATTGAGCAGTTCGTGAGTATCTTGAGTCTACTCTCTCCTTTCCGTGCCTCCTTCGTAACTTCACGTTTCTCGTCAATGCTTTTTAAATTTTTTTTTCAAATTATTCGAAAGGAATTTATTATGCGGCAATTTCCGATTCAGAAGAAGTGTTGTCGATTTGCGCGCGTACATCACCACTTTTGTTCATTCTTTTGGTGCGATGTAGTCGGGACCCCACTTCTCTGACACTTCGCACTAGAGCACAGGGAGGGAAGGGTAGCCATCGTAGTGGGCCCGTAGTGGTGCCCCGTAAGCAAATTACTATGGCATAGCACACTATCTCTTGCACAACATCAGTGATATTCAGCCATTCGATAGGCAGTGACTGCATACTTTCCTCAGAAACAACGCCTAGTCCGTTAGAGCATTGTCAGAAATATGGTATCTCTGTTCAGCCCAATCATTCCAATATAGGTCGATCGATTTGCAATATGACTTCGGTTATTACCTTGCAGAAAAACTAGAGGCATTCGCTTTCAACTCTTATCTGTCTTCTCTACACTTTTCTACAGTAGATTCCGAAGCTGTTTAGCTTAATTCTAAATTATTGGTACTTTTCTTTAATGATACGCTTATAGTTGAACTGCTCTTAAAACAGCAAAACAGCCGTTTATACCTTCTTTTGCAAAGATTTACGGTAGCGCTCAAGAGTCTTCGGTCAAATGGTTCTTCAGCCGTAGTTTTCATTCGTGACTCCTTTCCTACTGGATCTAATCATGCGAAATTTCAATATTTGGAGCGTGGGTATATCGTGAATTCGTGTTCTAGATATCCCAAAGGGCTTGAACTCAAAATCGACTGAAAATACAGATGATGGGCCTTCTAGGACCTCTTTCTTTTTTGTCATGTCTCGAGTGTACGAGCGTTAATGCCGAACGCAATAGATGAGAAAAACGCACATAAATGCGAATAAGTGCAGACGTCAACAACTTAACTTTTTGCAAAATCTGCTGCCGCAACAAACTTTTTGCTCTACCTGTGGTTATTGCAGCTTCGCAGTCAAATAGTGTTCAGTATAGTGAAATATGCCCTATTTAAACATTTCCAAATTTCGCGCGATTCCGTCTACTAAGAAAAAAGTTATGAACGGAAAAAGTCAAAGCGTTTCACCGAAGACTTTTGAGCGCTACTGTACTTCGAAGCGCCATGACTTGCTTCGAAATTAATTTCATCTGTCGAAATAGAGCTTGTTATTGTTATTGGGCGGTTAAAAAAAGCGATAGCCGGCTGGGAAAAAGGTGTTCCGATTAGCTTGTGAACATTGTAGCTTATCCTATTTTACTTCAGCAACACCACCTCTGGAATAAATAAACAACATTTCTCGTGTAAGAGAAGTGGGATTTTTGTCTACTAACACCGAGCGAAGAAGTAGATGTTTCTGTGGCATATCGATCGCTCATGTACAGTACTTCTTTGCGGTGATGATCTCTTCGGTTTTATGAAGTACTACTCCTGGTACACACAATTATATTGTCACCGTGGGCTTCACCGGGCGCTTCGGCTTTGGGAAGTGCTTGAACGCTTCGCCTTACATTTAATCCATTTATTGAGCAGGAAGTGTCCTGCTTTTAGCATAGCCCAAGACGACGATTTCTTGAGAACTTTTAGGTCATTCAGCACTTGCCCCTTTGCAATTTTTGACCTCTAATCACTTCTTCCCCATGGTAGACATTTTCCAGGGGTCAATGCCTAGTTCTGGGAAACCACTCGGATTCTTTTGTGGAAATCATATTCGATAACCTTAGACAGATAGTTCTCAAATTCGGAAGGACGTCTGTTATTTCCCTTATCTTTATCGTGCTTATTTAGCGAAAACGAAACCTTTGTGACCAATGCTGTGGGCTTTCATCTCTCCAGACAGCGTTGATAAGCCGAGCTTTGTTTGCTGTATCCTTCCCGGCTGAGGTGTAAAATAAGATCTGGAGAAAAATCACATCTGGGCATATAACTTTCACTCTCTGTACTGGATGACAAAGGGTTCTCTTCGATATCACCTCAGTACTATTAGCTAGGCGGCTAATAGTACTGAAAGCGCTGAAGTTAAAGGTGCGAGTAACCGGAAAAAATTTGTCGTCACAATAAAGCAACGAAAATATGGCATTATTCTTACATCGTTTTACGCATCATTGCTGAATGATATGAACAAGCTTCGACAAATATTTTGACAGAACTGATTGATAAGTTTCATTATGTCGACGTTCAGCTTGAGAAAGCTTAGGCATCAAAATGACCGGGGTGATTGTGTGCAACAAACATTCTCGAGAAGTCCATTTTACTTGGATACGGCCTGCTGAATAAGGTGTAACCTGAAATTTTTGACTCTATGCATCGGTCTTGGAGGAGAAGACGTAGCTTCTCTCCTGCTGAATCGCTCCATGTGTTGATAAGAGCGATAGCTTCTCGGTCCTGGAATAGATGCTCAGCACTCCAAGGTACTGTTTATGTAGTGAAGCAACTGACCTTTTCTAATATCTTCATAAGTAGGGGTCGAATAACGGAGAGAGCTTCATTAACTCCTTCGGCGTACACTGGAGAGATTTTAAATAGATGCTTGCTTTGACCTCCTGTTGGTGTCATGGAGGCAAATCCCCGTATTTGAGTTTTCGAGTCGAAAAGGACTGCGCCCTCCGTGAAATCAAGGTCGAAATGGAGGCGAAGAAGTTGAGATCGGTCTCGTCCGCAGACATTGTTCGCGTACGACAGCATTGCTTTGTACTCTTCGTTGCTGAGTGTACTTACTAGTTTGGTCACTGAATCCTGAAGTCACGCAAGTTTGAGATGGAACCTTACTCTTTGTAGTTGTTGTGAAAAGCCAAATCAGGTAGGGAAGCTCGTTTAGAGTCTTCTTTCCGATTTCACATCGGTAGAGCATAAGTTTTCCTGGATAAAAATGGTCTACCCTGCGAAGTTACAGCAAATTCCTCAGTAATCTGCTTCATTTGGAGGTGCTTTCTACAATTTTCTTTTCAATTTCTATTTCATGCCAAGGTAAGGGGTGAACCAGGCCAGTCATTTTTGATGAGATTTTAAATAATTTTCAGGAATATTGTATGCCAAAACAATGATGGGTTCTTTTGGTGATAGTTTATCTACTTCGTTCTTCTGCGCGCTCTTCTCTTAAAATGCTCCTATCTCTTGCTTCAGTTTTTGCTAAGTTTCTGTGCTTTCGTATAGGGCAGGAAGGGTCAGATGGTCACGAGGGATCGCACTGTAAGAAAAAGGTCTTTTCTCTTATTCCGTTATGCATTTAGTGTTATAGTGATAACATGTTCATCATTTGTTCAGTTCATGAAAACATACCGGAAGTATGTGAGACTCGATCAGTTTCAAGAAGTCAGGGACAGCAACTCTCTGATTTACCGTATACTGTCCTTCAATCGGCATGTCCATGGATTTGTAACGAGGCAACATGTATTCCACTGAAACTTATGGGGTATAGAATAGATCCACAACTTTTGAAGAAGATGTTAACTTTGTTGTCCATTTCAAGTGATCCCACAGAAAGGTTCATTTGAAAACAAACCCGATCGTAATCCTATCGTGAAGTTGGACGGTATCCGTTCTAAAGCTCGCTTCCAGATGGCTGAGCCGATTCCAAAACCCCGATATTCTGGTCGAATAATGTAGAAGGCAATATAAGCTAATCCATCGTTTTCGCACCACACCACCGATCCGAGGTAGCTGCCATCTGAAAAATTTCGAACGATTTTTGAAAAAAGTAGTCGAAATGTCTTCTGTGTCGTGGAAGTGTTGGACTTGGCAAGTAGCGCTAAGGTGTAAACGGGACGTACTGACATTGCACCTAGAAGACCCAATACCACATGTATGATTCAAAATCAAATCAGATTCAGCATTCGTCTTAGCCAAACAACCTTTCCATCCTACTAATTGTAAGAAGAGGATGGTTGTACCAGTTTCGTCTTGGGGATTGGCCCACTGACTTGTACATAGATTGACCTCATAGAAGCAGACCGCAATGATACGCAGCAGTTCAAGAACTGTTAGAGGAAAAAGTCACTACATTCAAAAATAGTATCGCCCAGTCAAATGAGGTGGATTAGTCTGTAACATGGCATATGCTAAGTAAAGATCCCTGGCATGGCTAACCAAGATCGCCGGGTACAATCACCCGATTGTAGGGGGTCATTCTGATGCGCACCTGTCAGCAGTGCCGGTGACATAAAGGGAGGTTTACCTCCCTTCTTGTCATTGGCTCTGCTTTCGATTATAAGTGCTAAGATCAATTAAGGTAAGGCTCGTTAGTTCAATTACGCCTGGACCTGTTCCCAGACAAAAAATTACCTATTTTGTTCCGAGCGACTACAACATTAGCAAGTTGTGGTAGGATGCTGAGCACGCTGTCATCGGCGCCGTTCACCCATCCTTCGGCTCGCATCGCGTCCTTCCAATCTCTCCATGAGCTGTCATCGGGAGGGATATTATCGATGATCTCAAACTCCACTTGTTTCATTCTAAACTGTCAAGTTGACGTTTATTTCCTTGATTTGGGAGCGTTCCGGCGACCAGTGCTCATTAATGAATAGAAACATTACTCTTCTGAAAAGTTCTCGGAGACTACTTGAACGAATGGTCGGTCTGTAAGGAAACTTTGAGTGTAGCTTTATCACGATATACAAGACATTGAATGGGATCATTTCAACAAGAAAATTGTTGAAGGCGTGAAAAAATGGAATGTTGGGGAGTAGATAAAGCTTATAAAAGGTAGACGACAAATAAGCTGTCGAAGTTCACGAAAAGTCGTAAATGATAAGAAGTTATGGGCTTGTTTATAACGATAAAACCGAAAAGGCGTGAGAGCATTAATTACCCACTCAGTTTTTGTAATGAGAAGGTGGTTTGGTTAATAAATGATGTCTAGCGATTACAACTGAGATTGGCGGAATCAAGCGTCGTAATGACCTGAATTGTTATGGGCTATAAACAATCGTTGGTTATCGATAGGATTGTGATACTCCTTACTGAAGAGTGTAACGCCAGAATATTTTGATGGAATGTTGACCGAAGTAAATATCGGAGGAAGAACTTTAGAACCAATGGTCCCATCCAGTACATGGAATAAAAAGCGAGCATCAGCGTGTAGGCTTCCAACTTTTTTGATCAAGGGTAAAATAACAGCGAAAGCTTCATCAGCAGAAGAGGCATAAAGAGGAGCCAACTTGAAGAGATGGCGATGAGAATGAGAAGTGGGACAAACGGCCGCATAGGCAATGATTTTGCCATCGTCATCAAACAGTGCAGTGGCGTACGTGAAGGGCAGTTCGTGAAATTGTCGAAGGAAGTGACTTCGATCGCGTCCTACCACAGAGAAGCAGAATTGCTCCAGTTGTTCGTACTCTGTCGGATTTAGTTCGTTGACCATCTTCACGTTATGTTCCTAAAAGACCAATTTGTAAGGTCAAGGGATTAATAGAAAAGCTTAGCTGAAAACCTTGGATGCGTGAGCTTTTGCAACTTGAGCGAGCGTCTCGTTGTCCATTTCGTAACATCGTAGTGCAGCTCCTTCCACTGGTGTGTCTTTGGACTTGTATCGTTCAGCCATGCTCGGAACTTAAGTATGAAATTAGGTAAATATAGGAAGCTGAATTTCTGGACGAATGTTCGTAGTGTGCTCGAATATCTGATTTACCTGCTCTTAGTGCAATTGTGTAATTCTTCGGCATCCTGCGGATAGCACGTTCCCATATAAGTGAACCGATGCCTTTCCCACGATATTCGGGCCTTAGGAGATAGAATCCGATGAAAGCAATGTTGTCATATTCGTTCCATATGACAGTTCCGATGAAACTCTTATCTAAAAGCTGATTTGTAAACTCATCATAGCAGGTTGTGGTTATTCAGACACGCTGGTTTTGCTTAAAGACGCAGATCACGATTGCGATGTTTTCTAAGGTTTCTATGAAAGAAGAACCTTTGACCCAAATGATATCACAAGGGCGCTATAGAAACTGTAGCGGTTGTACCATTCGCACTTGACGCACAGGTAGCATGCAGGCTATAGCTGGCTTACTATAGCCAACTGAACGGAACTGCACACACATCTGGACAGCTCATCTCAATACCCCTTCCATGAATTTTCTGTCGTCTGATGCTCGTTCAACTCCCAATTTTACTACTGAATTGATGCACAATTGTTGCGGATTTTCCACGCCTTTCGCTCGACAGTCTTAGATTTGGTTTTGGGTTTTTCGTAGAAATAATATTCCCGCATTTCCTTAACAGAAATGCGTTGAAAAATCATCTTCACATCCCCCACATCGTGCTCTGATACTTCGAGAAAGGTTGGGAGGCGGCAGAGTTATTTCGCGATCTCAACGAACTTTCCGGCGATAGATCAATCAGCCAGAGCCGTGTAAGAGATGGGATTTGCCCTTTATCCAGCTACCAGTTGGGCTACGCACGCTAACGCGGGCACCACATGCCCACTACCGCTCATCAACGATCTTACTCGAGAAGAGCAGTAAAACATTTTCATGTTCCGTATAAACGACAGCGCTCCACCCAAATTCCCCCTTGAGTTTAATTTTCTGATAATCACGCATTAGAGTTATGCACTCAAAAGCAAAATATCCTTTCGAGAGGGTAGCTGTCATTACATTTATATTGAAAATGTCGTTCTAGTTTGATTGTAGGGAACTGCGATCGGGGCGGAGGTGCAGAAAAGCACTGACTCGTACATGGGTTGGCCACCGCAAAACATTGTATAGGCCACATACGCATTCAATACGCCACTACGATTCTGAATGGAAGTCGAGTGCGGCGGCGCATCCCTCAGACGGGATTGATTAACACCCCAAAACATTATTTAATTGGCATCAGAGAAGTAGAGGAAAAAGGTCAGCAGAGTGTTCGATGATGTCTGATACCAACAGATGCCCATTTAAAACGATTCCTACCCTACATTCACTCTTCTCTAAAAAATTGGTTGGCGTGTGATCTACCTCCCCACCGCGCTCATTTGATCTCCACGCTCTTGATCGTGCCTACGTGACTTTTGCGAGGACACACAACCGGACACACAAAGTTAGCGGTTTATATATATAGAGGATAGAGGATAATCACCGACGGAAACTCCTTCGGACTGTCAATCGTTCGTTGGAAAGTTTGATAGCGAACAGAACTTACGACGAATTAGATGGCTCAGTGGCCGATGTCAAAACGTGGATCGCCTCTACGGAAAAAAATTCTTCGCGAGAGGAATCTGACTGCCTAGCAAATGGCAAGCAGTGCTTAACGTAGGTGGTGGATACACTCCCGCGTAATTACTAGAAAAAGTTTTTGTTGAACATTTTCATCGATTTGGTAAATAGAATTAGTTGAAAAACAGTTCGCAATAATTATCCGTCAACCCAATGCTTTTTCCGAGCCTTATTATGCCCTGGCTACGCCGAATTTCGCCTTTTCTTCGCCATTTTTTCAGTGTTCTGGGCTGAAGCCTTCATTATTCGTATGAGGTTAGATACCCGAAGTTATCGTAAACTTTACTTCCAGCCACAATCAGTCACTAGAAGCATTAAAGTGCTCTAACACGTGAAAAGATAATGCCTCTTACCACTGCTTTTCCGTGCGAGAACTATTCGCGTTGTCGGCAGGCTAGGAGTGAGAGTCAGTACGCTAAGATCGTCAGAAGTCCATCCTTCGTCTTCGACCAGAGTCTTCCATTCTTGCCATGCGCGATCATCGGGTGCAATAGAGTCAATTATCTCGTAGTCGTTGTCTTTCATAGCCGTGAGTTATTGACGATAACCGCGAATTCCTTAAGATGAGATGTAGGGGCTGAAATGAAAGTGGATTAGCACTGTGAGTTCAATCTGTAGAAAGATTTCTTTTGACGCGATGTGACAAATTATCAAATAATAATCTTATTGGCAAAAAGCGCGCTCGATAGAGCGCCTCAACTGCGAAAAGTTTCGCTTATCAGAATTGATCCAATAGGTCGAATAGAACTGCTTTCCACCATTCAACTTCTAATTGTGCGAAGTCAGTGTGTGGTATAAGTTTCGTTTGAAAGTAAAGCTGCTTTGCCCCTTCATCCTTCCTCATTACTGAGTTGATCATTATAGAAAATGTATCCATTAAGTTCAAGACTCAAGGTAGTTGCTTCCCTTCGTCGACCGATTCTAGTCGCATTGCGATTGCGCGTCTAAACCTTTCTCTTGTCCGCCTTTCAATCTGAACCTCCTATTTCAAGCGGAGTTCTCGTTCCATTTAAAATCAAATCTAAGCTGTAGTCTAAGATATTTCCGGAAATATGAAAAGTAATAGAAGAGATCAAGAGCCCTTTAGAAGCACGTTGGCATGTGTGCGCTAGTTCTGCGAGAGTTCTCAGCGTACATTCAGGTTGCTACGCTACAAAGGAAGATGGAAACAATGCCCATATAAGTGCTCGACATTTTTTAAAGCGTTTTCGTGCTCACATGGCATATTTCGAATGGCCTGATTTGGCAGACGATAGTATAATGCACCCTTTCGGTTACAGATAAATTATGAGCTGTTAATTTTGTATTGGGGTTGGAAAGATGTTCGAAAGGGTGGGTACCGCAAGGGTTGTTCATAAATGTATTTTCCATGGGTAGTAAGATTCTATTTGTTCTAGCAATAGATGTGAGAGGAAGAAAAAATGATAAAGCGCGAGTGTTCTTCTTAGAGTCAATAGTATTTCAATTCTATGTAGTAAGTTTCTTGTGAGTCTTCTGGAAATCTTTCGGGTCGAGCTCAGTAACGTCTTCTTGTGGACTTCTGGAAATCTTTCGGGTCGTGGTCGATCGTCAGTAACGTCTCTATCCATTCTTGGCGTGGGCTAGTAAAAAGAACCATCCCCGTTAATGGGAAAGAAGCGTATATCTCCTTCCGTTCAGAGCGTTTATGAAGAAGTCTGCCTGCAGGGGTGACGGTCATCCTGGTGTTCGTTTGACGTTCCGAGGGATGTAGCCAGCAACCATTGTGGCCCAACGGTCGTTGTCCATTCCACTTGATCTTCTTTCGTTGACGGAGTTCGAGGCGCCCTCTCTACATTTTCGCGTCCCGTGAAATTCCGATCTTTGCCCTTGCCACATCATGTGTGTAACGCTGACACCGTGCTCACGTTGCTCATGTAGTGTCCATTTCCTGCAGGATTACGTCTAGGCAGGAAGGACCGCAGTTCGGAAAGATCTATGCCAAATAGCGTCGTCTTTGTTTTCTTCACTGCTCCCATGGTGTTTTTAAATGATCATATACACTCGTTCCCTTCTGTTCCTCCAGAACTAGGTCGCTAATCATGTCGGCTACTCTACCCACATACCCTAAGTTGATAGGTTCAGAAATATTCCTACAGTAGAACGTAAAAGCGTACGGACGGAGAATAAACGTAATGAAATAGATGGCGAGAAGAAATGGAATCGTTGAATTGAACCAAATGAGGTCAGAATAGCTAAGTGTTCCTAGGTTTAGTTGAAATTCAATCGAAAGGAGTTCGAAGGAAGTACCCGACCAGTGGTGAAAGTGCAAAGCTCAGGCCGTCGGTTGTCAGAGTGTAACGTGATACGCGAAATGATATGATGACGCCTTTATTGACACCATCGTTTATTTGCCATAAAGAAAACGAGGGTTCCACAGACGCAGACTAAAAGCAGTAGCGAGTAACACTAGCCAGTGGCCCTTGCAACACACCATTCTGAGGAGAATTTAATGATGCGTATCCTGTCAATACCAATTTTTAACTCAGTTTTGGGTTCTCACTCTATAACAGAATCCCTTACTAATTTATATAGTTGTTTTACTCTAAAAGATAGCCTTATAATGGTTTTGTTTGGTCAGACCGGCAACGTATAGTAATCGCTTTCGACTGATCGGAATCGCAAAGAATGATACGATCTATGATGTGTTAGCGCTATCGCTGATATCACACGAACCCAACTTTTGAGTTTCCTCATAACTGTTACTACACCAGTTTTTCATATCACTGCCATTATTATAATCATGGGAAATTTCGGATGGACAGACAGACAGGCGTTCATGCAAATTTTCAATTACAGAAGTATAGTTTAAAGTAATTCTTAATCATTCAAAGCTTTTGGTTGACGCTGGCCTTCCATATTTTGTGAACATATTAGGTTGAGTCATAAGTCCTCGGGCAAAGTGATAGTGATGACTTCTAGAGATCATAACTCGGGAAAGAGGGGACGAAAATGGGCGCGCGAGGCATCGTTAGGTAGAGTATTAGAAGCTCTTCCGAATACACGCTAACGAATACACCTGACCATTTCCTGCGCTCGAGCATAAGGAGAGAAAGTGCCATGTCGACGCAAAAATCGATGTCATACTGCTTCAAAGCATGAGGCACCCATCGACCGAGCTTTCTCACCTTACCGATTGACTTCAGTCTACGAATAATTATGGACTGACTCCTCAAGGGTGACTGCCAGCTCACGAGTAGTTTCATACGGATCGGCTTCCACCTGGCTCCGCAGCACCTCCAAATCCAACTCCATTGAGCGTCCCGAACGGCCTTCATTTTCGATATAATTCTCGTCCGACGTGAATTTCGTGTGCCACTTGTGAATTGTGCATCTAGCAGGAGCACCCTTGTTGTAAACTTCTTAAATACTTCTATTGATCTCCGCTAGTTCTTGGCCAGATAAAAAAAGAAGTAGGGTGTGGTTGCGGAGGTGGAGTTGCGACGGCTTGATATCATGGTCATGCTTCCAGGAAAATGAATAGTCAGGTGTGTTTTATAGCATTTATTTGGAAGAGCTTTCTGTACTCTATCTAACGATGCTACGCTCGTCTATTTTCGTCACTTATTTCCCGAGTTACGATCTCTAGAAGTCATCACTATCATTTTGTCCGAGGACTTATGACTCAACCTAATAGCTAAGAGTTAAGGGCGCATGGCTGAGCTTTATACCATATTGACTTTCCAAACGTAATGTCTGCGAGCAGAGAATTAAAAGCATAATTATATGTACCTCCTTATCACCATAACCTATAGCCATAAGCAAGAGATGACTCAGAACAGTTCTATTCTTTACTGTTCTCATCTCCAGTTTGGCAGTATATTTCCCTGTCCATGGTTGAACCCTGGTCAGCGATGAAGTAGTTGTTGCTCGAAGCCCTTCTTTTCTCTCTAGATGTTTGTCCTTTTCAAATGTTTGATTTAGGTTGGAGTACGGATAATTTTTTTTCGCAAACGATGCCATCCTCGTATGATATTCTCATCAGTGCTTATCGCTGTAAGAATCTCGGAAAAAATCTACTTTCTGGCAGCAAACCCACTAGAATGCCAAGACTCGACTGTAGATACTCGCTGTGTAAAGTTCCCTACCACCCTCTATCAGACAGCACTTTTGGGAATCAATCATCTTTGAGAATGAAAAACCTAGATTTCACGGAGAAGTTGTAGGGCTTCCATCTTAGGACGAAAAGCGAAAGAGATCAGTGACTCTTGCATTTTTGGCCTCATTACAAACGTTTACCTGTTGTTATCAGTTACTTTTGCCAGCCATCTGAAATGCCCTTTACCCTTTACCACATCACAAACCAAAGTGCGAAGGTTCAATAGTTAAGGTGAAAGACGTTATGGCCAGATTGGCTCTTGTCTCGTTTTTTATGGTACTTACTAGCCCTTATCAGTCTTATCAGTTCCTATCAATCATCTAGGTTTGCACACCTAAAATAGCCTGTATTTCATCTGAGTTCGGATATGTCCATAGCTGCGGGAGTTATGAATTTTCAGCCGTACATACCACGTGCGTTAATACATATATTAGGTGTGTGCATTAATTTCCGCCACCGAATTTCAAGGGCCGTTGCGCGGACCATGTTAGAGGTTTACCGGTAAAACCTGTCATGTTCTGTAAGGTAGGGTATTCGCTACCTACTTAAGGGCAGACAGATCAGTTTTGCCCCAAAATCCTGTTGCTCTCAGACTGATTGGTCATGGAACTTGATGAATCGTTTCCCCGGGGGGCCCTTCACCTGCTGTTCGATTTCAAGAAAACTGGCATTGAAGCCCACCGGATGCTTCTATGGAGTACAAGCTTCATCTGAACGAACCTGCTGACATAGTTTTTCTTCACTCGAGAGCTTGCAACGAAAGCGAAATGTTTATTGCCAAAAAGTAATGCTGTGCGTGCATTTGGTGGTGGGATTAAAAGGGTGTTGTGAACTATGAGCTGCTGAGCCCGAACGAAACTGTTACTGCTGACCGCTACGAACACCAACTTGACAGTTTGTAGGATGCTATCACCTAAAGCTCACCTTAATCGCAGGAAAATATCAGGTGCCTTTCCACCACGAACATGCCAGACCCCATGTTGCGAAAAATTTCCTTATAAAAAAATTGCAGTTGTTGGTTGTGATCAGGTTGTTCAGCCCGCATACTCTTCGGATCTTGCTCTTTCTGGCTACCACCTATTCCGGTCCATGCAAGTCAGTTTAGTAGATAAACGCTTCCGGAATGCCGAAGAAGTGAGAAAATGGGTGGGTAACAAGATTGCCACAAAAATGAAGACTTTTTTAGACAAGGAGTCAACAAGATACCAGAAAGATAGCAAGAAGTTTTAGCTAACAATGGGCAATACATTGGTTGATGTACATTTAGTTTTAATTTTGTAATAAGTATGTTTTTGCACGCGAAAAACGGCGGAAATTAATGCACACACCTAATATGTACGTACATAACATACGGGTCCGGGAACTTCTCCCCTAACACGGCGTCGCACACGCCGCACCCACCGCCTATCGCAGGATTGCGATGGAAGATTGGAGCGCGCAATTTGTGTGGTGGGGAGTCCTTTAAACATTTGAATTGACCGGCCGCTCTCTTCAGTTCCAATGCGATTCTGATCGTCGTTCATATAGGAGGAGCCATTTGAATCAATCAAGTCTAATAAACATGAAAACTAAAAAGAAACAGAAGAAAAAACGATAAAATCCAATAAAAAAGCAAGCCAGTCATGAAAAAATTCCGCGTCCTATCGATTGGTGGGAGTACGGTAATTGCAATGACGTTCGCCGCATGCCGCAAGGGAGAATGCCGCGATAGGGGAGAAGTTCCGTTACCCCATAACATACACACTCAGGGACGTATACATAGACAAACATATACTCGTGCATATGCGCATGTACTCATGCACATGCGTGTGCATATTTACAAAAGCATACATATAAACTCAGAAGAGCAGGTGTGAACAAGTATTTTGCTCCAATTACTCAAATAACACCAACATTGGATGGATGAAGAGGATCCAAGGATGTGGTTGGGCGGGGAAGGAATAAATAGGGGTTTTCCTGGATGAGATGCAGTGTTTTTATTCTTTTTCTTATTGAACTAACTTTTATGTTCTTTCGATCAATTTTGTTTGAAAAGATGTTCATCTTCTTCCCAAGCCCCTTTCTTTTACATAGAGAACAACGACCGATGAGTCAAAAGTTCATTTTTTGTCCAGTCTTGTCTAGGGAGTGGTCCTGTGGAGCTGTAAAATAAGATGGTCTACGAAGGAGCATGATAGGGGGGTCATCCACGACTTTATTTAACTGATGTTCAACGTAAACTTGTAACGTGAACCATCGATAGTTGATCCCTATGTAAGAGAAAGGGGTTTGGGAAGAAGATGAACATCTTTTCAAACAAAATGGATCGGAAGGAACTAAAAGTTAGGACTCAGTAAAACTTCTTATTCCTACGTTCCTGTCGTTAAGCCTTCGTTAATTTGTGTTGTTTTGACTATGTAGCTTATGAACGCATAGTCAAAACAACACAATTTACCTATTACCTTATAAGAGTAATTTTTCTAGTATAAGTTATTATGGAAGGAATAATATATATTGTACGCTTGTTCCTCATTCACTGCATTCTTCTTCTACTCTGTATCAGCCGCTTTCAGTATGAACTCGAAGAAGTGTCGCTTTCGGCTTTGCTTTGTATCTTGAAGCAGTCACATGTAGACTCTCGCGCAGTGATTCGAAGGGAGCCGCATGTGGCCTTGCTGATTCAGATTCTCAACGACACAGCAGTTTACAGAGCGGTAAGACATTTTTTATACTTTCCACTTAATTACAATGAGCTGATTGATCATGGTTTGTCTCCTTGAACACGAAGGGAATGGTGGAAGTCCGATAAACCCCGACTCAGGGAACGAGCGGAGGACGATCATCGAAGCGACTGGGTATTGTGTCTGAACAAGACCTGGGACCGTAATAGACCGTAATAGGGAGAGAAATGACCTGATCAGCTATTGTAATGATTGGCAAATTAATGTGTGCTGGATGTTAATGGTACTGCTTCTCCTAGATCTGTACGGTACTCCTTGAGGATGTGAACATGCAGGAGCTCGTATTACCATCATCTCGTAGAACATCTGCACCTGCTCTGCCAGCAATTAAATTGATTTCGAGTGAGTGTATCTTTTACATTTTGCTCATTCTGGGTTGTAATATTTCCATGATGGGGAATGGTATCGTTTTTGACCCAATATCAGAGTCAATTGCCCTGATTCAGCTGCCATTTCACGCTATGCTGTCCTACGAGCTTCAATTCGCAGCACAGATTCGGATATCATGCTGGCTCCACTACAAACACTGCTGTTGACTCCTCTTCAGTCATCAGGAATTAACATACTTGACATTGCGTTACTGTACATTGAGCAGGTGAGTTTTTCGGGTGAGATTATTTCAGTGTTCGTAGTTGCAGCGAACTTCAATTCTTAATGGTACGTCAAAGATAGGCAAGCAATAAAATCTGTAAGAAGCGGATACGAATTACATGGATGAACAGCTCAAACAATAGGGAGAGTTACTAACGTCCTAGAACGCGATGAATACTGAGTGCTCATCCTCCGAACGCCATGGCTCGCAATATTCATAGGGAATGTTCGATGAAATCTTTCTCACCATCAGATGGATGATGAGGTGGTAATGACGAAAGAATTGATTTGTTCCAGGCAGACGACTTGCCATGCCACGCTCTGTACGCTGGACGAATTTTACGTGAGCTATGCGCCATTCGGCCCTCTCTTCAACCTCAGATGGTCGAGCTACTTCGGGCACGCAAAACAGTGCAACGTTACGCACGCGCTATACGCAGTGTTTTGAATCCCGGCACAATACGGTACACGATATCGGATATGGTAACTTCAGGTATGTAAAGGTCCAGTATGAAAGGAGGGGTATTGTGCGCAAGGTAATACAATTTGAAGCGGCCCCACTCGCCGCGGCAGGTGCTAGGTGCTTCTTTGAGTCGCTGAAAGTGCTAACTTTCCCTTGTTTTCTAATCAGTCATATCCTCTCACTCTTGTTTTCTTGTGTCTTACAAAATGCCACAGAGTGTGGGTATTCTTGTCATCACGAAATTGGCCAGGAACATTGATTCGTGAAAGCTTGATGACCCGATTAGGATGTTTGTGAATGAGAAGATGCGGTTCCATGTAATTCCATCCCAGCTCTATCAGCCTTCGTTACCTAGAAAAGCTCCACAGAGGGTTTTAAGGTCAACGTTGGTGCAAAAGATTGACTGACGAGCTTCACAACAGTGAACCAAATAGAATGGGGAAAGACTGTCCGAGTTCATCATGTTGACCCACACCATCCGTGGTAATTGGCATTTCCTGAAACTCTTTTATCGCGGCGGACTGGGGGGGGGGTCATTTGGTAAACAGTTTCTAATGAATTAGATATCATATCCAATCGAAAGTTTTGCTGGTTGACGTCGCTGTTGTATCGCAATTCTACACAGGATCGTACCATCGTCTCTTCTGCGCAAAATTGTGTTTTTTCAATGCACGGTGAGGTTCTGCGTAGCTTAAGAAACGAAGCCCCAAGACCGTTATCAATTCGGACCACCTTATTTTGCGAGTTTATGGGGAGTTTTCGTTATCAACAACATCGACAAAAAGAAATACAACCTTCTCTTCTCCTTGAACATCTACAGTATTGGGATAGCAGAGATACTACAAGTTGCCAAAACTTTTCCTCATTCACGCCTCTCGAATCTGCCTCTTGAAGGCAAGCTTGAAGCTTCAGGAATGACATTACTTGTTGCTGCGCTGCTATATTCTAAAGCATCTCGTCTTCCGCTACGTTTTCTATATAAGATAGAGTTCGCCGGCTCACTAACCATCGCTGAACATTTATATGGCGCTTGTTACAACCAATCATGGTGAGACTGCTCACTGTTGAGTGTAGGTCGTCCTATTTTGTGTGTGTGTAACGATAGATGAAAATAGAACTTCAAAGATTTATGATTTTCAGAGTTTGATGACCAAGATCTGGTGCGTATGCGAGGTGAAGCCGCTTTGGTCGTCTTGGAGGCGTTGTCTGGTAAGGTCATCTTACTGACAATTAGTTGCTGTCAATCACACCTTAGAAACAGCTTCAGTTTTTTATAAAACGAACGCATTTTTTCACTTACTTTCACGGATTTTGTTGAGTTTCGGGCGAGGTTTACAGATTTTTGTTGAAGATTCTGTGGAGACTGATCCGGGCGGAAATAACCTGTGCTTTTTGCTGTTCGGCTTCAAGCTCGGTGCTGACGGTATTAGCCAGTTATATGAGATTGGTAAGGATAACTTTTGATTTTTACCTTAGATTTACCTGTCAAAATTTCACATTGTCTAAAAAGAGCTAACTTTCATTTAAGAATGAAACTTCAGAATCGCAACCGACCGGTTTTCATCAAGTGCTTTCTGTGCTGGAGCAGTTTATCGGATCCCAAAATCCTTTCCAACTTCAGTTCTCCTCGCTTATCGAGCCTTCATTCCGATTGTTGGTGAGGAAACATCTGTTAATAGTTAACCATGCTTACTTCTCGAGTGACTGAATTTTTCATTAGGGGGAGAGTGGATTTTCTTCATCTAGGGATCAAACCGTAACTTTTTTGATTGCAGTTTCTCCAATTACCGGTGCCATAAATCGAAAATTCGCTGGGCAAATTCTAATGATCAATAATGATAGTTTGATATAATGGTCAATTTGATTTCCTTTGGTTGCAAGTGGTTGGGATTTCAACGAGCAAAACTTTCAGACAGTTCCAAAAGAAGAGCCTTTTTCTGAAACCGTTGAGGTCATAGTAAGGGGAATTAAATGTGTTAAAGCAATGGACGATGAGCTAGATATATTAAAATTAGCAATGATATGGTTCATCAAGATGAACGTATGTACCTCGTATCAATTGTAGAAACGCTACCCTATCTTAATTTACCAAAAGCAGCAGATCTAAAATTTAGGGAACAACCTTCCCTTCTCAGTCTCACTTGTAACGTTTCTAATCGGTGATCACTGGGGAAGATCGGGATGGTGGTGCAGATCTGATCGCCAAGATGATCGCGTTTCGGGAAAAAATGTCAAGAAAGAAAGTCGTCCCAAAGACGCTACTATTTTCTGTTGATCCAGGTGTGGAGATTGAATCGATGTTTGTCGTGACACGATTCCGATCGCGGTAGGCCTGCGCTTTGGCACCCACGGTTTGAAGAGTTCGTGAGGAATTCGAAAAGTATTTGTTTCTGTATTTGAACAGTGCACAACATTTGAAAATCTGATTTTTTGAAGTTGTGTTAGATTCATAGCAAAAGATCTGAAGCACCCGTACGCACGTGGGGCTGGGAGAATGAGGGGGAAGAGGAAAAGGTATTTAAGCCAACTTCCTGTAACCCAGACCGTACTGTCTCAAAAATATGAAACTGACTGGTATCATGCAGAACCTGTTCTTTTATTTGCATTTGTAACTTCTTTGGGAAGACTGCTTTAGACGTTAGCCTGCCTCTGATCGTGAAGGAGCAACTCGAAGTATGACATTAATTCGAGACCCAAAAGCAGAGCAATAAAACCTTCCTTGGACGGTTATCTGGGCGGGGTTGCACGACTCTTGTCCCTTTGAGGGAAGACAGCGATCCCCTTGTTGTTGACGTGAATCCAAATATCTTGTCACCAGTCTTTCAAGAACATGTTCACTGAAATGTCGAAAGACGTTGCTCCGATCTTACTCGAGATGGTCCGTCAACTCCCCGGTTGTAGCCTTTCGCTTCACTCTCTCCCTTCACTGAGAAGTTATTGTCGATAGCAACTGATCGGGATACAGGAACACTTTCGTCGAGCGTGGCATTTCCAGAATGAAGCGAGCGAATAAACTTCTAGCGGTAGTGTGGCTGACGAGGTCCCTTCCGAATGCATTGTCGATGTTGGAGGCAGCGGAATAAATCTAGAGCAGCGGGGTCATTCCTAATAGGCGGTTGCTCGAATTCGATCGCGACTATTGCGACACGACTCGGAGAATGGAAGCAGGGATGCCTGTCTGAATATGATCGAGCATAAATCTGACCATGAGACCGTTCTCGAATATTTTAATAGCACGAGGGCGGCAAAGTTTGTGGGAAAGTGAGACCTCAAAGTTCGTGTCTCAAAGCTTTCGTATCAACTTAATATATATAGGAGATGAAGTCATTTACAGACTCAATTACACTTATCCGTCTCTTTTCTTTCAAGAAATTGCACTTCATAGTAATTCATAGTTATTTTGGTCACTTCTCATAACTTTCAGCAACGATTGGTCTCAGTAGATTGCGTCTACTCACAAGCGGTGCTCCGCTTTGTTCGTTCGATCAACTTGATACAACAACTTGTTGCATCTCCGTTTTTGTCAACGACTTTGTCGCAGGTAAGAGAGTTTTGTGTACCATCAAAGAATGTCATTACCTCATTACCAGTTGTTTTCCTTTGATTTTCGTTACATTCCAATCTCAACGGTAGTGGTTATTTTTCGAGGCAACGCATACCAGATATGTAGTCACTGGTTTAAGTAGTTGATTTAAGGATGCAGCAGATGGACCAACACTGCTTTCCGTAACGCGTATGATCTCCGGATCAATATTGCATCTGGCAGCTCTCGAGGTTTCATCACTTCTGAAATCAGGTTGGTTAAAAAAGCTATTTGCTAATTTGGGGCGAACGAGTTTTAATGTTATAGGACATTTCAACATCCCGTATGAGATGTACAGCACCTTGCTGGAGACATCAGATGCCGTTTCGAATGGTGACGAAGCATCAGATGAGGTGACAAACTTGTTGTTCAGGTCTGTTTTTGGAAAGCCTATTCTTGTTACTTGTACTCCTATACGAAATAATTTTCTGATGTCGCGTAAGGTATGCATTGCATTGTCATGTCTTTGGCAATATAACATTTACCCGACAGCTTTTTGCAATTCTTTTAAGTTTTATATCTACATGGGGAAAATACAGAGATCAACAGTATGTCAAAGAGGGTGATATTTCTCCGTAATGGGCAGTAAAATCTAAGACAGTCATGGGTAAAGATGTCTGAGAGAGCTGCGCGAGTGTGACATTTTTGACGGGATGGCAACTCTTAACCCGCACTCGGCTACTATCCTACAACAGTTCTTGAATCTCTAATAACTTTTTTTTAAAGCACAAGCTATCAAAATGTTGTTTTGTAGTTTACTACGTCATGGTCATATCGAATTAACTGAAGAAATCGAATATCCTCGCTTAGTGCACTTCAATGCTCATAAGCTGCAGACGGTCAGTGTTTACTTTCTTGTCGTAGCATTTTTTCCGTTTTTTTTTCACATTTTTCGTTCCTTGGAGAGGAAAAATCGAAAGATGGCAGTGTCATTCTTATTCTTGGCTGATCGTATATCGCACGTTAACGCATGCAATTCACCTGAGTAATAATTTGGATCGAAACCTTGTGAGATTTGCTGTTTGAAGTTCGAATTTCCCGTGACAATACTCTTTAAATGTTGTGGTACCCCTTGTAGAAAGCTCGTAACGAGTCTGTGAAACTATCTTCACTTTCTTCACTGAACGTCCACAATGAAGATCTAGTTCTTTTTGTTGTTAGTTAGCATTAATCGCTGTCCACACATTTTCCATCTGACACGCTTAATCAAGACCTTATTGTGAACTTCCGGTTTCGTTCATTCGACTGGATGTGTGCTTCGTTAACGTGAGCTGAGAACGATTTTCCACTGGTGTACAACTAGTGCTAATTTACGAGTGTATTATTTAGTGGGGATTTTGCTAACCACGTTTTTCCAAAGAGTCATGATCCTCTTGATGCTTTTTTTTCGAATGTTGCTTCCTACTTTTTTCGAAATTCCTCCAATTGCAACTGAGACCATTTGTAGTGTCATTGTTCCACAAGGAAGTAGTAGATGAATTGTCTGCCGATGTAATTGAGTAGTCTTACAGAGGAATTTCCTGTTTCTCTTCTAGTGGCTTAAAGCGCTTCACTCCTTTGCCAGCCACTTTCTTATGTATGCAACGAAGTGAAAGAGTGCCTACCGAATGACTGTGCGGAAATCGTGCAGATCGAAATATATCTGGCTACAGAGTAGGTTTCGGAGCGGCATGATTACTGATAACGGAGCGCGATCGAGTTATGTTTAATTTGGGAAAGAAGTCCTCAGATTTTTGAATTACCCAATTAGGTGCTTGATTTTTGAACCTCGTGCCATGGTTGCTTCGATAGAGCTTCTGATTTTACCTGTGGCCTTTGAAGTGATCCTCTTATGTCCTATTTATGATGGTTTCAGCTATTTGACACTTGTAAGACGACAACGGTCTTTAATATTGCTCAATATGACATTGAGTATCTTCATGAGCTCTTGACTCGCGAAATCGTAAGCACTCAAGCCGAGGACACCACTGCTGTCACAAGGGTGAGTTATTGTTTTTTGGCACGATATCCACTTTGGTTGAAGTTAATAATACACTCTCATCAGTGAGGAGTATTGTTAGCGACAGCGTTGTTTGTTACCGTACCATATTTAGGAGATGGAGGCGGTTTTAACATATGGTACTGATGTCAACGCTCAGCTACTACAGCGTGGCGCTTCAGAACAGCTGGTCTCTGGGTGTACCGCTCTCCTAAACGTGATGGCTTTGTTTGCTCCAGTTCCATTCTTTTCGAATGGTTTGTTCCCTTTATTGAGCCGGATAATGTCACACAACCGTTGGGACATTTTGTCAACAAGGTAGAAGCAGACGAACATAAATAGGAAAGTGATTTTAAGAATCTCAACTCGAAATGTTGACTGATGCGGCTTTTCTGCTGGTGGAATATGTTAGTGGATGTGGCGCAGAAGAACAAGAAGCTGTATGTACAACATTGTTGCGATTGTGCAAATCGATTTGCAACTTATGCAAGCAAGAATATACTGAGGTAAGAGTGAATGATTCTATTTTTCTTTTGTTCTAGAAAATCTTTTGTGTAGAATTGACGGCTAGCTCTGTATTTATTCGATGAATAAAAACAATCAACTGATATGATTTCTTAGATCTTCTTGGAGACGTGGCCTCCGCGGAAACCTCTTGCTGGGCAGTGGCAATATTCGGCATCTCTTCCTGGTCGCCCTGGATTTCCCTCGAAACCTGGTGGACCTTCGAAACCTTGTGGTCCTGCCACTCCGGCTGCTCCGGGTGGTCCAGCTGGTCCTGGCTCTCCAGTAGGAGCGGGCTCACCAGGTGGTCCCTGTGGTCCGGTATCTCCTGGTGGGCCTCGTTGACCTTTTGGTCCGGGACGTCCAATTGGTTTACGCCCATCGGTTCCTTTCTCACCAGGTCGTCCATCTGGTCCTGGACGTCCTTGTGGACCTTGTGCTCCCAACTCTCCTGGCCATCCGGGATTGCCATCCTTACCAGGTTGTCCAACGACTCCATCAGCTCCCTTCATTCCACGTGCGCCAGGTCGACCAGTAGGGCCTGGAGGGCCTGGAGGTCCATGAGCGCAGTAGAAGCAAATACCGGTGTCTTGCATCTCAGGAGTAACGTCAGCGGAGTCGAATCCTGGCTTGCCGTCGAGACCGGGAACACCATTAGGTCCAGGGACACCGGGAGCTCCTGAAAAAAGGAAACTACATACTAATCCTTTACGAAAAATCTTCTAAAATTTTACCTTTGGGTCCAACAGGACCATGGCGGCATTTGTTGTGTTCTGGACTCTTGCATTGACAGCCAGCACTAGTAGGACCTGGCCCCGAGGGAGCCAAACCAAATGAGCCTGCGGGTGCGCCTGGGCCCCCGCCTGAGACCCCGCCCGAATGCGAAGATCCCGATGACCCTGGTGCACATGGACCGCAGTTCGGGCCAACACAGCCTGGACCGCAGTTCGGACCTGATCCGGCGGTTGCATAAGCCGCCTCACGTTTACGACGAGTAATGCCAATGTGAACGAGGTCCTTCCAGAGTTGGTCCGTTTGAGTCTGAAAACAAAGTCATCTGCTGGGTGAACCCTGCCTAGACGATGGATTACTTACGCGAATGGCGCTCATTTCCATGTCAAGCTCAGACCAAAAGTCCTGTACATTGCTGTAGATTTGACCGATGGCCAGGAGACAGCAGAGCAACGCGATGCCACTGAGTGAGCTCGCCACGAAAGTCACTGTGTAGACTTTCATCCCCTAAAAAATGGGGAATTTCGACTGTCAAGTGGAAATAGACAAACGTTCAATGACTGAGTAGAAAAGCGTTTGCAGTGATACGCAGATGCCCGCTGGTTGTTCTTAAATACGTCCCAATATCCCGGATCAGAGTAACGAGAGTAACCGGTTTGCGCTCCTGAACATCTTATAACCAGTAATTGCCGCGAAGTTTTTCGCTTTCACGCTCTATCATTGGTATTTTCGTGGGAGTGATAAGAAAGAAAGATAAGTAGTGTAAGCAAGTGATCCACATTTTGAGCTGCCTACTGAAGGCGTGCAAACGAAAATAGTATGTTGATCATAGACGCTTAAGATCGATGTGCTCTTTAAAAAGCTCAAATGCACAGTAAACTCTATTGAAGTTGTGGAAGTAGTTTGGTTGAGGCGAGGAGGTGATATGGTTATAGCCAAGGGTATCGAAAGGCATGTTACTTCTCAGATTGTTTCTCTATTCCCCTCTTGTGCACGTTGAACTTGAATGTCTTCAGCTTGTCTGGTTCCAGCCTATGTTTAAGTTCTCTATCCCCCTTTGTCGAAATTTTTCATATATTTATCACGAATTTCTTTCCGCTGAACAGGCGTCTCGTTTTTTTTTCGAATACGGTGAATTTGGTTTATGCATTGAGGTTTATGCATTGCATTGCACAGTCGTTTTCTCTTCTTAGTCAGCCTAGTCGGGTCCTCAAAATCGCTAGCATTCCAAAATACAGTTAATAATCCACGTTTGGAGACTAATCGCACTCATACATGACTTCCAACCCTTACAGAAAGTTTCGTGCTTTGCTCCTTTATTCACTGTACTGACTTCGAACAAATGTTATGCTGCTGCTGGCTAATTCGTTTGTAAAGCATGTGCCCAAGTTCTCAAGTAGGATCTTTCCACACAGGTTGCAGATGGAAGGCAATTTGAACTCGCTCTAACCTATGGGCGAAGTCTTGACTGAGCTAGTTGAACAAGTCATTGAGCTGTACAGCAACCTTGTCCTTTAAGATTTTCCCGAGAATATTCGTTCTCTTTGTCTCCAATGCGTCGTTTTCTTCGCGGACCCGAGCGGTTACGCAACTGCGAGATATTCCATCAGCAGTGGTTATGAACTCACCGAGTGCAAACCATTTACCTTCAGAATATGTAGTGCGACTAGTCTATTCGAGGGAGTTATGAAGGCATACATCTTGGACACTAGTGTCTGCGAGTTATCCATTATGTGTTCGAACTCCTCGCATACTTTGCTGGCGCTCAGTGTTTTGGGGTTTAACACCAGAAAAAAGTTCAATTTCTCTCTCAAGAATCCAAATCACAAGCTAGTCATTGAAACTTATCAAATTTTTGGATTTTGCTGCGCGATATCGCAGACTAATCTATGGCAGAGAGTTAAACGCATTCAACATATCGCATATATGCCTTCAGTTGACACCTTCGAGATTCTCGCATTCACGAGTAGCTAGATCATTGTGTTTGAGTGGAAGTCTCGGCGTAAAGTAAGAAGAATATTGGCAAAGTGGCTCAAAAAGGGTTAGAAGACAGAGGGGTAGTGTAGGTTAGTATTGGAGGTGAAGGGCGGACTTGTCTGAATTGAGGAAAGAAGGAGACGTTGGTCAATTATCTTACCAAAATTTATTCTTCACCCTACCTCATTTAATTTTCTTTCTCTGGTCTTCAGAAGGAGAAGAATTTTAGTCCAGTACTCAGCCTTATTTTTGAAGATGCCTGACTTACGTGCTGCTCTGGCGCATCTGATGAGCCCTCTTTTGGAACTACTAGTTCAACCGGGAGAACGATCTTTGAAGGCAAAGGTTAGTGTGGATGAAACAAAATTGATTTAGGATGCATTTTAATAGTTTCTCATACCAGATTTCTATCTACGGAAGTGTTCGACTGTGTTTGCGAGACGCCTATGTGAAAGTGGAAGACAAGGTCCTTTTCTTTCTGGGTTTCAGCTAATCAATCATGCTTTTTCTATTTCTTGATTGTTCAGCATGTTGGTGATATCTATCACGAAGCCATAATCACAATAGCAGAACTTCTTTCCAGGACGCGAGCAGTTCAGGTGATAACTGGCTGACCAGCGGTGTTATATTCAGCGGTGCTGGTGCAACCGCCAGCGGCGATCCAATTGCTGAAGTGTTGAGCGCAATGGGTTATGAGCTGAGTCAGTGCATCTCCAGCGATATTGTGGACCTACCACAACAGCATAAGGTGAGTAGAATCTCGTTTTTGTGTAGAGAGTCAAACCATTAAGAGGAAATTTATACTATGTCTATTTCCATGGATGACCTACAGTAGCGCTCAAAAGTCTTCGGTGAAATGGTTTGACGCTTTTTCGTTCATAACTTTTTTCTTAATAGACCAAATCGCGCAAAATTTGGATATGTTTAACTGGAGCATATTTCGCCCTACCCAACACTATTTGACTGCGAATCTGCAATATCCACAGACAGAGCATGGTGTTTGTTGCGGTAGCAGATTTTGCTAAAACTAAACTTGTTGACGTCTGCACTTATTCGCACCTTATGTGCGTTTTTCTCATCTATTGTGTTCGGCGTTACTGCTCGTACACTTTAGACATGACAAAAAGGAAAGAGATTTTAGAAGGACCATCATATGTATTTTCAGTCGTTTTTGAGTTCATGCTCTTTGGAATATCTGGAACATGATCAGATTGCAAGTTAATAGTGGCAAATATTTACAATACATCCACGCTCCAAATATAGAAATTTCGCTGATTAGATCCAGTAGGAAAGAAGTTATGATTGAAAAGTATGGCTGAAGAACCATTTCACCGAAGACTTTTGAGCGCTACTGTATATGCCTTGCCGGCTTTACGCCATATGTTTCAACGATAAGCGAGTTGACGTCTTCGTGGGAGGTGTGGGGGTACGGTAGCAGAACAGCTGATGGACTCGGTGGTGAAGGTGGGGCTCGGTATGTATGCGGCACCTGAAAACAAACTTTGCGTTGACACCGTCTTTTGGATTTCTGCCATGTGCAAATGCAAGAATATGTGTCACATGTAGGAAAGGTGCTCACCGTTTTCTCGGTTTGGGTATTTGCATCCATATAGGCGAATTCTCGTCGTGTTATTCCAAGTAACGGGCATTTGTCCTGAATGGGCGGCTTGTCTAACCGTTATTCATTTTCATTCAAAACACTCACATCAGTTTGTAAAATTCCGAGAGTAGCAAAGTGATTTATTGGGCAGTCATTACTCATGCCCAATTCGTCATAGCTATCGAAACTAGCTATTGTGTGGGTGGCTCCTAGTCTATTATCTCTGGAATGCGATTATTGAAAGGAGAAATGATTTCGATGAAAGCGACTGACCTCAAAGGCATGTACATGCGTCCAGGTAACCAGTAGGCTCTGCTGAATTTTGTATGTAGAAGGTTAATGAATAATGAAACGATTGATAGTCCGATGAGTAAGTAAATGAAGAGCAAAAAGAGAACGACTGGTTGTTCTGAAATAAAGAAAAGAAACAGTCACGCAAGCAGAAGCAGCCAAAGAGCTGAGTTTTGTCTTCCCGGGAAGCGCTAGAAGCCTCCAATGTTGGCCATGCCTACAAGAAATATTCTTGAGATGGCCGGATTTTGGGGCGTCTACCTTTTAATTTTCTCGATGCTTATTCTAATTAGTCTGTAGACCTCGAGTTGAGTCGATTGATTCTTCTACAAATCACTTAGGCCGGTCAATTTAACCTCAGCTCCATTGCCATTTTAAGGCTCAAAGTTGTCCTTGACGCCATCATGTTAGAAGCGATCAAACCGATGTGTTCAGGGTTGTATGTATTAATCCGAAAACAGACCAACCAACCACTTTGTACGATGCTTACAGTATCATTCAAAAATTAGTTTCACGATTCTGGTTTTCACCTCTTTCCTTTGTTACTTCATATTTGGTGAACCGAATTATTTCCCTGTCCACCATTTGTACCTGGCCTATCGTAGAGACTGCTCAAGAGGTGGTTTCGCCCAGTCGGTTCTAGCGAAGTTTTTTCAGCTAGCCTTTGGAGGCACGCTGTCCGATGACTGATCGCCCTCAGATACTGATCTGCAATGGTAAGCTCGTAAAATCTCATCCCATCCGCGTTTGGTGAATGTTGGCATGGGCTATAGTTTGGAGTAATGTGCTGCAAATCGGACGATACTGGTGTAGTGGTAAGTAGCGCGCTATCACGCATGCATGATCGAGGGTTCGTCTTGAATCGATATATGCCTAGGCCATCAGACCTTCCATCCATTCGTGGTCGCCTAATCGGTACCAGGTTTGCAAGGATGCAAGTATCGAATTGTACACCGTTTGCCACCGCAATATCAGCCAAAAACGCATTCACGCCATTGCGATTCTGAGTGGAAATGGAATGCAAGAACGCATCCGAAAACGGGATTGGCCAACTCGAGAAACTGGATTTTCATTCTCTGTGCTTGACATCTTTGGAAGAGGCAACTAGATGAGTTTCGCGCAGGAGTTGTTTTCCTCATTACGTTAAGATCCTCCCAAATTAGTTCCGAAAGAGAGGTGTTTTTCACAAATGCACCGCAACTTTTTCGAATCAGATAGGAAATTCTGGGAGGCTATGAGATGTGCCACTGTGCCGAATTCCTGCTGGTTCTATTCAGAATGAAACTTACGTCCAGGTTCAATGTCGCCAACGCCAATGGTGGCCAGTGAGTTGAAAATGAAATAAAATGTGGCAGCGGTGTCGTGATTGGGCATGTAGAAGTGTACAATGAAACATCCCAAGCAGGTCCATCCGATCACGGCCATTATGGCGACTGTGACCTGGAGATATTTTCAAAATTAGACTTATAAATACTAGATGAAGTAAACGTAATTATGATGGTTGGCAAGAAGGACTTGTGATAAAAAATTCATTTTGGGTTCATTTCTAGAATTTCCAAATTGATTATCAAAAATACATAGATTCACCACAGAAATCAACAGGCTTCTCTAAACATACGAGCAAATCTCTGATACTTTCTTTCCGGAAGTCAGGACGCTGTGGCTCAAAGAAATTGGCTGCCCTTTTCACACCATACTGAGTTACGGACTTTCTCCCACAAAGGGGTGCTCGAGAAGGCGAAGCACATGGTAATCGAAGACAGCAACTTTTCGGGTGTACGTTTTTGACGATTGTCTGCAGCGAAAGTTCGAAATTTTGCGTTGTCCTTCTGTAAGTTTTCGAAGGATAGTTTTGAACGTCATTCACTGACCTCGTTGTTTAAATGCAGTGCTTACGATTAGGAGGGGTAGGCGACGGGTGTGGGTGAGTATGCGTTCAGCGGTTCATAGTGGATGGGTCTTCCAGCGCTTCCAGTTAATAGGTCGCTGATAGTTTCATGGGCTACACTTTCATTTTTCGGATTGATTTGATAAATAGTAGGGCCACTGAGTTCGGGAAAGAGTTGGGGCTGGATGTTGAGGAATCAGTTTGGCTATATTTCCTACAGTCTTTTAACATTCTCGCATAGTTTTCTATATATGTCTATAGTTCTAACCGGTATGGCGAGTAGACGCTCAACATTGTCAAGTCGGTAGTCTTTTGGCTTCGCCTGATCGCCGTGGAGTTTTCTGTCGAGCTCGTCTTCCTGTACAGCCCGTAATGTACAAAATCGGAATGTCGCCCAACACTTCTCTAGAAATATTTCTCAGGAAGGAACCTTTCAGGGTGGGCAATAGTTTGTATCTTCTTACCTAGTATATGACATGGATAGTTCATTAATTTTGCGATTAAGAAGGCTATGTCCTTGATGACGATCATGGTGAATGGTATACCAATAAGGCTAATGATGATAGAAAGCATACGTCCGGCCTTAGTAACTGGGTAGATGTATCCATAGCCAATGGTTGTTATTGTAGAGAACACCTTAACAAACAAATCAATCAATAGTTGACTTGCCCTTGAAATCTGTGAGCATGTGACTTTAGAGCTGCTCTGAAATGCCTTGTTTAAAAGTGGCATACAGCTCTGGTTCATAGGTCGGGCCCATGTTTTTTTTTTGTATGCGGGCAGTGGGAGTCTGTACGTTGTGAACAAGAAATGTAGGTGGAGCACTATGCATTTTTCACCCAAGAATTGCGGGAATTGCGGGCTGGAAGTTAGTTTTTGTAGTAACGGTCCACGTTGGTTCACCAGCATTAGAACTTAGCGTTCCCAGCGAAGGTTAATAATGTCAAACTTCTTGCTTAGCGTGACAGCTCCGCAAAGGTTTTGTGATGCAAATGAAGAAGTCCTGCGGGGCATAGATGGAGGTTTCTGCATGGCCAGTGATTAATCAACAAGCTTTATGGCTCCAAGGAAAGATTTTCATGAATTTTCGGTTAACTCTTGGGCAACGCATGCGCTTTTTATTGTTTAGCCTTTCATATGATTACTATGAGGAACCATCTTCATGCATGCTTAACAGTCTTTTCTACCTTTGCAAGCCGTGTTCCCTAAGTTATTGAGACTTCAAACTTTGTGATTTGCTCATCACCTTTTCCTTGGAATCTGACATGTTTCGGCTTCTCTGCATAATGGGTTCTAACAGCTAACGAAGGGGCATCCTTCATAATCCACGATTTTGCCAGCGACCAGTCGCGCGACTGGTCGTGGACTATGGAAGCAGCCAGGAGCTTGGTTCTTGTGCTTCATCACTCATGTACCTTTGGCTCTTGGTCTGGCTCTGATAAGATAGGGACCTGTGAAACGTGTTATGAGCAAAAACGACTTTAGTTTTATGTGGTGAATTCCGGCTGCACAATGGAGTTGCTGCTCAAGATTGAGACCCTCATTGCACAAGTTATTTTTTCGTGATGAATAGAGCACATAGCCGAATCATGGGCTTGGGTGCGACTGGGTCATAAACAAGGCATTTCGAAGGCCTCAGCTCATCTCAGAGGAACTTCTTCGAGACGCAAACTTCCCAACCAAGCGACCAAACAATTAGGAATGAACTCACGAAAACTAAGGAGTTAAAGAAAGTGCATGGCAGCGAAGGCATCGGTGGTCGTAGCTGCAACTGCTTCTCGTATACTGCGAGACGTTCATTCATAATACTCGTGAGATATTGTGACTTCTGATCATGGATATACAGTAGCAGTTTTGTGTTGTTGAAAATCTCCGGCAGTAGTTTTTTCAATATAAATCTGAAGTATCATTTTATATACTCAGGTTTCTATTAAAAGTTTTATTTGTTACTGCTTCTAGATAGCTCAAGTCGTCTGTGCACTGAAGCAATCGCAAGGAGACAGTGTAGGGTGCTCCCAAACCCACGGATGGCTAACATTGATTTTTTCGGGCATTCATAGCTGAAATAATACGGAATTTCTGTGATAGTTTAGCAACGTTACCTGCTGTCCCGTTGATTATCCGGGCGTACTTAACACGTACTTCATTTGTCCGTGCGACGAGCCAGAGTAGCCAAAAGAACAGGTAGAGGTATATCACTTCTTCCTCCGGAGCATTGGGGCACAAGTCGAACCACCAGGTTGCCAGCCTCCTTAGTGTTCTTTTGACGTCCCGAGGGATCCATGTAATCGCCCCAGTCCAACGGTCATCACGAAACCGCGTAACATGTCCACCCTCCATCTTCATTTGTTGAGCTTAGAGTTTCCGATTTTCCTCTTCATTGTTTGTATCGAGAATCTCAAACTTTGTCTTTTCAACAGCTCGTTGGCTGACGTTGATTAGTGCTTATCTCCCTTGGCACATAGTACTGAACAAATTACCATGAACACTTTCGGTGTGCCGATCTTTGTTCTCAAAGACCCTCTTCAACCATTCGGGGAATGGCTCGGTCACATAACGCGAGTAGTTGACGTCGGATTCGTCCCAATCATGGACGGAGTATCTTTTAGCGGGTCCAGCCTTCAATATCGTTAAGTACAAAGTGGCCATTTTCTCACGACACATGTCTGAACTTTTTCGGGTTGTGAGCGGATACAGTCTCGCTGGATCGTGTGGTCTTTTACGTTCGACCCCAGAAAGCAACTCCACGCGCAAGACATAGTTTTTTGAGGGTCTCTACTCCCGGGCTCACGTAGACGACTTTCTTGCAATTCACTTCACTTACTAGCCTGAACCCACGATCTGACTGGCTAAAAGGGTCGCGGAACTATCCTTCCCTTTTCGTTTGCTTATTCGGTCAATTGGGCAAGCTTCCTTTTTTTCCTTTTTGCAAGTTGAAAACGAGTCCCGCGGTGAGGATTCCATAGGGAAGATGTCCACATCGTGCGTGGTAAACAATAGAGACACAGTGGCTGATGGCTTGCTTTTTTGATATTCATCCAACTGAGGCAAAGTTGGAGTTTATGTTCGAATGACGAGCAAATAAGATTAATCATGCAAAATTGTGATATTGCTCAAAAGAAAGTCTGTATTGTAGTCTACATGCTCCGTGGGTGTGGTGCGCCCGGTAAAGTGGATATGAATTATTCGTTGTTAGAAAAAAAATGATTCCGCTCACGAATTGCGTTCGCTATCCAATCGCCTCTGCCATTGGCGTCGAAATTTGTCCGAGTTGAAAGATTCAATCATAAAAAAAGCGGCAGCCGATACCACAATGAAAGACACATAAGATAGGAGAAGCAGGAAATGGCCAAGGCTAAAATGATTATTGGGAGAAGATGTGCTGAAATTTTTCAGTTGTTACAGCGTACCTGTATTTCTGATAAATCCGTTTGATGAAGAGTACCAGTCGAAAAGCCTGTGCATTGCTCAGACACATTTTTGGCAACTTAGTGACTTCCCCTCATAGATGCAATGAAGTTGGCTCCTCTGTCATAAGCCAAATGAAGCATTAACCTGGAATTAGTTTTTCTTCTACTGAGTGATTTTTATATCATTGGTAATTTTTGTCAGTTAGATATGAAAGAATGTCAATAAAAGCATAGATTCGGATGGAGCTTAGTTTTGACATATATCTGTGAATGAGATTATGTTCCTAGTTGTAAAAAAAATAAATAAAGGGGGGATACCGAGCAGAAGTAGAGAAGAAGGAAGTCAGTAGTAGTACAGTTAAATCATACTATCTGCACCTCGTGAAAAAGATCGAAATCAAAATTTGTTGTCAAACGATATGGTTTCCAGTGCACTGAACTTTCACTTCCGTTATTAGAGAAGTCATAAGCGCAATGTTTCATTCAAAAGTGCAAAATGTTGTCTCTCCACACTTTGGAAGAAACGAATTTTTAAGAAAGTCAGGATCTTGGTCGCTTTACGCTTGGGAAAGTAATCAAATGATTAAGAATGGCAGTTGCTTGAGTTTTGGCCTAACAGGAAAAAAAGATCTTTTCCACCGAGAGATGGCGTCAATTATCACGTTTATGTATATTAAGTAGATGAACGGAGAACGATCCGTAAATGGGATTAAATAGATAAGAGTAACCCTAGGGTGCAGAAAAGAGGCGCTATGGCCGACTGATGTCGTGCCCGCGATAAGTGTGTTGTCAAAGCTCACAAGGCTGTCATGTCTCCAAGACGCTAGCGCGACCCCTCCCCAGGGGGCACTCGATGTCTCTCATGTTAGTTGCTGCTTTCTACTCGTTTCTCGAGTTTTTGCGTTGATATTCGGAATTTCAAAATTAAGGCACTGTGTCATATTATGCCCATCCCAATTGTTGTAATAATATAGGGTGTACTGGGAAGTTGTGATTGTCTTTGGAACACAGTGCAATTTTGCGTAGTAGCGCAATTCCTTAAAAAGATATCCTCCAGTTCTGTAATAGAATGGTTGATTTCTTTTTTATAGCAAGCTATTCATCCAAGGAACTGATCCTAAAGACAGTTCAGAGCTTTCGAATATACTGCGATGAGAGATCAACTATCCAGCACTCGCGCAGCTTCATTCAAAACAACTTAGCAGGTGTTCAAAGGTCAAGGTTGGGTGAAACAGTAAGAAGTATATCAGGCGCAGCTTCTCATTATTTAGGAGAATGCCGAGGGAAGAAGTGCGTGCTCGTAAGCATTATGCACTTCCCTCTTTCGATTTTTTCAGTTTATGACATGGTCCGAGTCAAGACATGAAATTGGCAAAATGGGTTCGAAATTGTTAATACTGAAAATGAAATTGGGGTAGTACTGGAAACGAGATCGCTCGAAACTCAAACCCTTTTAGCAGATATTACTCTATTTTCATCCTCTGAAACCTCTACACACGTGCAAGGCAGTTGTCATGTCACGCACAGATCAAGCAGTACCTGCTTGTAGTAACTGGAAGTTCAGAGGAAGTTAATTATCACAAACTCAATTTGTGAAACGAATATTATACGCTCGTCTTTCTGCGTCTGGATTTTGAAAGATGAGTATATGAAAATGGATCTGCATCTATTGCTTGGGTGGCTCGACAGCGCATCTATAACGAAGATTTAGTGTTCGAGTCTTCGCCAAAGCGACTATAGTGAGTTCCATGCGCAATAGCCGTGGTTTGCGGAAGTCGTATAAAAGGCATATGCAAAGACTACAAAAAGCTGTCCAAGCAGTGCGAAGAGTGTATATTGACGAGTTGGAGTCATTGAGAGCATCCCGATGAAAATGGTATTGCTATTTCATGGACCATTGAGAATATTCAACAGCTAGGGATTTTCCCCTGAAGCTATCTTTGGTTCTGATTCTACCGTATTTCAGTCCACACCGCTGTTGTTGTTAAGCGATGTGCTACACGAAGATCAGAAGACGGTGAGATTTTTTTAGGCTCTTCTACTTCCACTTTTTTATTAAGCTCATTTTGAGATACCTGGAGATTCAGCAGGAGTCCATGAGATTACGCACAAATGCTTGATTATGCTCTCATTTAAAAAGTGTTTTTTATTCAGTTCGCCATCATGGTTTCAAAGACTGGTGTGGCGAGATACATGACAGATTTGTTGGCTTCGATCGAGTTGGACTGGGTGGCTTTGTCGCGACGAGAACCGGACGATGAGCAGAACCATGTGCTATACAGTAGTTTGATGGCGAGTTCTCTATTTGAGTAATTTTTTGTAATCTTTTGAATGTCGGAATGTCTAAATTAGTGCCAAGGCAACACGAGAGCTTATGATACGCCGTTTACCATCTTGCAAATTCCTTTTTTAAAATGAATATCAGTCAGCCGTCTTTCCACCACATTTGATCTGCTCACATTGCCCTTTGTTGCTCGAACCGTGCACCGCGTTTTGAACTCAGATATTCAGGCTGGATTTTTGAATTTTACTCAATATTATCGCGTGGTTATTGCAATACCCTTAGTTTTCTCCACTAGGTGTCGATTGGGGCATATTCAGGAGAAAGTGTTGTTGAGTGTTCGGGTTTTTGGTTTTAGAGCTTGTAAATACCATAAACGCCTTCTACCCCGAAAATTGCCTCAGACTGACCGTCGAACCACTCCAAGAAGCCGCAATTTTATTCAAGATCGTTTATTTCTAAATTTTTTTGGAAGGGTCTTACAACCTTATCATTCAGATCGCTCTTACTCGGTTAGCTCTCACAGATTGTGGATGGAACACCCTAGCTGACCTAGCCTTGCCGGAAGTAAGTGATGATATTTTTCAATATTTTTTCCTATTTTCTATCTAGCTTTCATTGATCTCTCTATAATCTGTCAGACATTACCGCTTTGACTTTCATAATGAATATTTGATTGGCCACGTTCAGTAGTAACGACCAATTATTGGAATAATCGTCAGATATTCTAGTTGATATGAAGTAGGTTCATTTCTTGTGAACGACTTAGAAGCGAGATAGTAATCAGTCTGTTCGAGTTCTGCAGCCATCTCTTCTCAGTATCCTTTCGAGCAGTAAGAAAGTTCAGTTATCAGTATGAGAGGGAATACTGATCTGATTTCCAGTACCTGAACGAAGAAACATCCATAAGTTCGACGGCGACAAGAAATCTTTTTCCTCTTTTTACTTGCCCTCATGTAAGGGTGCAGGTCAGGATAATCTGGAGCGCAGCTGAGAAGTAAAAGCCCATGCACAGTACCGTCTAAAACTGGCATCTTTCAAATGCCTTTTGTTTCAAACCCAAAGAGATCTTACTTAAGGCAAACACTCTGGAAAAGCCAATCGAAGTTTTGAATGTCTTTGCTAGCAGTGGCATCTGTGTCGCGGAATTCCCTTGCCACCTGAATAATCTCCCTTTGATGCAAAAGTTCAATCACGAGCTAGCAATAAATCGTACGCTCCACGGCACATCCTGAAAATATGAAGATACGCCTGCTATGACGGCGTGGCTATGAAAATAGCCACGCCGTCATAGCAGGCGGGTTCACTGTTACATTTCAGTAAATAATGTTCAAATTTAAGGTACTAGCTGAGCTGCGCATGTTCTCCAATCCACCAAAGCAAATGTTCTTAGAACCAACCAGTGTCAAAAAGTAGGTCTTCGCTTGAATATTGGCGTTCTCTGCATTTGGTTCCTTAACCTGCAGTATTTCCAGAAAAGGATCGCCAGCGGAACTCTATGTATCATCATTTGACGCTGTAATTCAGCTATGCAGTGCGATTTGTGCTAAACCGAAGTGGAAGCGATTGTCATTCAAGGTTCTGTATCTGTTGGCATCCTTTTTAAATAGCTTTTCCTTCTTCTTGACTTCCTTACCTTACAGTTCGTAGTTTACAATTCATTACACTAAATGTGTTTATTTATTATTTATGATTGCAGATTCTGGATGTAGTTCATTCGCAAAGGGAGTTACTCAGTCAGTTGATGCGAGCAGAGATCAGTTGTCGTATGATGAACGCAACGGCTTTATTAGTGCAGTACATATGGGATAACGGTAGGAATCTCCCTCTTTCATCCTTGAACTTTCCTAGTATTTTGAAAAGCTCTATGGGTGATTAACAGGATTGGATAGGGTCTACTGATGACCGTTTCGGCGTTCACTTTAGCTCATCAGACTTGTGGAAAATGCATGGCTGCGACTTCAACGATTTCAGCTTTCGAATCCGCACATTCGTTGGAGTTTCAGTGTCAGCCCTGAGAAACTAGCGATACTATTTATGAGTGGCCGTCTTTATTTCTGGATAGAGTTGCTAGAAGATCAGTCCATGAAGTCCGTGGCCAAAATGAGTGTCAACTTGAGAATGAGATGTACCTCTACACAAGCCACTACAGGCAGTTCTCATTGACTCCTACAAAACTAACGCTTGCAATCTTCGGGCTAAGTATACGAGTTTAAGAAGTGGAGGTGGTGTTCTGGCAAGTGGCGCACTATCACACATGAACGGTCTTTGGTTCGAATTCCGCATCGATATTTCCGCGGTCGCTTAGTTAGTACCAAACTAGTCCGAGGAATAAAAGCACTGACTTGTACATCGGCTGGTCACCGCAGTTTGCTGTATGTGGCACATACTCTTTCAGTACTCAACTATGATTCTGAATACAAGTCGAATGCGGGCCGCATTTCTCAGGCGAGGTTGATTAGTTCCCCGATTCTTTGGGCTTCATCCTTTTATGAGATTACGAATCCAGATTCCATGATTGGCTCATGGATGACGTCGGTGGCAAAGAATGTTGTTCTTGCAGCCATCGTAACATTCGCACGCATGATTCTGTGAGCAAACAGAGCTGCACACTTATAGTCATTTTCTTAACCATTCCTAATTTTTGAAAAACTGACTTACGGGTGCAATAGAAATGAGGGATTCGTGGACGAGCTCGGTCTGAAGCAAATGTCTGCGTGTCTGAGTCGACGTCCGATTTCATTCACCTATTTACCCTTCTAGTGCTGGTTAGATTAATGGAAATGTCTTGAATCTCATCTTATTACCATATGTCTTATTCATCTAAATTTTCACGTCGATTCTTTACTACTAAGTCTACCCATGCTCCAGAATTGTTGATCGTTCTTCCAATGTATTAGATTGCTGGGTTTTCTTGTGTGAAGGCCCACTTGGTGTTCAGCCTTGATCTTAGTCGCAGACTCTTCCTTTCCGGTTTTGAATATTTTCTTCTTTTGCCATGTTAAGGGAATTGCGCAACGTCTTACTAGAAGCATTAGCCTGACTAAAAGCAGGAAGAAAAGCTCATGCACCTCGCACATTTTTAAACAAAAAGACCAGATATTCCTAATGTGACTGAGGTTCCTATGGGGGTTATTCTAGATGCACATCCTATGATCTCAACTGAAATTGTATTATACTGGCTTGCCTATTGAATTCTGAAGTTCCCTTCTGAGTGTCTTAGTTTCCAATATTTCAGACGATGCAAGTCGACCGGTGATCGAGGCAGATTCAGTGCTCAATCAGCTCCGCACTCTTCCCACAACTGATGAAACATCTCAGAAAGTAGTTGAAAAGCCGTATTCCTTCGTGATTCCTAGCCATCTCTCACCTCAAGTTGTCCGTTGAATAAGTAGGACCAAAAACGAATGCTGAAAATATTTCCTTCTAAATGTTATGAACTGAACTGCTGTTCGTTTCTAGAGATCTCTGATAATAATAAGTCTTGCAACGTGAGGTTGTCTGTTGTTGATTTCGGATGTTGTTATTACGTTTTGATTTCCCTTCGAATAATGATTTCTGAAAATTTCTTTATGGCGGGTATCATAAATTTGTTGTTTGAATAAGAAATATACGGAAGTTTTTCTAAACTTGACTATGTCTATACCGGTGCCACATTTTTTGAGACTTGTTTGGTCCCTCATTCGAAAGAACTGCTTCTTCCTCATTACGTCGTCAAGCTTTTAAGACTGCATTACTGAGCTAGTTCTGACTGACTATATTTGCATCTGGACGTGAGTAAATGATAACTGGACTTTGCTTCTACTGCCTATCCCGAGTCCTGATGCGCTGCTATGAAGAAAGGCGTGCCACGGGTTCGACTCTACCGTGCCTGACGACGCTCAGCTATTATAAAATTAACGCGTTAGACAAAAAGCGCTGCTTCAAGGCTTATGTTATGGTCCTTAAGCCTTTTCTGGTAAGCATTCAGCGCAATGGACCTGATGTTGTAAGAAGTGACACCAAGTAGTGGCTGTAATTCAAATATTCCCCTGATACTGCTCTTATAGGACTAGAACGCACAAGATAGCCAACTGGGGCTGTCTCGTGGTCATGAGACCTCCCATCGTAAAGCCCTTGCATTGAACTCGCACACATGTGCCTTCGGCAGGTCATATTATTTTTGGACTTTATCACTTTTATGCCAGCTGATTACACTTGATTAGTGAACATGCATCATGCTGGCTGAGCACCTACACTGCGTTTCATAATTATAAGGTCACCCTCGATTTTTGCGATTCTGGAGAAAGTAGCCAGAATGGAATTTTTTGGTAAACATTGGCAGATTCCTCAGCACAATATACCCCGTATTAAAATTTTTGCTGCAATCCCTTTTAGCTCAACTCTTTTAAGAATTTTTTAAATATAGTGTCGGTTTTTTCACCGTTTCGTAACTATAAGGTCACGCTGAGAAAGTAGAGGAATTATTGATGTTGATGGCATATGTATAACAATTAATGATCTCCTGAGCTCCTTCCTGTTTAAGAGCAACATCAAAGAGCCTGCGTGGCATACTAGAAACTAGGTATCGAAGATGTTTCTCATCGATTGTTATGTTATGTTATGTTATGTTATGTTTATTGCATGACCACGCATGTAAGTTAAAATTAATATAATTAGAAAAACAAACAATACAACACAAGCTCATACAATTGGGAAAGAACGAAAAACACAATACACAGGAGTACGTAACTATTCTTCAAAGAAGTTAATTGAATAGCAGAATATTTACTCAACTTTTGTTATAGCGAACCGGCTCTTTTAACAAAAAAGTTAGCTCTCACTGAAGTTTTGGGTAAAGACAGCTTTAGTTTGAAGTGAGGTCCTCTTGTACTCGACGCCGACACTCGAAAAAAGGATTTACCTATTTTAACATCCTTTCAAGATTTTACGAACCATCGTTAGATCACTCCTCTTCCTTGCCTCCAAGCTAGAATGTTTGAGTATTTTACTCCTAGTGTGGAATCAATCGATAATCTATGCCGGCTATCTGCATCATGAGTTTTCCAGTGAAACTGTTTTGCACACCTTCTAGAGCACCTATAATTCCCTTCTTGCTCCCCATGCTTCGATATCGCCTGCTTCAGCTCTTCTGTGCTCTGCAACTTACGGATATTCCCATAAACTTGTCTGACTATTATGCTATCATGTACTTTTCATCGGATTGAGATCGGAACTGCAGGACAGAACGCTTATGTTTTGGCATTGCAGCCACTCATTCGTAGACGACTCACCTGAGTGGAGGCGTTGTCTTGTTGAAAGACATAGTTGAGGCGACGGCTACAGTTTAGGAAGTGTACTAGATGATGCTCCAAGACGTTCTGGCAATCCTTCGGATCAATTCTGCAGCTCAGGAAGGCTATCCAATGACAACATTGCAGGATACACCCCACACCATGAGACCTCCTCCACCAAAATTGCGACGGCTGAAGTAAACTGGTTCCTTCTTCAAATCGCGCCAGTGGTACTTGTTTCTGTCAGAACCATCCAAGTTGAATTCCTTTTCATCCGAAAAGACAACCTGAATGGAAATTATTCAGCTGTATGGTGAGATTTTGATGTAGACCTACCTTTGCCCAATCTCTCACTAGATTCATCTTTGCGATTTCGAGTCGAGCCTTTCTGAGGCGATCGTTGATTCGTGACGCCTTCTTCATTGCTTGCCTGGTGATGTTCTCGCATCTTCTCACTGCTCTCCAGACTATAATTCTCGACACAGAGGTTTATTTACGATTGGATCTGCTTCAAGGAGGAAGTACTGGTGGAAACAGCCCTCAGAAACTTCCGGACAGTAACCGTGCGTGGGCGTCCACAGCTAGTGTTACATCTAGGGACATCAGGGCTCTCCAGAAGTCTTCGGATGGAGTAGAAGGATCTCCCTCTTTGCCTGGAAATGGCTCGCTTACTGAGCCCAGCTTCATGGAGAGCCCGACTTTGAGCCTTTTCATAAGAGGAAAGCAAACGACCGCGAGCCATGTTGACAGTCAGGTTTAGAAATGCATTTGCTACATTTCCTCTCCTCCATGAATATTTGTTCACTCTCTCAGAGTGACCTTATATTTATGAAACGGTGCAGGAACCGATAAGCAATTCTAAAAAAATTCAGAAAAATGTAGCTGCTACTTAAAAACGGATACCTAGGTTACTCGTGCTGGGAGATCCGTTCATGATGCTAGAACAAATTCTGAATGATTGCTTCTTCCGAAAGTGCAAAATTTGAGGGTGACCTTATAATTATGAAACGCACTGTATATATGTATGTACATTTCCAACATATACGTTACAGCTGTTGAACAGTCAGATACTTTCGATGGCTCATGAATTATCTGGCTGGGGCGTCTCGAGATCACGAGGCCCCCCACTGTGAAGCTCTTACTTGTGTTCACCTGTGTCATTTTGAGTTGAAATTTGTCTGCAACTAAATTTTCGGCTGGGGGGTACCGTTAGACCGCTTTATGATTGTGGGCAGTGGACTATTGATGGTGGTGATCTATTCACGGACCCGATAAGTTCTCTGGCCGCCGTCTCTGTTTGCATCTCCAATGGAACTATTCACCAAGGCATAATTCCAGATTCTGCGAGACTTTTTTTTAGGGGGGGGGGGGGTATTTTCGTACTTCTCTTCACCTATACCAGTCCGGCCGCCCCTGGCTTCTGGCTATCGCTGGGCTTGCCTCCTTCTCATGACAAAGTAATATTGAACAAATCACCCCATCCTTATTTGAGACATACATAGCACGATGTCACCCATATCATATCACCCCTTCACTTACTTACATGTGCCGATGCTTAGGTCATTATTGGATGTCTCCATATGTTGCTGTTCATCCTAAAAACAATGACCCTCTAAAGGTTCATTCGGCAGGCATCCAAAGCCTTAAGTGTGCCCGCGAAAGTTGTCTTACCCTTTTATAAAGCAGAAACTTGGTCAGTCTGTTTGTCGGTTTGTAGGTTTGTCGGTATGTCCGTCCGCAAAACTTATGATTACGATAAAGTAGTGGTACGGAAAAGCTAGCTCTATTCTATTGGGTTGTAACATAAGTCCGTAGAGTTTTTTCACAGAGATTTATTTTACAAAAAACAATAATTATAATAATAAATTAATCAATGATGTATCTTCCTGTTACTGTTTGCGACGTCCTCCAATCTCTCGACCAATTTGTTGATGCCGTTTCGCCAAAAATCGGCCGGTCTGGTGTCGAAGAAGTTGTTGAGCCAGTTTCCAAGAACCTCTTCGCCATCAAAGGTAACACTTCTCATTTGGTTTGACAGAGAGCGGAAAGGTGGTAGTCGGTAGGTGCAAGACCCGGAGAGTACGGTGGATGCTGAAGAACCTCTCATTCAAGCTTTCGGAGTGCTGTTTTGACGACTTGGGCATTGTGGGGCCTGGCGTTGTCGTGGAGCAAGATGACTTCACCTTGTCTATCGGGTCTTTTCAGCAGAATAGCCACACTAACACGATTAAGCTGGGCAATGTAGACCTCCTCGTTGACAGTAACATTTCTTTCGAGCATTTCCCAGTGCACCGTGCCTTTCCAGTCTCACCAAACGCAAATCATGACCTATTTTGAGTGAAGGTCTTGCTTGACTTTCGGCTTCGGTGCCTCTCCTGGGGCCACCCAGAGACACACCTAGCGCACCTTCCTCGTACACACTGCATGTGTCCCGAGCGGCCTCGGCTGCTTATTGACCTCTATGAAAAGCAGATGTCGAAAATGCTGATTTCCTCCTCCTGGATATTCCAATTCTGAGCCAGTAAAAAGACGTACAACTAGCTATCCAAAAAACGGATAAAACTATTTTATAGAGGAGAAAGAGCTCTTTCGAATGAATATATACACTTCGCCAAAAAACAAAGCGAATCGTTGTAAAATGACCCTAACACAAAACTCTACGAACTTATGTTACAACCCAATACATTTTTCTACATTTGTCCACTTAAAGGCACCGTACACGATAAAAAAAGTTATTGAGTTCTTACCTTATTAATACTCAGCGGCCCCAATGAGTTGTGGAAGGGACCCTCTCACTCCCCCAATCTCGACGTTCAGGGCATAGTGACAGCCCCGTTGTTGCCGTAGTTCGCGTTCCCGCCCCTCGATCGGTGTCTCGTTAGACGAGTGTCGAGACAATACAGATTGCCATTATTCGTTCTAGTACCCGCGCACAATCAGCTAATCGCCAAGTGTTGAGGCGACGTTTCTCTCCCATTCTTTTTCCTCTGTTTTTCTTTTTGCTCCCGCGATCCCTTATTTAATTTCCTACTTCTAGAGGCTGAAAAAGGTGAGCTACTTTTGCTGTCACTAGGGTTTTTAAGTTTATTTATGCTTATAAGTGAATGAATTTTTCTTACCATTGTCTGTTATTCGCACCAGGACCCACACGCGCGCAGTGAAACACACTGCTTAGCTCGTCCAGACACCCCACTATTCTTCATTTTTCTGGTTTCATTCTCGTCTAGCCCCCTTTTTAAGGTTTTTTCGAAGCCGTTTTTCATTTTGGAAACACCGATGCACACGGTTTCTTCACCTCAGTCGCACTAGTTTCGATCTTGTCTTCCATTTTTCATCATAATCTGGATTACCCAAATTCGCATATACATCAAAAGTAACACAAAGTAGACATAGAAGCTGTGGACGGTTTCTGAGTAAGGCGAGAAGGGGTATGGGCAGATTGTCTGTGAATGCCTGCTAATAGAAAATGAGAATCATTGCATAGAATACAGAAAGTGATGGTTCTCGAAAATTGTTAAATCATTCATAGGTCAATTATAGATCATCAATGCAATGGAATGTTCATCAAAGTTACGAAGTGCGATAAAATGTGGGAGTAGAATAAGCATCAACGCAGGAATTGCTCGAAAAAGAGTAAGTGGGTGTTAGATATATTATGGAATACGCAATATTCGCAATGTTCGAATCGATCCTACTGAGCCTTTCTTGAATGTCGTGCTGCTAAGTGCCTGTAGGGGCTCAGACGGAAAGGGTTCAAGCAACCTCGCACAACAATAGAAAAAAATTGTTGTGCATCAAAGAGTATTTTCCGAGTTGAACGTTGGTTTGGTGGAGATTGAACCCACCCAACCTTTCACTTGTGTGTACGAAACATCAGTGCCTACTTGCACACAGTTTTACCTCTTTTAGAAGTGCTGTAAATGGAACATTACATAAATCGTTTGAGGGCAAGTGTAAACGGAGCCAGCTTCCCTAAGTGTATACCAAAATTACGCATTAACACTTGCTGGACTCGTTCCATCTTGAAAATATTTACATTTTTCGAGAGCTGGGTTCCCCTGCGACCAGTAGTCTAGGTAGGGTAAGGCTTTGTAAAGACGCAGTAGTCTGGTCCTGTCCGATTATCTGATAATCCTCATTATCGCGGACATGGCGGTGAATGCTTTTTTACAGCTTCGTGGATTTATCAGAAAACTTGAGTATTGTATCAACTTTTGTATCAAAAATATTTCTAAGGACTTTAATCGAGCCAAAAGTTGTGGGTTTTCCCATTTACGACGTAGCAGTAGCAGCAGAGTTCCTAAAATGCAGCTTCGAGATAGATGCCCATACTCTCTCTTTCTCAAATGACAACACCATTCCTCTTTGTATGAATACTCTTTTTTTTTAACCACACTTAATTGGGGCAGCTCGATGGTGCAAACCAAGAACAGTAAAGGTGATAGTACTCCACTAGACCACCTCGAGGACCCCGCTAGTACAGATGTACTCAGCAGAACAACTAGTACCAACTCGCACTGTTCATTAAGATACGACTTCGTAGAACCCAGAGCATTTCCCCGATCTCCGTAGTGCTCCAGTTTGCTATGAGTGCGGGATAACAAATTATAGGAGGTCGAGAAGAATATTGATTTGATCCAAATGTCGATCTTTCGATCATTTCTTTATTCCCCGCCCGCTACCGTGCCTCCAGCTGATTATGCTCGATAGTAAATATACACCGGACTGACTGAGCACCTACATATATGCATGACCAGCACAAACGATACAACTTTTAGACATTCAGGCTCATGAATTATTCTGTCGTAGGCGTCTAGAGATCACGAAATTTCTTATGACGAGTCCCTTGTCTAGGTTGACCTCTGTGGCAGCTAGAGTTGAGAATCGCCTGTGTTAAATTTTTGGATGGAGGATGCCTTTGAGCGGATTTATGATTGTGAACAAGGAATATTGGTGGAGGTGAACCGTATTCCATCGACTCGATGAGTTCTCTGGCATAGGCTCTCCTTCTATCTCCATTGGAACTATTCACTGAGGCCGCATAATTTCAGGCTTTACGAGACTTTTTTTAGTGGGGGGAGGGGTTACAAAGGGGGTTGGGGCATTTTCATTGTTCTCCTACAGTACGAGCTATCACATGAAGTTGTTTCATAAGCAGTTTGTATTAAGCTGAAGTGGCAGGGATGCCACTGAGGAAGGCATGTTGAGGTAAATCACTTCTACTGATCTCATTATTTTGCTAAGGTGTTGTATTGATCTTCCCATCGCCTATGTGTCGCCCAATTCACACTGTCATCCGTTGACGGAAAAGGCCTTTTCAGTGGAATATTCAGTAGTTCGTCTTCAGTTACTACTCTGCCTGAAGACTGGGCTCCGATTTATTCATCTTGTAATAGATTTTACGAAACAACGGAAATCGGACGTGCTTGATTCCAATGTTTTGGCGGAATTCCGCAGAGGTGAGTACAGATTATCTGGTACGATGGTCTGAGAATGTCCGAATTGTGCGAACGGAGGCCGGAGTTCACTTAGCGTTACAGTACTGGTGGAGGAGTCATTATGATGACTTCACGACCATTTGGAGAAAGCGTCGCTGATAACCAAGAAAGGAACTCCCTTATTTGGGCCATCGAAATCGACACGGGTTTGGCACCATGGTGTATTCGGGCGAGAACACCAACAGTGTGTTCTTGACGGGTGACTTGGCACTTTCCTGCCAATCGGCGCACATGCGGACGAGCCTCTCCAATTCCTCGCTGATCTTCGTTAAAGGCAAACGGTTGCGTACCTTCTTCCGATTCACTCCTGAATGTTGCTTTCATAATAGTCGGCTGAAGTGCAGACGGGATGATGATGCGGCTCCCGAACAGTAGGCACCCTTCTTGCATTGAAAGGTCGTTGCGTAGACGGGCATAATTGGCAACGGGGTGTGATGGCTTCTTCGGCCAATTGTTGTGGACGACGTGGTCGAGGACTCAGTGTTGGCAGTCATCCTCAGCGGTACATTTTCAGCAGTGGGCGGTAGACGTTTGATACTGTCGTGGGCATAGGCGGGTGAATCTCCAGCGTTATAGGCGGCTCGCTGAGTATGCAGGGACTTCATTCTTCGATCAAACATGGCCAAAAGTGGCTTGTGGTCCGCGAGAAGGGTGAAGTGGCATCCATAGATGTAGCAATGAGCATTGCGGACGGCGTAGATGAATACAAATCATTCCTTTTCTACCTGACCTCTATTACTCACCGTGGCACTGAAAGGGCTGCTAGCCTGTTGGATGGGTTTCTCTGATCCATTCAGATAACGATGGAAGATTACTGCTCTTATTCCATAGTCTGAAGCGTCGACCTCGACGAAGAGAGGCAGACTTGGGTTGTATGTAGTGAGTCAGGAGCAGGTCTGAAGCAAACACTTTCTTGGCGCGTTCGAAAGCAGCGTCCCATTCGGAATCCCACTCTAACGGGGCATCCTTTCTAAGCAGTGCGTCGAACGGTGCACGAAGCTGACGCATCTCTGGAGCGAACGCTTCATAGTGGCTGAAGAGTCCGAGAAATGACGGGACTTGGGCGGTATCCTTCGTTATTGGCATTCGAGATCAAGGATCTTGGGATAGGGTCGGCGTCCGGCAGCAGTGATGACGTTTTCGAGGTAGGTCAACCAGGTCATCACGGAGCGGTGCGGATGTGGCAGCCGTAGGCGGATAGTTATTCATTTATTATGAACAAAGGTGCGCCACTAGGAAAGCCTAACACAAACACAGAAAAACCGTCAAAACTGAAACCTTGCCATTGAAATGAGACACACGCTAGATGTCATACTTGCATGTAAATAGTACTGGAATGAAATGAAATAAAAGATAGTATGCTTCCATTGATGCCATTAGTTGCTCCAAAATCATTAATGGGCAGAAAAAAGATGTCAACTATTCATTCGAACCTCAAACCACTGCAGTCAGTTGTAGAAAGAGAGACGGCAATCGCCAAAACAATCGAGAGTGGAGAGGCGGTGATTACAGAGCTGCCCGAGAGAAGTTTCCTTGATACGTAACATCCAGCATAAAATAAAAAGGAAGTGAGATCAGACGTTGGTTTTCTTTGCTTGAACTCGGACGAGGTTGATAAGAAAACAACTTTATTCCGGCTAACGTTTCGGCGCGGATCGCCTTCTTCAGAGCCTGGAACAATCAAAGCAATTCATGATTACCAGACCAAACCCATCAACTATCCTGCAGGAATTCGAAACCTCAGAGGTCATCACGCAATTGTAAGTTGGGCCACTCACCGTCGATCAGTCCGATCCCCGCGACCACCCAGAAGCCAGCAACGGTCCAGTAAGCTCTCGGACTAGATGTGATTCAGACTCACTGGTGGAAGGCCAACCTTATATACGGCCTCAGCTCCCGCGTGATTGTGATACCCTCTTCCTTCCGGTTCATTTTTGGTCTAGCGACAGGAATCCAGAATGCTTCGAGGGTTTTTCGTGCGAGTGTTTGCGATTCTCGTGCCAAGACCGCGGCCGTGATCGCGAAATCGGCTCCATAATGACTTTCCACCCTGTGGGCGCCCAAGGCAGATGACACGCGTGACCTGACCTTGCCTTCTACGTGATCCTTGATGCGTACGTATAGCGGTCTTGATGTTTCGCCGATGTATTCTTCTCCGCCACCGCAACATGTGATCTTGTAGACCACCCCTGCGATTGTACAATCGCCTTCCTTGCCGGTTGGGCAGACCACACAGTTAGGGGTAGTACATGAGCGATCGTAGAGTCGATTCCGAACCAGTCGATGCTTTAGGTTGTAGGGGGGTACATCTATAACGGCAATTAGATTTTCCAGACCCGACCTCCTCAGACACCTCCTTATGGAAGTGCTAAGCTCATCAGAGACGAATGGTACAATGAACGACCGTTCAGTGAGGTACCACGCGGTCTGTTGTTAGTGACCGCATTTCGTTCTTTGTGGGAGGTCGAAAAATGTACGTAGCCATTGAACGCAGCTATTTCGTGTGCCATCTTCACTGATTCTCTTCGCTCATTTTCTCCACTGCGGACGCTGGCTGCTGTACGAAACATATTCCTTACAACGGCCCGCTTAGTCTGAAAAGGATGAGCCGAGTGGCAATGCACGATGATATTCTTGTTGCTGGGCTTCCTGTACCATTTCGTTGAAAGCATCCCACTGTGCAGCTTCACTTGTACATACAAAAATGGGAGCCAGCTTTCAGAGGGTCGTTCTCTTGTCAGTCGGATGTGCGCGGATTGCGTGTTAAGTAGGTCAAAACACATTTCCATCTGTTCTTGCGTCGAGCAAACTACGAAGCAGTCATCAATAGAGCGGCAGTAGGGCATGGGGCGGTGTTCCAGAATAGGTGCCAGACGTTGCCCCATAGCTAAACCCCTGATCTGCTCGAAATACTCTCCTGACCACTCGAAGATGTTGCAACCAAGACATTCTTTCAACAATGACATCACTTGATCAATAGAGAATCCATGCATGTTGATCATGCTTTGATACTGATTCAGCAGTTCTAGTACTGCTTCCATGGCGGAAACATTACTCACGTTAGTGTAGAGACACCCTACATCAAATGATTCTATGACGCAGGCACCGTTGGGTTGAAGTGCCTGAAGCTTGTTCAGTAACATCTGAGTGTTCGTCAGGTGGGATGGTATGTATTTGAGAAGCTGCACCAAAATTACATTGAGAAACCATCCTATCCAATCAGTGGGACCACTCGAGGTGGGGGCAATTGATGCCAAATCGTCCGTTGCTGCGAACCTGTGTGTTTTTATCAGCAAGTATAGCACGGGGCAACACGGTGACTCGATTTTGAGTTGTGTTATCAAGGAATGATCCAAACCCGCTGATTTGGCCGTAGTCATCCACACTCGGTTCAGTCTGCGACACTGCGTTTGAAAGTCCTTAGCTGAGGATGGTCGGTAAATTGAGGTATCTCCCAGATGGTGTTTTTTCGAATCGATTTTTTCTCAATCTATTTCTAAGCATATGGAAGTGAGATCGTAGGATGCACTCTCACATCTAGAGTGTGAAACAATTTGATCATTAATCGTCAGCGTTATTATCATTTTTCATTTCATTATCATTTTTCATCTTAACAGGTCATGCAGGACAGGAAGTCTTCTGAGATGAAATACACTTCAAGAAGAAATGAATGACTAAAATAACGAATACATCGAAGTATCAACAAGAGTCCTATAGACCCAACAGTTCCAGAGAAAAGTTTTGTCCATAAATCACCAACCTTATAGACCCAACAATTCGAGCGAATCGATTTTTTCTCAATCTATTTCTAAGCATATGACTGTTTTCAGCAGAAAACACTTCGGAAGGCAACAATTGCATCCATCTCGCGCCGCGATAGAGTACAAAGTTGTGCAAGTGACTTCGACTTCTCATAGCCAAACTTCTATAGTTCAGATTGAAACCACCTGACCTTACACTAGTCGGCCTAAAAATTCAGTACTTACTTGCTAAAAATCCAGTTGATCTTACTTCCATTCGTAGAAGCTGAAAGCAGAAAGAAGGTCCGATATGACACGTCTCTTTTTCAAAGTCATCTGTTGAGGCGCTGCAAATGTTCTTCATAACTTGCAGGCTACCCCCGGATAAATGTGGGTATACTCGGCAGAGCAAGAGTTAAGATAGCATTCTCTGAGCTTATCAAGTTCGAGTACAACCTTTTTGTGCAATGGGCTCCAAATTTGGGAACAGTATTCAACGTGCGTTAGTACATATGCATTGTGTAAACGTAGCAGGATTAACCTGTCAACTGAGATATCCTTGTAAAGAGGGCTCCCAGGTTGCCGTTGTGCTCGGAGAGTGTGCGCCCGGTGAAGATCCCGTCGTCGAGGTAGGAGCAACTCCGTTGACTACAGAGATGCAGAGATCATGGAGTCAATAATTTGGTGGAAGATGCCAAGTGCTGATTTGAGTCCAAATGGCAAGCGATTGTAGCGGTAGAGTCCTCGATGCGTGTTAATTGTGATGAGCTCCTTGGAGTTGTCGTTCAGCCTGAAGGTAGGCGTCAGCGAAGTAGATCTGGGAGGAGACAGTTTCCCCATTGAGCTTAGTGAAGTCCTTTGCGGTTGGCAATGGGTAACGGTGCAACAGTAGTGCGTCGCTGAGTCCAGTCGAGAAGTCGGCGCAACGTTGGACGAATCCATGGCCATTCTCACAACGATGATTAACGCAGCTCATTGCGAATGGTCGTCGGCAAAGATGACGTTCTGTGCTACGAATCGGCCAGTCGAGAAGAGGTATAGACACGTGGAAACCCGTCTTTTCCTGATGAAAATCCGCTGAGCATCGGACTTGAAGTAGAGCGTCGCCTTGGTTCTGGAACAGCGTCCAAGTTCCGGTTTCAAGACATCCATGAAGTGGTGCTCACACTCGCGATAATTCTGTTTTGGATTGCGTCGTAATCGAGATTCTGCACCTTTTGGGTGAGGAATCCCTCAAAACTGAGCTTAAGTCCGAGATTTACTCGATCCATACAATGGCAAGGAGGGTGTTGTCGTCGTAGACGTAGCAGACGTCCTTTCCAGGACGACCCTCTTCTTGGTTGTCCATTACCACGAAATCGTTGTCAAATCTTCCGTGCATTGACGACGGTAGACCACTGACTACCTTGAGGTCTTCTGCAGACAAGGGCTGCAAGTTGCATCCAGGATGTACGAGAGTTTATGATGATGTTGGCGCCGGTGTCCAACTGGAGTGAGTGGTGTGCTCATTGATGTGAACTTCCAGGTACTTTCGGATATCTCCTGTATAGCTCATTGGTACCATGGGCGCGGTGATGACTGCTTTGTGCGACGTCTTGGCGCAGTCTTTGATTCCTCAGCGGCACTAGTAACGTTGCGGTTTTGTGGGCAAACCTTCTTCTAGTGTTGCTGTTAGCGGATCGGACACAGTGATTACGGATGTCGAGGTCTGATCCGGGTGGGAAGGCGCTGCTCCTTTCTTCCCTGAACGGTGTGAATTTCCGTTGAGTTAAATAGCTTCGACGATTTTGGAGTCCTCTTTTACCAACTTCCACGTGTGGCTAAATCGCAGTATCTTCTCACCTTCGTCCGGCTTACGAAGGAAGCGAACGCGATAGTCGACCAGCATCGGAGCCGGGAAGGCGAATACAAGGGCTAGGCATTTTATTTATACTGCTTGATGTCCTTGAAGCTGGCATTCAGAGCGCGAGCCTTGAGTAGGTTGACGAAGTTGTCAATGTCGTCGCTGAATTTTCGGATTCGAAACGACGGCGAAAGATGCTTCTTAGTACTGAATAGCGTCTTCAGTGTTTCAACAGTATCCGTCCAGTTCAAGTCTCTTGGCCGATTGGCAGGATGTGGCGAGCGAAGCGGGTGTAGCTTCTAGGGCAGAGACGAGAGAGCGTGCCTTCTTCGCTTCTGTCATCCCATCCCTTGACGACCTTGAAGATGTCCTTGTGCAGGTTGAACCGTAGATCAAAGCAGTCGTCTTGATCAGCATCGCACGAGAATTTTTCAATTCTCCTCGAGATCCTCATGCGAAGCGATTGTGGGCGTTGCCATCTTCTGGAGCAGGTGGACGAGGAGCGTCTGTTGACTGGCCATCATGTGCAGCAGGTCCTTCATAGGATAGTCTTCTGGCAACCTGACGATGGCTTCGTAGTCCTTGAAACCGTGGTCCTGATCGCCAGTTGTTGTGTCCTAGGTTGGTCCCGTCAGATCTCTTGTCAAACCGAGCGGATCAGTACTATACAAGATCAATTACCCTACTAACATGAGATCACAGATGTCCCAACACCTACCAAATTTTAGCGCTTTAGGTCCAATTTGACTTTTTTACGCAGGCCCCGCCCCTTATGGACGGAGTCTAGTCCTGTCATCCATCATCGGTATTCACATATTGCCCCCTGTACTCCTACCGAATTTTAGCGGCTTAGGCCCAAACTGAGATTTTTTGCGAGCCTAGCCCCTGTGGGCGGAGTTTACTCTTGCCACCTATCATCAAAGCTCATATTCTGCCACCTCTACTCATACAAAATGTGAACGCTCTAGGTACACGGGAACCGGGGTTAGGAATTTGCGGTCGAATGCTATCACGATGCTAGGTGTTATTCCATGTTATACCAGGGACACGCAAAAGGAGCACCGGGTGGGAAACTTCATGCTTTTCGCGCAAGGGAATCATCTCACCCACTCCCTGCTCCTACTTTGAGGTTTTGTTAAAAAACTACATCTTTCTGGCTAAAACCGCGTAAGAGCGCACTGATAGACGGTGCTCATCCCGCCCTTCGACTGCGATTCAGTGGTAGTATAGCATGGGTTGACACGTAGCACCATGTTAATTTCTTGAACTTCTTGTTATACTGACATTTGTTGTTATACAGACACTGTTCCGCAAGCCCTCTCCCCTTCCCTCCCCCTCCCCGTCTTCCCACCAACTACGTTTTCACCGAAATCGCTTGACAAGCCTGTGAAAAAAGGTAAATCTCAATAAGGTCGATGGCTCTGACCGGACCAACTGTCCGCCTCTCACAGCGGCTATAAACTTTTTTGCCAAACTTTTTGTTTAAAAAGGCATTAAACTTCTTACCGTAGTAATTTCTGTTTAGGAATAAAAACATCGCAAATGCCCTCCCACTCTCCCAACTCGGAGGCCCTGCCCGATGGGTGTGCCTGACACGATATAACTGAAGAGATTTCTCAAACCCATTCATTTTCGATATATCTCCTACACCAAGAAAGACTTGACTGAAGGTCTCACTTTGCACTAATCTACACACGAATGAACCTCTCACCTCGTTCTGGCTGTGTGCACGGCTTCACAATTACCCACGTGCACCTAAATTCCGATCACTGAACTAGGGCAACCAAAGTTCCACAATGCTACGAAAAGTGCTGTTTATTTCAAGTATTCAAGGAAACCTGTAGGCTGAGAACAAAGTGCTAATTTCATGAGAGGATGCCACTCATAGAGTTCAACAGCGTCTCAACATCGTGGAATCGTAGGTCCTTGGTGTTCCTCGCTCTCGTCTTTTCCCAGTTCCGCAAGACTACACCAGTTCCTCTACGAAACCTTCTTGATATCTTCGAGAGATTCATACTAGTCATTTTCATTCACAAGAAACGATGATTCCCATCGAACTCAGACTGCTTCGGCATGTTCCTAGGACTTGAAAGATCGCTGCAGCTGAAGCCTTTACGGAACGAACCGTCTGTTTCTTAGGCTACGCTCTGGGTGCAACCGAGACGGGTAGATGTCGCCTTGATGTTCATATCGGATTCCAGAAGACGACCTTGGGATTCAGAAGACAACCTTCGACAACGACGCCGAAGACGCCAACGAGCCCCGCGCGACCGCCACCCGATCGATTTCGAGGGGCGGCGCAAGCTCGCGCTGCCGCCGCTGTCGCCGCACATGCCGCCGCGTGCGCTTTCCCTTCAGTTCGCGACGCTCTCGTGACATTTCGTTTGGAATGACGTCATCATATCTTTTTGAGGAAGGGGCTTGTAAAAGGGATTTTTCCTCTTCTGGGAGACTTCATGGGGTTTTCTGTACTTCACAAGCCCATTTTGATGTTGGGGAACATTGTGATAAAGCCTGACTTTGAAATCGTAGTAACTTCCATTTCTTAAGCTTTTGGTAAGCAACTTATCATGCTTGTCAGTAGTAGATGGGTAAGACATTCCGAAGGTTTCCTATATCATTGTTTTAAGGCTGACTGGGATAATCGTTTGACAGCTTGTCAATTTCTATGACACGTAGATGTAATTTTCTAATCGAAATTAAAGGGGTAGTTCCTTTCCTTGTAACGACGGAAGCGTTTGTAAGCCGGAGCAGTCTTTTCCGAATTAGTTCCCAACCTCTTAAAGCTCTAAACCTTGATCGTTTGGATAAGTGGAATGCATTTGACAAGCTCTAGTAAGGTGTCGCTTTTTTGAAGTTAGTTTATCACGTTACGATATATTGTTTGACACTGAACATTAATTTACCTCTTGCTCCTAGCTGCTCTTCTGGCTTTTTTAAATTTTTTGATTAGTTCGCTTCACAGTGTTGTTCGAATATATGCGTTTCATTTTTATTTCTTTCAGGATTCGGTCCTTGATGGCCGATGAAGAGCATTCGCGCACAGCTTCTTCGTATGACTGTGATGACGATTTTGTAGAAGGTGAGGACAATGGAGAAGATTTTGAAGGTATGTTCCTCTTTGGCGTTAGTCTAAAAAGGGGGTCTCACTTATCCTTTCTCTTTCAATCCCGATGTATTAGGTTTCTTTGACCAATCAAATGATTTAATCGTTCTTACCTAGTTGATCCATTCCCATAATATTATTGGGTAAATCAGTCTGGTGAAATGACTTCTGATTCCTGAGTCTCATAAAAAGTCAAGATCAAGAGAAATTTCGAACAGAGCGTTGCCGTAATTTCATTCACACTTTTCTCCTTTTTCCAACTTATATTTGATAGAAACTACGGGTTTTCGAAGTTGTTATTTTTGAAAGAGTTGCGACCTTCATTTGCATTTCTCATATTTTCGCGAAATATTACTCATTAGAACTCCAAACAAGTCTTAATATGACACAGGACGTGCTTTTGTGAATAGTTGCTAAGAACGAAAGGTCATTTCTCTAAGGTCTTAATCAAATATACTTTAAGATTTAGCATTTTTAAATCACTTAGTAGAGCTAGATTAGCTGATGTCGTGTTCAAGATCCTTAACTGTGGCATAATGGTCATATATGTAGACGTAGTGCCTGTCTCAGTTTGATTAATGCAATTTGCTTTTATAGAACGATGTAGATAGTAGAACTTGATCGCATTTGCTCTGAAGACGTTTACCATGAGATTGCAAAATTATTCATCCTGCTTATTTACTATTCCTTGTTTCCTTCTTTTTTATGTTCAGTGTTTCTCGGATTTTATTCCTCTCATAACCTCTGGCCTCGTTTATTCTGTCATTTTCAGCACTGAAATAGGTGATTTCAGTTTTGTTTGATAAGCAGTAGGAGTTTTCTTTTCGACACTTAGCTTGTTTTGTGATAACGGAACCAAAGTTTTTACACCTTAACAATAATGATTTCTTCGGATTTGTTATCGGCTTCACCTTCTATTCCTATGTTTGTGCTAACTTACCTAAGAAAGAACTCATCGTCTCATATCTACTATTAGTCGATGGAGGGTCATGGAGAAAAGGGAGCTTTGTATCAACCAATGAAATCATCTGTTCAGCTCCAAGGAGATCATCATTTTCTTCACGAAGCAATGTTACGATTAACCGAGTAACTTATGTAGAAGTTGCAGAGCCCGGTAACTGCTCCAGCTGCATTATATTTAGGAATTGCTGGTTCTCAACACACAACCTCCACAGCTCTCGTTTTTGCTCAAAGGGCTTTTTTTTAAATAAGATCGATTACCAACTTATTTTGCGAGGAAATAAAAGATGAATATGTATTACATTTTCCTTATGAATGATTTACGCTCTACCTTTGCAGAATTCTAATATTGCAGGAACGCTCGATGAAGAGGAATTGCTGGAAGGTGGAGTTGATTACTCAGAAGAACTCAGAGGTGAATCTTTATCTGTTAATTTGGTGAAATTCCGAGCCTCCGGAAAGCCCACCTTCGTTAGCAAAATCGTGACATGTTGATTCCTACTACATCAACAGAACGAGAAATTGTTTGTGCAAGGCGTACGAATGTTTCAGAAATAGTACACGTAACCATATTCCCGTTGCAAAGATTATTTTCTATTACTTCCATTTATCTCTTGTTTACTGACACACTTCTCCTCAAAAAAAAGTGGATATTTCTCCTATTTTGTCAGCACTTGTTGGCCGTTGCTATTATGTGGTTATCACTTCCGAAGGCATCTTTCATAGTCCACGATTTTGTGAGCGACCAGTCGCGCGACTAGTCGTGTACTATGAAAGCGGCCAGTAAACATATGTAGTTGGGAAGTGGAGCGCGAAGTTCAAAGTTGAGCAAAGTAAAATTTTTTTTTGTAGAACTAGAGGATGAAGGTTCGATGGATATTGAAGAGCTGAGACGACGATACGGTTACTCATTGTATGGCGATGATGACGAAAGCGCCGAAGCAGAGGTTTGTAATGAAACTTTAATTGCTTCGTGTCCTTCTGGAATCAATGCGTACTTTTCATTTTCCCATTATAATTCCACCCTCAAGTTATTCGTCCCATGGCATCGTGGAAATGGTTTTTCCCTGCAATCTTGAATTTTATATAGTAAGGAATACAAAGGATCAAGTTGGTCAAACAACCTTGTCAAAGTTTCCACTTACTCCTTATCTATTTTTGGATGGGGTACGTTTCACCTGCCTAGCTCTTAAATCTTATGCTGGACGTTTTTAGCTATATGGGGTCGGGCGTTACTATGAGCGAGGCTTATTGAAGCTAGTCTAGGCCATATTTCGCGGATTGCTTTTGGGGGCTTTCGAAGGTGAATACTGTTCACGGAAAAGGTGACCGTGTGCCTTTGCGTGAGTACTACATATTACAGCATCCCATCCAATCCCAGAAACGCCATGGATGAGAATTTTGGGGGTACATAACTTACTTTATTTGCATATGCGGCTCCTCTACCTTAGGCATCGCTTTTCAGGGGTGGTGTAAGAACCAACTCTCATATCCGTTAATCGGGTATTCTAAAAACTTCTTACGATGGAGGCGAAAAGGACGATTGACATATGGATGCCTGGGTGTATCGCATGTCATCCGTCAAGGTATGAGGGATTCACGAAGTCAGCACTTTTCGGTAGCCAGTGGGCTGGAGACGGTCAACGGCTTTGAACTAAGTACACCCAAATCTTGTTGCAAGTGGCGGTGCTAGCCTCCGGATGGTTTGAGAGCTTTGAGAGGGCTGATTCTTCCTGTCTGTGTGAGGCCGTCTCGACTGAGCTTTCCCTTCAAAGCTCGTGTCTCCTTTTACGAAGCGAGCGGGTTTGGTGCGATTCACGCGTCAATACAAAGGGGTCATCGGACAAAACGCGCTAAATCATCATGCCTACCATCATAACGGGAGAAATAAGAACTTATAAGTAGGATAAGTAAAGAAATGACCAACTATGCACCGTTACAGAAGGATTGCATCATCTAGGATCAGAAAATTTGAAGTTATTCTTATTTTGAACGTTTGACAAGTAAATTGTTGACCTATGAGGTAAATTCTCAATCTCGAAGGGGCTTTTTTGCCATAGTAAAGAGATTTGCTCTATTCGTGGTGAAGCGTGGATTTCTGCAAATTTATTTTGATCCATCTCAGCAGAAAGGTACTGAAACGAAGATGCGCGAAGAGCTCCAATGGGGTCACGCGTGAATCGCCCCCCCCCCCCCCCCCTGCTCCTCCTCCTCCCGAAGCGAGCTACTCAGTGGTGGACGGTAGTGATGATAGTAGTGTTCATCCCTTCAATGCGCTGTTGATGTTGTGGGCTGCTGCCGCCGCTTCATTGCCGCGCCTCACTTATGGAAAATACACAGTTCTGGCTAAATTACAGATGATACGATACTCTTGTTTAACAGCATTTTCTTGGTTTTGTGGTTGGACATACCGATTTTGAGTCACTATCGTTTTTGGCGCACCACCGACAAATTCACTAACGCGTGTTAAGGTTGTTTCCGTTTTGCCACTGCATAGGATGTGTAGTCGTGGTAATGTAAGGCTGGTTTTCTCATTTTGCTAGTTCTCAAACTCTGCGATCGCAATTGTGACCTAATGAACAGCCTTATATACTGAATCGTTCTATTTGATTTATCCGACGTGGTTTTTATCCATACGATAAATTTATTCAGTAAATATGTGCTTTTTCTGTAAAAAATGTCATCAGCCTTCTTAACAAGCAATTTATTACTAGAGTTATTTATTTTATTTTTATTGATTGCATTTTATGCAATGCAATAATGATCGTGATATTTTTCAGTAGTAGAATATAATGTTTGCATACCGTCATATATGTATTATCTGTAAGAATTTATTGGCAGAGAATTAAGCCCTCACTCGTACAGAACTTTTACTCTTACACACACCGTCTTTTTTTGCACTTATTCGCTTATTTCCAGTGTGACAGTAGCTCGGATGCAGGCGCCGTTGGTGAAGGTGGTGATGGTGAATGTGAAACGGTCGATGTAGAAGCTAGTGAGAGTGGGGAGTTTTTCCACCTTCCATATGACGAGCTTGACGAAGGGGACGATTCAGATGATAGAGACTATGCGCCGCCAGATCCGTGGAAGAAGGACGTTAGTTTTTTTCCATGAATGGTAAAATTGGTGCTACGCTTGTTATTGTTATGGCGATATGAGGAGATCCTAATTTTCAGGTTAACAAGATAAGTATTTAAAATTGTGCAGCAATTTTAAACGTATACATCTTGTCCGTTACAGGTTCGTGTTGATGCAGGCCGTTATCAAGCCGCAGTTCCTGAAAGCATGAACGACGAAGAGTCTGTAGGGTCGAGTGATAATGACAATGATCTACCGGCACTACCCAACCCAGTGCCGGGTGGAGCATTGTGGATGCCGACGGATGAATTGTCAGAGGTCGATATAAATCGTTTTCTAACTGACATTGTTGAATTGAGGGAAGCGCATGGTCAAACATTTTCTGATCGTTTTTCTGTGGTGAGTTCTATTTTGATATATGGCTTTGCCCCATCCTTGCCTTCTTTACATACCTATTTCTTCCTGACGCCTCTGCTCTTCAGACGAGAGACGATGAAGACGCGCTCTGTGCATTGTATAGGCACCGTTACGATACTGAAAAAGCGAAGGTGAGTGTTCCAAGTTTTGAATGCATTGCTTCTTGTTCCCACTTCGTCTGGAAAATACACGAGTTCAACATATATGGCTCAACGGCTGCGAAACTTTTATGAGTAAAGATGTTTGGCAGATCGAAGACGGTCTTATACGTAACTTCTCCTTCGAGAGCTCATGATGTGTGACTAGTGGAAAATTGTGCAATCACGGGCTCACCCATTAAGTAAGACTAAATTTCCCTTTCATTTCGAGGTGATGTGGATATTCATAATAACACAACATGTTCACGTGTGAGGACCAAAATATTATATTCTCATTTAGTCCCGAAAATGTATGGATCGGTTTCTGCATTCCTGCGCGAAACCTTCCATCTTCCTGCCAGAGGAACTCTTTTGTTGCTTTCTTAAAGGCACAGTTCACGATAAAAATGGCTTCTGAGATTTTCCCATAGGTTAAATCTGTGGCCTCTTCGTATAACATTTGTGGCACTTTCAGGTCGGAAAACGACCTGGAAATGGTTTATAAGGGCTCAAAGATTGTATCGGGTGTTTGCCACACCAAAGGCGGGCGGGTTTCACGGCATCGTGAAATGTACTTTGCCAAGGGACACCCATATAGCAAGTTCAAACAACTTGTCATGACCCACAGTGAAAGACTGTTTGGACGATTCTGGCCTGAAGTAATGAGCTTTTCACGCAATTGAAACAACTGAAATCCCACCCGAATACACAGTCTTTGCCATTTCCGACAGTTCATTTCGTACAACTTCTACTTTCCCTACTATTAGGAAGCCCAATAGACGGATTTTCTCGCTTTCTTCGCCACCGATGCACTGTTCTCAACCAACATTCACGCTTTACGACTTAAAAGTGGAACCGCAGAATTATCGTGAACAGTGTCTCTAACTTACTAAAGGAAACTTTGATCCTACTATTCATTTGCTTCTTTGAGAGCTGTAGGGTTCTGCGGGACATGTAGACATCATGCTCGCTTGAAGCTACCGATGCTTTATAACAAACGATCACTAATATTTGTTGAGAAAATATGCGCGTCGAATTTTTTGCTTATATATTGCAAGTTTTCTTATAAAGTTACACGTAATGCACAGTTTGAACTTTTAGTCCTAAAAAATCTTGAGCTAACTACAAATTTTCTCTTAATCAGCTGCAATTCATAGTCCACCAATTTTTTAAATCGTTGATGTCCGACCTTTCAATCATTTTTACTTGTGATGCCATCTTCAGGCAGCGTTTCCGTTTTCTCGAGTGAACCAACCATTCCGCACTGTTCGTCAGGGCGCTTTGCAGTGGGATTTGTCTGAGCGAGATTTGTTTGAGAGAGGTATCACGATGTATGGCAAGAACTTCTCCGCCATACAGAAGAGACTCGTAAGTGACTTCACTTCAATAGAAGCCGATTGAAATTATAGTTCCCATTATATATTTGCTGAGAATAACTTGAATAAATTAGTACTAGATTACTTCTCACCAATCTTAACTCATTTGGGAAATTCTACGCATAACCTTTTTGGAACCGACTGTTAAGGATTTCATGAACATTTGCGATTGGGGTGCATTCGACGTCTAATACCCCCTTCGGATGATCTGGGCGCTGAACTATACCGATTTCCAAGTAAAACTGAGGATTATTTTGCGGAAGTATTTTCTGAGTGTTACAGCAGCGAAAGTTTACCTCGTTTAATAACATTACCGTGAACGTAGTAGTTTTACTTTATATCTGCTTATCTCACATAATATTAGAAGGCAATGACTTTTGTCATCTCAGCTTTAAGTCAGCTCTAAGTTAAATAAAATAAAGACTGCATTACGTGATTTTCAGCAAGTTGGAAGCAGTGCAATTATTTTCATTTCAGTTACCATATAGACGAGTAGGAGAGCTCGTTGAATACTACTACTTCTGGAAAAAGACAGATAGGTGAGTGTCTGTGGCAGAATCTGCTCTATTTTCTCATCTCATACTTCAGGGAGTGTTTTCGAATGTCAGCTAAAATAAACTACTGCACCTTGTTGGAGGTGATAAAGTATTAGTTTTTGCTAGGCCATGTGCCTTATGAATGTAGTGTGTCCAACGTTCTACCTATGACTCTTCATTCTTATATTTTACTTGAGTGGTGTCCACTATAGCTTGAAAGGAAACCGTGGAAGAGGTTTGCTTTGGTTTGAAAGAAACTGGGTGATGCTCGTTAGTATTGAATGATGTTATGTTATGTTCTCGAGGTTCAACAGAACTGAGCTTGAATCCTGAGCTTTTCTTGTACATTTATCAACAATTGAAAGGTGAATTTGAGTTTTGGTCGAGATGAGTGCTTCCTCCTCCTAGACTCATAAAGATTCTGTCGGATTCGTTCAAAAAGAATTATCCGGTTCTTACAAAGATCCTTCTATTGCCCATATGAAGTGAGGGGTCTTCATAATAACAGAATATAATGATGTAAAAAAAATGAGAAGGGTTCAAATTAGGTTCACGGAGCATAGTGACTGACTGCATCGTCATTGTATGCGAGCAGTAGTTGAATGCATGAAATTGGAAAAGCTATAATCTGTATGTGTGTGTATAGAGGAGATGGGCTAGTGTGGAAACAAAGTTGGCACGAAGGTCTCGTGCCGGTTGTTGCTGTAGTTTCCGGTTAGCCGAGCGGAAAACCATGTTGCGGGAGGTTCCATGTTGCACTCGCCGACAAACATGTGTACAAAATTTTCCATATATCTAACAATCCTTTTTCCAGATATCAAATGTTTCGAAAGCATACCGTTTATGCTGAGCCAGATATGCATTGTCTGGGGCCGCCCCTATCATCTCAGAATCCGTATGTGCAAAACCAATATGATGGAGCTTTACCGGAGGTGGGCGGTACTAGGGCAGATAACGACGGTGCTCTTCCTGACATGGCTGGCAGTGTACTACCGTCAGCGGAGGCTGGAAGGGAGAATCTCAACGCCACACCAGCGTCGTCACAACCGCCCAGCGAGCCTCCAGCACCAGTAGCTGCAGCCGGCGAGACTGAAGGAGAACAGAAAGCCGAGCGTGGAGATATCTGGTGGAATGATGACGTGCCTGTGGCGCAAGTATGATTATTGATCTGCTGCATATGATTGTTGTTAACTATTGAGTTTCCTTGTATATGTTTCAATTCCACATAATTTTGATATAAGTTTACTCGTACTACCATCCATTTTGGAACCCGCAAGTCTGTCACACATGCGATTTTGATCTTTGTTGATCTGAATTTGAATCGTTGAAATGCTGTATAATGTTTTGCATCCTGGTGATTATTTCACTAACAACGAATGAAGATGAAAAAGATTCCAATGATAGCCGCGCAGTGTTTCAAGTTTCATCAGATGACGGTGATGGAAGTGCTTCGACATCCGTTGATGATCACTCAAAATTTACTAGGGAGCGGAAGGGTTGGTGAAAGTTGGATCCTCAGTTTAATACCATATCACGTTTCTTCTTCAAACGCGTCCAGCAAAGTGGGTCCATGACAAGGAAATGTGAAGCTGAAGAAAACTGAAAGGAAGAGTGGACTAATATCTTCATCAGGGAAAAATCACTTACTGATTGCTATATAACCTATGCTCATTATGCCACCAGGAATCATACATGTATTTTTACGCCAGTTAAGTGATCGCAGGTTCAGTTGAGGATGAATATATGGTATCAACGATTGGTTGATAGACCCTTAATACAGATATATTCAAGGTTTCATCCGAGTATGCTTCAGTTTTGTAATATCAGTCGTGGTATGCTGTTGTTTCGCAGTCTCTTCATTTTATCATCGTTTCTGGTTAGTTACAGCTAGGTGTATTCTTGAAGAAGCAGGGGTCAGCGTGATATCAACGTAGCACACTCGACAGAAGATACACTTACGTTCACTAGGTGTCGACATGTCGTAGGATGATGGTGGCATGGGAAAGGAGAAGTATTTTCCGAAAACATCCTGAATGCGCATTCAATGAAATTGATGGCATTCGGGAACAACGATTCAGGCATAATCGGCAAAAGCTGAAATCGAATTTGATTTACCCCTGGGGAAGAAGGCTTCTATTTAGACACGCGCATCAGTCATTAAATGTATTGAGTGTCTACTGACGTCCTTTTCCTCTTGTCAGGAGGAGGAAATTTTTTTGTTCGAAAAGAAATTAGGTTCAAAAAGCTCAGCATTCAAGCAGGATCAGGTGGGGTGCATTTTGAGTCATAAACATGGTAGAAGGCAATATTAGTATCAGCTGCGTATAGGGGTAGATTGCAGCTTCGAATATTTTGTTGGATATGCCTTTGTGCCTTCACAAGCCTGCGATTATTACAAAGGAGTACCACTTTTCCTTCTGACAATGCACCTCCAAACCACAATCGAGCTTCCACCTTTCTCCACGAAAAGTTGTTTTGATACCTTACGGCAGAAAGCTCCCCATAAGGATGGTACACACGGCTATTGTCGTCGTGTTAAAGTTCGTAAACACACCCTCATCGTTGGCTTTCAACTATAGTGGGAAACCAACATTGGTTTCAGGGGTGTATAAATCCATTCTACGATTTCCCATTCGATTTAGAGATGTATAATACTTATACATCGAGGTATCTTTTCTTGCAGTTAAAGGCACAGTTTTCGGGTTCGGGTACCTTTTTTAGTCGAAATGCGGCAAGTATTGGCTGGGAGTAGTGATCGGTGGTGAAGGAGGCGAGAGAGTTCGTCGATTTCGTAAAAAATAAGGCTCCTCAGAAGTACTGAAAGTAGAGGTTGTACGTGGCATGGAAGGGGTATTCGGACGAGGTTTCAATCGTTGCAACCGCGTTAAGAGCTGACTACATCAAGCCCAAAATTGCCTTTCACTCTCGCTGTGGGTCACAAAATTTTTTTCGATTTTCCTTAATGGCTTCCTTGTAAGTGATGCAGCCTCCACAGTGCCGTTGAAATTCGTTCGAGCACACACACGGGACTATCTTTGAGCCTTTATAATAACCTATCTAAGCCGGTTTTCAACTCTTGAGCGTGCGTATGGTATACGAGGGGGGCCGCAGTATTATAATGGCCAGATATCTCAGGCAATTGTTATCGTGAACCGTGGCTTTAAGCCGTATGCAACCATCTGCGGTCTGAAAAAACAGAAAGTATAGAACGTGTTGACGATGTCGCCTTTGAAATAAGTGCAGTTGTGGAAGTGGGAATCACTGTGCAGTAAGCAGGGAATATAGTGGCAAGTGGCGCACTATGTCACACGCACGATCAGGGGTTCGAATCCCGGATCGATATCCGCCTAGGCCAACCAGGCCCTCCATCCCTCAGGGATCGGTTAATTGGTATCCCAGACAAGTCTGGTACCAATCTTGAAGGGTCTTCCATTTGAAACTGTTGACTGCACTATTGCCATAGCTCACAGAAATCCATATCTCAATGCGGAACTAGCATACACGTCATACAACTGTGTACCTTTTTTCCAGAGCTTTATCAGAAATTAATGTTGTTACGGTCAAGCAATCAAATCAGCCTGCGTTGTTGACTATTGACTGTTGTTACAATTAGTGGCATATCATTTGCTGTGACATTCTGTGGGCTTACATTAATGCTCACTCGTGGACTCACCCTATCATCGAGAGATTGGTCACTGAGACAGTAACATAAAAATAAAGGCCCCACAGCGTAATTCGTAAACATCGCTTGAAATACTAGGCGTTGATAGTGATTCCGGTCATAAAAGTGCTGTTTGAAATTTTCCAGAGGATTTCAGAAAAATAAAATCTTCTTGATGGAACAAGCACTAAAGGTTTGCTGATACTACGGTACCGGTTATGGAAAAGAAAAAATCGAACCGCCTGTCGCCTACGTCCCCTCCGAATTTAGAATCTCTGTACTGTAAACCAGGACGTACTAATTTTCGGCTCAACACACACACACATACACACCCGATACACTCCGTGAGCGCCTGCCATGAGCGGAGTTCTGTTTATGAGTGTTTAGGTGAAATGGTTCGTTCCCAGAGCAAATTCACTAAGATGACACTCGTTTTACGCACGCTCAGCCCCGCTCACGGAATCTTGTCCTACACCCTACCATAAGTGTTCCCATCCTGTCTCCTGTATTCCTACCAGATTTGTGCGCTCTGAGCCCAGTTTAACGTTTTTCACGCAAGCCCCGCTCTCCATGGGCAAAGCCTAGTCATGCCACCTACCATAGATATTCACATCCTGTCCGCTATACTTCTACCGAATTTGAGCGCTCTAGTTCCACGAGAAGAGGAATACAAATTTCTGCTCGAACACCTATTCCACGCAAGCCCAGCCCCCTGTGGGCGGAGTTCATTCCTGCCACCCGCTGTATGTGTTCATATCCTCTCTCCTGCACGTTTACCGAATTTGAACGCTCTTGGTCAGTGGGGTAGAAATTATAAATTTCTGGTCAAACACCTACATATATACATACACACACGCACATACATCAACAGACAGACCTAGCGGATTATATATGAGTAAGATTTTGAAGAGATGTGTCGAAACACCATCGATCTATCGATGATCCTTTGCTTAGAGGGAAGATAGGAACGACGCTACATCTCACAAGACCCGAGAATAGCTGGAATTTTATTTTATCGAGAACAACCACTTTGATTTCAGGACGCTTCATCGTTATCCGGTTTTTTAGTGTTTCCGCAAGAGATTTTCATCAACTCATCTAATGTAATTAGTGAGTTTAGACTCTGTTATGACATCTCGATTAGATCCCTTAACTATATCCTTTTTCAAACCAACTTTATGCAATTCAAGGAGAAGACTCAAACTGTCGTGGTGCCGATTGACATAGTGAGATGATCGAAAATAAACATTGAAAACCGATATTTTCAGATGAATTCTCGCCGGATGCCTCAGAGGGACGGGAAAACGTTTTGGCATCAAAACGATGTTGTTTCCCCCACTACAGTAATGTAGGGATAGTTTTCAATTTTTTCGAAAATTCTCTGCCAATACTCCCATGTATGTCATTCCCTTTTTGTTGCGCAATACTAGAAGATTGGCAACTAGTAACTGTCTATTCCCCAAGTTATTCAATTATTCATTTCAAGTGATCACTATCTTTTCCATAGTGACTTATATTCATAAACCAGGTACCTCAACTATTTTTGTTGATAAACAATTGAGTTGATAGTTCTTTTCCATTGAAAAAAAAGTATCTCATAGTTGCCAAACTGGAAGTTTCGACGCAACTTTCTAGTTCAACAATCTCAACAACTGTTGACAATCGACACAACTTCAATAGGAGCTTAGTCTGTTCTAATCATTCCTTCACTCAAAAGCCTAATTGCAGTCGGGTCTGGTAATAGCCTCTGCCATGGAGTCATGGCGGCGTCAAAAGCCGTCTCAAGGAAAGAAAGCCACGTTAAAACTGTCGACACACGGTTTTTATCAAGGTTAGTTTGATCCGTGTGAAGCAAACAAGGTTCGCATTCTAGTCGGCAGTTGGAGATCGCCATTCAAAGTCCACTCTGCGATGGCCTGGCCAGCTATCTAGCAGCCCCCATGCCAGAGTTTGGGAAACTACTTTTGAGTACCATATGCCAAAAGCGGTGATATAAATGGGCCTCATTCCCCAGTTTCGTTTCTGGGACACGCTTTAGGAAATCGACGATCAAAGAGAATGCAGTTTGGCAGGACAGGTGATACCTCGCATACGATTGAGTTATCATAGGCAGTTTTCAAGTGAGGTGCTAAGCATCACACCGTTCTCAAGTTACATCGAACTGCTTTGATACAGACGTCGCACATTGTTCATGGTTTGAGCAGTCAATCCAAAACTTAGCTCGCCAGGCACTGAGAAGGGGTTGCAGCTACTGCACTCGTGAAGTTAGTGTGAGCTGTCTCGCAGAGAATGATCGCTTGAAGCTGTTTCAGAAGACCTTCTGACAAATGCCGAAATGATCTTTGTAATGCCATTCTTCCTTATTATTGTGTGCATATTGTGTGCTGTCGGCTTTTTCAATATCTGTCGAGACGATCTTGTCGACGAACTTCATGCAAACGGTGTTGACGTTATTCGTTCCGAGGTAATGATCTTTGTTTATAAAGAGGCACATTCGTGCTGTTGCACAAACGGGAGAGATCATTTTAGGATACCATCCAGTGTCTAAGAAGTGTAGAAAAAGTTGCTGGAGCAATCACACTTATTTGGCTACCCTTTCCCTTTACTTTACCCATACCCCGTGGTCCCACACGCCGTGGCGTTCAAAAGAGCTCAATTCAGAGGAGAGGTGCAATGCTTTCTGCAGGCCCCTCCCTTGGAGTGTTTAGATGCGACCTGTTCAGTTCTGAGCTTGTGCAGCAGCTGGATACCGCGAATTACTAATGGTAAGGTGAACGTCGGGGTTCAGTTCTGATCATAAAATGAAACGGATCGCTTCAATAGGTTAGGCTGTGTATTTAAAGAGAGGCGGGAATCAAAACTTCAAACTCATCAGTAGAACAGTCTGTGTCTGTGAACGGACAGTTCAAATGTATGAGTGAATATATCAAAAGGCCGTGTCCATCTAGTTTCTGAGCATCCGTCAACTAATCGGCATTGAAATAAACTAGCTAACATAAACATTCTTTGCGTTATTGCGACATTGTATTCCAGGATGGAGGTATCAGGACAATGCCGCGGGAATATGAATACTGATACAAGTGTTCTTGCGTCGCTATTAAGTGAATAAAAATTTTTTTTTGTTACAGACCCTCTGTTCTGAGGCATTGGAAGATACAGTCAAGGGTAGGAATATATCGCAGATGATTTATGAAGACGGGACTATGGCTTTGAGGGAGGCCACGTGTGGGCTTAAGTGATAAAACTTTTAATTCGGACCTATGACACTCGAATTCGGTAGTGTGAGAACACTGATGGCAGAAGCCAGGATCAGACCACGCCCACAGCGGACGGGATTTGTGCGAAAGTTTTGGACCTAGAGAGTTAAAACTTAGCAGGGACAATAATGATAGGTGGCGAAGCTAGACCCAGCCCACACTGGGCAGGGCTTGCGGAAATTGTAAATTTAGACTTCGAGAACTCGGACATGGACATACAATAAACGTGTCAGAGGCGGACGAGGTGGCGGTAATGATTTCCGAGTGACGGCAGCCCTTCTTACGAAAAGAATTAATCAGGATAACATAAGTCCCACTCAACGACTGAACGACTTCTTTGCAGAGGTGGGTCGTAGTCTCGAGAAACTTACGGTGGTGGCCATGTTCCACTCTCGCTCGGATGGATCCCCTCTCTCTCCTGTTGTACCCAAGACGGGGCACATTTTCCAATCTGGCTACGTCTAAAACGCTACGCGTCCCGTACAGCTTACGGACGGACAACATGTGAGCTTTTTGATTTGCGCATTGGTGGTGGCGCATTTGCGCACCTTCTTTGAAAACCCGTCGCAACGCTAGGTAGCTCGCAAGGAACTGTAAGAGGGGTAGTCTAATTATCTCGGAAGTTTGAATGGAGACCCAGATGAATCGATGGAGCTTTGAATGCTGTTTACGAAAATGGAAATTGAAACTGCAAAATGGTTCTACTTAAAAAGTTATGTGGGCCCGAAATTTGCTCGACAGTAGTATCAATTGGATATGCGAACTCGGGGTGTGGTGCGATTCGTGCGATTCTGGGTGCGCGCGGCAAAATTCGGTGCGATTCGAACGACTCTGGCGCCTGTTATTAAGGCACAAACTTGAAGTAGAATAGTTGGGTATAGTCAGCTGATCCTACTGATCTACTCTGTTTCAAGTTTGTGCTCCAATAATAGGCGCAGGAATTGTTTGAATCATCGCGAATTTCGCCGCGCAATTTGCCGCGCGCACCCGGAATCGCACGAATCGCACGTCTCCCGCGAACTTCGATATCAAGTGCCCACGTGGCCTGATGTTAGTGGTCTCACTTCATGGGCGCAAGATGAGAGTTTGCTCTTCGCCATTATTCGTACTTTTGCAAAGTGTTTTTTCATTCCATCAAGGGCTCCCTAAAGGTTTTCCGACATTTTTTCTGTGAACACCTCATTTCTGCTTCCACTTTCTCTCGTCGCCACTATTCACGGAAAGTGGTTCTGCACGTTGTTTGTATGACTCTTTTTTATTTTAAAATCCAAGGAAAATTCAGCAGAAAGTTACCAGAGGTGTGTAAGATGCCTGCAAGAAACTCAATATTGATGGGAAACTTTAGAAAATGCGTAAAGCACATATGTTCTCCGCAAACTGTGCACCTTATTCATGCTGATTCTCTATATCCGACAAAACAGTCAATCGTCTCAAGACTAAACGGGACGCAACAGGATTGATCAGAAGTTCGAATTCTCCGATTTTTATAATAAAAACGTGTCATATTATTACCCTGCAGAACTACATTCCTAGAATAGGGGCGACGAGAGAAAATGAAAGCAGGAATGAGGTGTTCACTGGAAAAATGTCAGAAAACGTTTAGGGAGCCCTTGATGGAATGAAAAAACACTTTGCAAAAATGTGAACAACGACGGAGAGCAAATTCTCATCTTGCGCCCATGAAGTGAGACCACTACCAAGAGGCCACGTGGACACTTGATATCGAAGCGACGAGTTCGCATATTCAATTGATACTACTGTCGAGCAAAATAGCTTTTTGAGGAGAACCACTTTGCAGTTTTGATTTTCATTGTCGTAAACAGCATTCAGAACTCTGTCGATTCATCTGGGTCTTCATTCAAAGTTTCAAGACAAGTAGACTACCCCTCTTTGGTATGTGTCGGGAAAAATCTAGAGAATCCTGCACGACATTTGCTAACCGAGGTCAGGACGTGGGCACACAAAAAGAACGCACCTTTGAAGAGTTTGTGGCCTGCTCGCGAGGCGATATTCTGTACTTCGTCAAACTCGAGAATGCCACCTTGCTCGAGCGGGCGGTTACTTAAGCACGAACGGTCGGACAATTACTGAATGAGACCAACGCTAAAAGACTCTTCCCCCCGACATCTTCACAAGCTCCAGTCCAAGTTACGGCCACTTTTGACGACCTCGGTAGCACCTGCTCTCAAAGGTTCTTCCGTCGGGCCCGTCGTGCCCTGTCCAGTAAGCCGCTCCACGTCAACAACGCCATTGGAGACCTCCAACCACGATACGGGCAATACCTGGACCCAGGTGATTCAACTGCAATGGGTCCAAACACTTTTCTGCTGTCTGAGGCGGTGCAGCTAAGATAGTTTCGAGAGTCTCCACACGCGAACCCTAACACTAAAGTGGGCCCTAGACGGCGATTCCCAAATGCAAACGCTTCAAGGTTGGAGACGTACACGGGGGTCAGCTTCGGCGACTTTCGTCACCTTTTTCGTTTCCTTCCAAAGCTTAGACACCGACTCCACTCGACGAGTCTCAGCGTCTACTGAAACAGTCGCGGTCTCGTAGCGGCGCTTCTCCAACGTAACGAAGAGTATACGCAATCATCCGCGTTATCACCGGCAATCACTCGACCGACTTTCCAGCATCGATCCAGTATCCCCATTCCTGGCAAACGCCATTCTGGACTCTGTTTAAGGATGAGTACGAGCCCATCTCCCACCTTCGCGAGTCCGGAATCTTCTTCCCGAAAACGGCGTCGCGCACGCGGCACCCACCGCGTATCGCAGGATTGCGATGGAAGATTGGAGCGCGCAATTTGTAAGGTAGGGAGTCCTTTCATTATTTGAATTGGCTGGCCGCTCCTTTCAATTCCAATGCTCTCTTGATCGTCGCTTATATCGGAGATGTCATTCTAATTAATCAAGTCTGATAAACATAAAAACGAAAAAGGAACAGAAAAAAGATCAAATTTAATAAAAAGAAAGGCAATCAACGAAAAATATTGCGTCCTATCGATCGGTGGGGAGGAAGGGTGAGTTCGGTAATTGCAGTAACATTTGCCGCCTCCCGCAAGGGAGAATGCCGCGATCGGGGAGACGTTCCGTTACCCCATCTTCGCCATACTGGCTGCGTACGGGACCGGCAAAACCGTGATCGGCCACTTATCGCAGCCCGCCATTCCGTGCCTGAGGTGGTGGCCATTGCCACAGCAACAACAAATGTGTTAGTTGCCCAGTTAACTGAGATAATTCTTCGACTCGATGAGTTCAGCCACCTCTCAATACTTCGCCTCGCCGCAGATCAGATACAGCATTGCAAGAGGGAGCACCGCAGACCTCTGTCGTTCTCCATACTATCCTCCAAGGACTGCTTTTGTCACAGACGTGACTAGAGAAGGAAGCATGAGAGCATTACTCACTATGAGTTCTACGCTGAAGATGCCCTGCTGCACGGTCAATGCGTGATCTCCTCTAATTTATCGATTGCGCGGGAAACCGCGCACGCATGGTTACGCCCGTACGTGGCAGAGCTTCTAGAGCATTCGTCGCGTTCGTCCTGACCCGTGTGAGCATCTTGTTTTCCCTTCTATATTTTTAGAGCATTTTTTCTCCGTCTATGTCTCTAGAGCATTCTTATCCTCCCTTCTTATTGTTATAGAGCATTCCTACACTCCCTTCTTATTGTCATAGAGCAATTGATATCGAGCAGTCCTATACTCCCTTCTTATTGTTCCAGAGCATTGTGCGCACCTTGTTCATTCCTTTACTAGAGAAGCATCTTGTTTCTTCTTTTAGCATTTAAATTGCCGATATTTGTTGATTAGTTCATTAACATCAGTTTATTCATAATTTGATTCTCAAGAGTATTTCTCATTTAATCCCCCTTTTTGGCTGTTATACCCAATTTGCATTGTGTTTCTACTTCAGTTATTGTTCACTTATGTTCAATGTGCTTTAATCACCCTTACATTGATCTCGTTATTGTTGTATTGTTTCTTGTTAATCCAATACAGTTTAATTACCCAAGTTTGAGGGCTCGGGATTAGTTGTGCGATATCACAGCTTTCTCGGTATCCCGACCGTTTACACCTTCAAGAGATCTGGAGACCCCTTCGTTACACAGGAGAACGATTACCGTCCCTCCCAGAACAGCTGTAACATTTCGCCGAAGAAGAACGGGAGCGGTACTGCATCGCAGAAATGTGCAATTCCGAAGTGACGGATCGAGCGACCGCAATCCTGCTACGACTTCAGTCCCCGGCTTTCCCTGTATAACCACTTCGCCGCCGTTGAACTCCACTTCCCAGACACCCAAGCCCGTATTTGCCGTGATAGTGACCCGCTTTCTGAACGCTCGCCACATGTATAAGAGACGTCCACCAACGTCAGCCCCATCTTCGATGTAGCAAATGCTACCGTAATCAGTGTCAGAAAAGTCGTCAATTGCCGTGAGTCACCGCCTGCTTTATCACCGTTCGGATCTTCATAGTTGCGCGTTCGCCGTAGGTTCAGCTTGAACGAAGGGATCTTCTCAAAATGTAACGGCTACATCTTGTAAATGATTAGCTAGAATGAAAGCATCAAGCATCAGAAAAAAATAATCTTTGTCTACCGTAATAACCGCATTTTTCAAATTATGTTGTCCTATGCGAGCTCAGACGGCTGCTTAAAAGAAGCAAAGCGTCAGCTTCTGTGCTAACTTTCGTCTCGTTCACCGCCTTCCGAAGCGACCAACGAAATCTACTGGACAGTATTCGAGGACGAGGACAATATTCTCGCGTCAGGTCATTCAACCAACTGATCAATATTAGTGAAGTTCGTCAGAAATAAATACCTGAACAACCGCCTTTGCGCAAACATTCTCATACTAACGTGAGGCAACTCAGGAGGAGTTTATTGGGGAGCGTCCTTTAAGAACACTGTATTCGATCTGGCCGGTCCGCTTTAGGGTCACGCTTCGAAGGGCGCGGAGTAATGCCCCGTTACTCAGCATCCCCTGATCTCTTGTCTGATCGAAAACAAAGTAGTATTTAGGACGGCCTTGCTAAAACAAAAACGTTTTTGGTATCCCCTGGTCGCTATTATCTCAGCCGTCTGCTACAATTCGATTGAGTCTAAATATACTTCCAATGGATGCTCAATTTGCTTTCCTAAGAGAGTCACGCATTGAGATAAGTATTCTGTTGCTGAATAAACTGTAATCATGAATGTTTTAACAGCTAACAGTTCAGTTATGCGAATTTCATAAAGATGATCGGATGATTTCTTGTATTTTTATTATTACCAGTCTCATTGTAGTAACTGCGCTCAACTAGAGATATTGAACAATCCACCAACGTACGTCATCGACGTAACTGTTCTGCTTGGAGGCAAGCGTCCGACTTGCGCTTCCTTCTCCTCGTTTTCCATCAAAACATTGAGGCATTGAACTCTATTTCAACTGCAATAACAGCTGTTCTGAAATGACGATTGAGCTCCTCCCGTCTTCGTCCGCTCCAGTAATTATAGAATTCATAATTTTTTACCTGTGATTTTATCATTTGTACTCCCCTTTTCTCAAATAAAACTTAGGTCGGCCCCCATCGTACCCCAAAACGAAAACAACCGGAACTTTCTCGTCCAAACTTTTGATCAATCGCAGCTTTTACCGGAAAGTCGGACAAACGAGTCAGCGAAAAGTTTGCTTTGTATTGGCCTTCAAATCCAGCTTCTGACATTCAGATACGAGCGTATCAATCTAATTACACATGATGGAGCCCTTTTTCTCATTCACGTGGATATCAACCTGCAAGAATCTGCTCAGAATGCTGAGTCGAGTCTTGTAGGTTGATGTCTACGTATATGAAAAAAAGGACTCCAGTGAATGTAGTAAGACACACTTCATCATTAGAAACGACACTGGAATGAAATTCGTTCTGCTCTGACTCTCAACTAAAAAACACTTTAATCACTAATGATCACGGTTATGCCTAATATAGTAAGCCAATGGGAACATTATCGAAACCGACTGATTCCCAACAATATTCACTATGAAAATATGTACATAGATGACTTACCATATAAGCATTAGTAGCTTGGGGAATCGCACAGAGCGTCACCCACGAACTTTGCTCGTGGAAAAAGGGAAGGGTATTCATTCCGTGTCACAGAAATGGAAAGGAACACGGCAGTTCTTCTCTTCGCGGGCTTCACAATTGGGTGGAATTGGCTCCACTGATGAGCAGTGCTTACTAGGGAACTGCGTATTTTGCTCACAGTCTTTGCACAATTTCAATAATGTTTTTCATCTTTGCACGTCACATGCTCAATAAATTCAATGGAAAGGCATGAAATATAGGAGGTGTTGGACCGGACAACGACTCAGGTAGATGCTGCGACGCAAGCACGCCAAAGGGTCTTGCACCGATTCCTCATATCAATTTCAGCAATTCGTATGGTCATTCGACGTAAAGGCATCGCCGGCATAAAAGCTCCAGTGCAGCCTCACTGTCATTGTGCAAATATAGACTTCCTAGAAAAACGTGGCGCTTCCACACCACGTTGGTAAACTATTTCTCCAAGCACTGAAGGAGGCTGAATGTGTTGCAGCGGAGGATCGAAGATCTTTCAGTCCTCGCAACCTTCATCTGTTCTCCGTTCTGGAAGGGGTCAAAACCCACAATTCGGCCATTTCTCTATAAATCTTCTTTCCATCATATTTCTTACGTTCTGCCTCTACGAGATTTGATATATCACTCGATATCAGGAAGTAGCGTAAGTAAACTAGAACCAAATGATCATTCCTGTTCTGTGGTATCGTTCCTGATCGAAACCGATAGGGCTACTATCAACGTGAATCCTATTGGTTTCTTTTTTTTGTGACAAAAAAAATCAGAAATTCCCCGATAGAACGTGATTCCGATAATTTCCATAGCAGGCCAGTATGCACATACATACACACACTAGCAGAGACGGACGAACAGAGACTGATCATTCGACGTTTATTTGCATTCCCCCCACAACCTCACGTGCCAGTATGCCCAAAGTCAAATTTCCCATGCCTTGTATGTACAAATCGTTATCATCTTCCATTGTTATTACCATTAGCCTCTTGATGCAATGTAGGATACATTGGAAGAGTCCGGCATTCATCAACCACAACAATATTACCCGAAAAATGGTACAGGCTTCAAAAAAAGTTTTCAAAATCCAACTTTTGCTTGCCGTTCTAGGCCTGCCTTCTTTGGCTTTATTTCTTGCATAGATCAAGTAATTCTATCAAAATGATATAACGTTGCTATTATCAGCTTTTTGAAACGAATTTCCGTCTGCCTGGTCCCGTTTCCACGAAATACGATCGCCGTCGAAACTGTCATAAAAGATATTGATCGGATTGCGCCACGTATTTAACTACCGTTCCACGCAACACAAAGTAGGTTCTGTTGAAACAGAGCGTTGAGTTCAAGAATTTCATATGAAAACTTGTGCTCAGTAAGGACCAGTAAAGTTCTCTTGCTAGGTTTTTTATGGTTTTCATGTCCGACAAGTTGAATTGAGTACGATTTCGAAAGTAATTTTTAACCAATTCACTGAGTCAACCTTTCAGAAAAATCTGGCTAAGTAGTGATGCCTAGTACTAGAAGAGTTACGCTTCATTAACAGTCCATTCATTCATTGTTTGTGGTTGTTTTGAGCCGAGAGAAGGCTACTCATTCAGGTTCTAGCTATAAAGCTGGTTGGACAGAGCCCATTGATTAACTAGAGAAAAAAAAACTGAATAGATGAATAAGAACTAACTGCAAAATGAACCTCAGAATGAGAGAAGGTTGTCTTAGGCCATGCGACGGTTTGGCAGATATTCTGAACCATTTAGCAATTGGATGACGCGGGAAACAGTGACGCGTGGGTTTCACTAGAGTAGGAATTTATGACAGACTAGAGGATTCAGCAATAAAGGGCATCTTCATTCACCTTTCCTTCCTTTGAGAGAATAATTTCAATTCCTTATGTAGAGTGAGCGAAAGCCCTGCTGTGAACGTTCCTTAGGACTTTTAGGCAATTCAAGACCGAGGCCGATCTTACAAACGCTGTTAATACGCCTCTGTTAACACAGTAGACCACCGGGATCTGATTGCTCCGGCGGGTTCTGCTGAACGCGGGCACTCGAATGGAGGTTAAAGAACTTCAGGGGAGCCTGCCTATCAACACCTACGTTGCACCTTAGGAGTAAGTGACGTCCATTGTCGTGGGACAGAACATATTCTTTCATATTACAAGGGGAATTGCGTTCAATTGCCCTGGTTGAGCTAAATTTTTCCATTTTCATTAAGGGAGGACGTAAAAGTAAAGAGTGTTCGCAGAGGGGAGCCTGCGGCTTCGATGTATGTATCGGTATCCCTATTCCGCTGTTGCTCTTTCTTACTGGTTGCCAGGCGTGAGCTTGTCAGATAGCATTCGCATCGAATCATTGAGCAAATACGAGAGAGTGCCGCAAGCTCCCTCCTCTCGCACACATTCATTTCATGCTCAATGCAATTCTCATCAAATCTCTATTCTCTGCACTGTCTGCTATATTTGCACTTGTAGATCGATCAATTGAAACTGCCCTTCAATGGGATTTTTCTAACGGTTTGTCCAACATCTCTTGTTCATGACAGTCGAGTTAAATCCTTGGAAAATTCGGAAAATGAGGCTTTGTGCTTGAAATGAACAGTTGAAAAGTCGTGGTATGGAACGAGCTCAAGGCGGGAGACCAGAAAACTGCGTTCGTTTCTATTGTGAACGAATAAAGCCGATTAGGCTGACGAGAGGCTCGGTAATCCCCGCGTTCATGTGACATTGAGTAGAGATCGCCTGGTCTCTAGCAACTTAGCGTAGACTGTTTTGGAACGCTGCCCTTTACCTCGTCTTCCGGTAGATATTACTGAGCAATTCAAATCGTACATATCAGCTCAAATAGAGCTGAGGGGCAGCTCAGTTTTAGGCATCCTGTCAGTGACTGTCTTGAATCAGTCGAGGAGCTATAGTCCATGAGACCATAGATACCCACCATTTTGATCCACTTCCTCCCCATCGTTTTCGACCGGTTGGAGCGGACTCAATGCTTTCCACGTTCATTTCATGGAATAGACCAGCGTATATTGAGAGTTTCGAAAACTCATTTCCTCATACATCTTGTGAACACTAGAAGGAATTTTCAGAACCGTTCAGCGATATTCCACTTTTTCTGAACTATGAAAATGTAGAACAATCAAGACATATTTTTTCTATTCTTTTTTGTAGGGCAAGCTAGCGTCTTCAATGAAAAGAATCAAACTTTGAGCAGAATTCTCCACACAACAAGAACGACAGCGCACATTCTATTGTCTCTAAAATGCCGACGAAGGCGCTCATTATAGAAGACCATTCGACGTGATGCCCTTTGCTCTACACAGACGAATGAGGACTGAGTGAAGATTGTCAAATTCTTATCTGAAGGTGTCCTCCCATTAGCAACGATTGTTCCGAGCGAAACGCCTGAGAAGAGATCCTCATTCTTCAAATGAAGTTCTAGAGTTGTTTGTCCTGATAAGGCAACGTACCGATCAAAAATGCGTTTTTCGTTGCGTTTTTCATTAGGAGCATGAGAATAGTAGCCATTTGAGCTGTCACTATTGCGGTTAGTGCTTTGGAGGGTACCCCTCTTTGAACCCGAGAATGGTACTGCAGAGCCGAATCGTTTGTCATGGTATCTCCGCCCTGGTGAATCAGTCTTTCGGGTCATCGAGACTGACGCATTCTAAGATGGCAGTCACGCCTTTCTGACGTTACCAGCCTAGCTGAGTATTCATCGTCTTGATAGGTCTGCTAATATTCTCTCCAACCAATTTCGTACAGCCCGTCCGACCTAACCTTTTTCGCCTGAATACTGGGCCTACATATCTAGATAGTTAAATATTTTCATACCCCGTGTTGTTCTATACTTTCCACTAATCACAATAAGTGCTAACAAATACTTGCCATCAATGGATCTAGCGATGCTAGGCAGCATTAAGGCATTATTGGTCATCAGGGAACGGTCATCACTGAGTAAGAGCAGATGTTTACCCTTTTCAAATTATTCTTTTTGCGAAACTTACATCATATAGTCACCTTCTTTGATCTCTCCGTTGTGTTCATTGACTACTACTATTCTGGAGGGAAATCGTGAAAGTATTTTACACACTGAAGTTAACATAGGTTCAGATGAACTGTGAACGCATAGAACCCCAGTGACTTAAACCAGTAGGTCAAAAGTAAATTTCTGTAAAGTTACGTTTGACTGTAGGCTTCAATTTTTGTCTACAGGATGGTTCCCTTTTTCGGAGGCCCTGCACGGAGCCCGGATAATTTCTGCACCTACGTTAGGTTCGAATTTTCCCTAAAGAGTGCTAAAGTCATTTGAGTTGGTAAATTACTCGATGCTTAAATGGCCACTTTGACTTTTCATGCATGAGGTCGGGTCCCTTCTCGATTTGATATAGCAAGTTTATCTTTGTCCTATCGTAAACCGTTCAGGGATCTGGCGCAGACATCATGCTTACTGCACGTTTTTGTATTTTATTCTTTCTTCTCATAGATTTATTCGTGTAATAATCTACACAAAATCGAAGCATCATTGATTTTCTTTTTTATTTATGCCTCTTTTGCTGCGTGCTGAAACTTCACAACGTTCTCATGAATACGACCGTGGTCCGAAATTCCTTCAGCTTCTCTTTGTCGCCTGCTCTCGGCGTAATTCTAAGAGCCATTTGATCACCCCTATTTATATAGTACGTCACCAGCCGCATCATATCACTGGTCCTGTTGGCGGCCTTATCACGATCGCTGACTGCAGCGAATTGGTCATTTTCCCTTCATCTTATGCTTTCTTGATCGGTCTTTTCACATTTGTTTTCTGAATTATGTAACTCCCTATCTACAAAATATTTTTTGTTCATCGGCGGTAGATATAATGTCGAGACAACTCTAGTTGTCTCAGCGATTCCTAGACGAGAATCCTTGCGCTAGAATTCTAACTGACCCTTTCTTTGGTCTTATGCTATTTCCTTTGATCTGCGCAGGAATTGTAAGGACAATGGGCTTAACACTATCTGAAGCAGAATCTGTTTTTAATTGTTACTTTTGCTTCTGCCTCGAGGTCGTTAGGTAGAAACTTTTATCCTGGCCAACGTTCCGACGGGCTCGTCGTCTTCAAAGACCTGAAAATGGTTCAAAGATTCTCGAATAATCTTGTTGAATATCTGTTTTTGATAAATACTCGACAAGCCCAGAACAAAACCTAGCATAAGAGAGCTAAAAAATCGTATTTTGATATCCTATCACTCCTGAATCGGTGAGAACTTTTCAACGAAAACTGCTTTGTCTCGATTCAGTTTTACTTCGTAACAAAATTCCACCACTTCGATAGGCTGTTGGCATGGATTTTTCCTCCTTGAGCTCCCTACGAAAATAAGGGTGCGAATGAATGACAGAAAAGGACATTTCAAACTTATTGCTTCCAATTCCCATCGTTAAATACGTTTTTTTACAAGACCGAAGCATTTCAATCGATAGTGCAAATTCCCCAATAGTCAATAGCACCTTCAATCCCCATGTTCAAGTGGTTCAGAGCTCAATCAGATGTTAGCCAACAAGGTAGACCACCTTGTTTTCAAAATACTGTAATAAAGGTTGCGATGAAGTCTCCGGCGTTAAGCAGTCCGATTTTTGGGATGCGTCCTGCACTGAACTCCCATATAGAATACTAGACAACGTAAATTGTTTCCTCTGTCCATTGATGCACGTCAGAGCACGGCTAGGGTTCCCCTTTCCACTTTCACATGCACTCCACCCCCCAAGAAAGAGGCAGGCTTTCGAGCAGATTCCGGTGATTTCGCCGGTGCCCAGAGTGTGCCATCTTCAGTGGGGTTTCGACTTTTAGCTTTTACTTTTTACGAATTGCGCACAGAACGCGCAGCTGGATTAGCCCTGAGGAGTCCCCTTTCCTGCGGAGAAATTGCCGATGCAATTGATTTGAGTTTCATCATGGAGTATTGAAACTTTTCCGGCGTTGATTAATCCAATTAGTATGCTGCGTCCTTAAACTCCATTTATCGTCTACGCCGTAATGTTGTTGATGTTCTGAATGCTTTTATGGACTACGAAAGAAGTTACGGCAGCCAGCCAATGTACAAAATAGTGCTTTCGTTCTCCCAGGCAAGAAAGTGCCGATTGATCCCTAAGAAATGGAGGCTTGGCTGAGTTTTTTCTAAGTCATTCCAGTACACTAGTTAGACGTCAAAGACGTAATCCTCGTAATATACAGTAGCGCTCAAAAGTCTTCGGTGAAATGGTTCCTCAGTCGTAGTTCTCAGTCGTAACTTCTTTCCTACTGGATCTAATCAAGCGAAATTTCTATATTCGGAGCGTGGATGTATTGTGAATATTTACCACTATTAACCTGCAGTCTGATCATGTTCCAGATATTCCAAAGAGCATGAACTCAAAATCGACTGCGAATACAGATGATGGTCCTTCTAGGATCTCTTTCCTTTTTGTCATGTCTATAATGTACGAGCGGTAATGCCGAACACAATAGATGAGAAGAACGCACATAAGGTGCGAATAAGTGCAGACGCCAACAACTTCAGTTTTAGCAAAATAAGCTACCGCAACAAACACCTTACTCTACCTGTGGATATTGCAGCTTCGCAGTGAAATAGGGCTGGGTAGGGTGAAATATGCTCTAGTTAGACATATCTAAATTTCGTGTCATTCGGTCTACTAACAAAAAAGTTATGAACGAAAAAGCGTCAAAGCGTTTCACCGAAGACTTTTGAGCGCTACTGTATGTATTTATTTTTTAATTTATGACCACGATGTAATAGAGACAAATTGAGGACTAAATCATGGCGAAAAGCTAGTGTGATTGAAGAGACAAACATAGTCACAAAGAGCGAAGTGACAATTTCGCCGAATAGAACTTTTAACAAGCACGGAGCATAAAGAGTCAACGATCTTTGAATTTCTTCTAAACTGCTGTGACCAGGTGGTGAAACTTCCAAATGACCCGACTTTGCGAAAGTTGCTGTCAAGTGACGACGTTTTTGCATAATTGTTTGCAGAGATGATCTCCAGGGCAAGCTGCATCTGGCAGAACGTGCTGGCATAGAACCATCTCCTGGTTACGGCTTAACGTGATAAAGACCAAGTTAAACAGCTTGAAGTAGTGCGCGGAGACTGTAGCTTGTAGAATGCCCTGAGGATTGCATCGAAAATGTTACGGTACCTGGAGAAAAACCTAGCTGGAGAAGGAAGCGTGGATCAAGCTCCAATAAACTGCATCAGTGCTATGGAGGGAATCCATTCTTGACGAGTAACGGCGCTTAAAAGGCTGAAAGAAAAATACACTGGACCGTGATGAGGCCCACGATGCTCTACGGCAGCGAGTGCTGGTCTGTAGGTAAGAAATGTGACAGACAACTTCACTTTGCAGAAATGAGGATGCTGAGATGGGCCCACAGTTGGGCTCGGTCGGACCGGGTGAGAAAAAGTCAGTAAGGTCATATAAACAGCTCCTGTCTACTAGAGGTGAGAGAGCAGCCTCTACTATGGTATGAGCCTGTACTGAGAAGATCAATCGACAAGGAAAGCGATTAAATGCAAAGTCCCACGTAAGTGAATACGAAGAGCTCCAAAGAAGGGGTTGCGGATCGAGAAAGAACTCATCGAAACAAAGGTGACGGTAAATGGTGCTGCAGAGAGATTGAATTGGAGTTAGCTAATAAGAACAGTGGATTCTACAAAACTTATTTCATTTTTATTATCGTCGACGGCAATCGTTCTCTGCGAAATTTCGAGAATTAATTCTGGCTGAAGTCAGTGTCTAGATTTCAGCCTGTATGCCTGATATCACTTAGGAGAGACCATGTGAACAGAGCCTTGGACCGACTCATTTCGTTGAAATTAGTGTCCGATTGTGATAATCGACGTGAATGCATTTACCGATTTTAATAAGGGAAAAGATTCTGTTTACCACCTTCACGAAATCACTCCACACAATGTTATCTCGGGTCGCATAGCTGACACGGCGCACTGTGAAATCTTGTTTGCTTTCCGCTATTCTGACTTGCCTATCACGCTATGATTCATTATCGCTTTACCACCACTCAGAAGCCTTTTCTTTTATTACTCGTCACTATTAGCCAACCTTGGCACGAAAATTATCAATCAAAACCTTTTTTCGAATGTCTGATGTAAAGAACACAATTCACAGTTTTGACTTGATGCTTTGTTAACTGCTGTTATAACGCCGCAGTGCGCGAAGCGAAAGTCTCACAAGGTTGGCGATTTGTGGGCAAAACTCCAGTCTTGGACGGGACTCGAACCCGTACTTGTCCTTTCAGGGGACCGTGCTCTTATCCCTTACACTACCGAGAAAATAAGAGCACGGTCCCCGGAAAGGACAAGTGCGGGTTTGAGTCCCGTCCGAGACTGGAGTTTTGCCCACAAATCGCCAAACTTGTGAGACAATTCACAGTTGTAAGGCCTCGTTTCCTCCCTCCACCTCCGTCCATGCATTCATTTTTGTATGATCAGCTGCAGTAGAATGTTCAGTGCAATGGATGGAGCTATTAGCTTACTTACTTTTTATTCATTTATTCATTTATTTTATGCTCTCGTACAGAAGTGATGGGTAAGCTTGAGGTTCACTGTGACTTGCCGACTATTACTGCATGTATCTCGGTAGTTCTCATTATTACTTACCGTAATGTACAAACCTGTGTTTGCTCCTTTGAGGCTTTTCAAGATTTTTCCGACGAAAATTCACCCTTTAGCAATCACTGGCTCGAAGATCTTGTAAATTCGATCATTTCATTATTTTTTTCGTAATATGTACGTAATGAGTAATTGAACTTTCGATGAGTCCCGTCCGAGACCGAAATTTTGCCCATAACTCGCCAACGTGGGAGTTTTTTGCGTCGGTACTGCTACGAAATAACAAGATTACATGAGAATCTACAGCTTAACGATTCAAAGCTGACATTGTTGATCAGATCAAGATGTTGAACGAATGACTGCTGATAAGCATTGGCATAGAGGACATTAGGACGGCAAGGGCAAGCGGGGTCTCCGTATTGTATGAAATAAAAGCACGGTTCCCGGAAAGCGAGTTCGAGCCCGTTCGGAGGCCGAAGATTTGCCCATAACTCGCAATATTGTGAGGCTTTCCCATCACGTACTGCGTCGGAACAACAGCAGTTAACAAAACTTCATGTCGGAAAGGGTTCAATGCTTATGCTCAGAACGCGCTGCCTCACACTGGTTTCGACTACCATCACAAAGACAAATGTAGGAATGCGCACACTTGAAGGATACTTTGTTGGGGCAGGTGGTGTTTCATGGGAGCTCAATTTCTGCTACGAATATGCAAGCATAGAAGGCATACTGGCGTTGACCTGGTCCACGACTTGCATACGGTAGCGTTGACAACCTTGTCATAACAATATTTTTACCATTGACACAAATCTGAACTCACTATCTTTCGCTCGATTCAGAAGCGAAATCAGTTCATCAGTTCGATTGTAATTAAACATTCGAATATTTCTTAGGACACGTCCGATAAGGAAGCGATAAAAGTACAAATTAATTTCCTGGCAATCATTGAAGCTATCGTGAGAGCATGACATTCCTCTTTTCTGGCTACTACCAATTATAGATTAAGAAAATCATGGATTAAGAAAGCTTTGCTAGCCAACACGTTCCTGCATAAGCAATGTTGAACAGGTTGTGCACCCGAGTGATCCATCTTAAAGGTACAGTTCACGGTAATTTTGAGGTACCGCTTTCCATTCAGAAAGTGGAAGTACAGATTGGGAATAGTCAATTGGTAGTGGAGAAAGCGACATTCCGAGAAGAAGACAGGGCTCCTCAAAAGTAGGGAAAACAAAGTTTGGACGAGATTACCATGAAGGGAATAACATGGAAGAGTGTTCGGATGAGATTTCAGTTGTTGTACTTGCGCAACGAGCTGACTACAGGACTGTACAGAACTCCCTCTCACTGTCTCTATGTCTCATGACAGGACGTTTGAACCTCCAACATGGGTCCCGTTGTGATCGGTGCATCCTCTACAATGCCGGTGAAACTCGTCTAAGGATACATACAATGCCATATTTGAGCCTTTATAACGCCCTAGCTAGACCGTTTTTCGACCTGATAGCGCCAGAGATGGTATACGAGGGGCCTCGGATTCGTTCTATGGTGAAAACTCAGGAACCACATTTCTCGTGAGTTGCGTCTCTAAATTAATACAATAAAATTTTGTCTCTATGACTTGTCTGCAAGTGGAAATTTCATAAAACTTCGGTAGGACTGAAGCGAATGCTGCAGTACAAGTCAAAGTTAGTACACGCTATTGAAAAATCAATTGTGCCAAAGACCTTGTGAATCTATTCTCGAAATTCTCCTATCTAAAGTTTGTGTGGCCATTGAGCTATATTAATTTACAAATGATATTTCATTTCCACAAACTTTCTTTCGAATTTAACTGTATTTATCGCTCATTGATGTTAGCACCAAATATGAGTGAGAATACTGAGCTTTTTTTATCGGCCTGTACGGTCCCTTTTTCTAGAACTCTGTTGTCATTCCTTCATGCTGTCATCGTTTTTCTAAAAAAGTCTAGCTCACAGTTAGGCTTTGCGTGTTGCTGGGCTATTTCATTGAGCGGTCGCCCAGCAACACAATTGCTCACTTTTTTGTTTTGATGGCATTTTTGAAATCCTATCTCAGAAATACTGACCAACAACCATCTCGGGACCCGGTGCAAGAAAAATTTAAATGTGTGCTCGAACTTGAACCCAAGATTTACAACATTTTCCTGACGCCGCAGCCATTGTATCTCATTTTCTTTTAATGCATAAGGAACTAGCGAATGGAGGTAGTGTTTGCTATTTAGAAACTATGTAGTAGTCTTGCAATTGACAGCTTGGATAGGCAGGCCGCCTTGTACCTTGTTGTAGTAGAAAAGAACTTCTGTGAAGGGTTAAAGAGGACCACATCGCTGCACATCCTAGGTGTCTTTGCCTCTTTTTGCTCAGGATGAGAATCAGATGTTGCAAGTGAACCTTTAGCTATTCGCTTTCAGTAAATGCCAAGGTATTTGATTCCTTTTGTGAAGATCAGGTCTCCTACTGGGTATGTACAGGCCTGTGTGGTTGTTTTTGAGGGTAGCGCTTTTTTTAGAAGCTGTATTGCTCTAAAATAAAAAGAACTGTTACTATCCTCACTCCTGCACCTGTCCAGGAAGTGAATCGAACAGGCTCCGAATGGTTAGCTCCTTCTTCCTTTCTGAAGAGCGAAAGGACCACTTGAGTGCACCCACCTATCGGGCTGTATATCCTGATGAGGAAGGAGAGACAAAGAAAATATAAACGAGAATATAAAATCCAATGTGTCACGTAGAGCTAGGAATTCCTGTTTCTTCCCTTTTCCGATTTTTTGAGGAATGAAGTGAACTAGTGCTGTTGATGATGATTATTCGATTCATGACCGGAGATATACAGCATTGCGCTTGTCGAACTTCAATCCTTTGCCCGCTAGCCTTATCAGCTGGATCAAAATTTTCTCGAAATGACATTCCTAAGACTTTTGTCAACACAAATCCGTCTTCCTGTTTCTCTGTTATGCTTTCAATCGTTGTTCATTTTTCTACTGTACTCAACTTCAAGTAGTTTCTGTGATTTTGCTGTATTAGTAGCGAAAGTGAAAAGTCGGTGAATTGATACCAGACTCGTCCTGGAGGATAAAAGCACAGACGTGTACATCGGCTGGCCACCGAAAGTCATTGTATACGCCACATACACATTCAAAATGCCACTACGATCCTGAATGGAAGTCGAATGCGTAGGCGCATCCCTCAGTCGGGATTGACCAACGCCGCAATCCTTTATCCTTTGACTTTTAGTGGCGAAAGCACTGCTCACTAACTCTTTGAATTTTGTTTTTGGTTTTGGTGTTTGTTGAGGTAGATTCATCCCATCATCATAATCATCCTTGAGATCGTTCAAGGTACATACGGAACACTTACCAGCAGAATCAAACTGACTCGCAAAACATAAACTCATGCGAGGGAGAAGTCTATGTTGTGACTAAAACGAAAATTCAGTCCGGCACTCGGCTCTTACAGTAACCCCCTGGCTTACCCCACCGCCCACCCCCGCGTCCTTGCCCAAAGCCTCTTTTCGACGCGTCGTATATGTGACGGGTAAAAATTTACGTGTTAACACGTGCCGGATTACTGTAAGAGCCGAGTGCCGGACTGAATTTTCGTGCCTGTTATGTTGTAGAGTCGTGGGGAAGAAAAGCTGGCAAGCCTACAAACTTTGATGCTCTGTGAAGAGCGGAAGATGCAGCCTCCCTCCACGAGGACTTTCTATCAGAACCACACAAGAGTCATGGAATTCTGCAGACTGGCTTATTGTGGAGCTAGGAATTCAGACAAGCTCCAACTACTTGATACCATCTACATTGCATTTAACAAGGCAAAGCCGTCAAAGAGCTGATGGCCGTCTCCTTGTAATATTGGAAAAGATCAAAAAACCTTTTCTAAACCGTTACAAATTTGCCTCGTATCTACTAGAAAGCATTCTATGCCAGATACGACTATCAAAGAAATAGAGCAATGACTTGTAGTTCATTGCAGTAATCATCAAAAGCATGGAACACTCCAAGGCTCATTTGTAAGGACTTGCCGAAGGACCTTTTTGCCTTGTTAGTATTTAAAACTGTATGAGTTGATTGCCTATAGGCTACTACCCACAACATTGCGATCCATAATAATTTTTCGCAAAAGATCCTACGTTTTTGATGAATTTTTTTGTCCTGAACCATGTGGACAACGAGGCCAACTCGAACTTTGGTGTCAATATTTTTACCGACTACTGATGGGTTTCTTTCTAATTGGTCTGTCATAGTGTCTCTTCAAAGTAAGTGCATTACTGAAGAGGAACAGAGCCAGATAAGGACTGCACATTTTGCAGGATGCTTTAATACAGGAATCGCTTATCAACTTGGCCGTTTGCTCACATAAGTATAATATCGAGTTGTCTTCACCTACTAGCCGAGTTTACAGGATTCCCCCTGACTAAAAAATGATTACCATGCAGTGTTTCGTCCAATCTACTGAGGCCAGTCGTTGAGGGATTCCTTCGGTAGCCTGAAAAACTTCAGCATAGATTGGCAGGTTCGGAATTCGTGCATGAATATTTAGCTAAATCTGGAGGAGGAAGCACAATTTTAGGTTGTTGAAGAATTTCCTTGATCGCCTGAGCCTTCGCTAGCAATTTGGATTTCGTGAAAACATAGCTGTTATACATCTTGGGGAGGATGTACAGGTTCTCTTAGAAATGGCTGAATGAATAAAAATATTACGTCGTCGTTGTCCCCGAAGAGGATTTTGGAAGAGATCTGTTATTGGCCTGTGAAGAGGTGAAGCCACTTCAGACCATTGATCGCCCAGAGATTGGAGCCCGCTTTTTTTTTGACGTCTAGATGATAAGTAACATCAGAATGTTCTTCAGCTTTGACTTCTACTGTCACTAAAAGGTTACATCAGCAACCGGCACTGTAACAGCTTGACTGAGCGGGAGACGGCAATATTGTCAGCCTGGAAATTGGAAAGCAAGTGGGCTGTTTTTACGAACTTTGTTTAGAGGATACGATATGAAATGCTCAGATCAAAATTTACATCCCAATTTTTTCTTCGTAATAAAAAATATCAGCGATCTATTAGCTGTTGGGTGGCTGGATTATTGTGACTGGGTTTCTTAATGCAGTACTGGAATGATGAATGTGCGATGGTGCAAGATCTGAAAGCACCCTCATGGTAACAACTCTGAAGTGTCCACGTACTTATTATGGTGTATTTAAACACTGTATGTAAACAAGATCTGCTTAAAGTAATCTCATTTAAAAACTGCCTTATCCCTGCAGAGATTTTGTTTTGTTCTGATGAATTATCAGAATAAATGGTCCGCTACCTATTGAGCCGAACAGATTTGCTCCGCTTTCTACGCACTGGCCAACAGCTTGTTTTCCGAAAGAAATTCTTCCGCAATTTCTCATGTATGACGACTTATTATTACGTTCAGCTGCTATTTAACTGAAGCTTTTCTCTTGCTGACTTTTCATTTTTCAGACTAAATATGGCTATGTATGACATGAAGGAGTTACCACACTTGGTGAAACCAGTCACTTTGGTGAGGTTCCATTCATTGCCACTTAATAATTTGGGAGAACTCCAGAAAATGTTGATTATTGTAAGGGAGCTGGAGGGGTCAGACCCGAAAACCCAAAAGGAAACCCCTTGACTTTGCTGCTTCCGCAGTGGTCGGACAAAAGTCTTTTTTTTGAGTGGTGCGTCAGTTGAACAGGTGACCCTGCCAGAATTTTTACTCTTGTAAGAACCAGTTATCCTGCAGAGACCAACGATATAATTTGAAAGGCACTGTACAATATAGTGGTGGATACCAACTTTGCCTACTCTACATTTTATCTTAATACTGTTTCTACCTACTTCTTCGATTTCTAGATACTCGTTATACTCCAAACCATTTTCGTATTTGCTCCCGGTTATCGATCGTTTGGTTGGTTCGTCATCATGAGCACAATCATAGAGGTAATACATTATGTAGATGACTATTTTCATATTTCAAGGCATCACAGAGGTTGAGCCTGACTGGTTATAAGTCAAGATGTAGAAAGCTCGCTGAAAAGATGCAGTTTCTATTAGCAAGGGCCAATGGAACACCTCTGATCAAAAATGCATGATTCGATTCCAGATTATTTTTGAGGACATGAAAAGTGATGGGGAAAAATCACTGAACTTGTGATTAAATTGGGGACTTTTTCATTTGTTACATAGATAGGAAGGCAATTCCATGATAATTGGGGGAATTTAGTGGAAGAGGGTGCTAATGGAGAGTGGCAACTAGACGAGTCAGATCTGTGTTAGAGGTTCACATTACATTTCAGATTAATCTGAAGTCAATAGAAGAGATGTTAGGGACAGAAGGAAGGTATTTGTAGATGGAAAGTTAGTTAATCTTGGGCGTGCAAATAACACAGATGAGTAGAATTCGCGATAAAAGTCTATGAATAATTATGGAAGATTGGAATACTGGCAGAGGTTAGTGGAATCGATCTGGTATGCTCTCCAGCTCTTCGTCTATGGCGAGAGATGCTGCTGGTCATAGACGAATCCTTTCAAAGTTAAAACATGTTTAAGAATGTGGGGAGGTTGAAAAGAGTTCAAAATGGTGAGATGTAAACAAATGAAACAGTAATAAGCGTCATTGATGACACTGCCCTTTTATAGCAAAACTATTTAGTTTAGAATATTCTAACTAAACACTTTTATTATTGTCAAGTCCAGCAGTCATGTGGTTAACTATACAGAAAAGTTCGCCGTCACCTGAATCTCAATCGCTCTCGGTACAGGGGAGCTAGTAGATCCTACTATATATAACGCGCTAAGTGTGTCTGTTGGTTTGTCTGTGTGTGTGTGTGTGTGTGTGTGTTTGTGTGTGTGTGTGTTTGACCGGAAATTCATAACTCGGGTTCCCGTCGACCTAGAGAGTTCAAATTTGGTAGGAGTAAGGGGGCCAGGATGGGAACACTAATGGTGAGTGGTAGTGCCGGACTCCGCCCACAGGGGGCGGGGTTTGTGCGAAATAAATGTTTGGGCGCAAATTCAGAACTCCGGTTCCCGTCGACCTAGAGAGTTCAAATTTGGTAGGTGTAAGGGGGCCAGGATGGGAACACTAATGGTGAGTGGTAGTGCCGGGACTCCGCCCACAGGGGGCGGGGTTTGTGCAAAATAAATGTTTGAGCAGAAAGTCATAACTTCTGTCCCCGTCGACCTAGAGAGTTCAAATTTGGTAGGTGTAAGGCGGCAGGATGGGTACACTAATGGTGGGTGGTAGGACCGGACTCCGCCTACAAGGGGCGGGGTTTGTGTGAAAAACTTAAACTTGGACCTAGAGCGTTCAAATTTGGTCGGAATACAGGCTGCAGGGTGGAAACACTTATGGTGGGTGGCAGGACCGGACTCCGCCCACAAGGGGCGGGGTTTGTATGAAAAACTTAAACTTGGACCTAGAGCGTTCAAATTTGGTCGGAATACAGGCGGCAGTGTGGAAACACTTATGGTGGGTGGCAGGACCGGACTCCGCCCACAAGGGGCGGGGTTTGTGTGAAAAACTTAAACTTGGACCTAGAGCGTTCAAATTTGGTCGGAATACAGGCGGCAGGGTGGAAACACTTATGGTGAGTGGCAGGACCGGACTCCGCCCACAAGGGGCGGGGTTTGTGTGAAAAACTTAAACTTGGACCTAGAGCGTTCAAATTTGGTAGGAATACAGGCGGCAGGGTGAAAACACTTATAGTGGGTAGCAGGACCGGACTCCGCCCACAAGGGGCGCGGTTTGTGTGAAAAGCCTAAACTTGGACCTAGAGCGTTCAAATTTGGTAGGAATACAGGCGGCAGGGTGGAAACACTTATGGTGGGTGTCAGTGCCGGATTCCATCCTCAGGGGTTGGGGCTTGCAGAGAAATGTCAAAATGGACTTAGAGCGACCAAATTTGGTAGGAATACAGGAGGCAGGATAGGAACACTGATGATAGGTTGCAAGACCAAACTCCGTCCCAAAGGACTGGGCGTGAATAAATACTGTTAGTTCGGACCTAGACCGTTGAAGCTTGAAGGCACAAGGAGTTGGCTGGGAACATTGATGGTAGCTAACATAGTAGACTCAGCCGCGATGAAGTGTCTGAGTACTTTTTTCTCTAAATAATCGCCTTTGTGATATAATGCGATGTTCTATTCGGACACAGCGAAGATGGCTTACAGAAAAAATCGCTCACAATTAGAAGCTAATAGTGAGGGTGTACAGCTTTCAAAGAAAAAGTAGAATCCGAAGTGTTATTTGCGCATCATGGTGAGCGCCCGGCGTAGCCGGGCGAACCCATTAGAAGGAGGGAAGCCCGGCGTTAGCCGGGCGGCCCGACTGGTACGAATCATATACGGCTACTGAATTCTGATCGAAACTTTAGTGAATTAATGTTATTGATGGGTTTACTATATATAACGCGCTAAGTGTGTCTGTTGGTTTGTCTGTGTGTGTGTGTGTGTGTGTGTGTGTGTGTTTGTGTGTGTGTGTAGTTGTGTGTTTGACCGGAAATTCATAACTCGGGTTCCCGTCGACCTAGAGAGTTCAAATTTGGTAGGAGTAAGGGGGCCAGGATGGGAACACTAATGGTGAGTGGTAGTGCCGGACTCCGCCTACAGGGGGCGGGGTTTGTGCGAAATAAATGTTTGAGCGCAAATTCATAACTCGGGTTCCCGTCGACCTAGAGAGTTCAAATTTGGTAGGAGTAAGGGGGCCAGGATGGGAACACTAATGGTGAGTGGTAGTGCCGGACTCCGCCCACAGGGGGCGGGGTTTGTGCGAAATAAATGTTTGAGCGCAAATTCATAACTCGGGTTCCCGTCGACCTAGAGAGTTCAAATTTGGTAGGAGTAAGGGGGTCAGGATGGGAACACTAATGGTGAGTGGTAGTGCCGGGACTCCGCCCACAGGGGGCGGGGTTTGTGCAAAATAAATGTTTGAGCAGAAAGTCATAACTTCTGTCCCCGTCGACCTAGAGAGTTCAAATTTGGTAGGTGTAAGGCGGCAGGATGGTTACACTAATGGTGGGTGGTAGGACCGGACTCCGCCTACAAGGGGCGGGGTTTGTGTGAAAAACTTAAACTTGGACCTAGAGCGTTCAAATTTGGTCGGAATACAGGCGGCAGTGTGGAAACACTTATGGTGGGTGGCAGGACCGGACTCCGCCCACAAGGGGCGGGGTTTGTATGAAAAACTTAAACTTGGACCTAGAGCGTTCAAATTTGGTCGGAATACAGGCGGCAGTGTGGAAACACTTATGGTGGGTGGCAGGACCGGACTCCGCCCACAAGGGGCGGGGTTTGTGTGAAAAACTTAAACTTGGACCTAGAGCGTTCAAATTTGGTCGGAATACAGGCGGCAGGGTGGAAACACTTATGGTGAGTGGCAGGACCGGACTCCGCCCACAAGGGGCGGGGTTTGTGTGAAAAACTTAAACTTGGACCTAGAGCGTTCAAATTTGGTAGGAATACAGGCGGCAGGGTGAAAACACTTATAGTGGGTAGCAGGACCGGACTCCGCCCACAAGGGGCGCGGTTTGTGTGAAAAGCCTAAACTTGGACCTAGAGCGTTCAAATTTGGTAGGAATACAGGCGGCAGGGTGGAAACACTTATGGTGGGTGTCAGTGCCGGATTCCATCCTCAGGGGTTGGGGCTTGCAGAGAAATGTCAAAATGGACTTAGAGCGACCAAATTTGGTAGGAATACAGGAGGCAGGATAGGAACACTGATGATAGGTTGCAAGACCAAACTCCGTCCCAAAGGACTGGGCGTGAATAAATACTGTTAGTTCGGACCTAGACCGTTGAAGCTTGAAGGCACAAGGAGTTGGCTGGGAACATTGATGGTAGCTAACATAGTAGACTCAGCCGCGATGAAGTGTCTGAGTACTTTTTTCTCTAAATAATCGCCTTTGTGATATAATGCGATGTTCTATTCGGACACAGCGAAGATGGCTTACAGAAAAAATCGCTCACAATTTGAAGCTAATAGTGAGGGTGTACAGCTTTCAAAGAAAAAGTAGAATCCGAAGTGTTATTTGCGCATCATGGTGAGCGCCCGGCGTAGCCGGGCGAACCCATTAGAAGGAGGGGAGCCCGGCGTTAGCTGGGCGGCCCGATTTAAGCATAACAAATTTTCCACAGAAAGGAGGAGCGCCCGGCGAAGCCGGGCGTCACCATAAGAAGGAGGGAAGCCCGGCGTTAGCCGGGCGGCCCGACTGGTACGAATCATATACGGCTACTGAATTCTGATCGAAACTTTAGTGAATTAATGTTATTGATGGGTTTACTATATATAACGCGCTAAGTGTGTCTGTTGGTTTGTCTGTGTGTGTGTGTGTGTGTGTGTGTTTGTGTGTGTGTGTAGTTGTGTGTTTGACCGGAAATTCATAACTCGGGTTCCCGTCGACCTAGAGAGTTCAAATTTGGTAGGAGTAAGGGGGCCAGGATGGGAACACTAATGGTGAGTGGTAGTGCCGGACTCCGCCCACAGGGGGCGGGGTTTGTGCGAAATAAATGTTTGAGCGCAAATTCATAACTCGGGTTCCCGTCGACCTAGAGAGTTCAAATTTGGTAGGTGTAAGGCGGCAGGATGGTTACACTAATGGTGGGTGGTAGGACCGGACTCCGCCTACAAGGGGCGGGGTTTGTGTGAAAAACTTAAACTTGGACCTAGAGCGTTCAAATTTGGTCGGAATACAGGCGGCAGGGTGGAAACACTTATGGTGAGTGGCAGGACCGGACTCCGCCCACAAGGGGCGGGGTTTGTGTGAAAAACTTAAACTTGGACCTAGAGCGTTCAAATTTGGTAGGAATACAGGCGGCAGGGTGAAAACACTTATGGTGGGTGTCAGTGCCGGATTCCATCCTCAGGGGTTGGGGCTTGCAGAGAAATGTCAAAATGGACTTAGAGCGACCAAATTTGGTAGGAATACAGGAGGCAGGATAGGAACACTGATGATAGGTTGCAAGACCAAACTCCGTCCCAAAGGACTGGGCGTGAATAAATACTGTTAGTTCGGACCTAGACCGTTGAAGCTTGAAGGCACAAGGAGTTGGCTGGGAACATTGATGGTAGCTAACATAGTAGACTCAGCCGCGATGAAGTGTCTGAGTACTTTTTTCTCTAAATAATCGCCTTTGTGATATAATGCGATGTTCTATTCGGACACAGCGAAGATGGCTTACAGAAAAAATCGCTCACAATTTGAAGCTAATAGTGAGGGTGTACAGCTTTCAAAGAAAAAGTAGAATCCGAAGTGTTATTTGCGCATCATGGTGAGCGCCCGGCGTAGCCGGGCGAACCCATTAGAAGGAGGGAAGCCCGGCGTTAGCTGGGCGGCCCGATTTAAGCATAACAAATTTTCCACAGAAAGGAGGAGGGCCCGGCGAAGCCGGGCGTCACAGCGCCCGGCGAAGCCGGGCGTCACCATAAGAAGGAGGGAAGCCCGGCGTTAGCCGGGCGGCCCGACTGGTAGCATTATATTGAATGATGAGATGTACCTACCAAATTTTCAGTGCTGAAGATTCCTGGGATTCCAATCGGCTGCTCTTGCTGAGGTCTGAAGACAAATATGAGCGCCTAGACTTGTAATTTTCAGCAGTTCGAGATGGTTATGAAGTCGGAGAGCTTTAAAGGCACCGTTCACGATGAAAAAAAGTTATTGAGTTCTTACCTTATCAATACTCAGCGGCCCCCATGGGTTGTAGAGATTACCCTCTCACTCCCCCAATCTCGACGTCCAGGGCATAGTGGCAGCCCCGTTATTGCCGAAGTTCGCGTTCCCGCCCCTCGATCGGTGTCACGTTAGACGAGTGCCGAAACAATACAGATTGCTATCATTCGTTCTAGGACCCACGCACAATCGGCTAATCGCCGAGTGATGAGGCGTTGTTTTTCTCCCATTCTTTTTTCTTCTGTTTTTCTTTTTGTTGCTGCGATCCCTTATTTAATTTCCTACTCCTAGAGGCTAAAAAAGGTACTACTTTACTTTTACTACTTTTACTTTTTTTGTAGCTACTTTTGCTGTTACTAGGTGTTTTTTTGTTTATTTATGCTTATAAGTGAATGAATTTCGGCTTACCATTGTCTGTTATTCGCACCAGGACCCACACGCGCGCAGTGAAACACACTGTTTAGCTCGTCTAGACACCCACTCTTCTTCATGTTTCTGGTTTCATTCACGTCCAGCCCGGGTGTGTGTCGATTCGTGCGATTCTGGATGCGCGCGGCAAATTTCGCGGCGAAATTCACTGCTATTTGGACGACTCCGGCGTTTATCATTAGGGCCCAAATTTGAGGTAAAGTAGGTTAGTAGGATTGTCCGACCCTACTGAAGTACTCTACTTCAAGTTTGTGCCCCAATGATGGGAGCAGGAGTTGTCTGAATCATCGCGAATTTCGCCGCGCAATTTGCCGCGCGCGGAATCGCACGAAATCGTGCGTCCCCCGTCCAGCCCCCTTTTTAACGTTTTTTTGAAGCTTTTTTTCACTTTGGGAACACCGATGCACGCAGTTTCTTCAGCTCAGTCGCACTAGTTTCGATCTTGTCTTCCATTTTTCATCATATTCTGGATTACCCAAAATTATCGTGAACGGTGCTTTCAAGGAGAAGACTTCTTCTCGTTGAGCAAACGCTACTGCATTAAGAACTCCGCGTAAGGACCATTCAGCAAAATGCCTAGCAGTGGTGCACGTGAAACAGTAGTTCAGTCAAGAAGTCTAATTACAATAAGAGTAACAGTATTGATTAATTGATCCAGTCTAATCACATTGTTGTTTCCAGTTGGTCATATGTGCACTGGCCTTCGCCGCTATAGCATTAAATATCACAGGCTTAGTGGATGCACCTATGTGGCCCATGGCGGTGGGATCTGTCTTGCATTTCGATGAATTACCAAGCTCTATATTGTTAATTTTACAGGAAATGACTTACAGTGGAGTATTCGTTATATTCCAAGTGATCGACTTCTTCTATTTCCTTGTCAATATGTTCAAACATTTCAACGCTTTTCTACTCTTCGGCATGGTACGGTGAAACCAACTACTAACACTTACATCGGTTAAAAAACTTTCTGACCTAATCCAAAAATAATTGTAAATTATTTGGTAGAATATCGAGGTTTCCAAGATTGTCGCTTTGAGAACCTTAAAGCGGCCAATCTGTCAATCTTAATCGGACCAAATTGCAGCTGGAGTCGGCTTTTCTTGCATTGGTTTGGCTATTCAACACGTATCAGTGGTACCGTGCACGCACGCCATCGGCGGCCACTACCACTGGAAACCAAGCCACGGCTGCACCGCCGCCCAACTTTCCGCCGAACTACCCGGCCGGTGTGAATCCGGCCTGAGATTCAGTCGATAATCGATTGGCTCAATAGCTGTGATCGTCATCTTTTGGATCTTTCCTTTATTTACTGTGTTTTTTCGTTTCTTCCCATACACAATTTTCATGTTTGTATGTACATTAATCATTGGTCATTAATCGCCTTTATTGATGTCTTTTCTGGAATGACAGCTCTGATAAAGTGATTTATGAGAACAAATTATGATACTACGAGATTGAATAATGAAGACACAAATGGAACTACTTCAGCGAAGGTTGGAGAAAGATTAGCCTAATATTTGTCCTATTTTTGGTCCGCCATGGATTCACGTGGTCTCGCACAGAAAAGTGTGCGTGCGAGGTAGTACTGTACATTACGCAATCACATGGGTCGTGCCTCTACTCTGCTGAAGCTATGCATCCGGATTTGCGCAAATGCCCCGTCTGCGGCCATGATGTCCACAAGAGGAGCTTCTACCGCCATCTGAGAATGGCGCACAGATATCTGTGGAGCAGTATCATTCGCACATTCGCGTCTGGTGCGTGCGGTTGGTTCACTCATTGCTCTGCTGAACCGAAGCCTTCCTCGGATGGTTGCGGTATTTTATGCTGTATGCCGTTTATATTTATTCGTTCTGAGCATCTACTGAGCTGTCTCTACGTTGCGGCATATTATTTCTTGTACTTATCTGATTTCATCCCGGATTCTCAAGGCACCGTCATTTCGTTGGATTATCGATATCATTGAATTGGTCAAATCGCGAGCTCCCTTGTGGCTGGGGAAAAAATTTTGTGTTCAAGCCACCATCACAGGTTGATTTTGAATTTCTTTCACTTCGCTAGTTGGTTATGGTTTCGCCTGCTGGGCCTCCCGTTCAGGGGCGACGTGGAAGAAAACAGCGAGCTGATGTTTCTAGCTCGCCGTCTTTTGATATGGATATCGGTAGAGCAATTGAGTTGATTATCGGAGATTCGTCAATACCCGCACATCTGAAAGCAGCAATGGGTTTTTTGATGGAATTGAAGGATCAAATGACTTCACTACTTTCGAAGAACAAGGAACTTATGGATGAAAATGCTAGTATTCGTCATAGAAATTGTGAGTTGGAGAATGAAGTCTCTAGTTTAAGATCTCAGATTGTTGCTTTGAAACAATCATTGCCTACTTGTGAGAATACTCCAACTCAGTCTCCTTCACAGCTTCCCGCGGCCAAGTATGTTTCCTTCTCGAATGATAATGATTTTGAACGCAAACGTTCAGTAGTTGTTATAGGCGTGAAAAAAAGCTCTGATCCCATTGCATCCACTCGTGTTATGCATGATATTTCCTGTATTAGGCAGATCCTTGACTATTTGTCCATTGATTGTCGTCCTGTGGCAGTATATAGTATGGGCCACTTAGTGCCTAACAAACCCAGACTTTTAGAAGTGGTATTTCCGTGTTCTTATTTCGCATCGTTGTTGTTAAGGAGATCTCAACTCAGATACTTCCAGGAAAAGGGCATTTTTATAAGACCATCCTTGTCTAGAGCTGAGCGGGAACGGTTAAAAGCTGAAAGACTAGCAAATCTCAAACCTCGTGGTCAATCTATTATTAATTCTCAAGTGAATTGTAGTGAATCTTCCGATGTGATTGACAATTCTTTGACTTCTGGTTTCAATAATCATACTCTTCCGCCGAACATTGTAAACAAAACGATCAATTGTACTATTGCCGACCCAGTTAGCTCTGTTGATAATTCGGGAAACCCTTAAGTGGTCTTCGGATGCATGATCCATGCATTACTGTTAGACCTGTTTCCTTTGATTGTGTGAAGTTACAGAATACATTTGATCATTTTTTCCATTTTCAACATGAGGTCCGTGTTCTTGATACGCCAGTTGGCTCTCAATCTGGTATTAAATGCTTGTTGGCTAATATTCGCTCATTCTTCAGAAATATGCATTCGCTTGCTTTCCTGGTTAGGAAAATTGATTATGGTATCGTCGCTTTGACGGAAACTTGGTTAAAATCCAACATTGAGACATCAGGTCTGCTAGAAATTTTAGATTCTCACTATGAAGAGTTTAGGTGTGACAGAAAACGAGTGAAGGGTGGTGGAGTCCTTCTATTGATTAAACGCTCGCTATGCCATACTCTAGTTTTTACGGAGGCTGTCCCTAAAGGCTATGAGTTAGTTTCGGTCGATTTGTGTGCCAGTGACAGTAGGATTAGAATCGTCTTGTGTTATCGAGCTCCCAGCTGTCCCAGTGATAGAAGTGATCAACTGACTAAATGCTTGAGTGACTTGTGCTCTGGAATACCGGTTTGCTTGCTTGCTGGGGATTTCAACTTCCCTGGTATTGACTGGGCAAATCCAAATCATATGGCCCAGGGTGTTTCACAAAGATTCCTGGACTTTGTTCGGGATAATGGCTTTCATAAATTGGTCAGCTCTGGCACTAGGAATCATAACATTCTAGACCTTTTGTTCTGTAATGATACATCGTTTGTTAAAGGGCTCAAGTTAGGGCTTCCCATTGGGACTAGTGGTCATGCAAGTATTGGATTCTCGATTAGGTTACAGAATTTGAAGTGGAAGAAAGGTTTCAGGTGGGACTTCAGAAAAGCCAATTTTAATGTAATCTGTTCTTACTTAGATTCTATTGACTGGTATGGCTCATTCAATAATCTTACCGTTAATGAAATGTATGATATGTTACTGTTTGTGCTTAATGAGTGTATCCACAGGTTCGTTCCCATACGTGAGATCACTACCAAAGGGTTAAGCTTTCCGCCTTTCCTTCATACACTCTTTCATAAGAAAATACTGGCATACAAGAGAGCTTTGACATAAAATGAATCGACAGACTGGTGTTCATATAGAGTAGAAGCTAATAGGTTTGAAAGGAAATTATACAAGTTTTATAGCTCGGTGGAAAGGAAAACCATTGAACACGGGAACAAATTCGCCCTTTATAAGTATATTAAATCTAGAACAAAATCGAAGGGAATTGTACCAGTTGTATAGAACCAGGTGGTGTTACCGCTGTTTCTGATCTTGACAAGGCTGAGCTTTTCCCAAAAGTGTTTGAGGAGGTTTTTGTGAAGAATGATAATACTGTAGGTATGCGCTACGACTGGTCGGATTCGTTTCCTCAAATGCAGGACTCGTTGAGGTTTAATGTCAACGAAATTTCTGAGATTCTTTCCAAGTGGAAAAATGGTTTCTCCGTCACTCCAGATGGAATTCCGCTTTGCTTTATCAAGAAAGTTCTCTCATCGATATTCGGACCATTGCAATTCATCTTTAATCTGAGCTTCATCCGGGGGGAAGTTCCCGACAGGTGGAAACATTCCTATATAGTCCCTATTCCAAAGAAACCTCCCTTTTCTAATGCGAGGAACTATAGACCGGTTAGTATTACTTCCATTTTTTGCAGAGTTTTTGAAAAAGTCGTTGAGAGGGTTTTGACTGAGCATCTGGAAAGTAATAAGATCTTGCCTGAGTCTCAACATGGATTCAGAAGAGGGAGATCTACGGCTACTCAAATGCTTGAAGTGTTGAATGACTGGACAAAGGCCTTGGATGATAAGAAGGATGTAGATGTTGTCTATTTCGACTTCCGCAAAGCGTTTGACAAGGTTAATCATGCTAAACTTCTGATGAAACTTAAGCATGTTGGTGTGCATGATAGAATTGTTCAATGGATTAGTTCTTTCCTTGATCAAAGGACGTTTCAAGTAAAGATAAATGAATCACTTTCGTCGATAAAGGCTGTGCCCAGTGGTGTTCCGCAGGGAGCCGTCCTTTCGCCTGTATTGTTTTGCGTCTACTCCTATGACTTGCCCAAGGTTGTGGAGCAGGCTGGCGTCAACTGCAAAGTTTTCGCTGATGATATTAAAATTTATAAGTCGATCTCGGTTGATGAGGATGCAAGAGGAGTACAGGAGGCTATAGCTGCGGTAGTCAGCTGGTCTAGTGTATGGGATCTTCCCTTGGCTCTTGATAAATCTTCACTTCTGCATTTAGGTAGCAATAGTCGCGGTTCAAATTATTTCATGGATGGTGATCAACTCAATGAGGTGAGGGAAATGAGAGACCTGGGCTTCATTATTGATCGTAAACTGATGTTCGATTTTCATTGTATGACGATAGCAAATAAAGCTGAGAGGAGGCTTTTTCAACTATTGAGGAGCCTATATACTAGGGACCCTGGCATACTTGTAAGAGCTTATAAAATATATGTGCGCCCGATTCTTGAATATGGAACGGAAGTATTCTTTCCTCGAACTAAAAAAGATACTAAAAGATTAAAAGCTGTGCAGAATAGTTTTACAAGGAAAGTCTTGATTCGAGCTTTGGGTTTCTGTTATAAATCCATCCCTGGAGCAACTACAAGGAATAGAATGCTTGGAATCGAGTCACTTCTTAGTAGAAGGAAGAAGCAAGATGTTGTTATGCTATTTAGAATACTCACTGGGAGATCAGTTGTTGATTTAAAGGGAGCTCTCACTCTTCAACCATCAAATACCCGTGGGAATAATTTGAAACCATACTTTCCTAGGTCTAGGTCCAACGTTAGAGCAAATTTCTTTGTTAATCGGGCATCTTCTGAATTTCGTGAATTTGTTAAAAAATACTCCCTGCCCAAAACTTTGTCGCAGTTCAAACGAGCACTGAAAAAATACATGGCTGAGAGCTACACTGGTTAGGCTTATTTTTAGTTTTGCCTTAGTGGAAGTTTTATAAGGTATCATTTCTCTTTCAATGGCTTTTGCTTTGACCAGCTGTTCTTTTACTACCTGGTTCTCTTGGATCTTGATTATTTATATTTGTTTTCGTAGTACGCTGTATTCATGTACTGACTGTACATGTTACTAAATAAATAAATAAATAAATAAATTAGGACTGAAATGGGATATTCTGTTTCGATTTCCCGCGGTGAGATGGTGTAGGACCAAGAGTCCTTGGTGGACCATTGCTCGGGAAGACACGCGGAAGACGGTACGGACGGTAGAGCTCAGGACTATTCAACATTTTTAGTGGAGTATTCAAACGAACATGACTACGAGGTGATTCTAAATTCTAACAAGTGTAGTCTAGTCGGTTCAGTAATTCGCAGATAACTATTTTTGTCGGATCAGTTCATATTTATTCTATAGAAGTGTAGGATAGCAGATGCCTTGTTGCATTAATTTTTATATATTGTGATTTACGTATTTGTCTTTGAATCCTTCATGATCGCTGATAGGTGAAATTATTATTCTGAATTGCTGATTTATGAAGCTTACAACCTAATGTAAGATAAGTAGCGGAGGCAAATACCGGAAAAAGAAATATTCGTGAAACTTTGGAAACGGACCTTAAATCTAGGACGGTAACTTCGATTATCACAGAAAAATGAATTATTGGTGTGCAAAAATAAGCAACTGTCACACAAAGTTTGATTTTTTATTTTTCCATGTGTTAGATTCAGGCTCCAAATGACATGCCAATTTGAAAAGCCGAGGGTTGACAGCATCTTTTTAATCCAAAGACCTTATGCCAATTCCTGGTTGTTCAGGTTTAGCTTCAAAAGAAATGCAAAACCCACTCTGCCAGCATTTGGAAAATGACAATAAGTCAATCAAAATTAGGGATAGGGGTAGAGCTTCGGTGATGCTCTGGCTTCTGTTCTTTGATATTTCACTGTCGTCCTCTTTTTTTTATTTTTCTCACTTCCAACTTCTCCTTGTCAAGATTCTTCGTATTATGAATTAGGTGCAACCGATCACGGAATCAAACGGCTCACTGATGCTTAGAGGAGAGTGAGAGCAACTTGGATCGAGTACTGCTTCTGAGCGTTGCCACAGCAAAGGCACACTATCAATCTAGGGATGTTTCGGCCAGGTCGGGCTCGATTTGGATCAAGCTTTGCTGCGTTTAACTAATGAACAACAGGCTCATCTGAGAAGTTACTTGAAGGTATAAACAGTTCATCACGAGTCAGTTGCTTCGAATGTCAGTCTTGGTCTTCAACATTTTAAGATCACATCGTGGATTACTTTGTCGGGAGGGTCCTGGGTTTTTTTCGTTTTCAAAATCGATTTCTAGTCTTTGGTTCTGAAGTATGAAAGCAGGCCGGGTTGTCGGGACCCTGTCGATGTGACCTCTATCAACATGCGCGTGCAGGGAAACAATGCGGATTACGGCATACGACTACTTGAAGCTCCTACTGACTCCAGCGGTAAAAGAGCGGTAAACACTTCTATAGGTGAGATCTATTTATTTTTGACGACCGTCCGAGAGGGCAAAAGGAAAGTTTTAGTAATTGTTACGGCTTTACAACCGAAGTGGCTGGTAGAGTATACGTCTGGAGATGCAAGCCTAGACGACACTCTTTAGACTACGCGGTACAATGCCGAACTAGCAACGCTTATGGTGACAGACAAAAAAGATGAGGGATCATCACACATAAGCGCACTTTTCTTGGAGATGTAGTAGAAATAGGAAAATGGCCTCCATTTATGTGGTTTCGCCAATGAGCATCATTTTTATGGTGCAAATAGAGGAGTCCATAGACTTAAATACAGTAGCGCTCAAAAGTCTTCGGTGAAATGGTTCTTAAGCCGTACTTTACAGGCGTAACTTCTTTCCTACTGGATCTAATCAAGCGAAATTTCTATATTCGGAGCGTGGATGTATTGTGAATATTTACCACTATTAACCTGCAGTCTGATCATGTTCCAGATTTTCCAAAGGGCATGAACTCAAAATCGACTGAAAATACAGATGATGGTCCTTCTAGAATCTCTTTCCTTTTTGTCATGTCTAAAATGTACGAGCGGTAATGCCGAACACCATAGATGAGAAAAACGCACATAAGGTGGGAATAAGTGCAGACGTCAACAACTTTAGTTTTAGCAAAATGTGCTACCGCAACAAACACCTTACTCTTCCTGTGGATATTGCAGCTCTACAGTGAAATAGGGTTGAGTAGGGTGAAGTATGCTCTAGTTAGACATATCCAAATTTCGTGTCATTCGGTCAACTAAAAAAAAAGTTATGAATTAAAAGTCGTCAAAGCATTTCACCGAAGACTTTTGAGCGCTACTGTATGTCGTGTGAGTGCTGTCTAGAGCCGCACTCCCTCGTCTTTACGAAACAGTTTTGTTTCAATACGAACGAATGTCAACCATGGAAGTTGAAGAAAAGGTAGAGAGATTGTGCTTTCGAATTAGTCTTGTTTCGACAAACTATGTACGGTGTGATGTTGTTGTAGGTGCAAAACAAGCTGATCGATCTTGGCCTTTGAAGATCAGTAGAGGAATTAAAAGAAGGAACTGTTTTAAAATCGATAAAACAATCTCATTGTACGATAGCAATTTTCACTGAATGCCGATGAAAATCAACATAAAAGGCTTCTTAGAGAACTTCAAACACTTTAGGTGGACACTATTTCAGGCCAGGTCGTGTTATCGTGTTCCAATATGTTCATCCCAAGAAAGTGTTTTCCGACAATCATTGTATTATCATATGTGTGAAGAAATTAACAATTAATTATTGTTTCCATCACTCTTATTGCGAAAATATCAGTTCACTTGGTCTAGCGCGTTTCCTGTCTCAAAAGTGGAGATTGCCTTCCTCGATAGTTAGGATGCCATTTATTCCAAAGAGGGCTTTTGCCATATGGTTAATTCAAGCGCCCTCTGTGAAAAGCTCTGAGGTTACCGAAAATTTCGTATCACCACTTTGGATGTTCGAGACAGAAGAGCATTTACATGTATTCGGTCAGTGAGAGCCACGACAAATTTTCTTGTATTAGCATTTCTCGCCAACTTCGCCAAATTAGAGGAAAGATCAAATTTCCAATATGAGACGCAAAATGTTTTGCAGACGTTAAGGGCACGTTTTACGGAAAAATAAAAAGATCACATACGCCAAGAGCTTGAAATTCTATGTCATGCCTACCATGCGACCTATACCTACCCAGTACTGTTGCAAACACCATCAATCTGCTCGGCTCACTTTCGTGTACAACTCAGTGGTACAAGACAGGAGGAAAACCATTAGTAACTTTGTTACCAGAATAATTGCGCGGCAGCAGATTTGATATCAGCTGTTCCGACTTTCGTACGACCTCTTTGTGCACCGTCTTCTATTATGGCCGTCGCACTACATCACACGCGCAAAGTAACTCCAACGCTTATTGGACGGTTGCTAGGTCCTACCGCACTGGGTCATACCGCGCAACGAAAATAGAAACGACACAGAAAAAGCTGGCCTAAAAAAGGAGGCAACTTCAGACAGTCTCGACATACCGCGCACGTTTCGGCTGGAGCTCTGCATGATTCCCTTTCCCATCTTCGATACTCCCTCGTTGACCTCATGCAATTCGTCCGCAGCTCCGACGTAAGTTATTCGTATTGACTTCTCTAAGCAACTGCGCGAACACGGAATACGCGCAACATCCATCAAGGACCGGCAATCTGATAAGGGTTGTTTCACACGACCACGTGTGAGGTTAATATTTTCGATGATGGTGATAACCCCGTTTTCCCTCTGCGCGGCTGTTCATTCCCCGGACAGCCCGTGGTGCGCAGTCTGTGGAAGATGAAACACCGATCGTCGTGTGGATGAGTGGAGTGGGAACTCCTGCTCTTCTGCGAGTGGTGATCGGACGTGTTGAACGCCCCCCGGCTAGCGCCACTACGCATGCGCAGGCGGGTCGACGCGCATTGGCGACGATCCCTTAGAGTGAGGTGAGGTACCATCCCTTAGAGTAGAGCTTCTCAATTCGTTTTGTAATAGGCATGAAGCCACTTATTTCTTCTATGTTTTGTTATGTAGCAAGAGGAGTATATCTCTAACTTTCATCACAAGTTCTTTACTTCATCATACGCATAGTATATCTCACAGATATAACATCCATAATAACAAGATTGCATACATTAATCACTGTTGACCTTAATCGCTGAGAGCAGTGTTCCGGGGACAGTGCAGGGTCGTGGCAAGGCGAGGCTCACAAGCGCAATACCCTTGTGCTCTTCTCGGAAGTCCCGGCGGCGTTCAGCCCACAATTTCTTTTCATCGTTGTGCCCCGTGGAGTGAGCGGTCGTCGCGACATCAGCGTTTAAAAACACCTACTGCGGTATACATCTCATCTTGAATGGCCACTGCGACCAGGTATCCTTCCCTTGCTTGATAAATTCAGGTGAGGAACCTCCACTATCAGTCTTCGAGAGAAAAAAATTGAAATTGTTGAGAAAATTAAAATGAATAGTGACGGATAAGTTTTCATTGAGCAGTACACTCTTTTTATCTCTATGAATTGAAAGAAGTTTTTGATAAAATTGAAGTGAATAGTGACGGATGAATTCTTATTGAACAGTATACTCTGTTCAATGAGAACTTATCCGTCACTCATTCTCGCAGCCCATATGACATCCTATCTCCAGAAGGAGAAGATCCCCGACCAGTAGAGGAACTCGCGGATGGTCATTCTTTACAAGAAGGGAGACCGGGATGATCTTCGCAGTTACCGCCCAACAAGCTTATTAAGTGTGCTTTACAAGCTATTCACGAAGATCATTCTGACCCGCATATCGCGAACGCTGGATGAAGCTTAACCTGTAGAGCAAGCCGGATTCCGGAAGGGATTCAGCTGCTTAGACCACATTTAAGCGGTCGCAATGTTCATCGAAGTGTGCCGAGAATTCCGAATGCCTCTTTTCCTTACCTTTATCAACTATGAAAAAGCTTTTGACAGCGTCGAAACGAATGCGGTCCTGTCAGCACTGGTCGATCAAGGAGTGGACCCTCCCCACATAAGAACACTAGCTGACTGCAGCAGTCGCTGCAGCGAGACGGTTCTGTTGTTCCAACAACCTCTCCCCATTCCCATAGGGAAGGATGTGAGACAAGGCGACACTATTTCGCCAAGCTATTCACAGCCGCGCTGCAGTGGGTTATGAAGTCGCTCGACTGCGACGAAAAGGGCATTTGTGTGGACGGAAATCAAATCTCTCAAATCTTCGCCTCCGGACGACATCGTTCTCTTTTCAAGCAGCGCCGCGGAAGCTGAGACTATGCTTGCTGAGCTTAATAAAGTAGGAAAGAAGGTAGGACTGCGGATTAACCAAACAAAGACACAGTTCATGAAGAATGATTGGGCTGACGAAGGTCAAATTAAGATCGATGGTACACCCATCAAGGAAACCTCGTCATACGTTTATCTGGGCGTTCCATGAATATGGACAGCAACATGAGAGGAGAACTGGTGAGGCGGCAGAAAGCAGCGTGGGCAGCCTTCGGACCTCTGAAAGAGGTCACCAACCATCTGGCTGATCCGGAACGTCGCGCTAATCTGTTCGATTCCACAGTTCTTATTGCGCTCGGTTACGGGACGGAGACTTGGGTGACCAGTGCATTCAAGTCAAGGGCTCTGAATACAAGTCACATTCACTCGTCAGAGCACTCGAGCAATGTCTTTCGAGGTTCAACCGACCCACGCAATATCGAGCCGGACTCCGCAGGTCCGATATGCGCAGAATGTCTCGACTCCGCGATTCGGTGGAATACATGAAGAACGCAAAATTTCGGTGGGCCGGTCATATTATGAGAAGAGTTGATGACAGATGGACAAGAAGAACAGTCGAGTGGGCTCTCATAGCATCTTCACGACCTGAGGGTAGGCCTGCTGCGAGAGGGGGGAATGTGTTGTCGATCACGTGATACAGCTGCGACAGCAGCCGAACCACTCCTCACTTCGCCATCATCGTCGAATCCTGAGTCTACCATGGATGGCGATCACGAAAAACAAAAGATAATGGTTTGTTGCTGACGCTCGCACATGAGTGAAGACGAGCCGTATAAGTACGAATCGAAAGAAATCCTAGCGTGCAAAATTGAATTTTAGGAATCTTGATATAAGCACTGATCTGATGAGAAGAATAACATCTCACACCTTTCAACTCAGAACTATTATAATGAGATTGTCGTTGGTGACCAACTGGTGAGCTCAATCGCTAGCTGCCTCTCAGCTTTCTCAGAGTGTGCCATATTCATACAACATTTCTGATTGAGAATTCATTGTTTTACCCAGTAGAGCCAAACCTAATAGTTAACTTCTGACCTATTACTTTCTTCCAGATCAATCACTTTCTCGTATTAGGTGAGAGCGGCGTATGGCCCACTGAAGGTCATACGCTTTTCGATTTTCTTGAAACTGTCATTGACCACCCGCAATAAAACCAACGGTCGGCTGCTGATTCTGCAAAGCTTACCCACTGAGTGAGGAAAGAGCGTAAGCTGCTCAAAGGAAAAGAAAATTCTGCTCTCATTCAAGCTCCTTGCACCTCCACACAACTGTTCCTTTCGCTAATATTCGGCTTCTCTTTTCCCTGCTGGATGCAGCTGCGCTAACATTTTTGCTATGAATTGGAAACTTTTTTACTATCACAATTCAAAGTGCACATGCAAAATAACGGGCAAAATGTGGAAAATCAAAACAATGGCATCACCATGTGTGCTAGAAAACTATACAACCCATCGGCGATATATGTATGTAACATCAGTTTTGGGAACGTTTCAAAAAATGCAGAGTGCTCATTCTCTCTCAACTAGTTTGCCTGTTAAAGTTTTTAAAGAGTGAGTGTTTCTACAACGTTATGATTTTTTTCTCTTCATCCTCGATTACTTTGACTCTCACAGCCTTCAACATTGCATATTTCATATTCTTATGAAGTTTATTCATTGTTTAGTTTTTTTCATTCCTCATATTTCAAAATATAGCAGATTTCCCAATTCATACATTCCATATTGGTTCAGCTGAACAAAGTATGGCAGAAAGCTCAGCAGCCAACCATTCAAACGGGTTCACCCCACACACGATGCAATGTGGGTGCGACGTAAACTTGGCTTGGAACCATGCGGGTATACTCGTTGCTCGAGCCGCTGGATTTGAGTGGAATTATATAGCCGTAGGAGCCGATTAAGGGAAGGGTGCGAAGCATGCCCCTGTAGCTATTTTCCCAAAGAGTATCGCTACACAACCATTGACCAGTTCAGCTAGCTGCTCTTCCTGCAAACATCACATGTTCCAGGTATCCATGCAAGACCATCATTGAACGCTTCAGTTTTGATGGGTATTAGATGCGGGACTAGCAAGAAAAAGTAGATTTCAAGAGCATGGAATCTCCAACAACTCACACTAAAGTCTCCTATTTCCTTACGTTCCATGTTAAAGTTGTTGTGAATACGAACCTTGTACAACCTGCTGAATATCGAAATGGCAGCGACTGATAGGCGGAGATTATCGGCTTCGGTCGTTGGCCTTGTCTAATTGTAAAGTAACTATCCAAGTAACACTATCACTGTTACTACTTCTGCCAGCAAAGGAAGGCAGCCAACTAATTCGGCTGCTATGAGGCGACTGCTCCTCTTCATCTTTGTTTTACCTCAGATTGCCTTTGCTGGGTATGAGGATGGAGCTCCTGATGAACTACCGGGAGTGGGGCAATCGCCTAGTCAAGTATCTCCAGTTCGACCAGGACCACCGGCTGCGAAACCGCCAGCGTATAGGCCACAACCTTTACGGCCACCAGTAGGCAGCCCAGCTCCACCAACTCAGTCCACGAATGGCTACCCTACAGCATCCCAGCCACCAGCACCTACCCGACCCACTCCCCTCCAGCCACTACCACCTGTTCGTCCGCCACCCACTCGGCCCCCAGTTGGAACGGGTACAACCCCAGTAGGCAGCCCTTCACCAACCCAAACCCCGATTTACCGTAATACAACTTACCAGCCACCAGCACCCACCCGACCCACTCCCCTTCAGTCATCACCGCCTACCCAGCCTCCAATTGAAACGGGGACGATGCCTGATGGAATCGGTCAGGCACCTCCGTCCAATCCAGCTTTTGAAGCCTGCATTCTGACGAATCCAAGGGTTTTCTGCGAGCAGATCATATGGTGGGATGGAAATTCCAGGGCAAGTTCGGCAAAAACTTTCAAAGTTACATATCAATGTGTTTCATTGCTGTCATTTTAGGAGCAGGATGCTGTACTCCTTTCTCCAGTTGGTTTTGTCGCTTCAAGTCCCTTTGCCTCAACGCTTCAGGCGTCCGACGTTTTCTCAGAACCGACAGAACGAAATCAATGCCTGAGTATTCAGTGTATATGCCAATTTGCTAGAGGTACGAGTCTTTCGAAATAGGAATTGCTGAGGCTCTATTCTCGGGCTTCCAAGCATTGAGACACTGGTTTCTAGACATGAAAAGATAGGGACTCATTCATATGGGCAAGTTATTCATCGGTCTGCTTGGCTCCCTAGCTATGAAGAACCTCATCAGTAACGTAATAGTCATTATGTTCTCGCTAGAGCATTCAATATCGTGCGACAACTGCTTGGTAAAAAGTTAAAGGCGCACTTGACGATAAAAATGGTTTCTGGAAGTTAACTATAAAGTGGACCTGTGGCCTCTGAGGATAATCCATTGGCAGGTCAAAAACGACCGCGACAGGGTGTTATAGAGGCTACAGTGCAAAGTGGACGTGTAATGACTCCCTCGTAGGTCGATCCATTCACAATGAAGTGTTCAGACGTCAAGTAAGATACCCTGTTTGGGAGACATCCAAACAGTGATAGGCACATAATCTCGTACAACACTCCTTCTTACTGCTTTTTTGAGGCCTAATACTTCCTAAAACTCGACCATTCTCGCCCTTTCTTCGCCATTTTTGCACTATTCTGCACCGATGGTTCCACTATTTCTCCTAAGCTGAATAGTTCAAAATCCATGTGAACTGGGCCTTTCGATTCCATGATCTCATGGCCCTACTTCAAGGGTAGAAGCTGCAGTCAGAAAAAAAGTGTCAGGCAAAAATGCTATGGACACTACTTCCCCTTGTTAGAAAACATTTGGGTAGTCATTGAGTGAACTGAAGCTGTTTTCAGGCAGGTACTCCAATAACCGATGTGTGCTGCCGGACGGTCAAGTATACGGTAAAGCATATCGTAAAGAATTCCGAATGATGACTGACGACGAACGTTACAGGTTTGTGGGCAGCGATTTGAACAACTGTTTTTAAAGGCATAATTGGTGATACTTCACCTTACCTGAAAGAGTTACTTCCATCCACTTCTTCATCGTAGAAAATCAAACTTCGATGCTGAAAATTTAGTATGTCTATCCACTGGTTCGTGGTGTGGTGGCAAGTGAAGCACTATCTCACACGCACGATCGGGGGTTCGAATCCCATATTGATGCCCGCCTAGGCAACCAAGCCTTCCATCCCTCCGGGATCGGTTAATTGGTACCAGACTCGTCTGGGAGAATAAAAGCACTGACTCGTTCATCGGCTGGCCACCTCAAGTCATTGTATAGGCCACATACGCACTCATTACGCCACTACGACTCTGAATGAAAGTCGCGTGCGGGGACGCATCCCTCAGACGGGATTGATCAACGCCAGAAACTTTAACTTTATCCTTTTACCCAGTGGGCTCGGTAAGCGTTGCTAATGTAATGGTCAGCCTTTGTTTCTGGTCACACAGCGATTAATGGAGAGCATAACGTTAGCTTAATCATCAGAAATCTATCCGATTACAACTGTTGGGCTGATCAATACCATACTCTGGTAATTATGATAACGCCTCTTTCGAAGACCTTGTTTTTTGTGCCTAAGACATGGAAGTGATGATTCCCATTGACTGACTGCTCTGACGATAGTGTGCTTCTTGTGAAAAAAATTCATCGAACTATTAGGCGGCATGAATTGATCGGTTTCAGGTTCCGAAATGCGATGTGGGCTATACGTACCACACAGTATTTGGCTCTGTCGAGACTGCACTCCAGCTATGTGACATCACCTGCTGCTCATTCTGGACCGGCATTCTTGCCCTGGCATCGAGAGTTCATTAAAAGGTCCTCAGTCACGGTTATTGTTTCATTTCCTCAAGGCTCAGATTCCGAGTTGCTAGTCTCGCGAAAGGGGTTACTAAAGCCTCTATTGGAGATAACGACATGTAGTAATAACAACGGTCACAAGAGGCGAAGGGCCAACAGATAAAAGGAGATCTTTGTTTCGAGAATTTTCCTCTGTATATATGCATATATCGAAGCTTTTTTCCAAAAAACCGCCGCTTTTCATCTACATTTTCACATGCGAGGCTCGCTATCAGTCATTCCTTTGTATAAAAAAAACTCCTCTACATTGAGGAAAATCCAGGAGGGGCTACCCCACCAGCTGCCACCAAATTTCGATCGAAAATGGCCTTTACTCTTCCAAATAACAACATTATAGGCTGGAAATTGCTTTGCGTCAATACGATCCCACTGTGTCGTTGCCATATTGGGATTCCACGCCGGACGCAAGACTGGACGATCCTACAGGTACATAGAAATCTTCTAGAGTTTTTCCTTTTTTCGAGTACTATCTGAACTACTTAAAAACATAGAGAATGTCCCAGATCGCAACTGCTATATCATTACAGCGTCAGTGCTATGGGACGATGAACTGATGGGCTCTGCAGACAGTAGTGGCACACTGAGTAGCGGCTTATTTGCCTATTGGCAAGCTCACTTGGTAAGCCGCTTTTGACTCTGTGGACAATGTCCAAATTAGGCTCTTGATAAAACTCGGCATTCCTCTTTAAATGTGATTTTCTTTGACAAGCTGTACCACTGAGTTTTTCAGCAGACAAACTTTGCATGACTGAAGTTTATTCGCCTTTTCATGAGCTTATATGAACAAAGGCCACTTTGAAGACTATAACTTCGAGCTCTACTGCAACCCACTGTGGAGAACCTCTTGAAGACACAAAAATACATAAACTAAATGACGCCCAAGTAGTCGCAGAGTCCCTCAAAGATCCTGTCTCTGACTTCAAAAGAATCACTGATCATGGTTGTGGGATGGACGCAGCAAGGGGGTACTGGACAATTGAATCCGAGCACGCACCGCAAGCCGGCTGCCCCTAGCATAATAAAGATAAGTATTTCATGAGCCTTGATGATGACAGATATCCTGGGAGGTGGGGGGGGGGACTACCTAGTAAACATAGCGGGAAATCTAAGTGGTCATGTCGGTAGAAAGGTCCAAGATGAAACGCAGTCTGTATTACGTTGTTCATGAAAATGGCGACTCAGATCGCGACCTATAGCAGTAGAAGGAATCGAACGGAAATTGACCATGTGCATGCGAGTGTATTATTCCTCGGAACTGCAAAGAGCATCAAGGTAAGGTCTGGCGAAAAGCTGCCCCTGCACCAGATCTCGAACATAGAAATCTAACTTTTCGAGTTACAGCTCAAGTAGACAGTACCAGATCCATTGATTTTCATGTCATCTAAGGACAAGGCTTCACCATGGCCAACATCATGGTCGGAGTGAAGGAGGACATATACAAAGAACTCAAAGTGAACAAAGTATGCACTTCTGTATGCACATGAACAAAGTATGCACTTCTGTAATGTTGCTCGATTCCCTGAGGCGTCCCCACTTTCGACTCATACTTGAGATCGTGGTGGCGTTTGGCTGTGTATTTAGCCCATACATTGGGTGTACGTTTAAAGGGTTTGAGTCGAAAACTAGTATTGGGGAGATGCTGACAGCAGTAACAGCTGACCTGACTGGTAACATCAGAAGTCGAAAGTCGTCAGATTCTGAATTTGGTAGAACTTTGACACTCAAGTGTGCCATGAGGTAGTTTCGAGATCGCTTCGATTTTGCCAGGGATTGATAGCTTAGATAAAGGCCGATAAGGGAATCAAAGTAGAAGAGATGTTGAAGGGTGAATTATTACATCTTCGGTGCCAGCAGTGAGCTTTGTCACATCAGTGTAGTATGTGGAGTATGACCGGAGAACACCAGCATTGGTCAGAGCCAGTTGAAGCCATTCTTGATCATGTCCCCAACTCCATCTTTAGTGCGTATTTTGAACGCTTTAAACTCCAAGTTTCATTGCTTTTTTTCTCGGGTGACCCTACGGCCTTCTCAGTGTTTGTTCGTACCATCGCAGACGCTGCTCTCAAACTTTCAGCTAGACAAGTACTGTTTGTGTGATCGTCTTGAGGTCATTGTTTGTGACTCGGTTCAGTCGAGTTCAACCGCAATATCCTCATTTTTGGATGGAAGTTAAACTGCCTTTCATGACTTTTGATCACAATAAAGCATCGCAAACACATCGTCGACTCTCCTTGCGCCGTACAAGCCTAAACCATATGAGGATGACAAAATGTAGTCTATTCCTCGAGAGCGTTCTAAGACAACGATACGTGTTTTGCTCAGTGAAAGCCACATGTCATTATTATGATACCACCTGCTCGAAAACTCATATAACTCTTCTGGATTCTTTGAAAATGATAGAGTATCCGTAAAAATAAGAGTTGCCATGGGCAACGACTGCTTCATCGTTGATAACGCTGTGATTAGCCTTCAGCACCGTTGGTAGGGACCGACTGATTGATCGATAAACATTTTCTGAGCTATGGAAAAGACTCTAATAGACTCGCGAAGGATCAAATCCCTGCAAAGGGATGGAAACATCGATGGCTTTAGTCTGGCAGTCCTGAGCCAACTATTTTGCCTTTCTTCACTACTGAACTGTTAAACCACCTCCTGTGTCTATGTCTATAACTATCGCACCTACGATATCTGTTCGGACTAAAAGGAACTTTTGTGTAAAGTGAAGTAATGTAAACAATACTTTTCAGGATCATCCCACTCAACGTTTTCTAGGGAGAGCGCAGAATTCCCGGTTGACTACTCAAGAAACGCTGAATAATGTGAACCAGCAAAACCGGGCTAATCAAATTCTGGCTTTCAGTGCTGCATCGGTGAGTTCAGTGCTGTGCTCACAACCCTTCTGGGCCTCTTGCATTTTTATGGAACTATGCGTGGTAATGGAGGGTTACGCATTCTATTTTGATGAACGATATGATGAAAATTATCATGTCACATCGTAAGCACAAAGGGAGATAGGGGGGCAGTGGGGGAGGGGGAGGGGGAGAGGGTCTCGAAAATGCTTTCGATTCGAGAAGTGCTAGCGCGATGAAGCTACGCACTTCCCACTGCATTGGTGTAGAGCGGAACAATGATGGCCAAGATCCCCGGATCCCCGATGTCACCTTTCATGAGTTCACTTTAGTGTGGCAGGCACGTATTGTAATCTACTGCTGCTACGCGGGTGTGGTGCATTAGGAACGAGATGGTCGCGTCGCGGTGAGAGGGGCGTCGCGCGCGAAGGAATCTAGCAGGATGCAGCAATATTTAAGAAATAGAAGAAGCACTAATAGTAGAATTATGCATAAAATAATGATCGCATATTGATTGAGCTGTATGAAGAACGCTAGAGCTGTAATAACGGCGAATGAGTGGTCCGCGACAGCCGCGTGCGGCGAATCGATTACCCAAAGTCGTTCCTAACGCCCGTCTCCCCTGCTACGCCACTCAGCCCGCTCACACTCGCACATTTGCTTGAGAATTCAATTCGGTTGTGGTAGATGTTAGTGTTATCGAGTACAGCAGGCAGCAGCCCTTCAGGTGACTTAACATCGTCTTTCAGAATTCGTGTCCCAGAGATCAATTCCCACCTAGGGACGCTGTTGAATTCATCCATGGATCGAACCACGTTTGGATAGGAGGTGAGTCTTCTGAAGAATTGACCGCAACAATCAAAATCCCTTGTGCAAAAAGACTCCAGTGTTCAAGGTGATATGCGAGTCACGACTCAAGCTACCAATGACCCAATTTTCTTCCTTCACCACTGCATGATCGATAACATCTGGGAAACCTGGAGGTTATCTAGGCAGGTGAGTGAAGAACTTCCCCTTCTAAGACGAGGAACTTTGTCTTTTTGGTGCCTCAACAACCTCTTAGAAGTCAAAATGTGTCTGTTTCAATGGCAAGGTAGGCGTCTGCCAACGTGTGCTGCCTCGAGCGAGCAACAATCTTAGGGGAATAACTTGCAGACAAGGGCACAACGTCAAAACGACTACCCCACGGATAACATTTACTGCAGCAGTCAGTCGCATTTTGCACGATCTATCATGGTCCCATTCTCGCCGATTGTGAATATTGATGGATTATCAAATGACTACACAGGTGGGCTCTAAGTTTTGAATGTCACTGGTAAGTCAGCCTCATGGGGCAAATGAACAACTAATTTTGCAGACAACTTGTACTCGTACGCCCCCAGGCCGAGTTGTTCCAGTTCTAACAGAGACTGCGGATCAAGGTAACAGTACAGAGGAGTTTTTGCAAATTCGATCAAAGCAGTTATGACAGCATGTGGGAAATGAGGATACATACAAATGGGAGAAGGGTTGATTAATGAAACAGAATGCGAAAAGGCTCACCAACGAATGAAAACAACGTTTGAATAGCATCTTGTGGGGGTGTGCATCTCTATTTCATTATCCCATCCTTCTCCCATTTGCATGTATGCATGTATCCCCATCTGGATTGAATCTGTCACAGCATGTTTTGGATAGGACTCGAAACATGGAAAACCGGAATATCGGAAATAATAATAGATTCGTGTAGATCTCCCATAAAAACATTGGGATCTCAGTCTATGTGGCCGTAGCTTTTGTGCCGAAGTGACAACTCATCAATTGATGCCGGGAGAAACTACAGAGAATTTTCTTCTCCTTTGAATTTTTTGTCGTCTATCTCAACCCTAAGTGGCATGCTTCCCAAGCATTCTCTTCACTAGACGCTCTTATGTTGTTACTTGATCGATGACCACAACTAAGTGACTAAAGAGAAGGCTTGACCGCTTAATTCGTGGCTCCAAATCTCTCTTTGTTGCATACCCCACATATAATTGACCCTTGAGCTTTTTCCTGTGCTACTCTCCGTCAAGTTCTTTTCCATCCTCCAGGCCTAGGTGCATGAAGCTCTGTTTCACTACCAGTTCTGGGAAAGCAATCTGTTATGACGAGACTCTTTTCATAACTTTCCTTGGAGGGAGCTCTTAAAATTTTCATGGAAGAAGAAGAAGAAAACGGATGATTAGTTATTAGGGGGCTCCTCATTCATGTCATTTGTTTATGTGTTGATGAAATGTGCAGATCCGAGTCGTGTTCTGCACCTGATTATTTTGGAATCGACGGATTTGCTGTGCTCTTTCGTTTCTCAGAATTTAAGGCAGAACATGACACGGACCTTTAGAGGACCGCAGTGACTATAGGGAGCGTTGTGAATGGCCTCCGACAACGTCCACAAAGTCTAAACTCGTCGTTAATTGGGTTTCAAAATAGTGTTTTCACTCCTACTGCAATATTCATTGCCTTTTTCATACGAATTACTGCACCTTCTGATATAAACCCGATCATAAATGGAAAATTCATTCTGAAAGTATGAAATGTAAGTCATCATACTCCCATGAAGTTCTATCGCGACTAGACGGAAAAAGCAAAGAGCACCCCGTTCTGGCTTTTCTCATTTGCGAAGGATGGGTATAAAGTTGCGTTCTTTAAAGGCACAGTTCACGATAATTCAATGGGCGGGAAAGTCAACGGCTTTCCCGCCTCTCGATCGGTGTCACGTCAGACGAGTGTCGAAACAATACAGATTGCAACTATTCGTTCTAGGACCCACACACAATCAGCTGCTCGCCGAGTGATGGGGCGGTGTTTCACTCCCATTCTTTTTTCCTCTGTTATTCTTTTTTGCTGCCGCGATCCCATATTTAATTTCCTACTCATTTAGGCTTAAAAAGGTGAGCAACTTCTGCTGTTACTAGGTTTTTTGTTTACTCATGCTTAAGAGTGAATGAATTTTCGCTTACCATTGTCTTTTATTCACACCAGGACCCACACGTAGGCAGTGAGACACATTGTATAGCTCTTCCAAACGCCCTACTACTCTTCATATTTCTGAACTCATTCTCAACCAGCCCCTTTTTTGACGGGTTTTCGAAGCCTTTTTTCACCTTGGGAACACCGATGCACGCAGTTTCTCCACCATCACAGCACTATTTTTGTTCTTGTCTTCCATTTTTCATCATAATCTGGATTACCCAAAATTATCGTGAACTGCGCCTTCAAGAATGTGGACTCGGAAGATTAAAAGATTCGGTGTACGGTAGTGGAAGAAATGGAACTAGTTTTCCCACTCGTAACACCTGGAACCCTCACTGGTTCTTCTTCGAGAGCAAAAATGTCAGTTATGAGACCGTGATTAGCTTCGAGGGAGAGCCATTTGGATGTTTAACTATTTGGATGTTTAAGCTTTGTGTATGGTATTTACCAAGAAAAATGCACTTTGAAACTCATTAGACTAACTTCAGAAACTGCAAACTGAAAGGAAAATGGCGTTCTTTATGGTTAGTGACAAGGTGCCCTATTAGCATATCTAACACAATCATCCTACACCCATAATCATTTTCATCCTGTCTTCAGAGAAAGTGGAAGAAAGGCCTTCGGCCACAGTATTCCAGATTGAGATGGAAGAATTAATCTTCGAAAGCATTCTGTGGTGCAGAACAAAACAGTAAAAGAGGGTGCTAAATTTCCTTTGTTTACCAGTTTTTGTTTATCAGTTCCTTCAAATGTTTCACGAAGTAGATTTTCTTATGAGGTAGGATCACGTGAGTATGTACATGTATTGGTCTATGCCCAACCTAGCTCGGGAGAATTCAGTATCAACCTTCAATTACCGCTTGATAGAGCGTCTATTTAGCTCGTTTGGAACCTCACAGAGAGGGATATGAATTATATTGTATCGTATCTTCGCTGATTGAATTATATTAGTTAAGTGCTGTCCTGACAGACATCTGATCTATCAGTCAGACCGCTTCAGCCCGTAATCTAGCCTTTGAGAATGCGGGGCGATCCCAAAAACGTAAACGAGATCGACTAACCAGAGACTTTATCCTTCGACTTTTTACAATCTAGTTCTTCAGGTACCTATTTTGCCATGGTACCCAATTTGTGTGCGTGTCAAGAATAAGAGCGCCATTCGCATGTGATCCAGCACGGTATGGTGGTAAGTTGGCTTTTTTTTTGGAAAAAATAAGAATCCCTTTCCTTCCAATGTGTGGTGAAAATTTCAGTGAAGTATATATGTCTATAATGTAGGAAGAATCTCGAAAATTAGTGCATCCTCTTTTTGGACCGAAATTGAGTATTCCAAAATCAATGGGTAGCGAATTCATGAAGGCTGTCCTATAAACAAGTCCGAACTTTGTTGGGGAACGAATGACAGGACTTCATCATGAGTTAGCCATAGCATTCTGCTTGTGAAGAAGTCGCCTAGCAGCGGGACTGGGTGAGGGGAATAGAATCATGAAGCTGAGTTACTTGGTGATCTTTCGAGTGTTCGAAGCAAAACTAGAATGTGCGATGGAGTGAACCAGTGGGACTTTTCGCTCGTAACTCTGCAAACTCTCCAGCACCCTTACACAGTTGTTCTTCACTCGTTGAATGGTGTATACCGCCAAACTAAAACGATAGTTCAAATTGAAATTTTGCAGTATATTTTCATCTTCGAAATGACTCTGAGGCCCATCAATGTCAATTTATTCGCTGTCCATTTAGTACAACTTCTATGTGTTAAGGTGTCGACCCATGCTATGGCCGATGTGTGAATCGTCGCTGCGTCGCACCTCCGGTAGGTCATTAATTTTCGAATTGATCGGAATATTTACACTAAAGACTATAATTTTTTGTTGCCAAATGCACAGTTCACAATAAAAATGGTTCCCAAGAGTCTTGACTTTGACTCTGTGGCCTTCAAGTAAGACTGAAACCCTGTCCAAATGCCTTTTTATGCCTTATTGGTCATGGTGACCTTGAAAATCTCCCTATTCCTACTGCTTTTGAGTAGCTTCTTACAACATTTCACGAATTCTGCCGATTTCGTAGTTTTCTTCACATGGTTGTCATCTCCACCCAACGACAATACTTTTTGACTTGGGAAATATCCCCCAGAACTAGCGTGATCCGTCACGTCGAAGAAAGTTTCCAAACGATACACGGTAAAATAGCTTCTGACGGTTCGAAATTTGTTGTCTCACATTCCTTACAAATATACGGATCCCCTTCCCTGAGAAGATCTCCTTTCTCTTTAAATTTGGTTGGTGAAGAGTTTGTGGGAGCGGTTGGTACCCTGCATATTGGCCTTTCCAAGAGCTTCTTTTCAAGTGAGTGGAGAGCAACTGAGTTGGTTTTTGTCTCGTCTGATAAATAAGCCTTTTGTCCACTTTCAAACAGCCTGGCTAACAACCCGGACTCTATCCAATTCCCAAGTCAAAGTCTGACAAGCTACTCGAGAGTCCCTCACGCAAAATACAGTAACCTGAGCGAGCCAGCATACCGCAGTATGTATTGGGTAGAAGAGCTCGGGGAAGCTGCCTAGATCCTATAACAGGCTGCCCAAAAGGAGAAAGACTAAGATGATGATCTGCACTTCAACAGCCAAGGCTTGCAACGGAAGCGTGTATCGAAGATCTCATAATGCAATCCGGGAATGTCAAGTACTACGTCATCAGACGAACCGCGACGACGTAAAGGCCTATTCCGTCGCATCCTTATCAAGGCTGAAAATATAATTCCACGGAATACGCAACAGCAGAGGTTTCGACGGTACAGCTGACCTCGTCGGCGCGCACTTGGCATGAACATCGATTCGTACAAAAGCTCGATGACCAGATTCGATCTTGGGAAGATGTGGCTCAACCCTCAGCTCTGGGCATCTTCAATGTTAAGCCACCAACACCATTGTTCTGCAGTAACAAGGGATCATACCATCGTCTCTTCCATGCAATTTTCTGCTTCTCCATACGTAGAGAGAGATCTACAATACTCCAAGGCTTTCATCAATTTGCATCTCTTAACATCACTTGCGAGTTTATGGGAAAATTTCGCTGTCGACAACATCGATCATAAATGTAACCGGCTTGTTGGACATTTTCACGATAGTAGGAAATACAGAGTTTACGGGTTGCCAGAAGATGTTTCTCTTGAAATGCTGTCGAGATGATAGGTGCATTAAGGAGTCGTAAGAGCTGCAGGCACTCATGACCTAACGTTCGAACTCGCGAAGCTGTACAGAAAGATAGCTGTGAAGGAAGACTTCAAGGTCAGAACTGAGTTTTGTTCAAGGCCGTCGAGAATGCGGAGAGCATTCGCAGTGCCCTTTAGAGCTTCCTCGATTATAAGATCAAGTCAGTTCCCCTTCGTCGTCTCGAAGGAGCAGTCACTGTATCAAGCAATGTAGAAGACCATCTACGACTTCTACTCCGATCTCTTTGGCAGCGGCGTTTACCTGCCTGCCTCATATCGTAGGCAAGACTGATATGCCGTCATTTATTTCTCCCTTCCAAAGTACGACATGTAGCAGAACACTGGAGAGGTGTTTCGCCGGTGGAAAAGTAAAGTGCCACGTTTTGGAAAACTAGCAAGACTGTGTTCCAGCACAGTAAGGGGAAATTACTTCCCAATCTGCCTGCTGTTCACAAACTTCAAATTCACAAACTTTCCACACGCGTCATCCTTAACAGGTTTGTCAAAATATTAGTTGAAGGACAGCCATGCGAACAGGCAAGGTTTCGGAGAGGTACAATTCATCACATCCACACTGTCACGAGACTCTTTGAAATAATGCGAGAATACAGGATGTCTCTGTGTCTGACGTTCATCGATTTGGAGCAGGCCTCCCATACTGTCGAGGAAGAAGCGGTAATTGAAGTCGTACGCAACCAGGGTGTTACTACTCAATATATAAGGATGCGTCATGAACTTTGCATCATTTTGACGACCAGAATTGCGCAATTCTTCGAGGAAGGCGTTTTCTACGTGAAGAGAAGGGTTCGACAGGGCGATACCATTTCGCCCAGACTTCTCAGTGTTGCTCTCGAGAACATCATGCGTCATATGGAATGAGTGAAGGTCGATGGCTTCTATTTATATCACGTCCACTTTGCAGACGACTTCATACTTATAACACCGAAAAAGGAGCAGGGGAACGAATGCTGGTCGAGTTTGTCGGTGCTTGTGGAAAGACCGGCTAACAACTTCACCTAACGAGAAATTCATGTTCATGAGGAACGGATTGGTACCTGATGCTCCTTTCACGCTGAATGGAACGAACATCTCTGAAAGCCCTAGCTACGTGTATCCAGAAAATGGATAAGTGAATCAACATGATGAAAGACCTAGCTCCGGAGCTGAGCAAAACCAAACGCGGCGTGAGGAGCATTCAAAGATAAACAGAAAACACAAAACACTATAAACCCTGCTGTCCTTCCAGCTTTGACGTGACTAGGACCATACGAAAGGATGGGCATGCACTCAGCGGTGGTGTGCACTGTGGGAACAACGATGATCGTTATTTCTCCAATACATGCAAGTGCAGAAGGGATTAAGGAGTTCCGAGCTCCGTCAACGATCGAGGACCAAGGAGTCGTTGATTAACGCCAAAAAATCGGATCAGGGGGATTACTGACTTGGAACGTCAACTAACGTCAGGACGGCCACCATCACTTTGGCCAGATCTCTTTCCGAGAGCTCTAAACTAAAGGAATGCAATGCCCTGGGTCCCTCAAGAACAATCAACTAGTAGGTTACATTTACCTCCACCATTCATATGTGCGTCTTGTTTACCACTTTAGTATGGTGTTTTTCACTTCGTGCCCATGTTACAAAAACCTGAAAATTTCGTTCAACAGAATCCTTCTCATCCAAAAGAGGCTGCAAAGGAACATCCGTGAAGCTCAGAACTACTAATACCAGTGTATCTAACTCTTGCGGAATCCCTCTAACCAATGCTGGTGCCTCGACGCGATTTTCAATAGCAGGTCCAGCTGAAAGTTAATATCACTCTGTGGAATTTTTTTTGTGGTAGATTGTACTTGTAATGAAGCCCACCTTTTTACTTTCGACCTTCCGAGCTGCTCGATGCTGGAACAGATTAAACTATGAAGATAGTAAAATCAAAGTGGCTCAGCTGTATGAGTAGGCAAGGCGAGTTTGCAGGCGAACCAGCTGTCTGTATGAGTGAACCACCTGGCTTCATTGTCGCAGATATGCCGCCTTAAATCTCATCAAGTCATTCACTGGCTTGATACTGTACTACCTAATGGTTTCATTGGTAAACAACAATTTTCAGTTGGTAATTATTCTTCGAATTGATATCTTCATTACAGAGAGCAGCTGCAGGACCGCCACTGGCTGGTGCACCTCCGCAGGAAGTTCCAATCGAGCAAGATGAGGTGCGATATTCATTGCTTAAAACAAAAACTCAAATTGGCTATGGAAGCTTCCAGAGAATGCCATTAATTTTCCATTCTCCGTCGTTTTTTTGTAGTGGTGTAGTGGCAAGTGGCGGCGCCCTATCACGCCTGCATGATCCAGGGGTCAACTCCTGGATCGATATCCGCCCGGCCTAGTAAGGCCTTTCATCTTTTTCGAGTCGGTTAACAGGTACGAGGAACGTCCGGAATGATAAAAGCACTTGCGTGTACCGCGGCTGGCCTTCGTAAGCCATTGTTCCGGCCGATAAGGCATATACTACGGCACTACGAATCTTATTAGAAATCAAGTGCGAGGCGCATCCCGAAATAGAATTGATGGAAGCCAAAAACATCATTGTTTCATCCATTATCGTTCTGTTCATCCAACAGCGGATGAAACGAAATGTGATGAGAACAGTTGAGCAAACCCTCTCTTGTGAAACCTTCAAAGCTACCATAACAAATCATTCGTGTGATTGAATCGTCAAAGTTCACCCTTTTGTGAGGAATACTATCAAACGGCTATGCTCGTTTAACGCCGCTTACGCTTCCAATTCCTGTATTTCGCACATTTTTTTTCCATTTTCAGAGTTGTTACAACCAAAACCCGTGTTGTGCTACATGGGCTAACCGTGGCGGTTGTACTCAGGACCCAGCCCGTACCAAGATCATCTGCGCTGCCAGCTGTGGAGCATGCACCCCGCAAAATCCAATTACGGATGGTAAGTTGTGGTTTGAAATGGTGGCACTTCTTTTCATTCATACTGAAGTACTCTATGACAACGGAAAAGTCCAAGTCTGATGTTTCAGATTGCACAGATCGCCATCCGCTATGCTCTGACTTCGCTAGTGCCGGACGATGCACTTCAAGCGTTAACTTCATGGCTGAAAACTGCCGAAGAACGTGCAACCTGTGTGGAACACCACGTAGTGCTGGCTGTGCTACACGGCGATTATTCTAGATTCCATATAGTTATTTATAAAAATGCTTCCTCTAGGGAATAAACTATTACTTTCTTCCCAGGTAACTTTGGAATGACTTTTTGGTGGAAAATTTAATAATGCAAATCTTCGATTGCCATGAGAAAGCGGCTATTAATAACAAATATATGAAGTGTCTCTCCTTACCAAGAGACAGAATGAAAAGGAGCATGCATGCTTTCGGGAAAAATCCAAACATTTGAAAGATTTTTGTAGGATTGTATGAAGGCTTTTCAACGGTGATCGATATCGGAAATCCCGAGCCATTCGCCTAATTCCTGAACTGATCACCTCGGTCCTCAAAGGCGAATAGATGGCTGCTATCAGAACGAAAAAGGCAGAGAAGGCACAAATTAATGGAAAGAAACAGGGAGTACTGGATGACGGTTGCAAGAACGGCATGCTGTGGGAGCCAACCGACTGAGACAGCCCCAACTAACAGTAAAACATGACTATCACCGATGCAAATAGTTAGGAAAAGCCATACACAGTAAATATAGCAGCTCCTCCGGCATACATGCATCGAGGTGTTCGTTTCTTTGAACTTCCTTTACGGCTTTAGTTTTCCTGGTATCTAGATGCTTAGTTATTGCTGCCATGAAAGAAGTCGTTCATTACTATGAAATCGCAATCAGCCTCCGATTTCGATGGGAGTTGAGATGGCAACCTCCCCTTGCTCTTTTCCTATAAGTGAATCGGCAAATGAGGAGTGGCAGATTCTGACTGTCCTATCTGATTGTCTGCCGGAGCACTTTTTCTAATTCCAAAATAAACGAAGAATATCGAAAAGTTCGAAAGGTGAGTTAGGCCAGACCTGCGATGACGTTCGACTTGATTCCGTGGTTGTTAGAACAACTGAACGGGTCGGTGGATTTCAGAGCCAATTAATGTTCGAAGGAGTACTCGCATACTCGAAACTTGATATTTTGGGGGTATCAGAAAATTCATATTTACTTTAAGGCATCTCCATTAAAAACTGATGTTCAGGTTGATGCATATATACATAGGTTGATGCATATATAAATATTTACCCCGGGTTTGATCCTTCTGTACCTCTTTTGCATGAATGTTGGTATTTCGCCATTACGTGTGCGTGAAGCGTGGATGATACTCTTCCATCACACTGGCTATCACTCGCCCACCCTGCGCTTGAAGTTCACAATGCCGCACAGTTTTCACAAACTCGTCACAGAGTATGAGGTCAGAAAGGCACTCGACGAGTTCATCAAGTCCCAGCCCCATCCTTCTGGGAGGAAGGTCTTGACAAGCTGCTTGGTCGTTTTCGTCGAGCAGTGGATGGTGATGGTGCTTACCTCTAATCTTCAGGCTGGTTCTCTACCGAGATATTCACAAAAAAGTCGGGGAAGAGAACTTGTGCATCAACCAGTCTGTCCCTCTATGTATCTATGTAGTTTTTAACGTTTATTATTGAAGTCCGGCTTGCTGCCAGATCGCATTGCAGTTCTGGTAGCAATCAGGGACGAGGCGGTACGGAGCTCCAACGATGAACATCATGGAGCTTTACAAAAGGGCAAGCCAAAGGCCAAGTAAGATCAGTAAGGAATCGTGATAAGTCTCGAAGATGATAATTATAATACTACATATGTATTACCACCTCCACTTCCAGCTACTCGTACCCCTTGTTGCTAACCCTGTCAGTTTCAAAGGAACACATTTTACCATCGTTTATCAGTGCGAACACGAAATCAATTGCACAGCACGTGATTCCATAGACGTCACGTCGTAAAATTTTTTACACCCACAGTTCACGTGCAGGCCATGTGTCTGCTTTGATAGGGAACTTGCTATTCGGAAAGATTCAGCCCCTGAAGGATTCTCTGCAGAATTCAAAAGTGCACAGTTTAGTGGCGGTGAAGATGTCACAGTCTCTCTTACGCTTGTTCATATAGTCCCAATCGGTATGAGCACCTGATAAACATGGAATTTGAATTTCCTTTAGACCAATAAAATTCCAAAAAAAGCAATTACATTAGAGGGGCTGATCTCACCGTTACTATTCGAAGCGTAAAATACTCGTCGAGTTGGTATTCAGATGACTAACCGTCTGTCGTCAAAGGTGGCTCTTATAAACAGTTGTTGATTAGGCACATCCATAGGCGTGGCTATGATATTTCTGATACAGTTTAGAGTTTCCAGGTTCTAATTATACCGCCATGAAGACCCAATCTAAGGAAAATGCGATGTTGGTCACTAAATCGAGCGTAAGAGAGTTGAGGTTGAACGGGTGTCCTCGAATTTTCCAGACACTTTCGATTTTTTTGAGACCAGTTGCTCACGCACGCATGCTAACGCGTGCACCGACTTCCCATTTCATAACTGTTTCCTCAACGCGCTCACGTGATATTTACATCTACATCGTGCCTACGTGACTTTCGGAAGGAAAAACAGACATACAGACAGACAAACAGACAAACGGACGTTTGCGGTTTATATATAGTAGGATTCTGGAGTGAATTTTCGAAGTTCCGATCCCTTACAAATGATTGGTGGGTCTCGTCCGCAAAAAAATTGAGGTCCTGCGTTTCCCGTTTCTTCTGTATTTTTCAAGACGGGAAGACACTATGCGGGTCGAAGAATTCATTTCTCCATCTCTCATGGGTGTTGGGTGCGGTCTAACTGTACTGGTTGGAGTCGGTCTATTCTGTGGTAACCCTGATCACGCAGCCTTAAAATTTGAGAAGATTTTCCAATGTGTACACGGTCACGGGTTCGAATCCCGGATCGATATCCGCTTTGGCGAACCAAGCCTTCCATCCCTCCGGGGTCGCTAATTGGCACCAGACTTGTCTGAGAGGATAAAAGCACTAACTTGTACATCGGCTGGCCACCGCAAGTCATTGTATTGGCCACATACGCACTCATTACACCCCTACGATGCTGAATTTAAGTCGAATGTGTGGGCACATCCCTCAGACGGGATTGATTTACGCCAGAAGAATTTAAGGTTTTATTAATATGTTCTCTTGAACCTTTCTCACACACACGAGGTTGGCGAGTTATGGGCAAAACTCCAGCCACAGACGGAACTCGAGCCCGTACTTGTGCTATCACTCGCCTTCCAACTCGCTAACCATTTAAGATTTTCGTATCGCGTACTACGAAATAACAGCAGTTATCAAAACTCAAGTCAAAACTTTTACATACTATTTCTCCATTTCTGGAAGTTGCCTTGATCTTTGTTCATCAACTAATCAGATACATTTATGATCATTTGGCTAAAAATAGCTGTTGTGAAACAGTGAAAGGTGTTGGGAGTGACCCTTACCATCACATGATCACAAGTATGTCCGATTAGCTATCGGTCGATGTGTGATCATTGATGTTAACACCAAGAGATTATGCAGATCAGCCCAGGCACTCTGTATTCATGGAAAAAGAGAACAAGAAGCTCTTGTCAGTTGAATAAAAAAAGTTGTTGATTTGTCTTGAACGTTGCTAGTACGATCAACTTTCAACGGAACTATTTAACAAAGCGATTTTGTGGTGCATGATATGTGGAACGGACATGCCGGTTCTCGAGCAGATTTCATATGCTCTACAGAAGAAGATCTGTCCAAGAAGCGATTCATTAGACAGGGGGATTGACACTGCAGATGGACTGTTGCAGGCAGGAACAGGAAAACCTTCGGGAAGTCTCATCAAAAGGCTACAAGCACCGAGTGCAGCTGCAACTTCAGTCAGACTCATTTACTGTGAGAAACGAAACTTCCCGGAAATTTAAGTCGCCGATTGGCAGATTCAAGGTAGCTGAAGCAGGCGTCGCAATAAAGTGATCTGTGACCAAAATATCATCCGATGATTATCACCGCTATCACCGTTGTCCGTTGGATGGTCGATCACAACCTGGGTATTTCTGTCGTCGTTTACGATTGCTACGTCAATGATTGTTGAGAGACCAAACGGTTATCCCACCTCCCAAGCAATCTCATTGGACAAACAACTTTCGCTCCGCCTACTACGTCAAGTGATTGGTGAAAAGTTCTCAGCCTTGTCGACCCTGCGACATTCATATATCACAATGTCGGAGACGGCATAAAAGGCGCCTGGAACTTGCCGGAACAACACGAAGTTCGTTGCATTGACTACAAATGGCCTACTCCATATACGCTATTCTAACCTTTATTCTCCTTGTTAGTCGAGGTATGTCTTTCTATTTCATCTATGAGTGATTGATCGATCTTAATCGATTTTTTTATAGAAATTGAAACCAAACCTCTGGCGCAATTGTTTGAAAATCTCATGAAGAAACATACGGAAATAAAAAATCAACAGCTCATGCAATTCATCTCAAAAGCCGTTCCGTACGGAATCGACCCACCCAATCCGAAAATTGCAGAGTAAGTGATTTACTCGGACTACTGTAACATCTACCGGATGGTTTTCAGTCTTTTTTTTTCAGGTATGAAACCTTTAAATCCGACAAATCAGCAAACTTCCTACGAGATGGCAATGGAAATGTTCTCTTCAGACAGTACAGACGGTTACGTCTGGGAGATGTAAGTTTCTTGTTTTGTAACCTAAGAAGTTTCTAGTATACCCACCATTCACTTCCCCGATGAGAAGAAAAGAGAACCTGAGAGGCCAGACCTCTTGGAAGACGTTTTGATAACTGGCAAAATACCACCATTATTGCACGTTACATTCCCGCGAGGGCTGGGGGTTCAAGCTGGTTGAGCTTCTTTTTTACGACTTCTCACAAAAGAGGCCGAGACCAAAGTAAACAGAGTAAACAAGCACAAACGATCTCAGAAGAGTCGTGCGCACGTGGTATATGTTTAGGATCATAATCTTCCTAACATGGAACTTCTTCTATTTTTGTTCTCACAGTAGAATTGGTCCTTCTCCATTCTGTCTGTTCTTCCTTTGAGAATGAAGACTTCTTTTCTCTCCATTGCGTCCATATTTTGACCAATGAAATAACCACTACCAGCCCTGACATTGACAGTGTTCTGGCATTCAGCTGTTTCCTGGCCCCTTTAGCAGCATTGGTCAAATCTTAGTTAGCGGGACAGTTACGAAAACGACCGAACTCCCAGAGCGACCCTAGCATTGCCCTCTTTTCCAAAGTAGACTACTGAGATATATCATGAAAGGAAGGATTTCTGTTTTTCAGGTTCTTCAACGACGAGGTCGTAGCGGAATCTAGACAAAAGCGTTGAGAGGAGAATAGCCCTATTGATGGAGCCGATCTCTCAACGATGGCTATTTGCCCTTGATCTCATGACCAAACCGTCCTGTATTCGGATGGATGTTACTGCAATGTTGACTTTTGTACATAGTGACTTGAATGAATTTCATTCTCAAATTTTATTGTTTTTGTTCACTACGTGGATAAGGCCGTCGATTGTGGGGGAAGCGAAACGAATAGGAACAACACAGGGCGAAGCAACGAGAAAAACCTGGTTGAGTTTATATTGTAATTTGCCATTTGTCTCTCTTTAAGGTGAATCACTCTTGTTTACCGTGCATGTTCCACCAGCAGCTATGCCAGTGATCAAGTCCAGATAGGACACAACCTAACAGGCTTTGCGAAGAATGAAGCACTACGACCACCTTCTCTCATCTCCCCATCCGGTTGATCCAGTGAAATGGGGGTCTACTACAAGTCTCGTTCTTGCTATTCGTCACCAATCGTTCGTTCGTAGAGTCACTCCAGTATGGTACACAATTTGTATTTTAAGCAACAGTTTGTCCCAGAACGGATATTTTTGATTCATTTTTAAAACACTTATAAGACGTCACGAGACTTTGCACTAGTTTGAGCACAAAAACTATCATTTCCTGCATAGAATCACGTATAAATCGGATCTTGAAAGTTCACGATAGAAATGGTTTCCGTGATTTCTGTATAGTATGAATTCGAGGCTCCCCCTTACACTATACCTGTTGTTATGAAGTCGAAAAACGTCATGGATAGTTCACAATAAGGGGCAAGAGAATTCATTGTGTGAATGCCACATCCATCCTGGACGAGTTTCAACGGCGTTGAGAAGGCTGCACCATCTCAAGAGGCTTCCATGTAGGAATTTCAAACAGCATGACATAACCCATGGCGAAAGTGAAAGGCAGTTTCGTACAATTTCGGCTTGATGTAGCCATTTCTTTGAGCCATAGGTGCAAGTTAAGCCGCGTCCAAACACCTCTTACGTGCCATTTCCGGCACGGTGATCTCGTACAACCTCCACTTCCACGACTTTTAAAAAGCCTTGAGGTAGGCGGATTTTCTCGCTTTCTTCAACACCGATGAATTACTCTACATCAACACATCCACTGTTCCACCTAAAAAGAGCACCTCAAAACAGTTGTGAACTGTGCCTTTGAATCTTCGATAAGTCACTGTGAAACGAAAGTTAGCGTAAACGAATGAGGGAGCACGTTCTTTCTCCTGATTTTAGAAAATTCCAATCCGAATTTTCAACTAATCCTGCTTAGGCTAGCCTCAATAAACAGCGGCTAAACAGTACTACGTGCTGCAAACGGTGAAAAGATTCTGAAAGCCTCATTATGAGAAATTTCAGCGAATTTCGTGCAAGACACGTGACGAGCCACAAATATCTCAAAGGTCATGAGTACTCCTAAGTATTCCGTGTTCACTTCCCTATCATATCATAAGACTGCCAAGTGTAAGACACGGTGAACAAGAACAGAACGAAGAATAGTCCAACGACGAGCGGATGTTTTTCAAACTTATTGTAATAAGACTGCAAAAATAAATTATTTTCGTACACCGCGGCACTTGGGCAAACAAAAACATTAGATGAACTGTGAAGGTGTGCAAGTTTCATGCAAAAATGATCTCAAGGGCACGGTCCACCTTGGACCTGATTTTTGGGAGTTTCCTTCCTTACCTAGTGGAATCTGTCACTCAACTCAACAAATATGCCATATTAGGTATGTAAGTTCTTTGAACACAGTCTTGATAGGGCGCAGTGGGAGCTCAAAAGTTGTTCTCAAAAAGTTATAAGGTTTGGAGGCTGTGTGGGATTGTCCAGGGGAATATGTATCAGTTGTAAGAAGAATCTAAATTTGTTGTAGATGATTTGAATCGCGGGGTACAGTTCTGTGATTGAGCATTCGACTGCAGATCTGGAGGTCCGGAGTCATGCCTAGGCCACACCTACAGTGTTTAGTGGCCTTACAGAGGCGCATTATTCACAAGGGAGCAGATATGCTAAAACTCAAGCAAGTGATCCAAGGAAACAACATGTAGACTAACATATGAATAATAATAACAAAGAAAAATGACAAGAGTGGACAAAAACAACAAAATGAAGGCTCAAAAAGTTTAATGCATGCAGTCGTTTTTCGTTTCCTGTAGCCAGCTCTTCACGCGGTTGCACACGGCGCGACAACGACACCTAATTCCCTTTAGACGATGGATTTTGATACTACGGATCTACCTCTGCTCCTGCGCTTCGTAAGGAATTTTGAGCATCCCTTTCACAGCGACCAGAATGACGTATACGAGATGCCTATTCTGCTTTCATAGAGTCCAGCTCGCAGAGGCGAATGTCATAGCAGGAAGGAGCGTCGAAAAGGTGAGGGCGCAGTCGAGTGTTCTCTGCCCTTTTCAATACTCTCTTGATGTTCTTATATGCACTCCACGCCGCTCATCTGTTCAGCTCCTCTGGTGCCGCCTTTTTTCAAACTTCTGCTGGCGAGTTCGCGGTATGAAATTGTCGACATACAGATACTCTCGTATTTCTTCAGCGAATTCCTAGTCGTCCACTGTTGTGCATGAATGATGGTGTACTAATGCTTCCAGAAGAAACTGTGACTTGTTGATTCCAAACGTGACTCGCGTAAAACGTTACGTGGTAAGCTCATCATTATTCACCGGTTCATGCACGGTTTCACTCACCAGGGAAGGATCCCAAGTCGAAGTGGCCGTTTGAAATGGGACCTACACTGCTAGACTTATTTTCGGATGCTGATCTCGAAATGTCCGAATTCGCCAAGCGATTATCTGAATGGGGTTATGAGGTGATTCTAAAAAAGCCTAATATGAGCGAACACAAATTACATGTATGTGACAAGTCTACTAGCGCTGGGAAGGAGCAGTGGTTAGGGTGGCACTTCATAATCGAGAGACTTGGGTTCGGATTTTATGGGGTGCGGAAATTTCGCACTGTATTGAGTTTTTTCCTTGTTGCCTAGAAACTTCTTTCATGTTGATTTTGTCGTGTTCTGCGACCTTTTGATAGTCGTGGTGACAACGTTCTCGCCCAAAACATGGAATATCGCTTCTCTTTTTTCTGCGTGTTGGTGAAAACAGAATTGTGTGTGCGTGACGAAATGGCCGTGGTTCAGTGCTCAAGTAGCAGACGTGAAGAGATAAAGTCTCCAAATTCAACAACACAGAACTGAAAGTAGGCAGGTGATAGTAAGCCAAGTGAAGTAGTGAAGTGAGTGAATAAGAATAGTATTTTCGGATATAAGTCTAGAATTGAGCAGCCTGAAGACAAAGTTTTTGTCTCTACTCTGGATAACTTTCTCTTTAACGTTGTTGTTATACTTTCGAAGTTTCTTGTCAAAACGTTTCTCAAGACTCAATGCAATTCCCAATCTTCTGATATCAGACAGAATATCCCTCCCTCCAGCAGTTGATCTCTTTATTAAGAGAGTATAAACATGTAGCGGAAGGCGACCCTGATAAAGAAGAAACGTAATCGTGGGCACAAAGAACTCGACGGAGTGCTATAGAACTGCCAGAAATAGTTCATACTTCTCATTGATGCTATCCACCGTGTTCATACCAATCAAATTATCAGGTGAGTATTGATAAGAGCATGATTTGCAGCATTATAATCGCGCCTGACCATTAGCAGCGACGAAGCCATGATTCACATTAATTCGGAACCTCAGGAAGGAATGGTCATTTGAACAAATAGGTAGCCCAGCTTCCATATCGCATACCACAGAGTCGTTGTCGCACTTCGGCGACTCTATCCATTGCACAAATTTTATATTAGGCAGCAATGATACGGGTATTTTTTTCCCTTGACTACACACAATTTTATTCGACATCTAATCCAACAATTTACCGGACGAAGTAATGACATTCGTGCAATATGCGAGAACCGAACTCAATGAGAAAAAAAACGCAGAAAAGAAATCAGCCTTCAATGAACCATCAAAGGTCATGACATCAAATATAACTGACGCAATCCCAGGCGGAAACATAGTCAGTGGGATGCTAATGCAGTTAACCAAGGGATATTCTGAGGGCCAAAGCCCTGCAGGACCGTCGCGAAATAAGAGAGGGAGCCAAACACTTCAAGATAGAGATGAGTTGAATAGGGCGATTGACAGGACCCGACGAGAGCCACCTTCTTATGACGCGTGATTCCCGCGCGATCATGTTTGATTGTATGGGGTCAATTGCGACGGTAACCTACAGGCGTCGGCACGCCCGGCGAACTATCGGAGCAATTCTTGCGATACGATACAGTCGTCATTACATGAAAGTAGGCCCAAGGTATGACTTCCAAGCGTATTCGTCTTAACAATTAAGAAAACGAATGCAGGGAGCACATCTCCGAAAAAGATTTCGAAAAGGGACTGGTGGCGGTGGATGTTAAAGACCAAGTGATATTTATTTATTTATTTATTTATTGCACACGCGTGCGCCAATGAACAAAAATTACTAATACAGTTTGAGAAAAAGAACATTCAACAGCAAGTGGATACAAAAAAAAAGTTAAAAAGCAGTAGCATGGAAGAGGAAATGGAGGTGACAATAAGACGCCTCCGCAGACACACTTACAACGCCAATGCCCGAACTATGGAGAAATCATTCAAGAAGAAAAGACCTTGAGCCAGGAGTGCCAACTCATGCCCCAAGCATAGTGGATCCCGGAGAGCTCACAATTGAACACTAAGCTACACATGAGCACACACATTTTGTTATCAGGAAGTGTGTGGGATGCTAAGATGGATTCATCACACCATATGAAATAAGACGAGAGCAGAAGAGCAGATGAGTGCAGGTCAGCCTAGGCAACGCAACTAACCGAAGTTATTCCGGGGCGGGCCAAGTAGGTACCTCTTTGATCTAAATACGAACCCCAGGCGTAAGACCTAGGCCCAAGCGACGAGTCATAAAGATCAAGCCACTTGTTGACCTGCACCCTGGACTCTCGTCATAATTGGCAAGTGCATTGTGGATAGTGGCTATGTAAAGCAAAATAACAGAGTGAGCACCGAGTACTATAACTATGGCAGAGCAGCACTCAAGGCAAAGGCAACTACATTTGCAAAAGAAAAGGAAGAAATTAGTGGCCAACGCGAGTAAGTGCGGATCTGCGGATGCAAAACGACCTGAATAATCAGATGACCATAACAATGAACGTTGGAAGATGAGAAACGTTGAACTCATTAGCAGGCTGATCTTGACGAACACCACAGTACAGCTCAGCACGTAAACATCATAACCCATCAGGAGATAGGAAACTGAAAAAGAGGAGCTGAAAATCATCACTGGGCAATTCCGAGAACTTGGCCAAGATTCACCTTTTGCAATCTTCTTTTGAACGTGGTACTATTACCAGCCGCTATAACATCAAGAGGCAACAGATTAAACCAACTAGCGCATCGGTTAAAGATATTATTAACGGCTAGCGTACGGTATCTGGCATCCGAAATTGAACAGTAAAGATTAAACCTACCTCGCCTCGTACCAGTGGGTCTAAAGATCCAGTACTTGCTAGCACGAAGCTTCAACTCACAGCGCAGAATACGAAAACAAAAAACTAAGTCGGAGATTGCACGTCTATATTGCAGAGAATGAAGCCCAAACAACCTGAGTCGCGCATCATAACTGGGTAAATGATTACGACTATGATAGCAAGCATTTCTATACCATAGGAGACGTGTGAAAACACGCTGAACCCTTTCAATTTTTGAGACACTTTTCTTGGTAGATGGGCTCCAAACCTGTGAGCAATATTCGACATGCGGCAAGACGCGAGCATGGTAAAGGCGTTTAAGCAATGTCACATCAGAAGACTGCACATTGCGAAACAAGACGAATAAATTCCTGAATGCTTTCTCCACCGCTTGCTCAATGTGGAGGGAAAACTTTAATTTCGAATCAAAAAACACGCCAAGATCTTTGATGGATTGGCAAGCTGCAAGCTGAACACCATTTACGAGGTAGGCAGTTGCCTGGGAGTTGCCAAAATGCATGGTCATAGATTTTTTCAAATTGAGAGGAATGTCCCAGTGTTCAGCCCAGTCAGCCATTCTTTGAAGAGATACCCTCAGAGCATCTTGAATAATCCCACAATTATCCTGATTGTAGATTGCATATATCTTGATATCATCGGCATACATTTGTATATGGATATCCGAGGATGTCTTGAGAAGGTTAGGTAACTCCATTGTGTAAATCAGAAATAGAGTAGGTGACAAAACACCCCCTTGCGGAACACCACTCAGACAGGGAAACCTATTCGAGAAACCACATTTAAGTCTGACTGTAAAATATCTGCTGTGTAAGTAGGATCTTAACCAAGCTAAAAGGTTGCCACGAATTCCAATTTTTTCCAGTTTGGCTAGCAGTTTAACGTGGGAGACTTTGTCAAACGCTTTGGACAAGTCGAAGTAGACCATGTCAACTGACTGGCCTGAACTAAGAGCTTTGCAAAGGTCAAATAATGTATCAGAAAGATTAGAGGTGGTTGAGGATCTGGGAACGAAGCCGTGTTGTTCTGGAGGAATGAGGTGATATCTTGAGAGCCAAGCTAGTAATCTTTCATTGACTATTTTTTCCATCACTTTGATAGGAGTCGGTGTAAGACTGATTGGACGGAAATTGCTAAGCAAATTAGAATTGGGCGACTTCTGAATAGCAGTTACAATGGCATCCCTCCACAGTTGGGGAAGATCACCCGAGAGGAAAGAGAGATTGAACATAATCGCCAAGGGCTTAGAAAGGGAAGTATGGCATTTCTTGTACTTTAACTGTGGAATCCCATCATAAGGTTCGGTAGTGGAAGGATGTAGTTTTTTGAGGATAGCAGAAACACTATATGGATGGAAGCTGCATTCAGAGCAACTTTCACTGACATACGGAACGTTATTCAGGTGCCAACCATCTGCAAACTCAGATGAGTAGACACTTGAGAAATACTTAGCAAGAGCCTCGGCCTTCTCCACTTCGCTACGATATACTACTCCACCTTCATCGACTAGAGCAGAGGGAAACGTGTAAGACTTCAGCTTGTATCGGTAGTAGCGGAAAAGTCGTTGTAGGGAAGCCTGAGTTCCAAGACGACATTCATAGTTAGATAGAAACTTTCTCAAGTGATAGTCCAAGTCGGAACAAACTTTTTTGTAGAGGGAACTGTTCAAAGGGTAACTCAGCTCATGAAAAAGACGCTGCTTTTGCTGCAGTAAATTGTTAATATGAGGAGGATACTTATGGCCAGGGTTCCTAGGGAACTTGAAGGGAACGAAAGCCGAAAGACCAGTATAGATAACGTGGCAGAATCTATGATAAATATCATCCATCGAAGAATATTGGTCAAAAACGTCCCACCAATCTGTGTGGAAGAAAAAGTCATTGAGACCAGCAAAGTTTGCATTCTGAAAATCAGGGACTGGGAGGGCAAGAGAGGTGCAAGATAATTCAAGGATATGAAAGGAAACAACTGCATGGTCAGACGTAGCAAGAGGAGGTAGTATGGAAACATCGCGAATATTATCCGTGGTTGACAACACAATATCGAGGACATTCCCATTGTGGGTAGCTTGTTTGACATAATGCTGAAGCCCACACTCACGGAAAAAGTTCAAGTAAGCAGCTCCGGTTGAGTTCAACCCACTAAGCAAACTCCAGTCAACATGGAGGTTAAAATCACCAAGTAGAACAGTATTGATGCGGACAGAAAGAAGATCTCTCAAAGCATCGTCAAAGCTTCATCATCAGCACTACTGGAATCGGGTGGGCGATAAACCGTTATAACGCGAGTATAGGACGATTTGACCGGACAGAATAGGTCTAAACAAATGCCCTCAGCTTTGCCATGGCTGATATTACAAACAAAGTCAACTTGAAGATTTCCTTTTACCAGACAACAGACTCCACCGCCTTTACCCCTTGTCCGATCCATGCGATAGAGGAAATAGGGAAGGTTCATTGTTATTTCAGAGTTTAAAACTTTACATTTTAACCAGGTTTCTGTGATAAACAAAATATCAGGTTTAACGTGAGAAATGAAAGAATGAAGATGACAGATCTTGTTTACTAGACTACGAGCATTAATTAAGCAGCATTTCAATGTGAGAGAACCGTGCCAGCTACAAGGTTTCCCGAGCTGTTTCTAGGAAGGTTTTTTATATGCACGAGCTGATCCTTGTATACCACCCATTCCTTGCTGGACAATCCTTTGTTGCGATCCCGAGCAAGTTGCCTCAGCATAAAATCCCTCTGCCTTTCCTCCAGTGTCATACTTTTGCGTATAAACACGGAAGGAAATCCAGCATTACGGAGCAGACGAGCATTGGCAAGGGCGATTCGCCAGTGGGAAGATGCTGGGAGGACAACCTTAACAAGATGGGGGTGCTTTGGACCAGGTTTACCCATGCGATATACCTCGCATGGGCGGCATTCGACCTTCAACGCATCGAGAACCTTAGTGACCTTCTCCTCCGATCTTTTTGACGTTCAGACGGCCGGAGCTCAGCCCCTGCCTCCTCAAGACCATAGACAACAATGCTCCTAGCCTTTTTTTCGCTATTGATCGACTCCGAGAATTCTCTCGGGATTTTATCCGACAGAGCAATGAGGAGAGGTTCAAGGAGAGGGTCCTTATTACGCTCAATGATAGTTCTGAGAAGATCTGCCGCAGATATTTTATCCAACTCAAGCTGTTGCTCCTGACCACGAGGCAGCTCTGCAGAAATCACATCAGCTGGAGCATCGAGGCATGAATCTTTAGAAGAAATTTTCTTCTGATTCCTACGCTGATTTTTGACCATTATAGTACGCAGCTGATGAAAGGTGACCAGAAAAAGTTCACGAAGGAAAGATTAATGACTTCACAGTAAAAAAATTGCTACGGAAGTCGTAAAAAGAACAAACGGAAAGAGAGCCAGCAATTGAACCGACCGCCTCGCAGATGAGAATGAAATGAAATCCAAAAAATTTTGAAACGCCTCACGAATTTGCGTGTCATCCTTGCGCAGGGGCCATGCTAATCTTCTCTGTATTGTTCCAATTTTAGTATATGTTCAGGAATGAACATATACTAAAATCGATTATTATTATTTGTGGCGATATCGAGTAGATCGAACACAAACAAGGCAGAAACGTTCGCATGAGATTAGATCGCTAATCTCCTTTAGCAACTGCTCCGATACCGACTTTGGACAACTACTAGTTCTGCATCCAATATGGAGGCGGAGAAGGGCGCCATTAGCTACCAAATCACAACTTGGTAATTCGTAGCCATTGAAAACAGATTCTTTGAAAACTAATACAAAAGAAAAGCATTTCCGAGCTACAGATCTACCCTTTTTCCTCGTGCGATCACGCCTCAATATTTCATAAAGTGATAAACATTTCCAAAGAAGCAATTGGATGTCAGTCTTGGGATTAAGCCACGTTTCAGCCATTCATCAAACGAGGATTGAATGGGATCAGCTGAGAAAGGTGCAAGTTGAGAACCAATGGCAACATGTGGTGTAGAAGCGTTGTTACGACTTTTGAAACAGACTGTGATTAGACAACTGCGGACTCACTACGACGAGCATCACATTAGGCGCGAACCCTGTCTCTTTCCGGTTAAGAGAGGGAAGCCGGTATGTACAGGCCGGCAACTTTATAATGCTTCAAACGGGGTGTTAGCCGCAGTGCTTGCCTCCCAAAGAAAGAGGCAGGAAAAGTTTGTTTTCCATAACCTAGGACCATTACTACTGAACTGACCTAAACGGTAAACAGCCAACGGTGCACAATCAATAGACAAATAATTAAGCACATCGTGTATGTAGTGAATATTATGAGCAACATTTGTGGAAATAAAGCGCAATTGCTCTCAATAACTCCAGAAACTATAATCTAAAGACTACGCTCAATCTTTCATTGAATCGATGACTATCAAGTGAAGTAGGCTGACTTACTTGTTGGAGGGTTGGAATGAGGAGACATTTTGAGCAGAGCTATCATTACAAGCAGAGAGCTGTTGTTTCAATAGTGAATTTTCATGAGAGACTTAACCTCTTCTGTGAAATCCCTAAACAATTGCACCGCAGCCTGAGTTTGCTTCGGATCATCAATGAGGTAGCCAAGGACCATCCGAAGGTAGAGGGGTAGGGACTAGTCTTCCCCCAATGCAGCCATGTGATTACCGAGATCAGTTGCTGGAGTGGGTGACGGCTCAAGATCAGTCGCATGTCTTTTTTGAGTTCCTTGTGCTTCACCCGAAGAAAACTAGGCGCCAGAGGGGTTTTCACAGTGCAGTCGATCGACGAATATAATGGGATCAAAAATCAATAGACATCGAGTGGTGGCTTGCTTCAAAAAATTCCGAAAATTTAACCGCCAACCACAGACAGTTTCGATTGTGAGGTCAAACAGAAAACACCTGATCGATGCCACATCGATAGTGTAATCGATGAATCGCAATGCCAACGCGAGGTCAAAAACAAACAGAAAACTCTACAAATAAACCTTTCCAAGTGACAAAATTCTTCAAAGTGGTCACACTCTGCCACGTAGGTGCTCACACAGACCAGCGATAAAATAGAAGCGGTAGAAGCAGCTCAAAAACCGAATGCACCAAATATGGAAGAGTCAAAATGGAGCTGCGCTGACAGACACGATCGTGCGCGCCTGCCGTTGGCTTGCAAATGAGCTGAGCGTTGGTGCCCGCTATGTAGTCTCCTATGAGCTATCGCTTTGTTCGAAGGTAATTGGTCGTGACCATCTTCGTATGGTGATCGATTGTAGTAGCCATAACTACGCCCTTAAACAGTTTGATTAAAAACTCGGAGAAATTTGCGTAGATGGCCTCTTTCTCCGCATCTTTTGTTCCGATGAATTCGCGTATTCCACGCGAATACATGGCCTTATTTTGCACCATTCCATGTTACCTTTTTGTTTCACTGAGAGTGGGTAAGTGAGCTTTGAGGGTTTGAGATGCAAACCTGAAAGAAGGGTGTGTTGGAGACAAGGGTTAGCAATAATGTTCATAGTTGATTGCAGCAAAGGAGTATGTCTGGATTTCGAGGTGTCTCGTAATGCGCTGTGGAAAACCCGGTGTTGTCAATATACGGTCAATTCTCAACCGGGTTCCTGGACACTATGCTGAAGCTTCGATCGCGAGAATAGTCAGACTTCTAGTAGTGCAAGAACTGATTCGTAATTCCTCAGTGATTTCCTTTCTACTGGGAGTACAAGGATGAATCCAATTTACCATAATTTTTGTCACTGCAAAAATATTACTACTTACCAATGTGATTTTATATCACTGCCGCGTTTGAACAACCTTGATATCTGAACGAATCGTCAAGTCTATGAAAAAATAACCTGATGATAGCAAAACCTTTGTTTTCGGTAATAATCTGCATTTGTTAATTGTAAACTTGTAACTGTAAAGTGTGAACTACAACACTGACGAATTCTGTTAATATTTTATTATTACAGTGAACTAGTGTGTACTTTGGAGCCCACCAATTTAATCAGTTTTCTTGTTGTTTGGTTGTTTATGAAATGCTTTAGGTGTGGCGCTCCTGCCTAATGCTAACAGTACAATGTAACGAACAAATCTGAAAGCAGTTCTAATTACAAGGTATACAGTGGCTATAATTAAAATAAGAACAGAGATCATAAAGGAGATAACATCAACAAGGAAGTACTGGAACACATTCAGCTTGTCGGCTCCAGAGCGCGCATGTGGTACCTGCAATCACAAAGAAAGGTTCTGATGGTTCCTGTCGAGTTGTTGAGTTGAATATTGTAGATGTATGCATGTTACGTGCAGAAAATATAGACAGCATTCGTCGCCGTATCCTCCAAAAGCTCAGAATGTCAGATTCCATGAATCCTCACCGAACCCTGTCCTGACCTTCTCTTGGTTTCCACCTTTCACGGAAGATTTGAGTGTTTCACTGCGATCAGCATGGGCAGCTTTGTGGGTTTAGTTGACGGGGACTATTTTTTTTAGTAACGGGTGAGGTTGGATCAGTAGGGAAGGGAGAGCCAGTGACTTTATGTGTAGATGCCTGGCTAGTCCCACTAGACAGTCATTTCGTGAAAGCTCGCAGAAAATTCCAAAAAAAAAACATGGGAATTCCAATTTCTAAAATTCGACCCATACGGTCGGTTCTCAACCGGGTTCCTGGGAAGAACTTCCGTTGCGCGCGTCCGTCGAAAGTAGGTCACAAAGCCCAGCGCACCGGCGCACCCCAACTGAGGTCTTGACATGACATTACAGTACCTCCAGGTGTCAGTGGAGCGAATGATTTGTATTTGTCCGTGATATCTTCCCTTTGGCTGACTGCTCTGGACGAAGCTGACCCATGAGGATTTCTGGTAGACACATTCTGCACCCCCCCCCCCCCCTCCTCCCAATATAGCGCGTGTAATGTATAGATAGTTCTATTCCTACTACAATTCAAAACAGCGTAGTAGAACTCAAAACAGCAAGAACATTTTCCCTGAAGCAGACACTTTTGAACTATTTCCGAAGAAAGGGAGAATCAAAAGGAATTCTCCCAGAACATTTGAGCACAATCTAACCCCACATTATTATCCTCTCATCCGAAAAAGAGCGAAATAATCAGGGGACGAACCTCTTGATGTCGCTCAATGAATTCGACCCAAAACGCAGCATGTGTGAGTTCTGTGTAGGGCACATCACGCACCATATCTTGGAATACCAGCATCTCCTCCTTGTAGCTGAAAGTTGTAATTCATATGGTGTTTGTTCCATAAATTAGAATATTTGCTCATTACAGGGAGAATATTTCAGGTTACAAAAAGTCATGTTATCTGGGGAACTGTCATCTACTAGCTGGTAAGTTTGCCACAAGGAAATGCTAAGAAAGCTCACGTTTGCTTGCGGATTTCTATTAAGCTTTCAATCAGCTTCTTTTCAGAAAACTCCTCCTTAGGTATGAGCAGACCAGCTCCCCGAGCGCTAATGCGTAGTAGGTTATCGTGACCTGAAAATGATTAGAAAGTAACGTTCGTTTCAGGCCATGAGAGCTTCTGATTTAACAGTTGAAGCTAGTAATTCCGTGGAAGGATAAGTGTGAAGTCTTGGGGAGTTGATCAATCCCGTCTAGAGGATGCGCCCAAGCATTCGACATTCATTCAGTGTCGCAGTGGCGCATTGAATGCGTATATGGCCTATGCAATGACCTGCGGTGGGCAGCCGAGTACAGGTCAGTACTTCCATCCTCCCAGACGAGTCTGGTACCAGTTACCCGAACCCGAAGGAATGAAAGGTCTAGAAGGATATCGATCGGGATTCGAACCCGTGATCATGCGTGCGTGACAGTGCGCCACTTGCCATACACCACCACCGCCTGATAATTCGATGAATACGTCATAACTGTATGTCTGTGTGGATAACGGCATATCACAGTCATGAATTCTGTGCCTTGGTACTGAAAAGAGTTTTCTGCTGAACGTTGAGACTCTCTGAAAAAAAGCATCGTGAAATAAACGACAAACCAGCCACTGTAAGCGGAACACCAATTGTTGGAACACCATGCCATACCGATTCAATGACACTGTTCATGCCACCATGCGATATGTGTACCCGACACTTTGGATGCCCTGAACGCGAACGCTGTGATGAATGAAGTAGGGAGTTGAGAGACTACGGTAACAAAATAATTGTAACAGCGTTACCGAGAAGATCCTGTTGTGGTAACCATGCCTGTGTGAAAACATTCTTCGGAAGGTCGCTGATTGGCCGCCCATTGTACTGCCAGATAAACTTCACTTTGGGCAGAGATCGGAAAGTGTTTAGGTAGATATCCTAAAGTACAAATAAAATTATTTGAATTGAATTCGGAAAATCAGGCAGTAGTCGTTTTGTAAATAAACAAAATTGAGTGAAACTACGTAGTACATCCTGTGATTGAGCTCAACAACGAGATGCTCCTTCATATAAGGCCGGATAATCCAGCTGAGAGAAGAAAGAACTGATGAGCATTCCGATAATATTCAGGAGAAGAAAATGGTTTGTCTCAGTTCATTTCGAGGTATCGATCAAAATCGATTGGATCGAAACCATCAGTTATGAAAAAACGGGTCCAGGAGCTTCTCCCCTAACACGGCGTCGCACACGCCGCACCCGCCGCCTATCGCAGGAATGAGATGGAAGATTGGAGCGCGCAATTTGTGAGGTAGGGAGTCCTCTAATTATTTGTATTGGCTGGCCGCTCTTTTCAATTCCAATGTGCATCTTGATCGTCGTTTATATAGGAGGAGTTATATTAATCAATCAAGTCTAATAAACATGAAAACTAAAAAGAAACAGAAGAAAAAACGATAAAATCCAATGAAAAAGCAAGCCAGTCAAGGAAAAATATCGCGTTCTATCGATTGGCGGGAGGCGGGGTGAGTACGGTAATTGCAGTGGCATTTGCCGCATGCCGCAAGGGAGAATGCCGTGATAGGGGAGAAGTTCCGTTACCCTGAAAAAACATATTCTCCACAGCTGATCCTTTGTTCGTTTCTCACAGGTCAATTGGTAGTCAAAGCCCGATTTCGAGTATTGGTTGTGTCCCTTTCCTTTTTTCAGCCCTGGAATGTGGCCGATCTAATTTTCCCCCACACAATCCAAATTTGTGGCGCTTAATGTTATCGACTGACAGGTTGGTACTACCTTGCCAGGATTGGGGCGCGATTCTATCGCCGAAATAAGGTCGAGCCGACTCGGAGCTCACTGCTATTGAGATTTACCTTTGCTGTCGTGGACAGAAAATGATAGACCGGAATGGCACTCTAAAAAAGCGACTCGGTTTCTTTTCTGAGACTACAATTTATGCTCTTTTTGGTCTTCCAAGAAATAAAAGCTCAGGAAACATGTCCAAAGTGTTAGCCTGCACGTCCGCATGCAGTCTAACTCTTCGGGCATGTTTCCTGGGCATTTCTTTCGCAAAATTTCGCTTAATTTTTCTTTGCATATGTAAATAGACACGAACACGAACTCAACACGAAGTGCGCTCATTTATTAAAAATTGTTTCGTCAAAATTGTCTTCGCCCTCCATCGCATGGCATTTTACGCCACAGGAGGTATTGCTGTTTCGCGAAGCTTCTAGCGAAGTGCGATGAGAATGACCTTTTCTGTAAGTTCTCGAATGGACTGTCTAACTGGGAATCGCTGGCTCGATGCTTAACAAAGGGGTCCCGCGCAGTCTCCACCCATTTGTCACTCACGAGCTCTACAACACCCAGCATGGTCGCCCACAGTCAAGGAGGTAAAGGACGTGGCAAGACGGTATCGGCTCTCCGTATTCGTAAGGTGTTTCGCTACAATATTCAAGGCATCACCAGAGCAACCATCCGCCGTTTGGCACGCCGTGCTGGAGTTCGGCGAATTTCTGAGCTGATCTACGAAGAGACTCGAGAGGTTCTGAAGAGATTTCTCGAGGAACTCATCAGAGCCGCTGTTATCTACTGCGAACACGCCAGACGCACTACCGTCACAGCTATGGACGTCGTCTATGCCCTCAAGCGACAAGGGCGCACCGTTTATGGTTTCGGAGGGTAAGGACGTCCGTCTACGACATTCGACGTTTATTTGATGAGTTGATTCATGTTGCTTTTTTGCATACTCCATGTGTGCTCTCTTTCAAGATAAAACTTTCTTTTGATTTTCTGTTTAAACTGCCGAGAAGAGTTGAATCACAGCCAATTCCTTTTAATTTGTTCGCTTTTACTCGCTCTCGAAATGTTCCCCACCATGTGAAGTGAGCTTTTGTCAAGTTCGAAAGCCCGAGCTCGTTTGGGGCATTGCTGGATGCGTCATGCACTTGATTCCAACACCGAAATAAAAAGGGCTATTGGAAGTATGAACACGAAAGGTTGTAAAGTACAGTAGTTCCTGTGTAAAGCAAAAGCTTCGTGGCGCGACTTATTAACCGTATGCAAGACGTTTTGTTCGATGCTTTTTTGAGATGGTATTAGGTTGATGCATAGTTATTGCGGGTTTTCTCCAGCAAACTTTGTTTGAAGAAACGATAGAAATATTTAGCAAAGACATAATTTACTTCGGGACTTATCCACCACCTAAGCTGGGTCGACGTCTTGGCTTCGGGCATCAAGCCATCCATTTCGTCAAAAGTTCTGTTGGTTTGCCATCAACTCAAAGAGCGACTGAAGAATTACTGTTGGTGAATAGAGCAACTGCAGAAGCAGATTTCATTCTTTATTCGACTTTGGCTGCCTCTTTTAACGCCGAGAAGTTCATTAGGATCACTTTATGACTGTGCCACCATCCAACCTTTCTCGAAGTAATGGAGCATAATGTGGTGTATATGAAGATATACGACACACTATGCTCCATTACTCTTTAGACATATTCCTGCTAAGGAAAGCAAGAAGATCATTTCTACTAAATCATGAATTCAATATTAAAGTTATATCGAGACAAAAGGAGTCGCAAAGATATCCGCATCATTTTTGCATCAACCTATTAGAATAGTATATGAATGGTATGAAGAGCTGGTAAACTCGAATCCGGCTTGACTTATGGATAGCTTGCTCCCCAATATGCTCCACGGTTACCTGAGATTTCGGTATATTGAGCACTGATCTCAGATTTTCCCAAGGTAAAGAGGAGAAGGGATGTGGAGGGAGGCTGAACAGGATTTGCACCTTAGAACATTGACAATATTGTCACCCAATCACACCCAGTTACAAATATTCTCGACAGCACTTCCCTGATCTGGCTGATAGTTCTGGTTGTCTCGTTTGGCGAAAATTTGCTTTTGCAACGATGCTACTCCTCAACCTATTCCTATCTGAAATCAATCGATATCACCTATGCGCGACTTCTTCCTTCCCAAAGGGTTGTTCCCATGAGTTTTTTGGTGACTGAGGGGTTTTTCTTACTGATGGAGTGCCTGATGTGCATGAGACCATCGCTTCGATGACTCATGACGTCGTACTTCCATGGCTGTCCGAACAGATGTGATTGAAACAAAGAAGTTGGCACCAGTGTTTACGAGGAACAAATTCACTCGTGTAGACATTCTGGAACAACGACGACCAAAGTCAGAACTCCCTAAAACCTCTTTCAATAGATTGGCAATTGATAAAAGCTTCAGGGAAATTCGAAAAAGTCAACGATGTGGGCTTTACTAGTTTCTAAGAGGTCGATCGTCTTTTATAGACTATCAGAGGTCGAACGTATCCCCCAGATTTGTCCCGTGTAAACGATGACAATTTTTCTAATTCTCCCTGATTCTGAGTTTTTCAACTGCAATACAACCAAATCTGTCGACGGACTGACTTCGGGCAACTTGGAAAATTAATCGTTACATAATATAAAATTGAGATTAGAGTGACGATACCTTCCAGTCATTTTTTTAAGCTTCTTGTGTGCTGCAAAAGATCGATTCGCTTCTGTGACACAATCATTTCAAAATAGGAGACTTTGAAACTACATTCCCACCTAATAGAAGGAGCCGTACGTGTGACGATTTTTCTCCATCTCCTAGATGACCATGTACTACGATTCACACAGACATTCACAGCTTTCTTTTTGCTGAGAATTCGACAATTTGATTTCAAGCTGCATTGCTGGTTTTTTAAGCTCAATTTCTTGAATCCCCAACAAATAAATTGTTTTGAAGCGATCCATTAAGTGCCAATGATTCAGAATAGCCTCAGTAAATCACAATTCATATGCTATTAGCCTACACAACGCATATCACTTCTAATTGGTGCCTAATTCACTCAGTTTAAGGTGTTATTTTCAAAAGTCATCCTGTTGAAGATCCTTTCCAGTTCCATCACAAACTAAGTTACATCTTAATATGGATGAGGATTAGCTTCTGCGCCGATTGAACGGCACCCAGCTCGATCACATTAAATTTTTGCCCCACTCTTGACAAAAAAAAATCGCTCTGGGTCATCTGCAACCATCCACATGCGAAAAGACCAACTTCCCAGCTTTTGAATAAAGAGACTCGATGAAAATGTGGCTCAGCGAAAAAGTTCCATCCGATTTCTTCCCTCAACCCCAATTCCCCGTCGATAGTTCGAGCCGTCCCGCTCAGTGCGCTCACGCTCCCCTCGTTACAGACAGACAACTTCCTGTACTTCTTGCTAATTCAAAGCATAGTATGGTGTGATGAAGCAGTTTGTCTTTTCTGCTGTTCTATGTGGGTAATAATACAGAACAGAAACACAATCACACGCACCAATTTCCTTCACATCTACTCGCAAATACTTTTATTGGGATCAAGTTGTATCGCGTTGGATTATTCCACTACAGAAGTGGAAGTACTTTGCCGCACTATACATTTGTGATTTCGACTTCACGTAAGACTGCCTTCTGTTTCCTGTTCGTTTCATTAAATTGACTTATCGAAGGCTAACCTCCTCCTACACATGGAATTGAGTAATACCAAGCCGGGTTGTCCCAAATTATATCTCAGGGTCAGGATATTCCGAATTTTTCAGTGAATAATTTTTGGCGAAATTTCAAAATTATTCAGCACAATCATGAAACTTGCCAAGATTCGTTTTGGTGCTTTATCCCACTGAGCCGTGAATCCGCTTGTGATCAGAACGAAGCCATCATCATCTGTGGCTGTTCCAACAAAGTCGTGCAGAGCCTAGAAGACACATATCATCTCAAGTTTTTTTTGTACATAATTTTGAAACAATTGCGAAGTAAAAGCAGGCTTAATAGACCATATAATTCGTCCATTATTATAATTAATTTTGTAATTATGAAGCACGAAAATGCTAAAATCTATAACAAATAAACAAAAATAAAGAACAAAGTGAGAAAAAGTAGGGAAAGTTGGTAAATGAAAAGAGATATTGGGAAGAGCTGATAAAAATGATTCCACTCAAAATGTGTAGATGATTTAAAGTTTGAAATTAGTTTTTTTTCAAGATTGAGGCCCAATTCACGGTAAGTAATGCATCGGTGGCGAAAAAAGCGAGGAGATTCGCGGGGTGGGCGAAATATGTATAAGGCTTCGGAATCTAATGTAGTGAAAAAGGGGGCTGTACATGATTATCATGGAAGAGGTATTTGGACGAGATTAGTCATGTACAACCGATAAAGAGTTGGTGGTTATAGCCCGAATTTGCCTTATACTGTCCACATAGGTTACGACTAATTGTTCAAACTTTCAACAGGTTTGTTCCATTGTGATTGGCTTAGCCTCTACATTTTCGTTAAAACAAATCCACCTTCGGATGTGGACATCGTCGAAGTCGGTATTTCAGCTCTTATTGCGCTCTATTTAGGCAAGATAGAACCCCATATGACATATTTGTGAGCCACAGGGTCGCTATAACTGTTCTCGGAATCCACTCTTATTGTAAACTATTCCTTCATAACTATACGTTCTCTTTCGGTTTCTTATCTGAAAATGGGCCTTCGCCCACTTCCATTTTAGAAGTCTTTTGTAGTGCTTGTCTGTTGGCAGGCATATTTTTTGAGGGCTAGCTCCCTCATTCTACTGCTCTTTGGCTTCATTTACTATCTATAGCAGCGCACGCCCTTCAAGCGTAGTTGCCACTTTCACTTATTCTCTTGCTCGGTGTTGTTCCAGATTTTGTTTTTGCGTTGTCTTAAATACCGTACCAAATAAAAATGAAGATATAAACTGTCCTTTAGAGCTCTTTCCTCCCATGAGTCCCTAATGAAGTATTTTTTAAAAGGCGAACTCAACAACGGATAAGCACCATGATAAAGGACGACAAAAAACGCATTCCGGACATTCAGTATCCATTTCACTTGGTTGAGAAAAAAAAATGATCGAAGATGCTCGCTATTCCCGTACCACAACCAGAAAGAGGTATCCTAACAACTTGCGTCAGCCTTGGCCTGATACGCTTTTATCATTCAGGTTTTGCTGCTTGCTGGTGTGTGTACCACCCACTTTCTGTCGCAGTCTTGATTTGAGTGATGTTGAGCGAAGGTGGTGAAGTGGCGTGGCGCACAATCACACGTGCATGAGATCGACTATCGGATCGGCCGTTCAGGTCAACCAAGGTTTCTTTCTCTCTGGAGTCGGTAAATATGTAAAAACCAGACTCGTCTGGGAGGATCAAAGGACTGACTTGTTCATCGCCTGGGACACCGCAACTCATTTGGCATAGGCTACAAACGCACCCAATACGCCACTACGATTTGGAATAGGAGCCATATACGGGGACGCACCCCTTAGACGAGATTGATGAGCGCTTAAGAATTTCATCCTTTCTTTTTATCCTTCTTTACCACTTCTGCGCACCATGATTCTTGTGTTCAAGCCTTCAAATCAAGTGTTTTTCTCACGGAGTAATTCTTGGGCCTTCCGCGCGTGTTCATAAATTATCGCATGTGTAATTGCACATTTTGCTAGTGCATCTTCAGGTCAAGCTACGAATAGCAGAAGTTGAACCATTTCATAGGATCTGGGGAGGCTGGAGATGACCATACTTTGTTGAAGGCCACAGTAGATGATTTCAACGCCGAGACTGGCCCCAGGAAAAACGGCTAAAAAGCTCCACGTCGGCACTCACGGAGTGGAATGAATAAGGTGAAGGGCTGTCTAAGTTAAACATGTCGACCCACATTATCCATGTGTGGAAACGAAGTTGTGCAATTCAAAACACGACGCCCCAAGACCATCATCAACTTGAACCACTTTGTTTCCCTTGCGGATGAATGGGAAGATCCTGTTAACGACAACATAAATGAAAAGTACATCCAGCTTGCCGAGCATCTTCATGATAGTGCTAGAAAAGCACAGAGTCTGTAAGTAGTCATGTCACGACCCTTTTGGAAGACTCTCGAGCTAATACCCCAGCGCGGTATGGAACAGGCAATCACGATCTAACGTCCGAACTTGCGAAGCTATGCAGAGAAGCGACAAAGGAAAATGTCAAAGAGAAAAGAGCAGTAATTACCAGCTGCCGATGCCGGGAATAGCATTCACAAAACCTGACGGAGCTTCACTTAGTACAAGACCGAGATGACTCCTTCTCGTTGTTCTGACGGAACAGTTGCTGCATCTCGAAGGGCAGTGGAGGACATCGACCACGACTTTCACTCGGATCTCTTTGACAGCCACATCTAACTGCCTACCTAGCATCTTACAATTAGGCAAGACGGATACGTCGTCCCTTTCCCTTTCGTAATTCGACATGCAAACACGCACAAGCAGATTCTCGGGATCACAGCAGCTTTTTCTAGGAAAAAATTCAAAAGTGCCAAAGCAAAGTGTATAAGATAACTGATAAAAGTAGACGATTTCTATAAAAACGATCATAGTAAATCCTACCCCTTGCAGTTTAGTTGCATTTCTACAGTGCAGTCCTCCGACGAAGTTCACTCGCGGCATGTAAGGCCGTGCAAAGTCGAAAATAGGCGGATTGTTCACGAAGTTGATCGAAGCATTTCGTTCGATATCAAAAGCAGCGGCTACTCCGGGATAGTGCTTCTGTAATTGAGTAGCGTTATCAATAGTTACTGAATGAATGAACGCTCTATATTTTAGTATTCATTTTTTTATCTAACGCTATGTATTTCTGCAAGGAAATCGGATATGATAATGTGGTTGGAAGACCTCTGCAGATAAGGAAAGTTAGCCCTGATTGTGCTCAGGAGCGTTTCATAGCTGAGAATATACAGTTTTTAGACCTGAGCTTCAGGAGGGAAGGAGCAGGGGTGGGCGAGTCAACACATAGAATATTTAACTCATACCTCATTCCAGCTTTTTGCACGAGGTAATCACCTCACCCCATCACAGCATTCCCATATACTCTCTTAGAACCGTCTTGAAGCATAGGCAATGTCGGTTACCTCCCTCTCATTTTTCTAAGCTGTCATTGTTAGATAAAATCAATGCCCCTCCCCCTAACTACACGTAATTCCAACTATTTAGAAAAAGCTCAAAATCGCAAACAGAGAGATTATGGATGAAGATCCCGTCTAACGATCAGCTTGGCATGATGCCCCCACTTTTGAACTTAGGTTTGAGAACTATTCCACGCTGAATGGCAATCATCTCTCTGTGATATGCCCATAAACACGTCATTGAGTTTGAGGCAAAAGTCAACTATCTGTACTCTACAATCACATGATTGTCGCAGAAAGTGCATTTGAAAAAGTCCGAACCAGTTCAGAACTCAATTAATTCATCACGCTACCCTAAAAACAACTGTAAAGATTTTGCGAACTAATACGCTAACAAGATCAATTAGCGACAGGCCTCACATTTCTGAGACTCTGTTTGTGCCTTCTGTCAAAGTTCACTGGTGTTTATCGTGACTCATGAAGAATCGCACGATTGGTAGTGAATAATCGAGATATTTCATGATCACTAGCCAGCCTTATGCCTCTGAGCTTACGATTAGCTTCTCCAACGTTGCCGATGATGAGAAACCGAAAGTTAGGCTGAACTTGTAGGACTGCTAAATTTAGCTCAAAATTACCAAGAAGTAAATAAGCATGTCATGCAAAGTCAGTAATTCATCGCAACGGAAGGAGTACGGACCTTCAGAAAAAGGTAGGGTAAGGGTAAAGTTGCAGTATCAGCGGTAAAGGTACTGCTGTTATGCTGAGAATGTTGAAGAATCAGTCTTGTGGCTAAGGAGGGTCTAATTAGAAATTGATTAGAGTGTTCATGTTTGCCTGAGGAACCTCAAAATACTGTCGAGAAGCCAATTCTGGGAAGATTGAACTTGAATGATTTTCAGTACTTCACAGTAACTTATCATAGAGAAAAAATACAAAATGCCTGATGATATCGACCAACCTGGAAAATGGCATCAATTCTTGGCAGAACTATGTGATGGTGAATATACAGGGCTCGGAGATAAGAAGCCAGATTGAATGTGCGTTGGAAATAATTGAGATCATCTGTGAGTCTGAAATCGTTCAAGCAATTCTTGAAAATTCATCAGAAACAATGTCAAAACATGTTCAATTTTAAGGGTGGCTAACTAATCGAATATTCACTTCGTTCCAGGTACCGGCAAATAACTCGGTGGGGATGGGCTCTGATTCGCCCAAGCCGATTCCGTTCGAAGAGCCGTCATACTCCAATAGATGTAAACAGAGCCTGAAATCATCGCAACTAACTCAGGCATCTACAGATAGTGTCCGTTTATGGAAGTTCATATGAATCCACCGAAAAAACTATTGATTTTTCCCAGGCCTTGCAGAGTTCTAAGTGATTCTCCAGTGTGAAAGACTGAGAACTCAGTATTACAGGAATTGAAATGGGTTCCTGTAAATTTCCTATTTAACTGGAGGAAAGGCTGCTTTAAGTAACCGATCTCCGAGTGAGAGGACAGTTCTAAAGCGGAATTGGAAGAAATATCCCCCAAACAAGTTTTACACTCCTTGCAAACATTCGAAGTTGAGCCAAAATGACATCCTATGACAAATTGCTTAGCACAGAATTTTTTTAAGCTTTTTTGATTGCCCGGTAGAATACGAATGAATGAGGGGATTGAGAGCAGTTCAATGATTAACCGGAGTTTCCGACTTCTCAGCTTTCGCCCAATACATCGTTTTTGTATACCTATCTTCGGAAATAATGACTTGCAGCCAATTAAAAATTGCTCGGAAACACCTTTAGTTCATCACCAACAATCTTTGCCCCTTCAGTCCAAAGCGGACGAAGTCTTTCAACTACAGTGTGCTCTCATATCATGGCTAAATCCACCACACCTCACCCGACCCCGCCCCATGAAATTTTGATGAACTTGCCTTTAAGAGCGACTTGTAGCAGACCGCATGGATTATACAGATCGTCAACGATGACCGTGTCGAATCTAAATAGGTATCCAATCGCAATATAGAAAACCCAAAAGGCTAAGTAAGGAAAGCGTTAAAAAGCAATCATTGAGATAGTGGACATCGATGGACCTTTCGGGCCCATGTGTTTGAATTCTTTGAATTCCGTTCGAATATTAAACAAAAATGAGCCGATTCTATCGGAAGGTCGCATTAGTCGAGCAGGAGTTTGAACGGCTACCGTTATTGTCCAGGACTATTTCGGCATCCAGCCCTGAGACCCAACGCCAACCCGTCGCCAACTAACATCACAATCGCTCACCTTTCCTTGACCAACTGGTCAAACTTCGATTTGCTTTTGGTCAGGAGTCGATCACACAATCTTACTGAGGCCAGCCACGCAGTTGTTTGTTCGTTTGGATGATCGAAATGCGGGTCCCATAGCTGAAAGGCAGCCCTTAGGCATTGCACTTGTTGCCAACCTATCAAATATTGAAAACTCATTTTCAGTAGAGGTCATCAGCACCCTACCGAAGTAAGAAGCTCAATGCACTGCAGAGAGTCATTTAAAAAGTCAAGCCCACAATGTTTGTTCCTTAGCTTTCAGAAGATAGCTGATAGCCATCTTTGAGTTCAAATGTTCGCGAGGTTTACACAAACTCTGTGAATAGTAAGTACCCAAGTTGAAAACATAAGCAGTGGTCGGCCTGATAAGAGGCTAGTCGGTGTTGGAGTGAAAACAACGCCTACTTACGGTCATGACTACTCTCTTTTATATCAGAAACGAAGTGAATCGAGTACGAACTTGGTCGTGGAGAGAATGATTGTGATGAACGAAAATGTCGCTGAAGATTTGTTGATCGAATTGTACCGGCCAGTAAACTCTCTTCACGGCTTTCGATAGGGTGATTTTTGACTGAAATCATAGCGATCACTAGAAATATGATCGTTCCTGACAAATTCATGATTTTTTTTCTGTGAGACGTCTACTGTTGAACCCACCTGTACTGGTCCGTACTCCAGCCAAGTGATGTCATGATTCCGTTGTGCCAGCTCATTTGCCAGATGTTTCATGGTGTACCCGTGCATTGGATAGAGCGTGCTGGGCATGAATAGCACCTTCGCCGATTTGACAAATGCAACGGCGACGGCGAGCAGGACAACGACGAGGCCTATCCGCATCTGAAGAAAGGCAAGACATGCGGATTTGCTAGACGTAATCACAGTTGACGGCGCCGGGGTTGGTGCAAATTAGGCGTTCCTAAGGATAACCACGGTCAACCTTCTCGAGAGTTCTAATGGTAATCTGCTGGTGAGCGCATATGAATTGTTTGACAGTGTGGTAAGCAGAACACCGCAACAAATCTTCATAGTCTGAAATGAGGTTAAAACAGAAACATTGAAAACTTTCCATATCTCACACATCTCTCTCTCTCTCCCCCCCCCCCCCTCCCCAGCCCCCGTTTCCTCCCACCCTCCCAAGCACGATAGGATCATAAGGAGGGAGCACGAGCAGGGACTCTTCCATAATGGAAAACTATGTTGGCGTGATTTAGGCGCAGCCTTGGCAGCGAAGTGTTTTGTTCACAGTTTGTGAACTTTTGTGAACTAGGTATGAGCGGACAGTATAGAGAACTCAGCATCGAACTCAAGCTGCAGAGCTGAAGAATGGTCAAGTGTTAGAGGTTGGAGCGTGTTTTTCTTTTGCATAAGAGCAAAGCTCGAAAGGGATGAATGAGAACAGTGAAGGTGAAAAGTCATCAAAGCTTCAGAAACAAAAGAAAAGAAAAAGGGAAAGACTTGGAAATATCGGATAAATATGAAACGTTGTGCCAAGATGATGATCTAGGCTAATGACTCCTTAAGCAGTACTCTGATGGAGTCCTCAATCGTTCAAAATCCATTGCTTTGATGAAACCTTCCCGAGTTCCTGCCGTTAACGACATTCGAGAAGGGTAAAACCCATTTACATCACAAATGCTCGAGCGTAAGAGAACGAAATCAGACAAAGTGGTAACCTCGGGACTCTTTGAAGAGGAAATCCTAAGAGATAGCCTAAATGATAGAATACAAGACCATTGGGTTGAGTTGTAGACCTACCCCCACCCCCTCGACCCCCGGCTTTCCATATCATGAGGAGTGAAGCGATTATAGTGAAAGGATAGTGGGCGGTGTTCTGCAGAGATAGAGCCTTCGGTGTTGACGGAATAACGACCGTAAGACGGCTGTGAGGGTAGACTTGAAACAATAGTAACGAACAGCGATGAATAAACACCTCGAAGACCGGTTGCTTGGGACGTATGAGTTCTGACTAAATCTCGTTCAAGTTTAAGGAGGCGCAAATGACAAAGGTGGCCTTCGATGGTGGCAGAAGACGACTAGGAAACATATACGAAATCAGTTAAAGATATATGAAAAACGTCAAATATGATAGTGCACTGGATGATTTGTGTGAAGCCAACGACCCAGCTGTCTGTGGCACCATAGCACTCACGCAGGTTGCAAAAGCTTTTCAAGGTGAGCTAAAATCAAATGAAAATGGATGTTGTGCACGAAACGGAATGATTGGAAGGTGGACAGGCTTATGTCTGTTGCAAGCTGAAGCTTTATGTCGACTCATGTCAGATACAACGGTTATATGAAAGTACTGCAGAGATTGTCTTGAGAAGGCCAGATGAGATAGTGGATAGACAAGTCGCTGCGGCCGTCCAGCCGTGAAGGACTGTGTTCAGGCTGATATGATCAAGCAGTGCTTTGTAGGGAATCGTGAAGAGCCTCCAACAAGAAGCAAGAGCAGGAGGAGCTTCATAAAGAAAGAAGGAAAAGGATGTAAAGAAAGAAGGAAGAGGAAGAGATACTTCACAAAGAACATCATAACCAAAATCGAAGTCACGTCTGATGACCTATTGTGCAAAAAGAATAACAAGCGAGCTCCGTGATAAATGAGAACAGAAGAGATGGAGATTACAAGGAATAGTTCCGAGGACAGGACGAGTCCTTCCCCTAGCAGATACCCGAGCAAGTCGAAAAACTTATAGAAACAGTAAGAGATGCTTGATTAATTTAAACGAGTGAGAACTTCCGAAAGCAGGTCAGTACCGAACATATAAGGACATGGAAGCTTGATAACACCTCCAACTACTGCACTGGCCGAATCCTTACCGATTGATTGGAAGCCCTTACTATCAAAAATCAAGTTGTATTACACATATGTATGAGGATGTACGGCAATTGCTCATTGATTAGGTCGAATTGGTCGACATCTTATTCCTACAACGAAACATGATCGAAACCGGATTCCAGCGTAAAAAGTGCGAATGCATGTTATGTTAACACGTTGACGACAATGTCGCGCAATGGTGCGCGACAGCCAGTCTGTCTCATGGGACGATGTCGCGCAATGCTGCGCGACGGTGCATTCTTCGATTAAAGTGTGTGTACTCATTCCGTGTTCTGTGCAGATTTTCAATTTAGGCTTATAAGAGTCCAGAATAGCACCGGATACCTATTAAATTAATTCCAAGTTGAATAATACAAATACATGACAGGATCAACCGCAGGAGCCATATCGTCGCCGTCTAAACCACCTGCAGCGTCATCGTCGCTGTCGAGCAGCCAGTGGTCAAAAATTTCGTTGACTCTTTCATTTCTATATTCGGGACACTCATGATGACAAAAATAGTCGCAAGGATAATAATACTCTCAGAAATCCTATTTGTATACCCCTAATTCAAAAAAATCACCGCCAAATTTGAAATTACTCCGAGTAGCCGCAAATCTTGTTCAAAATTTGAATACTGCTAGAAGGTTTGCGGATTTCAAATGTTTTTGAATGTAATCACTCATTTTTTCGAGAAATAACTAATTTCCAAGAAAGAAACTGTGTCGTCCCATGGGACAGACACGAAAAAATTGGCTCGTCGTCAACGTGTTAATGTCGTCCAAGTTGTCGCCATTTTACCGTCTCCGTGTGAGACCGAAAAACGCCTCGTTATTTGAGCATCGTGATTGTAGAAAGCATCGGACAACAAAAAGATTTCATATACACTCATTTCTGTGATGCGAGCACTTTACTCTGATCTCCACCTTAGAGGCACAGTTCACAAAAACTTCAGAGTATCTAGTTCTAGACAAATAGTGAAAATGATTGTCCAGTATTGTACAAAAATTACAAAGAAAACGTGAAAATCGACATATTCAGAGAAATATAAGGCTTCAAAAAAGTAGTAAAATCAGGGGTTCGGCGAGAATGTGACGACAAATGTTGCATGGAAGGTATGTGGACAAGCTGTTTATATGTGTAAGCCACTGCGTACAGCTGCATACAGCAAGCTGCCTAAGTGCAATAAGTGCTTCCGGTGCGTATGGTACAATCTCTACAACCTCCACAACGGTTGAGAACTCGTCCGCCTTGGGTGTGTATGCCGGTTGACTTGTTTTAGGGCCCTTATTACACTATATTTAGGCCTTCATTCGACTCACCAGCTTCCCTTCTACTTTAAATGGGAACTGCCATTCCTAATTTGGTGTTGTGTTCAGTTCAGCTATTAGTGTAGACCGCAGAAGAGAAATCATTGTGTACAATAATTAGGGTATCGGGGCTTTGCAGTGGCAAGAGTGCGCTACCATAGGTTGGTCTCGAGATTGAACTCTAGATTGATAGTTGCCCTGGCCAACCATAACCAATAGAAGGTCTGTTCATTGGTACCAGACTCGTCTATGAAAATGAAAACTCGCCGGGTCGCCGAAACTTGTCGTATAGGTTAAAACGCGCTACTACGCTTCCGGAATTTGAAATCTGGCTCACTCCAACACGGTATTGGGTGAAAATGTAGTTGGGGGGGGGGGCCACGCGGCGGCGCGGCGCCTTTTCATGTCTGTGCCCTCCCCGGCGAGATAGTAGACAAGGAAGATTAGGCGAGCCCGTAATGGTGTTTAGGGACGTTTCATAGTTCTTTTATGTTATAACTGCGTGTTTTTCACCTAATTTTAGGAAGGGGAGGGGCTCCGGGGTGGGTGAGCCAATTGGACGTTCAACTTTTATCTCATCCCAGCTTTTTGCACGAGATAACCATCTCACCCACC